>JAVTLE010000004.1:1200011-1800011 GCA_033439295.1 Deuterostichococcus epilithicus | reverse complement strand
GTATGTTGTATATCGAAACGCCACGTCAACGTGCGCGCAATTGCCTTGTCTGGCCTTGAGTCCGGTGCAATTTGGGTACACTCATTTGTCGGTGCGGCGCTGGCGCTGTTGTGGTACAGATGACGTGCAGCACTGGGCCACGATTCGCAAGGGACGGCTTGCACAAGCGGCGGCAGGCCGCCGACCGTCACTGGACGTGTCTCCTGCTGCCGCTGCCGCGCCTATGCCCCCTGAGTAGCCGTGCAGTTGCTGGTGTCGCTTCGGTCTGATTGCACCTCGAAGCAGATGGCAGGCCCAGTACTTGCAGCTCTGCCTGCTTTGCCGCTCAGCCCGTCTCTCTTGACGTCGTAATCTGTGACCTGCAGGTGTGCACGACAGCTGGGGCGAGCTGCTGTACTCGGACTACAGCGTCGAGTCGGCGTACCCGACCAACGGAGGCGCCCCCGCAGCTGCGGGCGGCGCCGGCGGCGCAGCGCCCGCCGCCGCGCCTGGAAAGGGCACGTCCGCCGTGCCAGTCGGTGGCCGCCGCAAGAAGGTGTGGATTCAAAGTTCAGGGGTCTTGCGGTGCCCCAGGTGCCTGCCGCTGCCCCTGTCGGCACACGCTGTCCGTCTGCACTGCTGAAACTCAACCTGTCCATCTGCATTGCCGGAAGCACTGCCGGAAATCGAGGCCGCGCATCTGCATTGCTGGAAGCGGGCGCCCTGTCCGCCCCGCAGCACGTTCGGGTGCAGAGGCATGTCCGGGTCCCTACACCCTCCTCGCACGATCCGCACCACAAATGTGCTCCTGACCGCCTTGCGACACCCCCTCTTTTCGCATAGGACCCGGATGCGAAGCGGGCGGCGCGCAAGGCGTCCTCCGGCCCGGCGCTGAGCGCGGAGGAGGTCATGGAAGCCGAGCGTGAGCGCATGGAGGTGACTCCTTCTCTGATGGAGGGGGATGGGAGCAGGAGTGAACCGCCTTGCCGCGCCGCCGCTGCCGATGGAACCATGCACGCCTTCCTGGGGCCCAGCTCCCAGTAGTGTTGTGTTGGCACGCCGGCAGCGCGCCACACACCAGCGCAATTCCACCTTGCGCCAGATAGTTTCTTGGGCCTCGATTTCCGTGCGAGCAGGTGCGCCTGCCTGGAACCTGCCACGCCAGCCCCACCAAGCGCTGCATGACGGCCCAGAAGCGAGCCCCATTCAAATGTCCACGAAATGCAGAGAATGACGAGGCGACCCAGGCGGCGTGTACGGCAGCAGCCGCTGACCACGTGCTCAATGCCACTCGCTCGACACAAATGCAAGCACAGTGCCTGCTCAATCGTCCCAACCTGTTCGAGACAGGATTGCTTTCGAGGAGTTGATCGGAATTGTACCCAAAACAGGAACAATTTCGCGCAGCAGCTCGAGAGCGTTCCTGAAGCCTCGTCACAACAGGTGGAGAACGAAAAGGCGAACGACAAGACAATCCGGTCGACTTCTGATCAGGCTTGACCGTCTGGCATGTGCAGCTCTGCAGACGGAGATGGTGGGGGACAAGGCGATCCAGGGGCGACACCGCCGCCGCGCTTCTGTGCACATCGCACAAGCCGCCCCAGGCGGGCGTGACCCCTCTGCAATAAGCCTGAGAACCCTAAACTGCGCTCTCAACAGGCGGAGAAGGAGAAGGACAAGGCGATCCAGGCGGCACTGGCGGCAGCGGCCGCGGACTACGACAAGGAAAAAGCCAGGGTGGCGCCCAAGGGCCCGCCGAAGGCGGAGAAGAAGGTGCGGCTGAAACTGAATCTGGTGTGGAGCCTCGGGCAAGGAAGTCTGCTCCCATTGCGGCCGGCACCTCGCGCCAGCCGTGGCTGGCGCGAAGACCTATTGCAGAGTCTCCGCCGACATTCGTGGAGATGTCCTAGCCTCACGCCGCCACGGGAACAGCATGCATCAGGGCCAAACACCTCTCATGCAGCCCCTGTCCGCCGCCAAGTCAGCCGCCGCTGCCGTCCTACCCCGCTCCAACCATCCCTGTACGATCCATTCCTCCCCTCCCACGCAGGCTGCCCCCAACGGGGCGCGCCCGCGGCCGCCACCCGGCCGCTCGCGCACGCTGCCGGTGAAGCAGCACACGGTGTCCGTCTCCGAGGAGCTGGCACGGCAGGCGCCCGCCAACCGGCCGTCTGGGCCGCGCGGCTTCGTGCTCAATCCCATGTGCGCGCCCTGACACGCTTTCCGGAGCGTTCCCCCAGCTGCCTGGAAGTGGCCTCGAAAACTGTGCTGCCAGCTTGCGGGGGCACCTTTGGCACGCTCGCTGCCCGGCACCAGGGGTCAGGTTTAGCGGGCCCCCGGCTGTATGCTCAACCGCATTGCACCTTCGGCCTCGGGCATTTGCGTGTGTGCACCTCAGAGCCACGTGCGTGTGGGACCTCCGCCGCTGCCGCCCACGGACAGGAGATCAGGGTCTGGGCCTGCCGCCGCAGGGGCCCGCCGCCGGCGCACATGAGCATGGCGGAGTGGCGTGACGAGGTGGCGCTGGAGGAGGCCCGCCAGCTCAGCCTGGCGCTGGAAGCCTCCATGCACGAGGCCTACGGACTGCCCTCGGAGGACCTCATCCAGGTCAGCGGCAGGGGCTGTCGGGTGCTGCGGTGCACGCCTCAGTCGCAGCAAGGCTGCGGTCTGGAGCCTGCATGTGTGGCTGAAGGCTCCCGTGCGCCAGGTGCACAGCCTGCCCTCACATGAGCGTTCATTCGGGTGAGGGATCGGGCACGGGGACCACTCCATTTTTGTGTCCTGTTGGTCGGGAGTGGCGCTGCAGCATGGCTGTGGTGCAGCATGGCTCTGCAGCATGGAGGGCAGCAACACCGCGCCGGTGAACTCGTCTATGCCAATGCGCGGCAGAGGCCCGCCTGCTGACGGCGGCTCGCGAGCGACTGCGAACCGCACGAACCCAACTGCTTGAACCCTGAACCCTAAACTGTTGCCGGCCGCAGGCATCGCAGGAGGCGCGGCAGCGCGAGAAGGAGGCGGTGGCGGCGCTGCCGCCGTACGAGCCCTACGGCCGCGGCGGCGGCGGCGACCGCGCCTGCTACCAGTGCGGCCAGGCGGGGCACATCGCTCGCGACTGCCCCTCCAAGCACCAGGTGCGAGTCGCGCGGGTGGGAGCAGCGGTCTGCTGCGCTCGGAGCGCTGAAGCAGAGTGCGCCACCTGGGACGGGTTTCAGTATTCATTCACCTTGCTCATCATAGTCAGTTTGCCGGGTACTGAACATGCGCCTTCTCGTCTGCCACGACAACTTCTGGTCTGCTGCCAATGAGGCCTCCTGGGCGGTCAGTCTGTGACGAGGTCACATCTGTCGAGGGGCCGTCCTGTACTGGCCAGCAGCTGGGCTGCGCTGAGACGAGCTCATCCTCCCACGTTCGAGCCTCATCTGCAGCAGTGGCGCCCAAATCTGAGCGGCACAGGGTAGGTACATCGCGAGGATCACGCCCAGGGACAAGCGCAAGCTAGGTTTCAGACGGGTTCCGCAACCCCTGATGACCGTTTCAATGCATTTGACGACGCCTCGTGCCCTGGATGCTCTCAGACTCCGGCAGGCTCGCCGCGCAGGTGTACGACAGCGCCGCGGCAATGCCCTCCTACAAGGGCAGTACCGGGGAGAACGGGTGGGACGACGGCGCCGGCGGCGCAGCGGCCGATGCCAGCTGGGGTGAGGCAGCGCCGGCGGGGGGAGGTGAGCCTCTGACTGCGCTGGCCCAGTCCTGGGCTGTCGCATTGCAGCAAGGCAATCGTGCAGCGACTCAGGTTCAAGGTGCAGCTCCTGGCAGGCCTCCAGGCACTTCAGCAGCGTCTTCCAACATTCGTGCAACAGCTCGGGGCGTCGGTGCTCCCTTCGTAGGAATATGCAGGGGCTCCGTTCCAGGGCGGTGCTTCCAGCCTGGCATTGCTAGGCCAGTCTCCAACCAGGTCGCTCACAGCTGCGCAGCCTGCCAACGACTGCTCGTGCCAGCGTGCTGCTTCCCAATTCCGCCTCTCTGCATTGCAGGCAACAGCTGGGACCCTGACTGGACCGAGAACAACGGCTCTGCCCCAGCAGCGGCGGCGGCGGCCGGTGGCGGCGATCCCTGGACGCCAGAGTGGACTGAGGAGGCAGCCGCCGCCGCCCAGCCGCAACAGGTGCGGCTGCCGTTGGCAAAACCACCTCATGTCGAGACACATAGGATGCCAGCAGGTGCGCGGGAACTGCAGCATGGACTCGAGCGATATGCGGCATGTGGTATGTCGACAGCGGTTCTGCCGGTGCACTCTCCAGCATAGCCGTAACTGGGAGGCGTGCGGGTGGAGGTGCTCTGGCAGCTCATGTCAGCGTGCCAAGCAGGCACTCTGCCACATGGGCAACCGCTTTTCTAGCGACCGGGCTGCACCCACCCACCCCTGCCATCCAACCCGAGCGCATCTGTCCTGCACCAGGTTCGCAGGCTTCGGAACCCTAAACCCTCAAAGCGCAGCGGCAACAGGCAACGACCACAACCTCGCAGCGGCAGCAGGCAGCGACCATAACCTTGCGCCGCCTGCCCGCAGGACACCTGGATCCCGCAGCAGCAGGGCACCGGCACGCACGTCCCGCCGCCTGCCGCCGCCGCTGAGCCTCAGCTGGACGCCGACGGGTGGCAGATCCCGCCAGAGGCGCTGGCGCCCGCCGCGGACGCCTCCTACCTTGATGCCCAGGTGCAAACTTCTCTCGAGTCCGCGACGGCTGCCCATGGCGGCAGACCCGGCACCCGCCGCACGATGTGCAGAAACGGTCGTTTGGCACAGGAGGTTCGGAACAGGACTTTTTGCGGCAAAAATGGGCGCGTGGCAGACGTTGAAATTCATGCCTACTCCAGGACATGCTGTCGCCCTGCAGCATGGCGTGGCACACAGAGGCTCCCGCTCGCGGGAGCTGCCATGCATGTAGCGCTGCGCCGCCACCATGTGTTTGCCGCCAAGCCTTCCACGTGCAGCTGCTTTCAGCTGGGGCGGGATCCGATGGGGGCGGTGGCAGAACTGACTGTGAGGCTGGTCTGTGCACTCGGCTGAGTGCGCCGCCGCTGCGTGCTGGTTACAGGCGGGCCAGACAGATGCATCGCAGAGCTGGGAGGCGCCGCCGCCGCAGGCGGCGCAGCAGGTGCTGACCCTGACCTGCGTCATGTGGGCACATGGTGGATGTCATGTGTGGATGGTCACACCTGCACCTGGACCATACACTGCCCCAAACCCTCGACCCTGAGGTTTCTCTCCTGTCTCCTATCAACTGCACCATCATCTTCGAAAGGTCAAGTCCAACGCTAAAGTCCAACCCTGCCGACGCGCGTTGCCGTGGCCGGCAGGCGGCGCAGGAGGACTACACCTGGGCGCCGGCGATCGCAGGCGCCGCGGCGCCGCCGCAGCCGGCAAGCGGCGACCCCTGGGCCGCCAATGGGTGGGACCACCCGCAGCAGCAGCAGCAGCAGCAACGGCAGTCTGACGGCCAGCAGCACTATGACAGCCAGCAGCACAGCGGCGGGTGGGACTCTAGCGCCCCGCCGCAGCAGCAGCAGCAGCCGCCGCCGCAGCAGCAGCAGCAGTCGTACGGCGGGCAGCAGCCCGCCGGCGGCGGCTGGGACAGCGGGTCATATGCGCAGCAGTCCTGGCCCGAGGCCAGCCAGGTGTGGCACCCATCCTGCTGGCGATTGTTTTGGCAGTCGGATTCGGGCAGGGCGTGCGCTGCGGGCAGTTTCACACTCAGCCCTCAGCAGGGCGGCCGGCTGTCAGCTGGTGGCTGGCAATAGGCATCCAGTCGATGACCGCCAAGGTTTCGGCGCTCCAGCTGGCGCGCATCTGGCTCTGCTCCCGCTCACATGCTGTGAGGTGCGTTGCGCGCAGGCGCAGGCGCAGGCGCCGCAGCAACAGCAGCAGCAGGGCGGCTACGCTGCGGCAGTGGGGCCGGCGGATGATGCCGGCTGGGGCGCCGCCGAGACTGGCGGCGGCGGCGGCTGGGGCTACGGCTCTGGCGACGACGCCCCGGGCAGGGCGCACGCCGACAACTCCTACCAGGCATGATGTCTTCCCTCCTGCAGTTTCCGGCTGGGACTTCTGTGCCAATGGCTGCACACCGTGTTGCCGCCACCGGCGGCGCAGCGACGCCTGTCCACAAGACAGCTGAACTGCCATCACCTCCGGGCGGCATCAAGTCCTGCATCCGAGTCACGCCCGGGGCCGACATTGCGGCCTCGTCATTGCGTTGCGTCTCGGTCAGTCAGTCATCTCAGAACCTTAAACCCCTAAACCCTGAAGAGGCCTCTGTTCACACCCGCCTGCAGCCGTCCGGCTCGCACGGCCACGGCGGCGCGGCCATCCAGAGCAACGAGGACTTCCGCCAGTACATCGGCCGGTGCGCTGTACCCCGAACCCTGAATCCTATGTGCCGCCGCGACCCAGCACCCTACCCTGCTGCTGATGTTGGCCGGGTGCATGTGATGGCAGGTTTCGTATCGTGTGACTGCTGATCAGGCTTAAAAGCTGCACTGCTTCGATGCATCCAGGCTCGCCGATGGGCAGACCAGGATACAGCGCCCACCGCCCATTCGCCCACCACCCATCAGCCGCCCACTGCACCTGTCGCCGCCGCTGCAGCATGCACAGCCCGCTGCTGCGGGGGCAGAGTCTGCCTTCGAGCACCTGTTCCCACAGGCGGCATCGTGAGCATTCCCGCGACGGGGCGTCTTTACACAGCGTTCCACTGCGGCATTATATTATTCTTTGCCCGCCGGGCAGGCAGGTCCGTGTGCAACATGAACTCAGACGTCCGCCTGTGTGCCGCTGTGCACGCACAGGTGAGCAGGCCCCGCTCAGGGGCTCGAAGAGCAGCCGACGGGTAACCGTCGGTTGTGGCGTTTGCAATGGCGCGTGCTTGATGAGGAGCACTGGCTGGTCGAGTCTTTAGCCGTCGGCGTTCATACGTTCCATGGGTGAGGACGTGGAAGCTTGAATGGAACAAGAAATGGTCTTGGACGGAGCGTGCAAGGATGTATATCGGAAGGGCACAGGCTCGGCAGTGTGTTCTATCTGCTAGCAATGATTCGTCTTGAACCTCTAGCTGACCAATCTCAATCTTCTCTAGAGCAGCAATTGCCTTCGTAAATGGTGCGGCGTGCTACTGTGGTGAAGCTCACCTATCAGCGAGTCGGTGCTAGCTCCATTTGCCTGCGGCAACCTCCAAGATCAACTGAATTTGCCTCAAATGCTCTGCCGCCAGAGGAGGCAGGCTTTCGTATCAATCTGTCTACATACCTCGCCACTAACATCATGCATGCACATCCTCCGTCCAGCACCTCCTGTCCTGTGCCTTGTCTCGTACCTGCAGACCTTGTGCCTACTGCAGACCATGATAGCTTTAAACAAAACACAACGTCACGTCGGATTCGCGCCAGGTCCCCCATGGCACTACTAACGACGCCCACCGGCGCTTGACTTCCAGGTTCTGATGGAGCTGGGTATGTTAGCCGGGGTATGAACGTTGCATACACGCTAGCAAATTAAACAAATATATATTTTAACAAATTTTGGACTCCTTTCAAACTGCGCTGACATTTTGCCGCGAGCTGTCTCCGCCCTACCCCCCTTCTAGTCTGCTCATGCTTCCCTGAGCCAGAGATGTAATGCCGTGCAAAGCAAACCGAGCTGTCTTGGCGGCGGGCCGCAGGGGCCGGGCCGCTGCCCAACGCCAGAGCTGATGCGCCGCAGCCATTTGCACAAATTCGCCCAGTCCCTCTCTGATCATCATCAGTTTCGAACTATCATGGCGGCGGCTGACTGTTCGACTTTCAGGCTGTGCACGCTTTAGCAGAGCAGTGCGTACACATGCGGTCGCTTATTCTTACCTGCCCGCTGCTGCTGCAGGCAGCGCACAAATCTAGAGACCTGAGTTACGACTTTAGTGACGCGTATGAGTGGCAACGGCCGAACGGCGAATAGGTAGAGGGCTTGGCTGGAGAGAGCGCACCGATTTGTAACTGTAGTACAGGTGCCTCAAGTACAGGTGCCTTGAGGCATGCTCAGGTATCTAGGTCTTCCTGAACTCTGCCAGGCTGTACAGCACAACATTTGACATCGGGTGCGATCGTCGAGCAGGACGAAACAGCTGCTGGACGGAATCATCCCTCGCACATAGAATGTCAGCCTTGCACCACGAAAATAGCAGCACGCCGCCGCTCATGGCAACGGCAACGAGGTGGTTGCCGCATGGTTGTCGCTGATGGCTGCTCAACGGAGCATTGCTACAGCGATCCAACGCCAGTCTGCACCAGGCACCAATGCCCCGGGGGGGCGCCGCCCACGCCCCGGTGAGCATCCGATCCGTGAAGACGCGCAGGCGCACGACCAGTGGCGAGCGTGCCGCACCGTGCTGTGCCGCTTCGCACTGGCATGGGCGCCCAGCCGCCTAGAAGCCAGCGCCGTTCCCACCGTCCTCGTCCCCGTCGCCGCCGGCCGCGCGCATGTCGCCGCTGGCCGCAGACGCATCGTAAATCTCGCCAGCCAGCTCAGGGGCGTCGGCGTCGGCGCCGGCGTCGGCGCCGGCGTCGGCCTCACTCGCCGCGGGGGTGGGTGCCGGGTTCTTTCGCGGCCGGCCCCGGGAGGTGCCGGCCTTGCCCGCCCGCTTCTGAGGCCATCACCAAGGAGCGAGCGTCAGCGCATCGGCGCACCAGTGACTGGCCGAAAATTCAATGCTCAGACAGGGCAAAGCGACGGCACCAATGCATCCGACGGCTACTCTGCGTTCGTTTTGCAGCCGCTCTGTGTTTGCAACACCCAATACGGCCAGTGACCCGCTGCATGCAGAGCGGCGTCCAGCGACCAGCTCTGCCAGAAGCTCAACCCTGCACCGCACCAGATGCCTGGCCGCAGGCTGCAGCCGAGCGTCAGCAGGCACCCTGGCTGTCGGGGTGGCACAAGAGCAGACAGCCATGCCATTGAAGGCCCCAGGATTGCGGCGCAGCCCGCATTGAATGGCCCCATCATTCACCTGCCCTGGGCGCCGCTTGGGCGTCGCCGCGTCTGCTTCCGCCTGCGCCACGCGAGCTTCCTCCGCATCCTCTGCATCCACCTTCTCCTGACGCACCTCAGACTCCACCTTTGGGCGCAGCAACGAAACAAGGTTCGTAAGCCATCCCCAATCATGTGCGTTTGTTGTGTCACCTCTGCATCTCCCTTTTCCTGCCGCATCCCCTGCTCCAGCTGTGATCAGGTCTCCGAGTTTTGAAAATCAACAGTTTCATGAAACGAAAGCCCGGCGGTCGTGCGTGCCACCCAGCACCCCCGTCCTCCAGCCTCCTGCCACACCTCCCGCTCCACCTGTGTCGGGACGCTTCTGAAAGGCTTTCGTGAGGGCCTTGCACGCGGCTTTTGCCTTACAGGGTGATGGGTCTGGCAGTCTATAGGTGCGGCAGGGCGTGGAAAACGAAGCGTCAGAAGTCGGCTGCTGGGCCGAGCGCCGCTGCTGCACGCCCTGCGCCCTCCGCTGCCGGAGCGCCTGGAAACCCTCAACCAGAGACCACCTGCCCTTAGCCATCGACACCTCCGGAGAACAAGCGCTGTTCTTGCGGTTGCTCATGTCGTGCAGCCCGTTCACGTGGCTCCTCCGTGCTGCAGGCCCTCCTCGCTCCACCGGCGCAATCGCCCCGCAGGAGGCAATGACGGCAGTGGCAGTCTCTCCCGCCACCCCATGCATTCCGCTGTCAGCTGTCGGGCTGCCCGCGCATGCCACGAGTCGGCCAGGATGCAGGACCGACTGTTCAAGTTGGTACCCAGTGCTGGGTACAAACCCTGAACCCTGAACGGCCCCCACCTGGCGCCGCCGCTCCTGCGCTGTCGCCTGCGCCTCAGTGAGCCGCCTGTTTCCCGCAGCGCCGCCGCCGGCCGCAGCCGCCCCCGCCATCTCGGCGGCCTCCATGTCGGCCGCATACGCAGCTCGCTCGCGCTCCAGCGACCCGTCTGCCTTCATGCGCTCGAGCTCTGCCTCCGCCGCCGCCAGGTTTTTCTGCGGCACGCAAGCAGCGGGCCATCCGAACAGTTGATCCGGCAGGAGCATCCTCGAGCTGGCATTTGGTTTAGCAGCGCGCCCAGCGCGCAGGGCGAGGAGGGGGGAGAGGCAGCGGAGATGACGAGGCACGGAATGAAGCGCGCACGTCGTAGGTCGCCCAGTTCTCCTCGACGGCCGCCTCTGCAGCGATCCGCGCCTCCGACCTCGCCTTCTGGATGTCCTCCAGACTGTTGTTCTCCACAAAGCCCGCATACGCGAGCATGTTGGCGCCCAGGATGTCGTTGACGTGGCCGTACACGCCGACGACGCCGACAAAGTCCTTCAGGTTGGCTGCAGAACAGGGCAGCGAAGGCGGCATTTCAGCATTTTGCTGTGGTTGGCTGCAATACGAATCCCCAAAGGGCTGCGAAGGCATGAGTGAGGGCGCCCAGGATGTCGTTGACGTGACTCAGGACGCACGGTATGCCCCCAGGGTATTTCCACCTGGCTGCAAGCCACGGACGGTAAGATTGCTTTTAAGTTCTTCTAGTACTGGCAAAAGGGCAGGCTGTCAGACCGCTGCCAGCGGCAGCACAGTTCTTCAGGCTGGCTGCAAGGGGGGCGGGACGCAGCGGCCAGGTCAGCTTTTCCGTTTTCAGAGCAGCGGTTCCAGCAGCCCCGAAGACGGTCACCAGCTTGCCGCGGTGCAGGCGAGGGACTGCCAACAGCCGCCCTCTGCCGGACTGCAGGACGGCTGAATGCAGGGCGGCGGCACATCTTTTGGCTGTGCTTTGGCGGGGTGTGCGGCTCGTGCACGCGAGCGCAGGCAGTCTGTCTGCGGCTGCGATAGGGCGCCTCGAGAAGGAGAAGGAGCCGCAGATGCGCTGCGCATCTGCGGCGCCGCCTACCTCTTGCGGCCCTCACGCCGCTGGTTTGCAGCAAAGCGGCAGCTGTGCAGCTTCTGACAGAACCTGCTTCCTGATACTGCTCCCCCTTTCCTTCAGGGAGAGCCCATGGGAGGAGAGAGTATACAGCCGGAGCCTGTGAGAGTGGATGAAGCTCGACAAAGACAGCTCAGCACCGATCACGAGAGTCTTGCTGCCATGCAAATGGCAGACAGTACACCAGCTTCATCGTGAAGTGCGTGCGGGGCGTGCCGCCGGCATGTATGTGGAGTGAGTAATGACGACGAGCCCACCTGGCAGGTAACCGGCCAGCTGCAGAATGACCGTGCCTAGCACACGGCTGGGTCCCGTGTCCGTCCTAGAGTGAAGAGTGACCTCTAAACCCTGAACCCTAGAAGCAGAGCAAGTGAGGCGACGAAAGCCCACCTGGCAGGTAGTATGCCAGCTGCAGGGTGACCTGCGTGCGCTGGCGGCCACCCGCGTCCGCCCGCCGGAAGACGGCAACCCCCACCAGCGGCAGCCCTTCCACGGACTCCTCCACGATCAGGCCCTTGTCCTGCTGCAGCACCATGTCCGTGCGCTCCATCAATGCCCGCAGCTCCAGCGTCGGCGTCATGCCTGCGGGAGGTTGCAGTTTGAGAGTTAAATTCAGAGACCGCACCGCCCTAAATCTTCAAACAGCACCGGGTCGGTGCGCGCCATGATCGCCTGCAGCTCCGGCGTCATGCCTGCGGGAGTTCGCGGTTTGAGACTTTGAAGCGAGAGACCACAGTAGCCTAAACCCTGAGCGACACCGCGATGGGGCGCTCCATAAAAGCGCGCAGATAGAGTGCTGGCAAACCGGGCATGCGTGTGGGGTTTAGATGCTATCGGGGGACAGGGGCTCTGTGTGTGGAGGGTGTGTGGGCTCCCTTCAGATGCCATGCGTCAAGGGCCGCCGCTGTCCGCGTTGCGGGAAGCCCCCATGCTGCTGCAGGGCAGCTTCACGCTGCACGGCGACCGTGTCAGCAGCAACGGAGCCTCAACCCGGTCATGCACGCACAGGCAACGCACCCCACTGGTACATGATGCGCAGCAGGCAGAAGCGCTCGTCCATCTCTGGGTCGTCATCCGGCATGACGCCCATCTGCGGCAGAGTGAACAGTTGAAGCCTGAAAAGTAACAGTTGAAGCTTGAATCTCAAGTAAGAACAGGAGTTCACCATGTCCTGTATGTCGCCAAGCCGCTGACGAGTCAACCATGCTGGGGCGCCCAAAAGCATCTTGAGCCAAGAGAGGGGCGCGCACCTCCTGGATGAGGTTGAACCACTGGCAGTAGTTGATGCGGTCGGCCCAGATCTCGTAACACTTTTCCAGCGGCGCATCCACAGTGACCGCCACCTGTGCATGCGTCATTCACAAGGTTGGCAAGCATTCGCAGTGGGTGCCTTGCTTGAAAGCAAGCAAGCAAGCACAATTGCAGCACAGACCGTCTTCAATGGTGCCTCCACTGTCACCGTCGCCTGCTGCTGGAATGTGAGAAACAAGCCTCGCATGCGCTCCAATCCAGATTCTGTAAGTGCAGCGCTGTGTTGCAGGCCACTCGCGACCATGCCAGCCGACCCTCGGAAGGTCGTGCGCTCGACTTTCTCTGCAACGGGAGGTTGCGTACATCTGCCCACCCGCTACAAGGCACGCAGGCTGCGGCGCCCACCTCGTGCTTGATTTGTTCCTCGGAGAGCTCCACGAAGTCCCATGGCGTGTAGCCGGCGCCTCGGATGTGCGCTTGTTGCTCCCCATCCTCCTCGTCGCTGCCGTCCTCATCGTCAAAATCCGCCAGGTTGCCGACCGCCGGCATGCCGCCCATCTCCTGCAAGTTTTTTAGCGGTCGGCTCCTGGGTCTGGTGACCGAGAGCCCGTGGCTTTGCGGTCGCTGGCGCGCTGCAGCGGGCTGTGCTGGTGCGGGCTCCGGCCACTGCTGGAGGCGCCTGTCGGTTCTGACAGCCACTGCCGCATGCGGGGTCGCGACAGGCGGTTGCGATACGGGAGGAATCAGTGGTGGCAAGACTCCATCATGGCCGCCTCAGATTCAGCATCCAGCAAGCTGGGGACTCCCTGGTCGCCCCTAGACTTTCCAGCCCGCACGATGCACATGCGAACCATTAACTGGGCGCTGCTGCACCCTGCTGGCAGGCGGAGTGGAGTATCATGTTGTGGTGAACATGTATGTGGTGAATGAAAACTTACGTGCATCTGCTCCTCGGCGGCCGCCTGCATCTCTTCGACCATCGCCTGGTACTGCGCCTGCTGCTCTGGCGTCATCTCCCCGGCGTCGCCCTCGTTCTCGTCGCCGCTGCCGCCGGCCTCGCGGCCGCCGGCCGCGGCATCCGTCTTCACGTCGAAGTCGGCGTCGACGGGCTCGCCCACGTAGGACGCCTCTGCCGAGACGTCGTCGCCGCGGCCGCCGCTGAAGTCCTCCGTCGCAGCGGCGCAGGGCGTCCGCCGCCGTGCCTGGTGCCGCGGATGCGCTGCATGCCGTGCTGGAAGCGAGGGTCGCCTGCGTTGCACCAACGAGTGAGTAGGCTGTGCGGCCAAAGGAGTCGCAGCAGACATGGGTGACTGCAGGTGCCGCTGCACTGCGCGGTGTTGCGGGACCCCACTGTGGTCGGAGTGCCTTAGACGGATCCTGCAGCTGGGCCCATTAGACTTGGTCGAACCGTTCAAATAGGATTCTGCGACGAAAAGCCTGTACCTATGGTGACACCCGGCAAGTGCCGCTGCGTGTGCTGCACATGTGAGCGGCCGCCGCTGAGCAGTGCCCAATGTGTGGGCGCTGCAGGTCTGCCTGGTCGTGGGGGCTGAATGTTGCAGCTGGGGCGTGATGAGACCGGCTGAACGCCCTGGCAAGCCGTGCATTGCAGCAGCTGCGGAGTATGGCGGCGAGCTATCCTTTCGGAACGGTGGGGTAGCTCCTCGCAATGTGCAATTTCTTGATCGTGCCCAGTAGCGATCACAAATTCGTCTCCGCGAGCCGCTGGCGCGTAATTTTGCCTCTGAAGCGTGTCGGACGGTCCCGGAAGTTGAGGTTGGTCACGTCAAAATCGAGACGCGCAAAACGCGGACCGTCTCATGCAGTATTATGAGTCGGCTTACAGTTTCAACCTGTCTCGCATGCAAACTCGTGCCCGGAATGTGTCTGCAGTCTGCAGGCCATCATCACGCCTGTGCACTGCTTCGTCTGCATCTTTTACTTCCAATGCCACCTGGTATGACGCGTCCAATGCTGCGTGCTGCGAATCTGCGATCAACTGGTTGTTGCACCATCAAATTGCAGTCCTAACAACCCTGTCAAACATGCTCGCACCTCAAACACGCAACTGCCTTCGCAATGGCAGCAGTGAAGTGACATACAACGTGCTTCAGATTCACGTTGATTGCCAGCAGGCTACTCCGTCTAGTGCTCACGTTTGATGATGCGGGACGGCATCTGTGAGCGGGCGCCTTTCGAGGCTGGCCTGCTGGCCGTCACATCTCTGAAACTGGCACACAGCCTGAGCCTGACTCCACTGCCAGGTGCGCCCTGAACCAGCTTCATGCAACCAATGGGTGTCTGAGTTGTATATCAAGGAAACACTAAGAGAGACATAGCGCCACAATCTTGAACATACGGAACGTGCGACCTGTCCTTCAACATGCGCTAGGCGGTAGAAGGCAAGCCCCAGCTGCCAAATCAATGAGACATGTTGATGCCGGTTCCTTCTGCCAGATATTGCAAGGTCCCTGGAGGAACTATGCTCCTGGGCACAGGCGTCTGGGGCGGAAGCGCTGGGCTGGCATCGCTGACAGCGCTGGCGCTGCATCAGGAAAGCCATGCCAGGCATCAACCTGCAGGTTGGTCTCCTGTGTTGCTTGCTGCAGGATCACGGCACATCAATAGTCAAGTCGATGCCGCATCGTAACTCGCTTCCCCATGATTGCGCAGATTATGGCTATGTTACGCGCTCTGCCGGCTCACACGGCATCGCCGTCGGCGCGCTGGCGCTGCCATGGGCATTTGCCGGCTTGACGGTGCTGCGCGGCGGCCCGCCGGATACCTCGAGCCCCACGGCGGCGGCGGACGTCAGAAGCAGGGCCATGCCGCCGCAGCACGGATTCCCACTGCTGGCGCTGACGGCGGCGGCGGCGGCGTCCACAGCCATGCTACTGCTGCTGCTGTGTCGGAGGCGGCTGCGGCGTCCAGAGCAGCATGCCAGCATGCGGCATCCTAGCAGCAGCAGCAGCAGTCCAGGCAGCGCGTCTCATGATGGAGGTGGCGGGCATCACCCACTTACGGAGCACTCTGGCGTGCCATCGAGAGTCGGCTCTGGCGACAACGGCCCGCGGCAGCGAACCAGGCTTTGGAAAACGACGAACGGCAGCGCTGCGCCAGCTGAGAACGGCACGAGACCAGGCAGCCGGCCGGCATCAGAGAGGCGCGCGACGTCGCCGGAGAGCACACCTTGTAGTGGCGGCGGCGCCGGCGCCGCAGTGCAGGCGGCGCTCCTGGTCGCTCTGTTGGCTGCGCTGCTGTGCCTGGCGCAGGCCATCGCAGCCGGCGCGGCGCCAGGGCGGCTGCGCGGCGGCGGCGCCGCGGCGGTGGCGGCCAATGCAGTCACGGCAGCCGCCGCTATGCACGCCATGCTGTCGCGCCTGCCGCGCTGCTTCACAGTAGGTGCGGTGCTGCCGGGTCTCGCTTCGCCGATATGCTCGCACCTCACCTGCATGAGACTCAGAGAAACTTGCCGCAAGCACGGATTCATGCTCTCTAGCCGCTGCATGACGAGTCGGCCAGCAGCGTGTGCGGCCAGGGCCATCTGCTGACTTACTGCCGCCGCTTGTGGCTGGGTGCACACCTTCACCTCTGCTGGCATGTGATTCGTGCGTCCGCCATGCTGCGACCACACCAGCGACTGCCACTCGCAGGCGAGGCCATGGTGGCGGCGCAGGCGCTTTCGCTACTGGCCTGGGACGCTTTTGCCACTTTCCTGCTCAACCCCACAAAGCCGGTGCTGATTGACAACCGTGGGGCGCTGCGGCCGGAGGCTGTCGGGCTGTTCGTGGAGGGTCTACTGGTGAGCAAGTAAAATATCTGGCGGCCGATCGAGGACCTGGACTGACCTGCTGCGGCTCGAGAGGTGCTCGGCTGGGTTTGTGTGGAGTGTCTTCTGGTGGGTTGCTCAAGGTGTTATGCAAGCATCTGGGTGTCTTGCAGAACAACGAAGCAGAACAAAGGAATGAATTTTCAGTCACACGCCGGTCATTCCGCCTGTTCAGGCCGGTGCAGGAGAGGGCCGCTGTCCCGATTTCAGGTCCGGTGGCTCAGAGATCCACTGCGGTCCTCTGGTCGATTCATCGTCATTCGTATCACCGCCTGGTACCTCGCAAGCTCCCCTACTCGACGTGTCGGATGCTTCTCGCAGGTGGCCGTGCTGCTGGCGGCGCTGACGGTGGCGCCTCTGCTGCCGGGCCTGCAAGCAAACGCCGCGCCGGCCGTCCGCCGCGTGCGCCGCCGGCGGCAGCTCCTCGTCTGCGGTGCGTAACCTCGCTGAAGATTGTTTGTCGCTGTGCATGTGAGCCTCAGGCTGCAGCCACTAGAAGGTGCCCAGCTTGTGCAGGATCCTGGAAGGTGCGGACACATCCGTCCAGCGCCTTGACGTGGCTTTCGGTAGGAGGCCGTCATCCTTCCGGCATGGCTGCAGTTTCGAGCTGATGCGTCGGCACGAAACCTGCCAGCCCTCTGCACCTGCAGCGGCGCTGGCTGCTGGCGGGGCCGCGGCAACGGTGCCGGCGCTGTGGGCCGTTCGCTTTGCGCTGGCGGCGTCGCACGGAGGGGCGCTGGTCGCGTATTGGGTGGCTCTTCTTGCCGCTGGGCTGCCGGCTATGCACTGGGTGGCGTCCCGGCGGCGGCTGCCGACCATCATCATCCGGAAGGTCGGGCTTTGCAGCTATGGAAGGAGGACTGCCTGCATGGCGTACTTGGAGCTGAGGGTTCAGAGCCATTTGTAGCGGCCGGTGAAAGATCCCGCCTCCACCTGTGACACCGCTTCCATCTGCTCCATGCCTGGTAAGCAGGATCAGACTTTGTACAAGGCTCGACAAGGCTTCTTGCCTGCGAGTTGACATGCGAGTGCCTGCGCCTCGACTGCATTTGCGGGGTACCCGCCGCCGTCCCGCAAAATCTCAAGTGCAAGCCGCTCACGTCGCCGCTGTGGCTGGCACAGGGCTACCACCTACTGGCGGCGGCGCTGTTTGCCCCTGCGCTGCTGGCAGCGCCGGCGCTGCTGGCCCTGGCGCTCGGTGTGGCGCTCGCTGTCATGGTGGTCGTAGAGGTGGTCCGCCTAGCGCAGCTGCCGATCATCGGTGCGCGCTTGCGTAGGGAATCCGTAAGGAAGCTTCTGCCGCCGCTGGGGGGTCGTCTCCATTCTGCACTCGCTGTGCCCAATCATCCAACGGCATGCGTCCGTTGCTGCCCCTGACGGTTAAAAGGCTCAGTTGTGAACCCCGAGCCCGTGTCAGGGCAGTCACAAGCAATCAGACTCTCAGACCCGGAGACTGCTGTCGCCGCGCAGGCAGCCGGCTGCAGGCTTTCATGCTGTCGTTCACGGACGCGCGCGACGCTGGGCCGCTGCTCATCAGCCACGTCAGCCTGCTCACCGGCTGCGCTGCGCCGGTGGGTGGTGTCATCTACCCTACGACAGCTCTCGCTCTTCCATCACGAATTGCGGACTCGGTCACCCTGGGACGTTGCCCTGCAGATTGTCAGTCGAGTGGTCAGGACCTGATCCATTGAACTCTGATGGTCTGCAAAGGTCTGGCTGGCGGCGCTCGGCGCGGGCCACTTGTCGCCCGCCGGCGGAGCCGCCTCCTGCGGCCTGAACGGCAGCGGCGGCAGCCTCGACAGCGGTGCCGGCAGAGGCTCAGTCAGCGGCGGCGGCGGCGGCGGCATGTCGTGGGATGGTGCTCTCAGCCGCGTCGACGGCGTCAGTCGCTCTGGCGAAGCAGACGTCTGGTGCCTGAATGGCGTGCACATTGCGGCATTCGCAGGCATCGCGGCTCTCGGCGTCGCTGACGCCGCAGCGTCGACCATCGGGCTGGCCATCGGCCGCCAACGGATCTTCCGCGGTGCGTAAGCAATTCTCTGCTTTCACCATGCATGACTTCGGTGGTGCTGCAGAGCTCACCCGGTGCGGCAGGCTCCAGCGCAGTACTGCGATGAAGGCCAATATTTGTCCCAAGCCCCTTTGCAAGCTGCCATCTGCTCCCTTCAATCATGACCAGAACTGATCAGAAACAGCTGATGTATGTAGCTGATGTACACAAGCCCTCCGCCTGCAGGCAGCAGGAAGACGATGGAGGGCACCGTCGGTGGCGCCACGGCCACGCTTGCCGGCTGGGCGGCGCTACTGGCGGCTTCCTCCGGTGGCGTGGCAGCCGCATCCGCCGTCGCGGCGCCTGGCTCCGCCGGCTGGGCCGCGCTGGCAGGCGCGACTGCCGCCGCGTGCCTGCTGGAGGCGTCCACCACGCAGCTGGACAATGTGTTCGTGCCGCTCCACCTGTTTGCGCTACTGTGCCTGCTGTGAGCTGCGAGGGGCTAGTGGTCGGATGCAGTCAGGACTGTGCAGTAGTCCAAGGTCCTCCTTCTGAAATCCTTGACGTCAGAGATGTGTGTGCAGAGCTGCTAGACTAGGACGGACTTGTGATTGTTCAGCTGTTGTCCGGTGGTGCTACAGAGATGGTGAAGCCTGCTGCCAAGCGAATGCCGTGGCAGTTGCCAACCACAGTTGGAATCCCACTCATTCGTCCACTGACTTCACAAATGGGACATGCCTTCGTCGCACCGTGCGAATCTTGCAACGCCCCAAATGTCAGGTCTGACTACCTAGCACCGCTGCTGGAGTCTCCTGTACCATCGAGTGCATTTAGGACCCATCGACCTCACGGAACGTGAGTGCTGTCAACGAAACTGCCGGCGTGAAACAGCAGGCGCTTTATTTCCTAAGCGTTTTATCGTCCGCCACCGCGCACTGCCGCAATTGCCCGTGCCCGTGCGGCGACACTTTCCAGCTGCGGCCACCGCTCCTCGATCTCGTCTGGGTCCCAGCCCAGCACGGCGGGCTTCTTCGCCAGGAACAGCCTTAGCTCCTCGTGGCGTTTCAGGCCTTTGGCTGCGTGGCCATGGATTGGCTGTGTGAGCTGCGAATACTATGTGGCATGGCGGCAACTGGCGGCAAGCACCTCGACGCGCACACAGACTGCCGGAACGGTTGACACCTGTTCCTCTTCGCTGCTGCTGCCAGACTTGGCAAATGCGACTGGGGCTGGGTGGTCTGCGAAGACTCCAATAAGGATTTATTATGTGCCGCTGCCAAAATATGAGAGTGCTTGCTCCATGTGTGCATCAAGCTATCCAGCAGCGGCCCTGAGTGCTTCTCACCTCATTGCAGAAGGTCGATGGCCGGCTGAAACTCAACTGTGTCAGCAGCTCCAGCAATACGGCATCCGATGCACCGCCGTCGTCGTCTGCATTCATATATGATGTTCCAACGTGTCCATGAGCGCAATCACCTGCCTCTCATAAGGACTGCTACAACGCTGGCGGGTACACCTAGCAGGGCATGAGAAAACGCATAGGCCTGTCACGGGCGCAGGGGTTTCTCATCGGCGCGAATGCGAGTGCTGGGGCATCAACCTTTTCAATCGGAGGCTGTCCAGCCTCTGCCCCCCGCACCCATCGCACGTTGGTGAACAGGATGTACTGGTTGACGCGGCGCAGGCGGCGTCAGCGGACTCGGATGTGGAGAATCGTGTGTTCAAGTCGTACTCTATCATCCTGTTGCAGATTGAACATGTGTCAGAAGTGCATTGAAGATCAAGCAGTGCGCGCGCCCAGCGGTTTTGGGCGGGCTCCACTCCCCTAGCAGGGCTAAGCAATCTGTGTGTCAGCCTGCACACCTGGCATCTAACCCTCGGCAGGTAAGCATCCGTCTACTTGCGGGGCCAGTCGCGCACCCAGCGCGCGAGTTTGGGCCGTCTCACCGTGGCCAGGGTGGGACTCATGGTGCGCCATGCGCTTCGCAGATATCAAAAGACTGTGTCCAGCTGCTCTTTATCGATGATCGTCACCGAAAAGCCCCCGGCCGGAAGCCCTGCTCGCGCGCCCTGCGACAACACAGCGGCTGCCCATAGACCGTGACAGCGGCGCGGCTGGCGCCCCAGAGCGGGCTCGATGGGCGTGACGGCGGCGCAGGCGGCGTCAGCGGACTCGGATGTGGAGAATCGCGTGGTTAAGCCGTACTCCATCCTGTTGCATTTGTAACAGTGCAGGTCACACTGTACGAAGATCAAACAACAAGGCGTGTGCCGGCGGTTTTGGGCGGGCTCTACTACTGCAGCAGGGCCAAATGGTTTATGGTTCAGCCTGCACGACTTGCATTTGACCCGTAAGCGAGCATTTGTCTACCTATACTTGCGGCCAGTCGTGCGCACAGCGTGGTTGGATAACCTCACTCTGGTGCGCCATGCGCCTCGCAGATATCGACGACTGCGTGCAGCTGCTCCTTATAGATGATCGAACCGCGAAGCCCGGAAGCCCTGCTCGAGGGCCTTGCGACACCGCAGCGGCTGCCCGGAGACCGTGACAGCGGCGCGGCTGGCGCCCCCGAGCGGGCGCTGTAGCTCGTGTCATGCGATGTCCACTGGCACCCCGAAAATCCCCTGGTACGGCTGATGCATGAGTCCTGAAAGACCATCTGCGTGTTGCTGCAGGCGCAGCACGCATTCTTCACACAAGGATGCTACTGTATGTGGAACCTCTGACGTAAGCTCAGGATTGGAATCGCGTCACTCAGTCGGCGCAAGCCGGCTGTGCAGTCATGAAGGCAGCAACCTGATGCTTGCCAGCTGATTGCTCTGGATGCAAGCAACTTGTCAGAGGCACGGAAGGTGAACGGTAAACTGAAATGCATGACGGGCATCCTATTGGACTGGCCGACAGCAGGATGATCGAGGATCGCGTGTCGATTTGGCTTGGCTGTTGAGGCTCAATCCAATAGGTCTGTGGAAGAAAATGAGACAAGACGACTTACCGCACCTGGCTGGTTACAAGTATCGTTGGTACGTGCCTACATGTGTGCGCTGCACGACGTTTGCGATTCTCACTTGGCGAACGGTTGTAGACAATGATCTCAAAGCTTCAAATCTAAATTCACAGGACAGAGGAGTCCGTGGGCCACGGATCGATTGGACACCACAGCTTCAGTTCGTGGCTAAGCCTGGCAAATGTTTTCCATGATATCCAGGTTTGGCGAACAGCAGTCGTTCGTGCACCACGCGACGTATCAGAATGTTGGCATTACATTGCTTACGCCCAGAGACAGGTACACTATGCTGCGGATGTCAAATTGCACATCTGATGGGTCTACGAACCGTTACTGCGCATAAAAGAAACTCACACTGTTTGCTTGCTATGCAGGTTTGACAGCAGACCGCCGACATCCGCCAGTGTGGTGCACCTGCACGGCGGGCGTTCCTCCACCATGCCGAAAATTCATGCAGTGTGCAGCGGCCCGGCTGCGCTATTTGCAGCACCGTCGTCGTCACTTCCGCTTGCACAGCGACGCCTGCACCTTGCCTCCCCCCATCAGGCTGGTTGTCGAGGTAGCATGGAACAATGTTTGGAAAGACATAGACACTCGCATTCTGGACAGCCATCGAGGCAACGCCCGCTCCTGACTTCGGACGGACAGCGTGCCATAGCACTGAACTTTTATCATGTCTCGTATGTAGGCCCCTGCAGCAGCGGCGTGCAGCATCAGCAAGAAAGGCAGCAATGCGCGCATCGACCCACGAGCCTGGTTCGTCTGGTGACGGCACTGAGCCTGACTGGGCGGCGGATGTGCTGGCATTCTGGGCGGCAGAGGGCATGCTTAAGATGCCGGAGGCAGGCGTTCCACCATCCCAGATTCCTCAGCAGCAGCGCATGCGGCAGCGAGTCCTGAAGTGGGCCGCTCAGCACGAGCGGCACCGCAGCGTGCCGTTTTTGACAGGCTACATGAATCGCATGGACGCGGCGTCGGCAGAGCTAACCTATGGCGGCAGCGTCGCAACGTTGGCGCTTGCCAGACCCGACTTCATCTGTGATGATATCGATCCGGCCGGCATAGTCGGCGCCGTGCGCGCCGCCGAACTCGCGCTGGCGGCCGTTGGGATTCCATGCCCTTCCTGCACAGCGATGCACGTCGGGCTGGCGGCCATGGCCGCCGGGGTGGATGTGGTGGACCAGCTGCCCGAGTTGCTGGCTGCGCTGGATCGCGTGCTGCCCGCCGCCATCGACGCGGTGGAGACGGTGTTGTGGGCGCCCGCCCTGCTCGGCGTGACCAATCCCGGTCTGGCGCTGCCGCGCCGTGTGGCGGCGCTGCAAGCGCTGCACCCGCGGCTTGGTGTGGGCAGCGTGCTGCACGCCGCGCCGTCGCTGCTCACCAAATCGGAGGAGACGCTGATTGCCAGGTGGGCGATTCTACAGGGCGCCACCGGACTTGGCGCCGGCAGCATGGCTGCGCTTGTGGAGAGGCGGCCGACGATGCTGCTTGCAA
Source organism: Deuterostichococcus epilithicus (assembly GCA_033439295.1). NCBI lineage: Eukaryota > Viridiplantae > Chlorophyta > Trebouxiophyceae > Prasiolales > Stichococcaceae > Deuterostichococcus > Deuterostichococcus epilithicus. The sequence goes on along the minus strand of JAVTLE010000004.1, from coordinate 1,777,488 downwards.
CGATCAACTTTGGGCAGGTGGCCTGGAAGATGCAGCTGGCAAGCGCATATGCGCGTGCGCGCCTCACCGCCGGAAGGCCTCCATGGCGCCTCGGGCTGCCGCTTGGGCGCCATGGCACACTCGGACTGGACCTTGCAACTGTTTGCCACATCGTCATCAGGGCGTCGCCCCTCAGCGCGTGGCGACTGCCGTACCTGGCGTCTGTCTCGGCATTCTATTGCAATGCCCGAAGCTGGCTGGCTGTACCGCCAGACAGATTTCACATGGTGCATGGCCCTGGCTTCCAGGCCTGGCTAGCAGAGCACCCAATACCACTACAGGCCCGACCAGCTTGAAGATGCTCGTGAACAATGCTTGATCCGTTGAACGGGAACGATAATGCTGTGGCGTCACGAGGCTGTTGATCGAAAGAACAAGAACCGGCAGTGAAATGATGGGGCGGCAGTTTCAAGCAGGGTAACATGCATCTTGCACTTCTCGAGCTGCACAGATGTAGGTGTCGCATGAGTCGAGAGGGCAGCGGCAATTGGTTTGGCATGTTGACAGCACTGCTCAAGGCCACGAAGCACCTGGAGGTGAGATGCAGCAGGCTCCACGAAGGTAACCTGTTGATAACAAGCTCTTTGCTGGCCGACACACTCCATACTTCATGCCGTGAATGGTCAAGTGTTCGCTCTGCTGTTGCACCTCAACGTTATGCACAGCATTGCAGCAGACTGTCATCATGCTGCCACGCTGACTCCTGCGGCTCCCTGTCCGCCGCTGTCCAGAAGCTATTTCTGGCTGCCTTCCATTGTGTGTTGCTGACTGAATCCCGGGTGCTTTGCGCTCATTACAGACGCTGCAGCCTTGGGAGCGCACACCTGTCCAGCGACGGGCCACTGCGCACATGACGATGTGGCCACCCCACGCCTTGTCAGCCAGCCTTAAGTTTGACCATGTGCAGCGCCACCGCCGCCTGCTCCGCTTGCGTCAAGGCCCTGGGAGCGCCGAGCAGCTGGCGGCACCTCTGCCCCGCAGAGCAGCCGCCGCCGCCACCGCTGTGCTTTAACATCCGCGGCTCTGCCGCCCCCCCTGCCGGTAGAGGAGCAGCCCCCCAACGGGCTGGCGCGGGGGTGAGCACCGCCCTCATGCCGCTCCGCCCTCGGGCCGCAGGTCGGGCGACCTGTCGAAGGGGATGCCGTGCGCCTCCAGAATCGCCGGCGTCGCCTGCCGCCCCGCCTCAGTGTCGAGGATGACCAGCTGCATGGGCAAGGACTGGGGGTTCTGAACACTGAACATTGTTTTGGACTGCCATGTTGCCGGCCGGCTGAATCTGGAGGACTGGATGTTGAACATTGAACATCCTTGTGATTTGCCATGCTGTGGGGAGAATCATGATCTAGCCCACATGTCGCCCGCCTCCCTGCGCCCAAAGTCCGGGACGACTTGCTGCGTACATGAGGAGCAAGATGGCATGCTGGACAGCGGCGACAACACTTGCTTGTATGCCATCTGCTTGTTCACTGCTGATGGGGCATGGAGCCATGTGCAGCCCGCAGGCTGCGCGTCCAATGCATGCTCAATCCCCAGCGCCAGGGCAGGTTTTGGCGTCAAATGCCGGGCGCTATCTCGAGCACATGTATGGGTGGCGGCCCTGCAGATGTCTCTTGCAATGGAAAGCTTTGTATCTACTCTTTCCAAACCATCTACAATTCGTTCATCATTTCATCTTGTGTTCACCTGGTCGTACTCGAGCTCCATGCGGATGAAGGAGGTCTTGCAGCCGTCGATGGCGGCGACCACATCCCGCAGGTTGCTCACCGGCGCATCGTTGATCTTCAGGATCTGCGCGCAATAGCAGGACAGAAAGTTCGGGCGAAACTTGCCTGACTCGCAGGGTGGCAGACCACTTCAGTGCCCCGGCGCCGCCTGCTCTGCTTAAGCATTGAAGTGGCTCTGCGACAGCACTGGACAAGCAGTGTGAGCGCTGAAGCACTGGGAAGACAGATCTCACGAATCACGTGACGAGTCATGTGAAAATAAGGACATGCCTGCGTGTTGACGATGTCCTCGAAGCCGATGTTGATCTCGGAGGCCAGGACCTGACCAACCACCACCACCTGCTGGCTCGGCGAGTCCGCCCTGTTTGGGTGAGCGTGAGCAGACAGTGATGGGTCAGCATGAAGACGGCGCACCAGCAGTATCACATACTCACGGCTATGACCACGCGCCCATGCAGCCTCAGGCAAAACCCCTCCAGCGAGTGTGCCCTGTGAGATTGCTTGCACCGGGCAGTTGTACGCCCAATGGGCAAGAAGGCATGTCAAGATTGATGTCAAGATGTTCCAATGAGAGACGACAAGCGAAAGGCCAACGTCATGGGGGAGACAAGCGCACATTGAATGTAGGAGCTTGTCCAGGATCTTCACTGGCGAGTCGAACTCGAACTCCTGCGGCAGGAAAGGGTCCAAACAGGGTCCAAGGTGTCGGACACCCCAAACATCACGCAGCAGCCGCCTCGGAGGATTGCGAGAGTCTGCGGACATGCACGTCCCGCCAGAAGGCCTGAGATTCTAACACCCGCAGGGCGAGGCGCCGGCGGCCTGCAAGCTTGGACGCAGGTGCATCGATGCTGTACTCGGCGCAGAACGGAAGCCTGCAGGCAGCAGGAGCTGTCAGAACAGGGAAGCAGAGGAAGCGGGAAGCACCTTGCCGTACTCGGACTTGAGGTACGGCACCGTCACGGGCGTGAACACCAGCCCCGCGTAGATGTAGTAGCTGGGCGCCGCGCCCCTGTTGCAGACAGAAGACAGCGAGGGTCGTCGCACTGCCATCCGTACCGATGCACGGAAAACTGTACCTATACTGGGCAAGGAGATGCTCGTGCAGGGCGCCGCCAGGAGCCGTCAGCGATGCATCAGGACTTGAGATCGCAGGCTTGCTTGCGTCCAGTAGGGCTGACGCCGCCTGACCAGGCGGTGTGTCAGCCCGCCCTCCACTGCATGCACGGCGGGTCGCGTGCACGCAGCGTTTCGGCGCGACCGCATGGCCAAGACACCCGCGACGAGGGGAGCACAGCACGCCGTGCAGGTTGCAGAAAACATGATGCAGAAGATCCGTAGCGCACAGCCACACAAAGGGTCCAATACAGGCGCCCTCCGTGTCGCTGTGGCCCACGTCGTCAGCACCATCATGCAGGCTCGCAAGGCAGCTCCGCGGCCAGCTGTGGCCCTGCCAGTCTGCCTTGATTAATCGTCTCTGCCTGTTCTGATCATTCAAGGCAGATGCTATGCCCTTGGGCGGGACTGCGGCAGCGCCAGGTCGTGACGCGGGCTCAGCAGCAGCAGAGGGTAGCTTGCGCCATGCCGCCGCTTGGGTTCAGGGTTTAGGGTTTTGTCGCTCAGAGAGGCGAATACTCCTCCCCGTGGTGCGCCGTAGTGCTGATGCCCGGGGCTTCTTGAGGTGGCAGCACTCACTTGATGTGGGAGGGGATCATGCGGTGTGGGCCCTTCAATTGTAGCGTGACCTTGGACATCTTGCCGCCCCGCAGTATCTTCAGCACCGCCTGCAGCGCAGCATGCGGGGTCAGGGCCAAGTGCAACAACGCAGGTCGGCCTGTGTCTCGGTGCAGCTGGGACATGTGCCCATGGACAGACGGAGGGCGGTGCAGCAAAAGGCCAGCATAGGTGATATGCACTCCCAGCGTGCCAACTCTATGCACAAGTTGAATAAGGAATGCAGCATTTTTTTTGGATTCTTGATAAGAATATTTTGTGGGGCAGGAGTTCCGACGGGCGGAAGCTTTGACAGCGTACCGTGTCGTTGTTCTGCTTCTCCGATATGAGATACGAGAAATTGATGCGCTCCCCTGCAGGTTGACGGCAAGTTGTCACATAGCCGAGTCACCTGTTGTGGAGGTATCTTGAAAATAACCAAGACAAGCGATGCCTCTGTTGCCAATGCAGTGGCCACAAAGCAAGGGTCAACAGCCACTTGCCGCTGCGGAAGGCGACAGTGCCATCGACGCCGATCTCGGTGTCGTCGAACTGCAGCAGGATGTCGCCCTTGCGCAGCAGCTTGCTGGTCGGGCATGTCGGTTCCACCCGCCTGCGGGCACCGTCATGGAAGATGTATGAAGATTGACTTTCTGTGCATGCAGGATGTCTCGCCCTTGCCCAGCCCCTTGGCAGGTCGGCTCCACCCAGCTGTGGGCCCTGGCACGGAGATAGCTCACATAATGAGAACCCAAGCCTTTGCGCGGCAGCTTGCTCATTGAGCACATCGGCTGCTGAAATTTTCCTGCGGCAACAGGCTGGTGCTGGTCTTTGGACATTGTCAGTGGAGTTCGATGGTCAGCAGGACCAAAGACAAAAGCAGTTGACGCCCTATAGAGACATACGAACTGCCTCGCACACAAGGTGACGGTAGGCCAGAGACCACATGAAATGCACACTGGGGCAGCAGCGGAGCAGCCGTCACACTTGTGCAGCCTCCGTGGTTGGCGGCGACAGCAGCAGCTGTGCTCCTCAGAGCCCTCGAGGTGCCGTTGGCTGCCCTTTTGCAGCATCGAGCTCTCCAGCTTCTGATACCAAGGTTAACTTTTGCATTTACGTTGTGTGAGGCTGGCTGGCACCGCACCTAACAAGCACGCCCTTCATGCCCAGCGCCGCTTGGAGCACTGAGTCTGGGAAGATTCAGGGTGTGTAAGATGCCAGGTCAAGTAATGTAAGACGCCCTGTCTTGAGGGGCTGCACCGGGCCCGCACCTGACGAGCACGCCCTTCTGCCCTGACTTCATCCCCAGCGCCTTTTGAAGCGCCGGGCTCTCCAACTTCTGCCACTCGATGCCCAGCGCGGGAAAGCCGGTGTAGCGGCCGTTCGCCGTGAAGTCGTCGATGAAGTGGCGGATCACCGGCGGTGGGATGACGTAGCCTGCAAGAGAAGCAGGAGTCAAGAGTGACTCTCAGGGTCACCGTTGGAGGATCTCTTTCCCAAGCAGTAGTGAAAACTTCATCTGCTGATCAAGGAACAAACAGTGATTGGTTATTTATGTCTCCGAAAGGATGGACAATAATTATTGGAGTTCAACGTAATTGAGAGACGATGCAGCGGCTCCGCACCAATATTTTCGGCTTCATCATTTTTCAAACTTTGGAAGGCGATGCCGACGCACTCCCCTTTGTGGTTGAATGCCGGGCCGCCGCTGTTGCCGCCTGCAGAAGCCGCACACTCATATCAGGGGTTATCCTGAGCACAAGCACAGCTGGGAACAACAAGGAAAACGGCACCCATCGCCCTTCTGCTTGACAAGACAGATGAAACGACTTCTCTGTGTCGACCTGGAGACACCGCATGAGGGCTTCATTAGGCCAGCCGTTGCAAGCTGCATCAAAATTTTATTGCGCCCCAGGCTGGAATTGTCGATTGCTGTGACGCTGCAATGGAGAGAAGGGTGTCTAAACCAACGTGACGCACTGTTGATGGCCGCATCGATCTGCATGCCCAGCAGCTCGGTGGAGCCGTGCACATAGGCGGTGACCTCGATGCGGCTGACCACGCCGCTGGTGACGCTCTGGCTGTCGCCGCCGATCGGGTACCTGTGGTGCACAAGTCGTGGGAGGTCACCGCTTGTCGGCGCCGCGAGCGGAGCCCGGCGAGCGTGGCAGATGCGTTAGGGCCTGCGGCTGTCGCCGGCAGATGAGCGAGTCCCTTCAGCGCCCGGCGCGATCGCGCAGTGCCACTGCGCAGGACCCCTGAAAACTCTGAGGCGTCAACGACGCGGGTGCCAGCTGGCGGGTCCCAGCCAGCACACCTGCACCGTCGACGCATCTGACTTTGCGCAAGAGAGGGGCGCGGCAGCTAGGGGCACCGGACAAGGGTTTAGGGTGCGCACCCGATGACCAGGATGCTGTCCTGAAGGTGCGGCAGCGTGCCAAAGCGCACGGGCTCGACACCCTGCCAGAAGGTGTCGTCCTTCACCGTCAGCATCGCGATGTCGCACTCCGTGCCGATGGCCAGCACCGTGGCGACGAACTTCGTGTCGCTGCCCCGCCGCCGCACCTTGACCTGCGCCGGCAGGCCGAGGCACAGGCGTCAGCTGGTGCCGGGAGGCCGGGACGCATGCATCGTGTCCTCAACAGCTTCTCCAGGGTCTGCTCACATGTCAGCCCTTGTTCCTGCAGCACTCTGCCGCGCAGATGTGCAGAGAGGCACGCTTCTCCGAGCCGTGCAGTTGTGCCAGGGGGCATGACTTGGGGGGCCACGGGCCACCAGTCGCGCAGTCAATGACCAGAGTGCCGACTGCGGCAGATCACCGCCACCATCAGCAGCAGGTCTGAGCCCAGCGGATCAGGTCGCACGCACCTGAGAGTGGTGGTCCACGCAGTGCGCGTTGGTGAGGATGCGGCGGTCCGGAAGCAGGAAGCCAGACCCTGTGCTGCTGAACTGCCGCTTGCGCGTCCACGGCAGGCTGTAGTTGGGCTCGCTGTGCACGCAGAACACCTGCGCGGAGTGTGCACATGCAACAGATCGGGATCTAGCTAGTCCACAGTGTGGCGCTGGCTCACGGTGCCTTCCCTAGACCCTGAACGAGCCGGCGCGGCGCCTGCTGGACCTGCCGGACGCCTGCCACCGACCTCAAGTCCGTGCCATGCGCGCCGGCTCGCGTCAGCGGCGCCACAAGGGCAGACGGCGTCTTCCGGGTGGTCCTAAGCGCCATCTCGAGGGCAAGGGCCCCAGGTCTCTCCAGCAGATGTCGACACCTGAGGACAACTCTGAACCTTCGGAGCAGAGTCCGCCCACCTTGACGACGGACTCGCCGAGGCGGGAGATGTCGCGCTCGTTGCCGATGTCCGGCTCCGCTCCGTCGCCCGCCTGCCAGGGCGATGCAGCCATGCCCGTGTCCGCGCCCGCTGCGACGTCCGCCCCCGGCAGCGCGGTCCCGTTCTCTGCGCACAGGACAGCGCTGTTGCTCAGCAGGCAAGCATGTCGCTGGTTCCGCATGCGCGTCCGCACTGGCATCTGCCTCAGGCACAACCGCCCCGCTCTCTGTGCGCAGGATACAGCTTCTGACCGGTGAGTGTCCATGTCGTTGCTCGCACATCCGTTCTCAGACTCCACGCGCGCCACCCGCCTCCAGTAGCGCCACCCTGTCTCTTGTAAATAATGCAGAAGGCCCGAGCAGCGGGCTTCCAGGGCAACGTCAAACATGCCCGCATCCGCGCCTGCGCCTTTGCCAGTGGTTGCCTCCGGCGGCGGGGTGCTACGCTCTGCAGGCAGATTGTGTAAAATGACTGCGTCCCCAAGGCAGACGTGTAGACCTGGAGTTGCTGCAATCCGCAGCAGCTCAGGATCGAAGGCTGAATCGCAGGTGACATCGATTCTTCCCAGTCAGCGGAAGGCTGTGAGCGGTAGCCTGACAAGCTGAAGGCCGCTCAGAGGTCAGTCATGCTCTGCGATGTTACACTAAGCCTTGACTGCTTGCCAGCGCTGAGATAGTCACTTGAACAGCAAGGTGATTCTCAGTCTACGAAACCGTGCAACCGAGCACATGTCTGTCGCGCTCCACACCACCCACCTTTGCGCCGGGTATTTCGCCGCTTGCGGCCGCCGCCGCCGGCATCGGCCGCTGCCGGCTCATCCGCAACTGCCGGCAGAGCCGCCCGTGCACGGCTGGCGGCGAGGCGCCCTGAGGGCGAACGCGCCGACGCCTCGTTGCTGCCGTCCTCCTCGTCCGCTGGCGGGCTGACCACCTGACGGCAAAGCACATTTCGTTGGCTCTTACCTGCCCACATGCAGCCCGCGGGGTTGGGCAACCAACTTCCCGTGGTGCGTTGCGGTCTGTCGCCTGCCCCTGACTCGCTCATCAATTCAGTCGCTCCGTCGGGGTGACCAACTGTGCTGCTGTCAACCTGCAGGGCCTTGCGGGAGTTGCATGGCCGTTTGGCTGATTTCAGGTGATCTGCTGCGCGGCGCAGCAATGAGCAAGTTGCAGCGTGTGCCTCCGGCGTCGTTTCACAGAGCACCGTAAAGCCTCAGAAGTTGATTTGCTGTGAGTGCCGAAGCATTACGGCATTGCTCCCCAATGAATGCTGCCGCTGTGAGCGCCGATCCACCCAGCAGCCGTCATCCATGCGCACGCAGCACTGGGTTGGCTGCCTATCGCAATCTGGCGATCGACTCAAGCGACCGCAAAACATATGCAGTGTCCTGTCAACTGGATGCCATTGCAGAGGCTGCAGGTCTTCCAGAAGAGCTGTGCGATGCAGGATGCATCGTCGATTCCGCCCAATGGCGCCTCGACTGCGTGAGGGTGCAGATACACGTTTGTAAGCTTACCGGGGTGTCAGCTGCATCGTCGGGCGCCTCCTTGGCTTTGCGCTTCATGTTTGCTGCCTAGGCGCCAGGCGCCAAGTCGTAAGTTGTCCGCCGAGTCGCGGTGCCGAAGCAATGGAGGTCACAAGAGGTCGAGTTGCACTCAGTGTGATGGCGAAACACAGATCGGGCAACGGCAGGCAGGCTAAGTCTGCGCATACCGGCATCCCGAAAGAACCTGCAGTACATCACGGCCGATATTGCCGCTAATGTTAGCATAGTTCGGGCCAGTCAAAGGGTGCACGGAGCCAGCCTGACTGAGCCCGAGTAAGCGTCAGCATTGCATTGAAAAGGGTTGCCATGACTACGGTGCAGCCGCGCACATCTGCACAGCCATGCGCGCCGGCGCCGATGGCGCGGCAGCCTTCGAGGCGGAGGGCAGTGAGGCTGCAAGAACGACCGGATTTGCTGACCGTTGCCGCGCTGGTGGTGCCAGCGGTGGCAGCTGGACTGTATATCGGGCGCAAGCTACTGCGAAGAGGCCCTGGTAGATCAACAGTGCGTACAGTGCGTCCGAAGGTGAGCACTGAGCGCGACCTGTTAGTCGAGCGTTTGGATGTGTCTGTCAGCGCCGGTGCTGCAGGCACCGCGCTGACAGATGCAGCAGCGTTGATTGAGAGAAGAATGCCAAGCCGACACATTCGTGGCGCCGCGTAGCTCGAAGCGACGTCCGGGCCTCAGCTGCACGTCAGCTCGTTGCCAAATTTCACCGTCACTTCATCACATTCGCAGGCTCTGCCCGACGGCGCGGTGCCCGCAGCAGAACCACTCGATGAATTGGGCCTCCAGACGTCGCTTGCGCCGTCAGGCACCATTCAGCTGCCAGAGCCATTGCCGCTGGTGCTGTTTGATGCAGACATCCAGTGCAGCTTGCAGCAGCTCTTCCGCATCGTCATGGGGCCGGACGCCGTCTTCATCAAGACACAACACTCGCAGCATCAATACTGGGACGTGTCGGTGGGCGAGTGGGCCAAACACCCAGGTGCACCTCTGTCAACGCTCCTGTTGTGAGGAAAATGCTCCAGCCATTCAGCCATCATACACCGATGCAGAACCTTTGTACCATCGAGTAAGGTCTCGTTCTCAAGTTTTGCCGTAAATTTCTGCAGCAAATTGACAAGGAACGTATGTATCATGCCATGACATGCAGACGGGCGCATCACACGGCGCATCTGCTTCATGACGCCGTTGAACGGCACCTTCGGCCCTAAGCAGGCAGAGTGTGTGGAGGTTTACAGCCTGGAGGCGCGCAGTGCGGACAGCTTCCACGTGTCCATGGCTGCGACCACACCCAATGTGCGACCATACTCTTGCGCACATGCGATGTGACATGTTGAAGCCTCTGCATCGCCAGTGGCTTTCGCCAGCCTCGTCTCGAACCTGACGGTGCCGATGAGGAGCACTGCGGAGCCTCACCTTCTTTCCGGCGTGATCGACACTGGTTTCAGAGAACTCACGGTGAGCCGCAGTAGCGCGCACCCCGCAGGTGCCCTATGGCAGCAGCTTCTTCCAGGACATCCAGTTTCTGGGCCAGGCACGCGGGCCGGGCAGCTGTAATTTGCGCGTCACAGCCGAGGTGAAGTTCACCAAGCGGGTGCTCGGCATCGGCGGCGTCATCCGCAGCAGCGCCACAAAGGCGAGCACCTCCCCTCGCTGATCCAGGAGAACTGCCCCAAGCTGTACGGCTGTGGCGGAATGAGCGCATGCTGATGCTGATTAGCCTCGATCCTCAAAGAAAAGCAGAACGCTGCTGCAGAGGGTCGAAAGGTGCCATGGTTGTGCGTCAATTGCAAACGGAAGGAGTCCGGCTGCTGTGCTGCACAGCGGGTTGTCTGGACATGGGGCCTGGTTACTTTTCGACTGCGTCAGCAGCTGATGGCGGCGCTGCGTCATCGTGCAGGGCATGCAGGAGACGTACAGCACCTACATGACCAGCATACAGGAGGCACTGCGGCAGGGGCCTGGTAGCGGTGACGGCGCGTCAGCGGCAATCGCAGCAGCAGCGGCGGAGGCCACCATGAATGGCAGCCAGCCGCCGGCAGGCGCTGCTCCTGCCGCCTTCGCAGCGCCTCCGGMGCCGCAAGCGCMGCCGTGCGTCGGCAAGGCGGCGCCGGCTGCCTGGACCGGCAGCCCCTATGCGCAGCGACTGTGGCAGCGGTGGTTTCGGGATGTGATCGCGGCGGCGCTGCTGGCGGCCAGCCTGTGGCTCATGCGGCGTGCGCTTGAGGGGGCGGCAGCGGACATGGCAGCCGGCACTGTCGCCGCCAGCGGCGAGCTGCAAGGTCTCTGGCAGGGGCGGCGAGTGGTGTTCCGCCAGGGGGCCGCTGCCGCTGCTGCAGGCGACGCCGCAGGCGCTTTGACGGCGAGCGGCTTCGAAAAGCAAGGCGGCCTTCTGCAGCCAGGCTGTGTGTGGCCATCGCAATCAGGCGACCGGGGAGCAATGGCATCGTGAGCATGGTGGCAGTGGGATTCAGTGGCAGCGGCAGCACGGGCGTGTGACGCCAGCATGTCATACCGCCGGGTTGTAGGAAGGCAGTCAAATCAGTCTGGGTGCCCCTATTGGTAGTCTCTGCACTAAACAAAACTTGAACTGCCTGTATTGTGCGTGACACTGTGTGCCGTCTCGTTTGTGGAGCCTGCGGGTGACACAACGAACGGTTTGGCGAACGAGAGCGTGGGAGCTGATATGCGATGTGGTTTTGCGGCTTGTGACGAGGCCAATTTGGTTGGTTAATTGTACTTCAAGTCTCGAGTTTGTTGTGAGCCGAGTTTTTGGCAAGGTGTTTGGGAATGTAGGAAGCAGGAGCATATGCAGGGGGAAGACCACGTGGGTGCCATATCCCTCGCCTTCTCGGATCAGTCATCAGCAAGGCCTCCCATCTGCAGAACTTGTTTGCCGGGCCGCATCAAAAGCTTGCTGAGATGCATCAGAGTCGCGCGAAAGAGTCGACCTTTCCCAACTGACATGCTGCGCAGATACTGCGGTCCGACTGATGACTCATGCACGTCCTGAAGTTGGCTGTGCAGCGCGATCGGGGTCCTCTCTGGCCACTAGCCGAGCAAGCATTAGGACGGAAATAAATTGGCAAGACGCTCTGCCGCGGAATACGTTAGCCGGGGCCACAGCCGATCATGCAGTGCTCCATGCAAAGTACGGGTGCAGCAGGAGCGCCGTCAGCAGATGCTGAGCTCACCGGAGTGTTGGAACGGGGCCGGAAGGTATCGTTCACGTGTATCTCCCCACCCTGAACCATGTCCATTGGCAGTCTCGACTCCACCTGCCCTAGCATGCCTTGCACCCTCAAGCGCACATGCAGCAGAAGGGGGTGCACCTGCTAGCACCCATGCACACCCTTAGCATCGTTGACCACACACACGAGCCGCTCTGACGCCCGACACAGGTGGACGTGGCTGCCGCCGGCGTCGCCCCGCCGCACGACGATGTGCTGCAAGGCGCCGTGCAGGGGGACGAAGCGGTGCTGCCCTGCAGCGGCCCATCAGAAGCTCCGACGAACGGCGCGCTACAGACCGGTGGTGCGCAGCCGTCGCCGATCCCTCCCTTGACGGGCACGGGCTCCTGCGGTGTGCCGATTCAGTCCCCGCCTGCGGGCGGCCGGCCAGCGGAGCCAGCACCACCGCCCCAGCAGCCCTCGAAGACCTTCCCGTGGAAGCCCAGTCGCATGCAGAGGTGCGCCGCAGGACCATGCGTCTGAGTCACCGCCAATGTCATACATGCATGCGCTTTCATGGGCAGCCCCCTGTACATGCATACCCAGCCTGTTCCCCAATGTCGTCTTGCTCTGACAGAGCATACACTGTGGCGATGACCCAGACGGGAACCGTTCCGAGCCCCTCGTCGGATGCTCAGTGTAGCAGCAACGCCGAGACGTCACGCACCACTGCCGTGATGGGTTTTTCCTGCCGGTGCAAAGGTTCCGAAACTCGCTGCGCTCGCCGGCGGTGCGGGCGGCAGTGCAGTTCGTCGCCGGGCAGCTGCTCATCAACCTGTTCGTGTTCCTAAGACGCCTCAACTTCAAGCAGGTCGGAGCCCATCAAACAATCCGACTGGCAGACCCACGCCTGCTGCAGATCCTGGGCGTGGTCCAGTCCTGCCGAGTGCCACTGGCTGTGGTGTAAGCAGCGACTGTCGCCGGCAGGCATCGAGCTCGTACCAGCGTCCTCCGCCCAAAGCTGGCTTTTGGCCGCTGCATGGAACAATTGCCACAGCATATCGTTGCGAGGCTGAGGCAGTGCGCCCACGGCGCAGGCATGCCTGATGAGCCTGTTCTACGGCGCCACCGCCATCGTGGTGAACCATGACAGCACGCTCGGCGGCCGCATCGCTGCGTCGGCCACCATCCTCGGCTGCGCCTGGCCGGGCCTACTCATGACGGGCGCCGCTGTGAGCTTCGGAAAACAAATTTGAAACAGACTTTCTATGCAAATGATTTCTATGTTGAGTGCCCCCGATGCGCCCCCTCCTCTGGCCGGCATCGCAGTCAGAAAGGATCACGAGTCTGCCATGGGGCTGTGACGCAGCGCAGCTCCAACACAGCTCTGCTGCATGCCCGCTGCGTCCCACTTGAGGAAGCTCGGGACACTGCTCCCTGCCGCCCGCCGCAAAGCAGAACGCTGACGCAAACCGTCACATATAAATCAACACATGGCTGCAAACTGCGTTCGGCTCCCCTTAAATTATCATCGAGTTTCTGTTTTCTATGATCGAATTCAGCTGGGCCTGGCGCGCGCGCCGGGAGTCGCCTTCACGGGCCTCGCCTGCGTGTTCATGACGGCGGGCCACGCGCTGTGCGCGGTGCTGCGCGGCGCAGCCGACCACGAGGCGGCGGAGGCGGGCCTGGTGGTCCAGGTGTTCTTTGGCATCGGCGCCATCCTGGGCCAGTTCGAGGCGCCGCAGCGGCGCTTGTGGAGCGAGGCGAGCCCGCCTTGCACCCCTGCGGCCTCGCCACTGTGCTTTCTGGCTACCTGCGCTTGCGCCTTACATCGCCTACGCCATGCCCTCGCCACTGTGCTTTTTGACGCTCTGCATTTGCGCTTCACATCGCCCACACCATCCGACCGCGAGTGCGCGGCAATCTTTCTAAAGTACGAAATCAAAGGCAATGTTCTCAACAACCAGGCTGCTGCTGCCTCGCCGCAGGTCATCGTGCAGCTGCTGGCGGTGGCGGCGGTGTCTGCTGCCGTCAACGTGCTCGCTGGCGCGCTGGTCCTGCCGCAGCTCGCCTCCAACGAGTGGAGCGACGCCCTGGCACAGACGCTGCTGGCGCTCGGCCACAGCGTCACCGGCCAAGCCAGTGTGTGGTCCTGTGTCTCCTGCTGTGCTACCCTTGCTTTCACCGGCCTTCTGCTGGTGCTTGCCACAGCGTCTCCAGTCGAGGTTTTCTGTCATTTGATTCGTTTGATTTTGCGAATGAAATTTTGCGGGGTGCAGGGTATATTGCAAAGCCAGCTGGCAGGATCTGGCACATGTTTCAGCCGCCGGCACCAGCACGCATGGCGTTTCACCACCTGCAACTACATCCTCCTGCTTGACCCCCACACCTCAGAGGATCCCGATCAAACGGCCCTGCGTTACAGGCGCGCTGTTCGAGGACGGCGGAGCGCTGCCCGACGGCGGGGAGCCCGTCCCGCCGCATGGCAACGAGTTCGTGGACCCCTGGGTGGACAGGTCCCCACTCCCCCGAAATCTATCTGCCTATACCTTGTAGTTTGTAAACTTGCCTTTTGTCTTGACATGCTGCTGTCTCGAACCCTTCTGTCGATGAAATGCCGCACGCCTCCACCGCTGCCTGTGCAATTGCTTCGCATCGATGCATCGATGAGACACCTGGCAGGTGGGGGGCCTCATGACGCCACGGGCACCAGCTCGGCAGCAGAATTTGCTGCAGGGCCTCGACACGCCCTGCCCCTTTCAAGCCATCCCTAACCGACGCTGCTGTTGGAGTCAACTTCCAGCAGAAGGCGGCAGAAACACTTCTAGCGTACCTGCTTCACGGGCAAGGCTCACGGGCGAGGCTCGCTTCAACCCAGTAACAAACAAGCAATATCCATGCGCAGGGACCGCATACGGTCGGCCACAGACCCGGCGCGCCAGCGGGAGTTGGCCACCGCCCGGACGCCCTACATGCCACGTGCATCGGATCTGCGGCCCACTCTGCTGCAGGTGCGACCGTGCATCTGTTACTGCCTTCCACATGGATCAGCTGCGGCTTCCCTCTGCAGCCATGCCCTGTTGCTGACAAGAGTAAATGTGTCGCGGGCGCTGGTCGCTGCCAAGACCCGTGCAGACGGCTGCAGCCCTGTATAGGGCAATGTTCGAACTCGGATCGTTTCGGATCATTCCGCTTCGGATCGTTGCGCACTGGGCTCACGTTTTTTATCAGAGACCAGTGTTGTTTTGGTCTGCGTGCAGGCGCGCACGGCGGCTCGGCTGGCCGCCTTTGAGCCGCCACTGCTGATGGTGTCCAGCCAGGCCGGCTGGCGGCGGGTGACGGACTCGCTGGATGCGCTGCTGACGCGCGTCGCCTGTCTGGAGTCCGTCCTTGAAGGCGTCACCTTCGAAGGTCCGTCTGGCGCACATGACGCAGCAGCCTTAGCCATGCAGCAGTCCGTCAGGCATCATTACCCAGCAAAACGCCATACCTTGCCATGAGGACGCCCATCGCTGGAGAACAGTATGCGTCCCATCTTATGCGCCTGCATCGTAGCTGCTGAGCCAACACCTCAGCCAGCCTTCCCTCGTCTCGGGGGCCTGTGCACACTTATGAATACCTCTGCCCCATCTGGGCACCTTCAAGTTTGTTCTCATCTGCTAGCGCACGGTAGCTCCTGCGGCTCGCGATGCTGCAGCGCACCGCCAGCCTGGCGAGCATTCGCTTATTGCTTCCTCTGACTACGAGTCCCAGCCGATGTTCCTGTTCAGCGCAGGACGGCTGCTCCGGCTGGCAGCACTGCGGCGCACGTCCAGCCTTGCAGCGATGCCAGCCTTTCGTGCCATTTTCGCACAGATCGCCGCCTCCTGCACAACCATCGCGTCCGCCGTCCGCGACTTCTCGGACCTTGAGCTGGTGTGCAACATATCGTTTTCTATCTCAAATATGAAGCATGCCCAGGCACCCAGGCTTAGCATGCATTCAGTTGCAGCGTGACCAGCAGCTTACAGCCATTGTGCGCAATCGCAAACGCCGCCATCATCTTTCACTGAAGCATCGAGGCCGGAAGTCGGACGGTCGGCTGTGGTGCGCGCAGCTCAACAAGCGGGTCGACCTCTTTGGCGAGCATTGGGGCGAGCTGGAGGCGGGTTTGGCGGTTGCGCTGCACGACATGCTGGCCTCCTCTGTCGCCGGCATGCAGTGGGACGCCGGCTCGCACGCCGTCGCCTTCCGCCACATGCCCGAGGTAACGACCTCATGTAAAGACTCATTTTTGTATAAGCAGTGTTCGTGTGAGCTGGAGGACGCTTGCTCGCAGGTCATGTACTGACACAGGGGCGTCGGCGGCCGAATAGCAATGGAAGGCTCGCCCGTCTGCGTCACCGGCGTAGGGCTGGATCGCTGAATGTTTGACGCTTATGGCTATCAGCCTTGATGCTTTGTGGCCTGCAGATGGTGCACATTATATCATATTCACGAGTGCACTTGGTCAGGTATATGGTAGCTTCTGCCTCACCGCCCCTTGAAATCCAACACCAATATTGCAAACCATCTGATCTGTCTGTGTCTGGTCAGGTGCGCGGCATCTTCTACATCACCGCTCTGGCCGGCGGCATCATGGAGGCCATGGCCCTGCTGGAGCGGGATGTCGCGACGGCGCTCGGCCGCCGCCGCCCTGCGAAGCCGGGTGAGAACTTTCACTCCTCTAGGGTCTGCAGATCAGCGACAACTTTGACAGCAAGCTCGCGCGAGGCAGGAAAACGCAGTGTCTGCACACCTGCGATCCTGGGGTTGCGCAACAATGTTGAGTGTATGATGATACTCGTCAGGCGGTGCCTGCTTGCCTCGTGCTGGGGGGGGTGTCTGTACCCGTCTGCCTTTAAACGAGCCAGACAACGCTTGACTTCTGCAGCTTCGTCCGAGATGTCAGCGGAAGCTCACCATCACCTGCCAGCCAGTGCACGACTGCGCTGTGAACAGCCACATGCATCCTCCTCTATAGGAGCATCTTTGTCAGCCCCGTCAACCCTCGCGGCGCTGTGCAGCAGGCGGCGCGCCCGGCGGCGCGGAAGACTTTGGCGCCTCCTACCGCCCAGACACCTCAGTGGGCGGCGCTGCCAGCTGGGGCACCGTGCACAGCCCCAGCGCCAGCCGGCGGGACATGAGCAGCGGCGGCGGCCCTGGAAATGCTTCAGAGCCATGGCGCAGCAGCCGTGCCATGCGCGAGGCGCACTTTCCGGCCACCATCAGGGAGGGTGCGCCCGTCGACGGCAGCGCCAGCGGCGGCAGGCGCATTGCCCACAGCCGGGAGGGGATTGGCGGCGGCAGCGGCGACATGAGCGGCAAAAGAGATGATAAATGTGGCGGCGGCGGGGGTCTCGACAGCCGCAGCAGCAGCGGCGCGTTCTCAGATGGAATGCAGGTGGCGAACAGCGTAGTGGAAGATGTTTTATTGGACTTTGCCGCCGCTGGCCAAAGCGACAGTGACGGCGGCACAGTGTCGCCGACCTGTGTCTCTTCCGGCGATGAGGAGCTTGCAGGCGGTGGCGACCCGCTGCTCTCCGTCATGCGCTCCACCGACAGTCTGGAGGGCATGGCTCTCAGGCAAGCTTGACAGCACTCCGAGCCCTGGCCCATGTATCTACTGGCGACTGCTGCCGCGAAACCCCCCAAAAACGTGCATGGCACCACATCATGCTTGGAGCTTGCGAGCCTGATTGATAATTGACGAAAATACCGTGGCGTCAATGGTGCACACATGACTGCTGCTGCTGCTGCTGCTGCTGCGCGCAACACGACTGCCATGCTGATGCCCTGTCGTCTATGATTGTCTTTTTATCGGACACTGGTTTACACAGTCTCCTCACCGCGCAGGCCGCTGCAAAACATGCCGATGTCCACCTTCATAAAGCGCAGCCTCAGCCACCCCTCGGTGCTGGACCCTGGCCAGCCGTCCACCAGCGAGGATGAGTCCAGCCGGCTCATCACAATTGCCGATACGGCGTCGGATTCAGGTTGGTCATTCACATCCCGGTCAGCTTATCACGCAGCGGCTCCAGTACGGCTGCAAAGCTTGAAGCCGATGTCGCCTCCCAGAACCTTGTGCCTGTGGCATTTCAATGCTGCAGGCATATCGATGTCAGACCAGCAGTGAAAGTTGGTCCTCTATCTTCGTGTCCTGCACAACATCACTCAACTGCCATGGCGGTGGCGGGCGCTGGTGTTTGGAGCATGCAGTTGGTGTGATACAGCATCAAGTGGGGCTCAACAATCACGTACGTTGTCCGTGTCACAGAGCATGAGAGCGAGCCTGCTGGCAGCGGGTCACCTGCAGCCGCACCAGAGGCCACTTGCGGCGATGATGCGGAGCGCGCTGCGCCGCCGCCTTCGGCAAATGGCCACAGGCCGCAGCAGGTGGAGGGACCCCTTTCCGGCTGATGGTCAACACCTGCGATTCCGCCACAGCTTGATTGCACTGTCAGGCTTGCACCTGCACAGCACTGGTCCTGATTTCTAATCTACAAAAGGCATCTACTGGCCCTCACACGGTTGATGGTGTCTGGTGTCGTCGCAAGTGTCGGACCTGGTGCAGTGGCTACCACTTACTGACCGTTCTGCTCCGTCAGCAGGCTGCCCGGCACAAGCCGCGAAATAAGCGACGAAGCGGGAAGCAGGCAAAGGGCCCTGCCGCGGCAGAGCCGGATGCGCCGCCGCAGCTCGGGCCGATGCAGCGGCGCCTGCGCCGCACTGCCGCCTGGCTGCGGCTGCTGGGCCGCGAGCTGCTGGTGGTCGGCGCATTCGTGCGGTGGCGGGAGGTGTTGTTCCGCACGCTTCCGGAGGCGGTCCGCCATCCGGCGGCATTCTGGCGCAGCGCCAAGCACGACAGGTGCGCGCAGCGGTGGCAGGGCTGCCCAGGCTACGGCGCCCGGCTGTTCCGGGCGGACGCTGTGCTGCAGCTTAGAGGGCTGCTATTGCATCACCTGCAGCAGCGCTGGAAGGGTCCCAGTCGGTTGGTGTGCGCGCAGGCACTTCCAGTTCGGTGTCAAATTTTTCCTCAGCACCGCCGGCGCCATGGTGCTGCTGCTGGCGCTGCAGGCGAACTTTGTTGCGCTGCGCGACTGGCGCCTGCTGTACGGGTGCGGCGCCGCTGTGCGGGCTCGCTGCTGCTGCCGAAGTGCATGTGGCAGCAGCATCATCTGGATAGTTCGCAAGGACAGCCTTGCATGATGGCCTGCTACCGATGCGCAGTCGCCTGTTTGATCAAGCGTCAGTTGAGGTACTGAAACATCGACACATACTGCGTCTTCCTGGCAAACAGGTACTTCACCATCATCGTGGTGCTCAACGAGAAGGTGGGCGCACCCTGTGGTGTTATGGCGTGCTGACCGTGCTGACCAGTTCACGCTGGCGCCACCGTGGGAGCCTAGCGCAGCGCAGATTCCTGTGGGATATGAAGGAAGCGCATGAGCCTGATCAGGCAGGAACAGGCTCATGAGCGCTGCGCAGGTGGAGACGACCGTCAGCAAGGGCCTCATCCGCGTGAGCACCACTGCGCTCGGCGGCGCGCTCGCCGTAGGTGTCATGGCACACCCGTCGGCCGCTACCAACCCCTGGCTGCTGACAGCGGTGCTGGCGGTCTTCGACTTTGCAGTGTGCCTCTACATGCTCAGCAAATTCAAGTATGCCGGTAAGTTCATGTCTTTTCCAGTCAGATTCCCCAGTGCTCGTCTGCATCGTCGTTCTGCACATGGCATGGTGTACTGCACATGGTAAGGTGGAAGGCAATTCTGTGGCCTTGCAGCCGGATGCTTTGGCATATGAAATGGCTATCTCGAGGGTGAGGGGGCTCACCAAGGTCGGCCAAGTGTCCATATGCAGTGTTCCTGACGATCGTCACCTTCAACGGCCTGGTGCTGTGCCAGTACCTGCCGTGCGACTCGCCGGCGCACTGCCGCCACCACGGCAGCGTCCACCCTTTCTACGCCCAGGTGCGAGTGCTGATCCAGCACTTGAACGATGGCGAGGTTTGAAGGTATGGAGACGTACAGTGTGCCACACATGGGAAACGTGGCGCCTGGCAGCGCGCTGCCAGCGCCTGAGAAATGCCTAATTGTGTCTCCTGCGATGGCCCGCAGACGGCAGTGGTGGCCATGGCCATGGGGGCGGTGCTGGTCTTCAACTTCATCAAGCCTTGGCACGCCCTTTTAAACCTGCACTGTGTAAAGCCAGTAATGCACACTGTCGGTCGTCACCCATGTCCTATCGTGTGTTGCTGGCCCTGGACTGCACACAACTCTGGGCATGCAGCGCAACAGTGAGATGCTCCGGGGGTCAACTGTGCTGGTGTACTGCTCGTAAAGAGCTGGACCTCTGCAACTAAATATGTCGGATCACACACTGCTGCATTGATCTCTGCGCAGGTACGCCTCCGATGCCGCGCTGGATCTGCTTGGAGCCGCCTTCCAGGTGCAATACCCGTGCCTGCATGATGCGCCACTGTATGTGGTCGTGCTGCGACAGACACAGCGAACCAGTGCAGGAGACTCGCATGTCATCCAGTGGCGCCACACACGCGCATGCTTTGTGACGCCGAGCTGGCGCTGAGGGGAACATCACGGACGCAGCTGAACTGTCCATTCTTTTGTAGTTGTCCAACCAGGGTTCTGCGACTCTGGCCGCAGGAGTCGGCGGAGCTCATCATAAGGCACTATGCGACGGCGCGCTTCGAGATGGCGGCGCCTGCCGGTCGATCGGCGCTGCGGGCGGCGGTTGCGGAGGGGGCGGCGCCAGCTGACCCGACCTGGCTGCAGGACCGCATCGCGCGACCCCTGGGTACGTACCTCGGCTATCATGGCTGGCAGCTTGGTCTTGTAACGTGGACTTAACTTGAACTTTCCTATCACCGCGGATGGCAGCTTGTTGCCCTGTGGCGCTGTGCGCTGTGGTCGGTCCACACTGGGATGGACTGCAGCACAGGGGTGTGTGGCATTCCGCCGGGGTGCTGTTGCTGGACGCTCGGCACTTGAACCGGCACTCAGTGCTGTGTGGTGTTCAGTCCCGGCGTGCTTAGGTGCACAGGTTTATCGCGGCCTGCTTGTTGTGAAACCAATAAACACAGAACACGCGCCACTTTGGAGGCGGCTGCGCCTGGTCGGGCTCTCAAGCCAAACTCTGACATTGCGCTACCCCCCTGGCATGCTGATTTGTTGCTTCCCATGTCCGTGATGCAGTGGAGGTGCAGCAAACACTGGCCTCGGAGACGGTGGTCTGGCGCCGCGGCATCTTCGTTGTGCCGTCGGCCATACACGAGGTGGTTTTGTCTCCCTATCAGCTATTCTTGATTGGCGTACGAGGGCCATCAACTTGTCTCCGGGCTCAGCTGGCAGCACGGCGCGGCTGCACCAAGGCTTGCTGCCGCAGCGCCGGCCCCACTCTGTACGATCCTCACCCTGCAGTGGCCTTCATGTCCATAGGGCAGGGTTCCAGAGTGCTGTTCAGTCGCCACTGTCATGAGTGCAGCTGCTGTCATGAGTGCGACGCTGGCGCTGCTGGCCAGCCAGCCTCCACGCCCGCAAATTCTGACAGCACGACTCTGTCAGGGTTGAAGCTCCGAAACCCTTACACCGTCCAGAGTGACACCTGCAGCTGCTGGAGGCGGCGCTGGTGCTGCTCGACAAGCTGGCGGCCATGGAGCTGGTGCTTGCCGCGAAACCGATCATCGCCGGCCGCTACTCCGCCATGCCATGGGATCACTACATGGTGCCGCTCGCCGACGTTTTCAGGCGCGCCTCCCTCACTCAGTCGGGCACATCCACGTGCGAGTTGCCCTGATTCCCTCTTGCCACCGGAAGCATCTGCACGGGTTCTGTGCCTCGTTGCGGCCGACATCAGGGCTGGTGCATGCCGATGCCGACTCGCGCTGCACATCGGGTGGAATTGCGCCTCCGCTCTGGTGGCAGGCCGCCGTTGCAATCAAAACCACCGCTGCCATTCCCGTGGGACTGTCCTGCGACAGGCCCCAGCGCCAAGCCGTGCTGAACCCCAAAGCAAGCCAGCGGTTTCTGCAGGCAGCACTATGCGGCGGTGGGCCGGCTGGGCGATGTCACGGGTTCATTCCTGCGGCGGCGCGGCGGCGCGACCGCCGCCGATGTGCGTGCCGCGATTGCGGCGCTGGAAGACGTCAGGTGAGTCGTGGTGGCTTGCGGGGTCCAAGCCTGCTGGCCTGGGTTCACATCCCGGCTGGCCACCCAATGCACTGCTTGCACAAGCTGCGCCAACATCGATGGGCAAGGATCTGCTCGCTCATCAACACGTCAGGTGCATCATGGTTGTGTGGAATCGCGCCCGCAGCGCGCAGCGTCCCGCGGTCTCAGTTTGACGTGATGCAGGTCAAAATCCCATCAAGGCTGCATGTTCGAGAGGCATCGTCTGCCGTGTTGCAGGCTGGCGACCAGGGTACGGCAGCAGGAAGTCATGCGCGAGTACTACAGCCTGGTGCACCCTGCTTCCGCCGCCTCCCGGCCCGCCAGCAGCAGCAGCGGCAGCGCAGAGGCAGCTGAGGCCGAAGCGGAGCCCGGCGGGCACGGCTGCGACGCCAGTGGCGAGGCGGCTGCGGCGGCTGCGGCAATTTATCCGACCGCCGCCGCGGCGGTGSTGCKSCGCGGCCGCSGCAGCGCGGCGCGGCGGCAGGACTGGCAGGCAACGCCGGCGGCGCAACAAGACGGCGCCGACCCGGACTTCGCAGCAGCCGCTGTCGCTGCCAACGCTGTTGGGCCGCCAGCACAGCAGGAGGCTGGCGGCGAAGGCGGCGGCGACAGCAGCGCAAAGCGGCAGCGGCAGCAGCAGCTGGCGCGCAGCCGCAGCGTGGCAGGCCGCACGCCGGACGATCACATGCGTTTCAGCAGCTTCAGCTTTGCGTGCACCGAACAGGTGCCGGCAATCCTCAGCTGCTGTACCAGACACCCTGATCTGCTCTCGTAGCAGACATCACTTCACCTGGGCCGCTGCTGCTGGCGACAATGCCCAATCTGAGTCGCATGCCATGCGATGGAACAGGCCATGCAATCACGCCTCGGTCACCTATGCGCTTTCGGTGTTCTGTACGTGCAATGCCTGAAAAGGCTGCGTGCCATGCTCTGCAGGTGGACAAGTTGACGCTTATGGCGCGGCTCGCGGTGGAAACGAGCAGCAGCTGGTGCCGCAGCTTCTGGTGACATTCTGTGATGGTTGACGATGCAGTTAGAGAGGAGCTAAATACAATTGAGGTGGCGCTGTGGATGGTGATCTTCCACAGGCTGTCGCGCTGAGACAGCCGCTGCCGCCTTGAGATCATGTGTAGGGGTACAAGCAACGTCGCCAATGGTCGAACCCGACGGTTACGACAGCCCGCGACAATTTTCTGACAATTGGCTTGACTGCGCGACCTTGACAATGACGGGCTTGTGTATCAGGTTGGCACCTACATCATAGAACCCCATGCAGCAGCGCCAAGACAGGTTTTCAGTGAGATTGACGCTGGTCATGAGTAGCTCCGCACCAATTTCCATTACAGACAACACTCTCTCTGAGGCCACCATGTGTCGAGCTGCTCCCCATGCCATGCTGCTCTTGACTGGTGCAATCGCCTCAGACATAGCTGCTTTCGCGGAGCTGCTGGCTGGCATGGCCTCCTCGGCATGAAGCGCCAGAACGCAGGTCCTCTGTAGCGCTCCAGACTGCAGGGCTGCGGTGAGCTTCACAACCTCAAGACGGCGCAGCGCAGCGCGCAGCTGCGGCAGGGTTGACGGCAGCGTTCCCGCCTCTGCCGCTGGCGCGGACCTCGGCAGGCTCCTCATTCGTCTGGTCGATACGAAGACCATGCCGAGAGCAGCCAGCGCAATAAGAGACAGGGCCAAAGGCGTGCAGTCGTCAAGAAGCTTCGCCAGGACAGTAAGGCAATGTGGCCGCAGCCTGCTCCGCAGGTTGCCCCCATGGTAGAGTGCTGCCCTCACAGCGCCTGCCTGCACAAGCGTCACCGGGTGAAAAGTAAGGGAGCGGCCACAACTCGGCATGTGAGATCAGTTTTGCGCTGCTACCAGTCGGAGGCCCGTTTTGTTCTTCAACAGGTTTATGTGCACCTGTTGCAGCTGGGCCGTGCATGGTCTGCAGCGCGCATGCCGCCCGCCACCAGCGGGCTCGCCAGCAAAGCTGGCAATCTGCAAGATGAGATGCACTTATATACACCGGCTGCGGCCAACAGCGCATTGGCGCAAGGCCCGCCGTCTTGCGCCGCACCATAGCTGGGTCCCATGCTATGCCTGCAGCCACACCTGCTTGTTTTATGGCAAGATTCTTCAGTAGTCGCAGCGCTGCACTGTCATGAGGTACTGGCTGCGTTGGTTTTAAGCAGTCTTTGGCAAATGCATGTCGCTAGCAGCGCATGACAGCGCCAAAGTAGTGTGCAAGGAGCTTGCCACATCATCTTCCAGAAGGGTGGGGTTGGGAACACGAGCAGGCTTCATCAGCCTTCCACGGCTCGGAGCCTCGGACAGCACGACACATGGAGCGACGAAGAAATGACCTGCGCCTCTTCAAATTGGGGGGCGTTGGGGGGCATTCGCCAGCGGGTCTGGGAGGCCTTTGACAGAACGTGCAGCACTGATACAAGAGCCTTGCGATTCGCTCGCGAAAGTGACACTCGAATTGCCATGGCCTATGTTCAAGCGGATCAAGGCGCAATTCACTTCTGGATACATATAAAACTGCACAAGCAACATATATACGGCGAAATTAATGGCGGCACAAGGTACAGACCCGGCGTTTTATTTGGCAAAAACCTGCCCGGCTTATCAACTGCTGGCAACAGGGGAGCGCCGGAGTCACAAGACCAGTCCGCAGCGCACAGATCCTTTCGCATTGACCTCGCTGGCAAACAAGGCGCGAATGCGCACTGACGACAAGGCTAATCAAGGCTGACAGCCTCGTTCGGTGGGGTTGATAGGGCTGACAATTCTGCGCCTTGACACTCACAGGCAGGTTGCTGTGCACAGCAGCTGTCGATGTTGGCAGATCTTGGTGGGTCCTGCTGTGCACGCAAGAACTTTCAGTGGAATTTTGTTGCCTGGCCGTTTGCACGGTCTGCATTTTGCACGGCGGCTTGAAGTCGATACGAACACTGCTCCTCAATAAAGCTGCCAACAACTCTCTTGCTGCGCAGACACTGCTGTTCTAGGTGAACAACAACGCCATCATGCTGCCGCCTGACGCCATCTCCGCTTTTCTGCGTGTTGCCGCTGGCGGTGTCGGCAATGGAATCCGCATGCTGCAGATAGCCACGGACCACTGCGCAATGTACGATGTTCTGGCGGTAAATGCAGAGCTAAGATGATGAGCATGCGCAAGTTTCTGGGCCCAAGACACTTCTTGCAGAACCTGCCGTTACAACATTCAGCTTGTCCGACATTGTGAAAGGCTAACTGTGCGGCAATGTGTATTTTCAGGCAGCTTGCTGACATGTTCTGGCATCTGCTGAGCAGGTATTATGAACTTCAGCAGCATGGCGGTGGGCAGGCGGCTGTGCTGGCGGATGTTGCGGCAGCCCTCCCTGGCCTCCTGGCCGAACTCTTGGACCCAACTTTCCCCGTCCAGCTGGCGGCCACGGCGCTGGCTGCCCTGTCCGCCTGCTTCGAACTATCAGTCCGGAGCGAGAACAGCGAGCTGTTCAAGTGCATGCCGCCGCTGACAACGCTGCCGCCGCTGACAACGCTGCCGCCGCTGATACCACGGCTGGCCGCTGCCCTCCGTCGGCCCGGTGTGCCGTCTGCTGCTCAAGCGGTCCGGTCGGACGTCATGCTGCGGCTCATGATGTACCTTAGCGGCAACAGCGACAACGATCGGATCCCGCACAGCGTAGTTGTGGCTCTGGCGCCGGTGCTGCACCGTGCGGTGGCCGATGCTGCCGCGGTGATGCGTCCGCCCGGAGAACGACCGAGATGCCGTCCTCACAGACTTGATAATCGCGAAGAAGACCCTGCGGCAGCTGCTGCAGACCGTGAGCCTGCTGGAAACGAGGGGCGGCTCGGCGGACATTCTGCAGGGCACAATGGAGCCGCTGCTCGCGGCGACTGTCGTGCTGGCAGGCAGGCTGCAGAACTTCCTGGCGCAGCTTGCCGAGATTGCCAGAACGACCAGGCGCTCAACAGGGGGACAGCGGGCCCGTAGTGGACAATTGGAGGCGGCATGACTCCGACAACCCAGTGCGCGACGCACTGGAGGTGCTGCAGAGGCTGCTACTGCTGCAGGGCGGAATGGATGGCGAGCCCCTGCCGCAGCCCGTGGCCGTCTTGGTGCTGGCCATCGTAGGCCGCATGCGGCAGCACCTGACGCTGCACAATTCGACCCCCGGCTCTGGACCCCGCTGCGGATAGCGGGCACAGCATTCGCCATGACCCTGCAGGCAGCGCCGCAGCAGGTGCGCGAGGTGCAGCTCGCTGCGGCATTCAGCGCGCTGCATTGCCTGGCGGGAGTAGGCAATGACAACATGCCGGACGCCAAGCTGCGCCACGGCTTTGGGTGATGTCTCGGCTGCTGCTGGCGGTGACCCAGGCCCTCCCGGAGCGGGCTTGGGTCGCAGCAGCGGAGCAGCACCTGCCGTTGCTGGTGGGGGCTCTGACCTGCTGCGAGCTCCTGCTCAAGTCTGCAGGGCCGGGCATTTTCTCAGCGTCCTGTTTCACGGCCACCAGTGAGCCTGGCGGGAAGCAGCTGCCAACTGTGGCTGAGCAGGCGGCTGAGGCCAGCTTGGTGTTCTCGGACCTGCTCTGCCTGCTGGCTCTGCGCAGCTCGTCTGGCGGCGAACATGAGCCGGCTCAGCGCTGGGCAACGGCTGGCGCATTCGACGCTGTCGCGTGCTATGTCGACAGATGCGCGCGGGCTCTGTGCTCCCTGAGTAAAATATAGGCGATCCGCCTTCAGAAGCTGACAAGCTTGCGACAGAGACGGTAATGCACATCGCCGAGGCGTCCGTGTCTACGACGCTTGCAGCAGAGACGCTGATGCGCACTGCCGAGGCGCTGTTGGCGGCGCAGCGGCGCACGGCTGCAGCCGCGGCCGCACATCAGGGAGCATTCTGGGACGAGCTCTGCATCCGGTGTGATGGCCGCTCCTGTCGCGGCGCGAGGCACCATAATGCTCGGAGTGGTGAAGGTGTGTCGAGCTACGGCAGACGAGCACGTCGGAGTTGCGAGCATCTCAGCTGGCGCCGAGCTCGTCCAGCAGGGCTGCCGCCTCCTGGCGATGTACATCGCGACAGCCAGCCCGCTGCACGTGCAGCAGGCCGCATCCGGCGACATGGACAGGCTGCTGGTCACCACACTGCTATCTTACATAGACGCGGTGCAGCCTGTGGCGCCTCTCAGCAGGGCCCTCATCTCGCAGCTGCTGGAGTGCACCGCCATCGTGCGTCAGCACGTGCCTGACAGCGCACAGCGGATGAAGGAGTGGGTGCAGGACGGCTGGCCGCCTGCCAAGGTGGAACTGGCGCTGCATCGCCTGCGGCTTGTGTCGCGGGCTCTGGACCATTGCCACCACAACGGAGACTCGACAGCGGCGGCAGCACAGCTGATGGCGGAAGCTGCATTGGCGATCCCCAGCACGCCTGCCCTGGCTGCAGCACCAGAGGCGTCAGTCGCCAAGGCGGGGCCATCCACCGCACACACAACAGCCGCAGGGACGCCAGCATCCGACTTGGCCGCCAAGGCTGATGCGGCTGACCAGATGGCCAGGCTTCTGGAGGTGAGGCACACTGATCGCAGGGTTGTCACAGGATGCAATTTTGCACTCAGGCTGCGCCTCCCTCGACAGCATTGCAGCCGGTGAGGGAGTTGGTCAGGTCACAATCACCACGACGGGTTGCGGTCGGCATTTGCAGATGGCCCATCCAGAGCCGCAGCATTGCGGACGATAACACATGTCGTGCGCACCTGCTCAGGAAGAAGAGGCTCGAGAGCAAGAACAAGCGGCAGCCACTGTTCCCGGCAGACTGGCCACTGCACGCAAAGGCGGCAAGAGAGCAAAGCGGCAGGCGGCCTCTGCGGCTGCAACTGCCTCCATTCCCGTCGCAGCCGCGGAAGAGGTAGGGCGGCATGCGCAGGGCGGCATGCAGCAGGGTGCGCAGCTCAGTCTGCCCGGGCGCACCATCATGCCAATGCGCTGCCCGCTGACGCTGGTGAGCCCGAAAAGCCCTACTGATGCCATGGAACTTCGCTCGTTGCTGTACAGCTGGCGAAATACCACAGCGTATATCTGGTGTGCTCATGCCTGTGACTCGTGGCCGAGTGCCTGAACAAAACCTGCGACGTGACCTGTCTGCAGGGCGGCCTGTCCTTGCTGTAGGAATTACTGCTGCTGGTGCCTATCAGAGAGTGTCGGGTTGACAGCGATACGATGGTTCGTTCCTTGGTGTTTTCACATGTTGCCATTTTGGAACATTTCGTTCCATCTGCATGCCGTAGCTTGATTCATTAGCAGCTGAACGGAGCCTTCTCTGCACCTGGTTCCTTTGTCTGTGACAAATCCGCAGCGTGAGTCACCGAGACTTTGAAGGTCCTGCTTGCCACTTGCAATACAATAATGACGATTGCGGCGCGTCCGCAGCTTGACACCGACCCTGCTATCCTATACCCAAACCCTGACAGCGGTTGCAGTATAGATGGCACTGCTGAGCATTGCCGTCCATGGAGCTGCCTCATATGGCATATGCGCAGCTGCAATACAGACGCACTGTGTAAGTTGCTTCGGCACTGCTGCCGACCCTCTAGCATGCTGTCACCAGCCGCCATCGCAGGCGGCTGCTGGTTTTGCACCGCCCGCGTGGCGCTGTTTCCAGAAACACGGTGTTAACGGATTCGCTGCAGAGGTGCGATTGATCCTGTCACGGCCAGTGCCGCCGCCGCGTTATCTCGGCCTCAAAGTCCAGCGCCAGCCGCGCCATTAGCGTGAGCTTGTCGACCTGCAGGACGTGGCGCTGCTGTCAGCAAGGGTTTAAGGGAGACAGCAGAATCCGCCGGCAGCGCATCTCGAGCCGGCCACGTTCAGTTTTGAGGAAACCATTCGAACAGCTCCATGCCGCGACACAGTCAGAACCCGCACCCCGGCACGACACGATCCGAGGCGCTTGGCAGACATGCACTCGCACGCGCCCCACCTGCTCTCGGTGCCTAAACTCTAAAATCCTTGAACCCCCACCTGCTCTGTGAGCGCGAAGCTGAAGCTGCTGAAGCGCATGTGGTCGTCCGGCGTTCGGCCGGCCAGCTCMCGGCGCGCGTCCGCCGCGCTGACGCTGCCGCTGGCGCCGCCGCCGCCGCCGCGCTCGTGCCCCACTACCGGCAGCCCCGCCGGCAGCGACAGCGSCCGCGGCAGGGTGCCGCCGCTGTTCCGGCGGGCGCGCATGGTGACGCGGGCCGCGCCTTCTCCACTGCCGCTGCCGCCGGCGGGCGGACCTGCCTGGCTGTGCGGGGAAGAGTTCGCCGGCACCGGTTCCGCAAAGCGGACGTGCTGGGAGCCAGGCAGGGAAGGAGCCCCTGCCGTGGGGGCCGCGGGCACTGGACCTGCGGCCCCCGGGCGGAGGCCGGCGCCACACGCCGCTGCCGCCGGGGCGCGCCGCTCTCTGATGGAGCAGCCCCGGCACTGCTGCCGCCGCTGCCCTCGCCGGTGCCACTGCGCCGGCCGGCATCCGCTGCGGCAGCGGCGGCTGCGGCGCTCAACTGCCCCAGGGTCTGCGGCTGCGCCGCCGCCGCCGCCGCCGTCGCCGTGCTGTCTGCGTCACGACTTGTGTCTACGGCACCGGAGGCGGCGGCAGCAATTGCGGCGGTCTGTGTGCCGACCGCGGCGCCGCCACTCGAAGCGGGCGCATCCCCGGCCGCCGGCTGCCTCAAACCCTGGACGCCTCCGGCGCCACCACCGCCGCCGCCGTCGCTGCTGCCGCCTCCGGTTTCGCTGGCGCTGCCATCGGAGCCGCCGCCGCTGCCGCCGGCCCGCTGCAGGTCCGGCATGGAGGTGATGCGCACCAGGGTGAAGAAGCCGCGCATGACCTCCCGCTGCCGCTGGCGCACCACCATCCTGCGCCAGATGCGCCAGCAGGGTTCAAGGGTCCAGGCAGGCATGGCTGTCCTGCAACGCCTCACAGATAGGCAATGTTGGGCTCGCAGTAGATCGTCTGGGTGCCTGTGCAGCATTGCGTATGTCTGGAGGCTACGCAGTTGTCGAATAGGCTTGTGCGCAAAACTGGATCTCCTGCCGCTATAGCCCTAGATGGCCCTAAGGTCGATCCAGCCTCAGATGGCGGGTGTGCTGGAGCGGAGGTGTGTACGAGCCATGGCAACGACAACATTGCAGCCCGAACGTGTCGACCCCGAGCCTGCACCTGGCAGGCGCTCTTGTCATATCTGCAAGAAACATGCTCGCGGCCAGTCTGATTGCCTCACAGCGCAGTCCGTGTGATGGCCTGAGCTACACTGGGGGAGCCTTGCAGCCGACACACGCGTGCGGAGTTGCTTACCAATGGTTGCCGGTGACTGCCCCTGGCCTGGTTGCGACAGCGAGCCTGTTTGCATCGTGTAAGCGTGAGACGGAGGCTAATTTCACTGCCCTCGGCAGATGGTGCCAAGGAATTAATTGTTCTAGGCAGGCGGTTTTTGGAGCAGAGACAAATGCACCTGGCGTCCTCCAGACCGGCAATAGCGGCGCGCACATCGCCGGCAGTCGTGCCGCCGCTGCGTCTCAGGAAGGTGCCCGTGACGTCGCCCAGCCGGCCCACCGCCTCGTACATGCCCCTGCGTGAGGGCATCGCAGGCTTTCGGTGTCGACCCACAGCAGGAGCAGTGCCGCTGGGCTTGCGCAAGAGAGGAATTCTCAGCGTGGCCTCTGATGTCACACTGCTTAGGTTGGCGCATGCACATGGCGGCACTGGTGGCGACGGCCGGACAAAGGCGACTCTGGAACCGCCGGCAACGCCGCCGGCATGTGCAGAGCAGCAGTGGCCTGCACCGACCGTCATGCCGACCGCGTCGGCGGCCCAAGACAGAGGGTACATGCTCTCGTGCTTGAACTAGCATCTGGTCCCCGAATCATGAGGCTGGGCGATGACGGTTATTTTATTTTCTGACAGATAGTAAGGGGTATCGCACAAAGTTCAATTTCATCACGCACCCAAAGACGCCGGCGAGCGGCAGCATGAAGTGCGTCCAGGGCGCCGCCGAGTAGCGACCCGCGATGATGGGCTTGGCGCCCAGCACGGCCTCCATGGCGGCCAGCTTGTCCACCAGTACCAGTGCCGCCTCCAGCAGCTGCAACAGAAACACCAGAATGAATAAATATTCAGATTTAATTCGCTTTGGGTTTAGGTCACGCAAGTGTTATCGACCGACTGTCTTGCGGAACGTTTGCGCGCACTGCTTCACCAGGCCTGTGGCCGGCTGTGCGGCTGCCCACGGGCTGCCAAGCACCCCAGCACCGCTCACGTGGTGTATGGCGTCCGGCATGACGAGGATGCCGCGGCGCCAGGCCACCGTCTCAGCCGCCAGCGTCTGCTGCACCTTGGCTGCAGCGTCACAGGGTCGTAGGGTTTAGTGTCACGCACGCAGCGGCACACCAGCGACGCAGCAGCACCAACCGTGCGTGCAGGAGGTGGCGTTGCTCACTGGATGACAGCAGGAGCCGCCTGGTTTCCCAGGGTTTGCGTCTACCTCCGTGGCGCTGCCAGGAGCACGCGCTCCTCACGTCGCTGTCACCCAACATCGCCTCACCGAGCGGGGAGGTGATGCGCTCCTGCAGCCAGGCCGGGTCGAGAGGCGCTGCGCCGCCCGCGATGGCGCGCCTGAGCGCCGAGCGGCCTGCAGGGCGCACCATCTCAAAGCGCGCCGCATCGTACTGCAGCCGGATGAGCTGCGCCGACTCCTGCGATGCACGGGCGCAGCACGGTTTGTCGAAGTGGCGACGACCCGGCTTCGGCGTTTCCCTGGTGCGTCGCTGGAGTTGCCACAGCGTTTGTGTCAGGTTATGCTGCTGCTGCTGCTGCTGCTTCGTCTCAGTCTTGATCCGCCACATTCAGGCACCATGCAGGTCCTACTTTTGCGGGTGGCACAGCACAGAATCCTGGGCCCCGCATGTGTTGCCAATTGGTGTTGCGGTTGTCTTGAGACCCTCCGAGATGTTCAGTTCTGCAGCGCGCCTGGAAGGAGATGCCCAGCAGCTCCATGGCTGCCTCCGACGAGTACCTGCAAGTGAAGCCACGCAGACGGGGTCACCGCTGAGCCGGAGGGCGCCAGGCTGCGGTGCTGCGGTGAGGTGCATAGCCTGGGGCGCAGTCGAGGCCCTGGCACCAGACTGCGGCAGCAGGATGTGAGGCTCCAGGGCACAACAGGGGAACCATGCAGGCACAAGCGGATGAGGGCGAGGAGGCGGATGCAGCCCGCACCAGGGCTTGACGAAGTTAAACAGGATGAGGCCGCCCATGGCGATCGTGACCGCAGCCACCTGTCGCCAGGGAATGCGGGCGACCTTGATCGCGAGATTGGGAGGCTTGCAAAGACGGAGCCGGGGATCTTACTGGCACCATTCCAAGCTTGCTCTTATACGACATCAGCGGAGACCACGGGTGTTGCTGCATGCATGCCAAAGTGCCAATGAATGCACAGAAGCTGTTGAGATGACGATGGGCGACCCGGCAAGCAGGGCGGCCGCATGCCACGCTTGCCGTCACAACCATGCAAGCCGCCTCTGGAGTTCGAATGAGAGCATGCCGGGGCCGTAAGGTTGAACGCAGTGGGTCGTTGCGCAGGCTGCAGAGGGGTGTCAACCTGGCCGTAGAAGGGGCGCAGAGCGCCGTGGGACTGGCAGTTGACCGGCGAGTTGCACGGCACGTACTGGCACAGCACCAGGCCGTTGAAGGTTATGACCATGAGGAACACTGCGCAGAAGGGTTTGCAGCGTCTCGTATCGGTGATGCTTGATGACACAGGCTCTTTGCGGACACCAGGGGCGAGGTTCGGACACGGCATGAAGACGCATGGTTCTCACTCCTCTGCATGGATTATTCCCTTTCAATTTTAAGGTTTAACAGAACAATAATGATGGTAATGTTAGTGATGTATACTTAAACAAGAAACTAACTATGTGTTTGCGAACTTTCCGCACCTGCGTATTTGAACTGCGTCTGCATGAAAAGGACTACGAAGAAGTCGAACGCCAGGATGACGACGCTGAGGATGTAGGGGTTGGTAGCGACGACGGGCCGCAGCATGACGGCGACCGCCGCCGCGCCGCCCACCGCCGTCGTCGCCACCCGCATGATGCCCTT
Source organism: Deuterostichococcus epilithicus (assembly GCA_033439295.1). Lineage (NCBI taxonomy): Eukaryota > Viridiplantae > Chlorophyta > Trebouxiophyceae > Prasiolales > Stichococcaceae > Deuterostichococcus > Deuterostichococcus epilithicus. The sequence continues at coordinate 1,744,633 of JAVTLE010000004.1, read as the reverse complement.
GCTCATCGTCGTCTCCACCTGCAGTCGGTGATGAAAGACATGACATGACATGACATGACGGCAGAGGGTGTGAGCATGCATGCGAGCCACGTGCAGCACTGCTTGCGGCTCCTTGCCGTTTGGTGGCACATGGTGGTTCGGTGTGGCGAGACTCAATGGTTGAGCAAGCTGCCTCGCCCAGGTCGTCATGTTTGCAAGTCGGGCAACAGCCAGGCATGACAAACAAAGGCAGACCGTGGCAGCATGGTGTCACCTTCTCGCACAACACCACGACGACCGTGAAGTACCCTGCAGGCACACAGCGAGCTCAGGGGACACGCCATCAACTCGCCATGTGCCAGCCGGGGCCAGCAACCAGTCGGGACAAGCAAGCGTCTGCTCTCAGCAGCAGGCGAGCTGGAGCAGCCCTCGACCAGCTTGATAGGTTCGGAGCAAAAGCAATTCGATCCACGCGATACTGTGTGACTGTAAGTTTGGTTTGAGCAGTGCCACACCGTACAGGAGTCGCCAGTCGCGGATGGCGGGAATGTTGGCCTGTAGTGCCAGCACTAGCACCATGGCGCCAGCGGTGCCGGCAAAGTACTTGATGCCAAACTGCAGCACCCTGCATGAACAACGACATGCATGTGGCCACACACAATTGGAGGTCGTCTGAACCTGCTGTTGTAGGACATTAAAAACAGTGAAATCAAATGGCGATGGACATGACAGCACAGCCGTCAGGCATGCTGGTGGCGGGCCATTCACAGAGGTCTGGCATTGCTGACTCGAAGCTTAGCAGCATCCCGAGGCCTTGCCATGGAGCCTGGGGGGGGGGAGGGGAGGGGGGTTGGCGGCATCGGCCCCAWCAGCCWCCCACCTGTCGTCCTTGAGACGGTCCCCCAGCGCCGCCGGCCGCCGCAGCGAGCGCGGCAGGATGCGGAAGGCCATTGCGGCCCAGCGTTTAAACACCACGGTGCCGCCGATGCCATAGGCAATCGGACGCACGTAGGCGCCATAGCGCTGCAGGCCTGCACGGAACCGACCCTGCGGCTTGCGAGGCGGCTTTGCTGGCGGTGGCAGGCTGGTGCGTGCCGGCCGCCGCTGCTGCTGTGCCTGAGCGCGGGTGAACAGCTTCAGTGACGTGCACAATGGTGTGCCTGTCAGATGCAACATGGTGTGTCTCGCAGAAACAGCACAGGCGGTGCATGCGAGTTTCACAGACCTTGCAGAGGGACATTGGATCTGCTGCCGTCAGTCAGCGCTACCCCGCATGCGGCACCGCCAGACAAGACGTCTAGACTAGTGCTGAATGGGAGCGTGATCAGCAAATAATTCCAAGAAAGGGTCCACACCTGCCGCTGCTCCGGGGTGGGGCCCTCCGGTTGCGGTGGTGCAGTGGTGTAGTCTGTCGTGACCTGCGTCAGCGTCTGCGCTGCCGTTGACATGTCGCTGCCCGTGTCTGCACAGGAAGCGAACGTCTTAGCGAGGTCTCTTTCCGAATGCCCCCAAATGCGTCCGGAGCTGTTTGCAGCATTTTCTAGGGATGCTGGCAGCTGGTGCCAGCAAACACAACCCCTGCAAAGAAATGGCCCCGAAGCAGGTTTGCTGATGCAAAGTACCACAGCACAGGTGTTTGCGGTTTCTTTGCTGACACGCTACCAAAACGAGCTTTGCCCGCGTCTTATGGCTCCTCACCGTCCGAGGTGCTGCCGTGCGTGGAGACGCCGGTGGCGTCGCTGCCGCTTCCGCCACTTCCACCATCCATGCCGGCCAGGTCCATGGCCGATGGGTGGCTGCGGCTGCGCTGGACGAACGTCGACATGGGCATGTTCTGCAGCGGCCTGCACGGGCACAGGCATGAAAGCGGCGTCAGAAGTAACGCGTTCCGACCCTAAGGAGCGCTTGGCTTGCGGGATGGCGTCTCGTGACAGCTCCTCCAGGCTGTGCCTGCTGCACCTGCGAGGCCCTACTGTTTGGGGTTTAGTGCTTAAGGTTCATCACAGCCATTGCAAAGGCTGCAAACCCCTGGGAAAACACCGCCAGGCACAACAGAACAGCACAAGCAAGGTGGAGCAAAGGAGCAGGCGGGGGTCGCACCTCAGGGACATGCCCTCGAGGCTCTCTGTGGACCGCATTGTTCCGAAGCGACGGCTGCCAGCCGGGTCAAGGTCGGCGCTGCTGCCAGCGCCCGGGGAGCTGCCAGCCGTCGGCGAGACAGCGCAGAGGGACGCCAGCTCGGAGGCGGCGTCTCTGTCGGCGCCGATGCCGCTGCTGGCGCCGCCGSTGCCATCTTCCGAGAGGAAGGCCGCGACGTGCCGGGCGCCGCGAGCCGCGGCGCCTGCAGGCAGTGCTGCCTCCGGCGGCGCAGTTCTGGCCCGCGCCGCCGCATCGACCGTCGCCAGGACCTCAGCCGTCAGCTTGCCGGGCTGCTGCGGCTGCGGCGGCTGTGGTCGCAGCCTGTGGCGCAGAAACTCCTCTGAGCGGCTGCTGCTGCCGCTACCGCTGCCGTTGCCGCTGCCGCTGCCGCCGCTGCTGTTGCTGCTGCTGCTGCTGCTGCTGCTGCTATTGCCGCTGCTGCCGCTGTCGCTGCCGCTGCCGCTGCCGCTGCCGCTGCCGCGGTCTGAACTGACCGCATGCCCTTTGGCGTGGCCATTGGGCACTGCTGTGTCGGTGGCCGCACCGCCATCAACATCGCCGCCGCCGCTGCTGCCGCGTCCGCCCGCTGACGGCTGCGGCCGCAGCCGGTGGCGCAGGTAGCTGAGGCTTTCCCTGCTGCCGCTSTCCCMCTCGCCGCCGCCCGCAACTGCCTTCCTGCCGCTGCCGCCGCTGCGCCGCTGATGCCCTGAGTGAGTGTGCGGCGTGCCCCAGCTGGCGGTGTCGACGGACAGCGGCGAGCGGTATGAGCCCTCCAGGGTGGGCGGGAAGAGCGCTGCCGCCTCCACCGGGTCATCCCGTCGGCCTGCGTCGAAAGAAACAGTGATTCAGTTATTCTTGCATCGAGCTGCTGTGGTGCCGACGTCTGCTCACCACGCGGCAGTGCTGCTGAGTTTGAAGCAGCAATTACGGTGGTTAGGGGGGCCCCATGCGCCGCAGTCCAGCTGAGAAAGGCTCACAGTGCGGCGGTGCAGCTGCCGCACGACGACTCATGACATGGCATGGCGACCCGGGCGCGTCTCATGCCGCTTGCTTGCTTTAACCACTCGAGTCTCCCGATGCATGGGCGCACGCACCGAAGTGCCTGCCGCGGTAGCGGTGGTGGCGGCCGCCATGCTTGCGCCGCCCCAGGGCTGCCGCGACCGCCCGCTCCAGGTGCGCCATGGCCTCCATGATGCCGCCCGCCAGCGCCGCCACGTAAAACATGCCACGCAGCTGTCAGGTTGGCAGGCATGCATTCTTGAGGAACCGCTGACGTCGCTGGCTGTGCATGAGCTGACACGACATCAGCTTTGGGCCTGTCGATCCTTGTTGACGGCTGCGCGGCAGCAGCAGCTGCCTCAGGTTGATGTTCCCTCGGGCGTGTGCGGCCCAACGTGTGCTCAACTCTCCACGGCGCACCTCCGGCATGTGGCGGTAGGCGACGGCGTGCGAGGCGGGGTCCCACGGCATGCCCTGCAGCGAGGCCACCAGCGTGTGGTGCAGCGCCGCCGCCAGCTGCGCCTCCAATGCACCCCACGACGCGCCAAACAGCCGCAGGCGCGCCCCTGCCTGCGGGACCCCACCACGGACAGGACAGTCAGCAGCATGCCAGGGGCATGGAGAGGGACATGGGAGGCCAAACCCAAACAGCGAACACTGTGCGCGCGGTGTGGCAGACTTAGAGCGAAGGTATGTCTGGCTGCGGAACAACACTGCAGGACTGCAAGGACTGGGTGTAATGCTCCAGGCGATGAGTGCTCCTGCGGACAGGTTTATCAGCATGTTGCCGATGGCCGCTCATTGCCCCCATCAACCTCGACAACAGTGAGGTGCAGTAGCGTCTGCCGCAGCCATGGCGGCTGGTTGACAGCAGCTGCTGCAGCTCTGCTTGTCGATCCAGCTGGGCTACAATGACCCATCACCAACGCACATTGAGAATGGCGCAAAAAGCAAGGGGATCGGCCATATCAGGAACCCACTGTGGATGCATTGCATTACAACTGCTTCTGTGGCAGGGCTTGCGTGCATGGCGAGGCAAAATAAGAAAATGTCGTGCCGTTTCGGGGTCGTGGCCCTCCAGCACTGCCCCAGCCAGCGCTGCGCACGCGGCGGCAATCTGCGCGAAGATGACGCGCATCGCCGGCATCGCGTCAAGGCTGGCCTGCCGCTGCAGGGTGGCCAGCCGCAGCAGCCGGCCTGCAAGACGGCAACGCAATCCCATGTTGCAGTCCGTCAGCACATGCTACATGGCAGCACCCCTCCCGAGCAGCAGACATGCTGTGGGAGCAGCTGAATCACACCACCCCCTGCCTTGTGGCATGTCCGTTCCCGGGACACGACTGGGTCATAATGTGGGCCCTACAGGGCTGCAGCAGACACTCCGCCGTGGTGCCCCTCACTAGGGGTAGTTAGCGAAACACACATGAAATATACCCCGACCCTCACCCTCGCCGGTGGCGCCTTCGAGCGCGGACTCCAGGCAGGCCACCCGCGTCAGCAGCGCGTCCACTGCGTCCAGCACCCAGCGCCAGCCGGACAGCCGGGTGTCTGTCAGGAAGGGTGGCTCGAAGGCCGCGTGCCGCGCCGCCGTGCGCGCCTGTAGGGTTGAGGGTTTGCAGGCGGGTCGGGCTCTGGGTCGGCACCGGCGCCCGCGCCGCAAGGGGTTCGCAAGCTGCAGCAGCGGATGGCCTTGCACATCGAGCGAGCGGAGCTGGATGCTGCACCACCAGGTTGCAGCGGCGCGGCACAAAGTGTGTCCAATCGCCCTGTGGCCCCTTGCAGGCTGTGCATCTGGGGCATGGTGGTGCCTGACAGGTGCCCCTCTCGAGGCCCAACTGTGTACTGAGCAGGGGATCTTCTCGACAACATAACAGCTCGGCCGGCGCGACGGCGCACCAGCAGCAGAGTGGGCCGCAGGTCCGAGGCCCGCGGCAGGTACGGCGGCCGCGCGGCTGCTAGCTCCCGCTGCCGGGCCGGGTCCGTCGCCCGGCGGATGCGCTCCCTGTACAGACATAAAAGGAAGAAATAAACCAAGACATTTATAAGGCTTCCACAAAACTCCCAGGCCGCCAGTCCACCAGGGCAGGCTGTGTCGGCGGGTGAAACCCAGGAGCAAACCTAGCTGCTGCTTTCCATCCATCAGGGTCTGGCTGCAGAGCTGCCGCAGGGTGCGAACAAAACCTGACGTCGCACAGGGTGTGCAACATGACATCTGGTACAATGGGGAGCCACAGTGGTGATGTTTGTCAATGCTTCTCTGGGGGTGCGCGCTGTGCCGAGCTGCGGGTGAGAGCACGCCTGTCCACCCAGGGGTCCCGCAAGCTGTCGTAGATCAGCGGAGGCGGCGGCGCCGGGCCGCCTGCCTCCAGCGCCGCATCGCCCTCAAACAGCACCCCTGTAGCACATTCATCAGCAGTCACCCCACCATGGACACGGGACAGACAGGCAGGCTGGCTCCGGCATCCAGCAACCATTGCAGCACCAGGACATATGCTGGTTCAAGACGGAAGATGGCACCACCAGTCCGTCCGAGCGGCTGGGGGGCGCGCCCTTTATTAGAGATTCGTACTTGTTCAAGTTGAGAACATGTGTTTTACCCGAGTAGCCGCTGACGCTGTGGCCCAGCGCGCGCACAGTCGCCGCCAGCGAGCGCCGCAGCTTCGTGGATGCGAGGCAGGGCATGACGGCCGCGCCCGCCGCCACATTCACGAAAGCTGCAAAGCTGCCGTCCGCTAATATGCCCAGCACCACCTGCGGATACAAGTCGTCTGATATTTTTCTGAAAAGCCTGCAAGCGTGCGAGCCTCCCACCTCTCCACAGCGCTGCCAGACCTGCCAGCCATGTTTGCAACACTCAGGCCAGCTCGCGTGCCGCCGCCATCGCCCGAAAGGCACCAAGATTACGGCAGGCTGTTGGCTGTCGAGCACACGGTCTGTGTCTGAACCATCCTTCCAGCAGACTGCTTCCGTGGGGGCTGCTGCCGAGCGCCTTCAGGCATGAGCCACACAGCGCACACAGCTCACCCCCGAGGACGCACACAGTACAGAGGCTGGGGACCGCACTCACGTCCTTCCACAGCCGGTCGGCGGGCCAGGCAAACTGGCCCTGGATGACGGTGACGCCCATGAACAGGTGTAGCGCGACGCCGGCGCCCGCAACGGCGGGGTTTGCCGCCGCCCGCAGCAGCACCGTAGGAAGGACGCCGCCAGCGCAGACAAACAGGCAGGCGAAGGTCGTGTAGGCAACGCCCGGCGCGTGTGCCAGGCTCAGCTGTGCCGGAGCAGGGCTGGCAGATCAGAGACGTGCGATGGTGTGTTATGGATCGCACTTCAATGTTCCACTTCCAACGGTGCATTGCAGTGCCGCAGCAGAATGCCAGGCAAACAGGGCTCCGTGCTGCGAGGCCATGCCGCGCCAAAGGCACCCAGCATGGTGGGAAGCAGCTCCCTCATCGATGCGCTGCACACTGTCGATCCCGCATCTGTTGCTCCCAGGCCCAACAGTGCCTGTCCTACACCCTTAACCCTGAACCATCCGCACCATGGCGCCGGCCAGGGCGACGCCGATCCAGGCGGTGCCGAAGATGGCTGCAGAGGCCATCAGCCGTGCGCCCACCGTGATGTCCTGGTTGAACACGATGCTGATGGAGCCATGGAACAGGCCCATGAGACACGCCTACAGGGGGGCAAGAAATCAAGGTCGAGCACTTTGACATGTCCAACTTTGGCTTTGTATACAGATGGCTCCGCGGACCTGGCCCATGAGTCACGACTGTGCGATGTGTTGGCAGCTGAATCTGCCAGACCGGCAAGCTCACAAGCAGCATGCACGCACACAATGCCTGGCTGCAAGGCTCACTGTTTCTATCGTGGCACAGCCGCACTCCAGCCGCTGACCGCATGCCACTGCTTAGCGCGCTGCGTGTATTTGGCTGCCCCTTCCAAGCAGCTACTGTCTTAATGTCCCAAACACTTACTTGCTGGAACGCCAAGGGGCGAACGAAAACGAACATGTTGACGAGGAGCTGCCCAGCCATGAACTGGGTGGCACCCTGCACCTGCGTTGATGCTGCCGCCTTGCGCAACCTGCAGCGATGCCACACAGGATCCTGGTATCAGAATGTGGATGTGAGGCACGAAGCATGCGGTCCCTGCAACATCACACTGCTGCATGGAGTTGCCGCTTAAGGAGATAAATTGCCGGAGGCACATCGGGAGTGCACCTCTGCAGCAGTCCTTGCCGCCAAGGGAAACTGGCCTGGCGCCCACCAGCTGCTGCCCGGAAGCTGCGCCACAGCCAGCCCCAAGGCGCATGCGCCGGCAGCTTTGGCTTGCTGCCTTTCGCCTTGTGCAAATCGCCGTGCAACGCGTGGCCTCCATGCACCTGCCATGGTCCAGCATATTGTCACTGGGCAACAGGGCAACAGAAGCTGCTGTTGAGGGGCTCATGCACATGAATCTCATCTAGATTGCCTGTAAGTGCAGTTCTCCTGTCGCTCACCGCGAGTGCAATGTGACCGGCACTGTCAGCGCAGCCGTTCGCGGCGACCATGCCGCAGCGGCTTCAACGCTCACATTGTGGGATGTGGGAACAGCCTAGTGATACATTCATTCAGACTGGGACTCATAGCCTCTCCGGTGCAGATTGGCTGCCTGCTGACGTCCCTGTGGGTTGCGACTTGAAGTGTGTCTACACCTGCAACGTACTCGTGCGGTGTGCAAATTGATAGGCAGGCCAGTTTCGTGCGTTATCTACATCTGTAGCTTAGGATTGGCACTTGTATTGCCTTCTGCTACCGATACATAGGATGTCAACGCCACGCATTGCTCACAATATTTGTATCACGACAGCTCGGCAGCCTTGGTGGCTGGCCAAGCACTGCGACAGAGCACTTTCAAACAAGGCAAATGATTTCTGAGGCTTGCAAATCCTGAAACGCCTCGTCTAGGATCTCTGTCCGAGACAAGGGAGGCTAGCCAGCTAGCTGTGGTTTGATTTCCGCTGCTATGCAGGCTGCATGCTCGCGCAAGGATTATGTTGCTGTGACGATCGCATCAGATTGCTTATGTTCCGCCTAGGGGGCAGCGGCTGTCTCGTATCCGAGAGGAGTTAGGACATCGAACCCATCTCAAACTGCCAGCAGAGCATGCATTGCCCTCGACATCGGGTTTGCGCCAGAATGGCACTCCATTTGACGTCTCAGACCCATCGTCACACCTCGGTGTCGGGATCGCAAGTGCGCCTGCTTTTGGGAAATCTCTTCGCAACGCTCAGCAGCAAACCTGACCCACTCTTGAGCTGCAAGCGATACTGCTGACACCTGGAGACGGCCTAGAAGATGGTGCAGCCGCCCGCTCACCCGTCCTCGGGCCTGGCGACGCCCAGGCAAGTTTGCGCGCTGCGGCACGGGCACTGCCAGTGGTTGCCTGCATTCATCTCCAACCCACCCTCATCATCATGTGCCTACCCTGGATGCTCGCGCAAGGCCTTGCTGTCCCGGGAATGAAGCTGACTTCAGAAGTCCCCGGCCTGATCAGGTTGAAGCGGAGGCGCGCGGCGCAGGACAGCCTTCTGACACGGCGCGATGGCACCAAGCGGTAAGTGTCACCCTCATCGTGAAACTTCGCGGTCACGAAACCGTACCATTCGCAAGCACCCGCGAGCAACTGCAGAAGCTCTGGTGGGCACGCCGTCCAGTGCGTCAACACAAGACCACTGATCCGGGCTGCCGCTTCCCAGCCCGCAAGTTTCTGTGTGGGGAACCTGCAGGGCGCTGTACCACTGCAACTACTGCCAGCGCGACATCTCGGCGTGCGTGCGCATCAAGTGCGCCGTGTGCCGCGACTTCGACCTGTGCCTCGGCTGCTTCGCCGCGGGCGCAGAGGTCACACCGCACAAGGCGCACCACGCCTACAGGGTGGTGGAGGAGATGTCCTTCCCGCTCAACCACCCCGACTGGGGGGTGCGTCTGTCGTTCCACCGAGCGCCTGCCATGCAAGGGCATGCCCTCCGCTGCTCAAATATTCCAAATCGTGGGTGTCTGGGTGTGGCAGCTGCCTTGGCCACTTCACATACTGAAAACTCGATGGGTGTAACAAGGGCACCTGGATTCCAGTGCGGCTTGCCATGCCCACGTCTATATGTACGGCCTCGGCAACCAAGCAGCTGCAGCAGGTTTATGTCCTCCAACATGAGCATCTCCTGTCACCGGCGCTGCTGTTTCCTGAACCGCTCTGACCTTGCAGGCGGACGAGGAGCTGCTGCTGCTGGAGGCGCTCGACATGTACGGCCTGGGCAACTGGGCCGCGGTCGGCGAGCACGTCAACCGCGACCCGTCGGCCTGCGCTGCCCACTACGAGCGCATCTACCTCGCATCGCCCGCCTTCCCAGAGCCCACGCCCGCCCCCGAGATGGACGGGGTGCGACGTCACAGATCCTGCGGACTCGCATGCACTCGGCGAGCTTGGCATGCGGCAGCAGCTGCAGTGGTGTATGTGCTCAGTCCAGCTGCAGGTCTTCAGAGGTTTGTCATTGTTTCATCATAGCTCCTGCCGGACATATTCATCCGACTGTTCGACTCTAATTTGACATCTGCAAACCCTGTTGTGCTGCCCCGCCGCAGATCGACCCGCAGGAGGTCATGCGGGAACGTCAGCGCGCACGGCAGGCCTCCCGGGAGCCGCACTCCCCCTCGGCCTCCCTCGCGGCCGCCAGCGCGCCTGTTGCCAACAACCAGGGCGCCGCGGCGGCAGCAGACGTGCTGACAGAGGGCAGGGCAGCAGCGGACGCGTCAGCGGTGGATGGCTCAGCGGGCGCCGACGTCAAGGCGGAGCCTGCCCAATCGGCGGTGGATGCCGGTGGCAGGCCATTGGCCGCAGAGGGGGCGGCCGCGGGGGCGGAGCCCAGGGGGTTGCTCCAGCCTGCAGTGGATGCAGAGATGGCAGAGGCTGGGGACGAGGCAGGCGACCTGGGCGCTGATGCGGCAGCGGCAGCGGCGGCAGGCGGAGGCGCGGGGGCAGGCGCCATGCAGCCAACCGGTGATGGTGCGGCTGCCGGCGTGAAGCAGGAGGCTGCAGCGCAGGTCCCACAGGTGAGGCGTCTGACGCACGCCTGGTGGCGGTCAATTCGCAGCGGTGGCTTCACCTGATGGCCCCCTCTTGACACCACCTCTGCGAATGTTTCGCATGGCGCCAAGCTGCGTGGTGTGCACATGCGTCGCTGCTTGGGACGCGCAAGAGCAATGGCAGAACGGCGTGCTGGCTGCCAGTGCTTTGGAGCTCTGGCGCTGCTGCACCGCGTCGTGCCAGTGGTCGCCTCCAGGTCTGGCTGACTCTCAGCTGCATGAATGACTTGCAGGCCGCTGTGGACTTGCGGAAGCCGCCAAAACACGAGCCGCACGGCGCAAACACACCCGCGCAGGCGGCGGCAGTGCTGGCAAAGATGGAGGCGGCCGCACCGTCTGAGGCAGGGGCGAATGCAACAGCGCAGTTGGGCGCCGCAGAGGGTGCCAGCGCCGCGGCCGAGGGCGCGTCAGCAGCGGCGCACCGATCGGCGGCGGCGCCGGCGGCTGCGAGCGCCGCTGGCGCACCTCTCCATCCAGCAGCAGGCACGTGACACGAGCGTGATGCATCGCTCGGCTGCTTGATCTTGCCGAAACCCTTGCCTGTGGCAGAGATGGCAGAGATGTGCCGGCAGCGCGGGCGTGGGCAGCTGGCAGCCGACCGACGCGCCGCAGCTGTGCCCCTGCAGATGACCAGACCGACAGTCGTGCAGCGAAGCGGTGCCGCACAGCTGGCAGGGAGCAGGGCACCCTGGGCGAAGGGACGGCGGCCCACGGCGGCGATGGCGGCAATGGCGGTGAGGGTGCTGCTGGCGGCCGAGCCGCAAAGTCCTCTGCACGCGGCGGCGGCTCGGCGGCAATGTCCAAGTCGGGTGCAGGCTCGGACGGGCGGCGGCGGCGGGCGGCAGCCCCAAGGCTTCGCACGCGGAGCTCGGCGGCCTGCGCATGGGCGGCGGCGGCGGCAGCGGGGCAAACTTGGGAGCCGGCGGGAAGGGCGTGCCGGGCGGTGGCAGCTCCAAGGCCAAGTCCAAGGTGGATGGCTTGTGCCCACTTTGACAGGCTTTGGCTGCATGACACACAGAAGCATTTCGGGAACCCAATTTGCTTTGACGTACGGTCGGCGTGCCAGCATCCCGAGACGCTTTGCCCTGCTCCATCTCGCTGCGCAGGCTGGCTGGGCCCAGCACTGACATGCGTCTCCTGGTCGGCCTAACCGCTGCATGGCGCCTGGTGGGAAGCAAGCCTCGTTGTGGGGTGTGGTTCCTCTGGACGGGACAGGCCCCAACAGCCACCCAGTTGGAGTGAGAATCGACAGTTCCAGGTTTCCCTTGGGTTTCCGAGATGGGCGGTGCCGGGCCGGCCCAACAGGCTTAAAGCCTAATGCGGAGCAGCTGGACAGCTGACAGAGCGACACGGTGTCGTGCAACCTTCTGATCTTCCATCGGAGCTCTTGCCTCCCTCATGTTACTCGAGCACACGTCTGACAACAGATGTGCTCTGTGGGCAGACATGGCGGGCCGGACCTGATGGGCTACAACGCCGAAACACTTGGGCTCGCCTTATCAGGCTGGCATACCCAGCTGCTTCCAACTTTGTTCCCGACCAAAGATCGATGTCTCCGCAGGCGGGCGTGGCGCCGGACCTGACGGGGTTCCATGCGAAGCGCCTGGAGTTCGAGCCAGAGTATGACGCCGAGGCGGAGGCGCTGCTGGCGGACTTGGAGTTCAGGTGATTATGCAGACGACACAAACCTGACCTACCTAAGGAATCTAAGATGTTTTACTCTGGAGTGTGATCCTCCGTACGATGCCGTGGCACAAGGCCTGCTACTGTTGGCGACCCTGTATTTCGGGTGACCCTAAATTGAAAGCGACCCATTGTCACTTGTCACTCGGGGCCGCGGCAGCCAGCTTCGCTGCCTGTGCCGGCTGCGTCTGTTGTGGCATTAGGCCGCTTGACCATGCTCTCACAGCAACTCATGTCGAACTCAAGACAACTACTCTCCGCCGTGCGGGGGAGTCGGGCATCACCGTCGAGAGTGGGCGCCAGCTGGCACTGGTGGCACTACACCACATGTCTTGACCGCCAATCCGCTCGACAGCTGCGCAGGGCGTCAGAACCAGGCGATCATCACGACCAGGCTGACGCTGGCGGTCCTTCACGACGAGTGGCTCTCGGACTCAGCTTTACAGCCAACTCGTTCGCAGCTCTCACGTGGTGTCAATGCGCAGGGAGACAGCCAGGCGGAAACCGCAGCCAAGCTGGCGCTGGCGGCCAGCCGCACAGGATCCCACGAGAAGGCGGGTCTCGTAACACCACCCTCTCGTTGCCACGCAGGGAGTCGGACACGCAGGCGGAGCTCGCAGCCAAGCTGACGCTGGTGGCCATCTACAATGAGCGGCTGACGGAGCGGAAGCGGCGGCGGGAGTTCATCCAGGGCCACAACCTGCTGGACATCAAACCGCAGCAGGTGGGTCGCTGCGCTGGGACACCAGGCGACATGGGCAAAAGGAGAATGAAACACCTTATGGCACACAGTGCACGGCGATTCGTTGGGATGAGTCATGCCGCCATGCAATGGGGTGGGATGAGTCATGCCGCCATGCAATGGGGTGGACCCGCAATGGGCGGTCTGCGCATGGGCAGGACCAGGGGGGCGAAGCTTTGGGTGGTTCCAGCAGACAGAGCGGCACCTGCCTGCCTTCGGCAACCTGATCGAGCCCGGACTGGCCCGGTCTCGCACCTGCACACCCCTGTGCAGATTGAGGGCAGGCCCGCTGGGTGCATCGACATGTTGCTCTTGGCGGACCGTCATGCCAAACGCGCACAGTGCCGGGTTCGGCCTGCTCCCACCCGCTGTTGTTGCGGTCGACTGACTTTCCTCGGAGTATCTTGTGTCATGCATGCAGCCCGCGATGCACATGGTGCACGATTATTACCCGAAGCTACCCCCAATAAGCCACCTAATTAGCCACCGAGTTGTATGTTGGTCATCGAGCTTTCTCTTCCGTCAGCCTGTCAGATGTCGGGATCAGCAACAGGGGGTGCAAATGCGTCAGTGCAAGGCAATCCCTCCACACGGCAGGTACAGGTGCTATTCTGTGTGGCGGAATGGCAACATGCTTGCTGAGACAGCAGCTCCCGCCGCTGCACAGAGGCGTCCTTCTCACATATTATGGTAGGCGATGGACGGCAGCGGACATTTGTCGGCAGTGCGTGCAGCGTTCCTCAATGCGCAGCACCTGGCAATGACATTGAAAAGCATCCTTAGTTACACTTTGAGCCTGCCTGCAAGGCGGCGGAGCGGCGGTGGACTGCGGCCGAGAAGGAGGTCCATGCGCGGGCCCGCGTCTTCGGGCGCTACATGGCGCCCGGCGCGCACGCGGCGCTGGCGGACGGCCGCCTGCTAGAGCAGCGCCTGCGCGGCCGCATCCAGGTCTGAAATTTTGTTCTGTTTCCCAGCAACTGGTGAACCTGTTGCCTGCTTTTCTAAATGAGATCTGAGCAGTTTCAGTGTGAGTTTCAGTGTGAACTCTCCACACACAAGACCTCTAATTTTCTGTCCAATGAGATACATTACCCGCCTGCAAAAAGTTCACGCCCAAAGAGTATTGCGCTCGAATAAGTCAATGTCACATCGATTCGGAGGAGCGGAAGAAGCTGCGGGGGGACGGGGGATCTGCACCATTGTTGACACAGGAGCCTGCAACGCGCTCATGCTTGAGGTTGAGGTTTCTTGCGCTTGGACAACATATCCCCGCCGAGTTTTTATTTGCGCTCAAACAGCATGCCATGTCGTCAATTTGAAGGAACTGAAGGAGCTTCGGGCGGCGGGCATCCGCACATTTGCCGACGCGGACGCGTACGAGGCAGAGCACCGGCGCGCTGGCGGCGCCCGCCTGCCGCCCAGCGACCAGGTTTTCTTTACCTTAACTTTGTTTTCCTGCTGCTTTGTCACTCTGTCACTCCAGCGCGCTTGGTGCCAGCGTCAGCGGCTGCTGCGAGCGGCGCCAGCCTGCAGCCCGCAAATTGAATGTTATTCTAGTAAGGTGATCGAGCCTGGTGGTACGCCTCACATTCGACAGCGCAGCGTGCGCCGCCATCGACACTGGTGGCCATGATGAGCCACCGCAGCACAGGCTCTGCCACTGCGATGGTTCAGCACGTATACCGCACCATTCCACTGGAGGCGCCACACACTCTAGAGGTCCCCACGCCGGCAGGGAACAGGCTCATCTGAAACGCTAAGCAGCGCATGCAGCAGCCCTCACACCTCCAGCAAGTGCTCACAAGTGCTTGTTGCTCACAAGTGCTCGTACCCCAACTCCGCAGCTGCGGCAGTGGCTGCCGGGCGCCGGCGTGGTCGGCGGCCCGCCGCCGGGCGCCGCCGCCGCCAGCGCGATCGCGGTGCCGGGCGCGCCGCCGCCGCCGTCCGCCGACTCGCGGCCGCTGGCGGCGTCGCTGCTGGCGGGACGTGCTCGGCGCGGCGTGCAGCTGGACATCACGAACCTACCGGGTCTCGAGGCGCTCACGTCAAAGGCAAGCAAGTCTCGTGTTTTCCAGTCTTCTCCGCAGTCTTGGTGCAGCATCCTTTCAGGACAGCATGCGGCTGGACATGTCGAATTTGCCAGCCTCGAGGCGCTGATGTCACAGGCATAGCACGCATAGCACCGCTTTGAAGATGTGGAACGTGCCTCTGACCTGGCAGCCGTGCGGCCTGCCTGCTGGTTCGCAAACCCACATAGCTTTGATTTAAGCTGGGCAGCCTCAGCTGGCAGGCTGGATCCCTCCCCTATCGAGACACCTTTGCTGCGAACCCGCTGCAGCAGGACGTGCTGATGCCGCATGGTAGTGGCCCTTTACCGAGGCATTCACATGATCCGCCCATGTGGATGATCCACCCTTCTTTGGTCGCCTGTTTGTTTCCCGCACCAGTTGCTCTGCCTATAGTAGAGAGTCCTGGGCCCCAGTCCGCATGGCCATCTCGGAGAGCGTAACAGCAGTAGGTTTTATGCACGAGTTTTGCGCATTGGGCAAACATTGCAATAGCTCGTGTTCTCAGCATGCTGCCGGCAGCAAGGGAAGGCAGTGGGCACGCCTTGACGTCGGTAGCTTCAACCAACACAGCGTGTGTGCCCTAGCCTATGCTTTCCACTCCTGTGGCAGCTCTGGCTGCCGGGTCCTGAGGTGTGTGCATGCTGCATTTTAAGAAGCGGGCGCCGGCGGCGGGGCCACACCTGCCACCACAGCTGTTTTAGTCAGAATGCTCCAGTTTGAGAATGCGTACATGCTTACATGCGATGGGTATCCAGTCCCACCGATGCGCTGTTCCCACCCGGCCCCCTCAGGAGCGGGAGCTGGCGGCGGGCTCGCGGCTGCTGCCGCCGCAGCTGCTCAACATGGAGGCGGGCCTGCTGCGGGAGGCCGGCCGCCGCGGCTTCGTCACCAAGGCCGAGGCGCGGCCCTTCTTCCGGCTGGAGGGCGCCCGCACGCTGCGCCTGCTGGAGCTGCTGGCGGGCGCCGGGTGGCTGTCGACCACCAACCCTGCGGCCGCGGCGGCAGCGGCTGCAACGCCGGGTGCGCACCCTGCCATTATCTGCTGTTATCCTAGACCGCTATTCCGTGGCAAAGACGAGTCGGCCCGCAAAGCCCTGCTGGAGGGCACTTGGGGCAGCTGTTGGTAACATCGACGGGCCGCAGCGGCAGCCGCGGTGGCAACACCGGTGCGGCTGCTTCTCGGTCGTTCAAGGGTTTCAAGATGAACTTGGGCAGGCGCTGGATCGAGAACCTGAACTGTTTGCGATTGCTTGCTGGGCGTACTCGTGCACCCCAGGGCGCTGACAGGCAGCGGGCCAACTCAGCGCTGACATCGGCGCAGTGCCGATGTCAGTGCTGGCTAGGCCCCTGGAGGTCAGCCCCCTGTATATTCAAGCACGCCAAAGCCGAACCCATTCACCACTCATCTGCTCGTTGTATCACTTGACCAAGCTACATGATACTGAACCTAAGTGTAGCCCTGGTTTACATCTGCTGCCGCTGCCTGCCGGTAGAGCAGCTTCTCAGGCTGTGCAGGCAGCACCTGCTGCATGCTCTCTTACGCTACAGCCGGAGGCTCACAGTTTCGCACGTAGATCCAACGAAGTCCTGCTGTTTCCGCTGAGGTGCGGCTGCGTCCTCTGCAGGCGCAAGAAGCTCCAGCAGCGGTGGCGGCGGCGGCGGCAGCACCCCTGCGCCGCCTTTCCCTCAAATTCCCGAGGCCACGCCGGAGGCGCAGCAGGTCGCGCCTCTCGAGCACCGGCGCATCATCACACACATGCCGGCGGCGTTGCCAGCCGTGGACCCGAGCGGCGGCGGTTTCTAAGGCGCCTCTGCGATTCAAGAGTCTGAAGATCCGACCGCGCAGCTCGTAGGAAAGTGTTCGCCATGCGGGCACTAGGGCCAGACAGCGGACAATCTTATGTGCAAGAGCTCGTTGTCAAGGTTAGCAAGCAGGGAAGTATCTGTGGATCTGTGTGAGCCAGCTGGAAGTCGACAAAACTCACGTGTCCGCATGTCGTAACCTGCCGGAGTGGTGCAGTGCGTTACAACGCATTTACCATACCGTCGTGGTCGTGTCCCGAGCTCCCAACAGCATCCAGCATTGCGGCTCGCAAGTGCAGCTGGGGGTTGGCGGGCGTCTGCCTCGCAGTCTTGCTGATGCTAAACCTTGCCCACATCCGCCCCAGTCCGCCTCGGTCTGTCAGGTCCCAGGCGTCCCCGGACAGGCGCCAAGCGTTGCAATTCCTCACCATGGTGGCGCACGCGCCGGTGGCAGGCTCGGTGCTGGCAGAGTCTGGCAATGGCGCAGCTGTACATGGGACAACCCCGGCACAGCCCACAGTGCCCAGCAATGATGAATATCCCACGATCGAGCATCAGGTATGACTGGAAACGCCCACGATGCTCCGACTGCATCCCGTGCCGGCAAAGGAGGCCACAGCACACGCTTGTAGCATGCTGCCGACGCAATCCACACGCACACAACACCGAGCTTCTGGCACGGCTCGTCGATGACCACTCATATAGCCGCCACAGGCGGTGATTCATCCCCGGTCGCCACCCACTGACGCCTCATGCGACCGCCACGTGACACAGGTTGGCCGGACGCCGCTGGTGCGGCTGCAGCGTCTGCCTGGCAAGACATCAAATGTTATCCTGGCGAAGCTGGAAGGCGACAACCCAGCAGGCTCCGTCAAGGACAGGCGAGACTGTTGCAAATTCTGCATGCATGGACATGTCCTAGCCATTGCATGGCCGGGTAGTTAGGCAAGCCATGCAACGGCAGAGCTCGTGCGACAGAGGCGCATGCTGCTGCAGCTTGACTTCACATCAAAGGGACTACATCTCATCGGATGTGCGCGTGGCTTCTTGAAGCCGATGTCTGTGTTTAGGGTTTTCCGTCCGAGTGCCGATCAGCTTCAGAGCGCATGCACATGCATGTTCACACTCGATTGCAGGCCGGCGCTCAGCATGATCAGCGAGGCAGAGAAGCGGGGCGCTTTAAAACCGGGCGACACGCTGATCGAGGCGACCAGCGGCAACACCGGCATCGCGCTCGCCATGGCGGCCGCCATCAAGGGCTACCCCATCAAGCTGATAATGTGCGAGCACATTGTCGCACACCTGCGCTTCCACCAGGCAGCCTGATTGCGGGCAGATGCTCTTGCGTACCTGGAGCCTCTGCCGGTTACTTTGGTCATTCAAACCATCTTGACGTTGCATGGGCAGCCAACCACGACCTAGGCAAACTGACCAATGTTTATGTTTCAGAACCACAATTTGTTGTGTCTGCAGGCCAGCAAACATGAGCGAGGAACGGCGGGCAGCGATGGCAGCGTATGGCGCCGAGCTCATCAGCGTCCCTGCGGTGCGTCATGCTCCGCTTCCGTGACAAACCTGCTGCATGCCGTCGACCATGCGCCACAGGGCTGCTCCTTAATTCCTGGCCTAGCGCCTATGCGGCTACAGCCGACCTGATGGGCATGGAACTGCCCACGCAGCGCGCCACTGCTCCGAGGCGAGAGCTGCACGAGATTTGACGAAATATCATCACTCGCCTCGTTTAGTTAGGTGTAAGATCCATGGTACCAGACAGCTACATCGAAGCACGATGGGTGATTGCCTAAATTCTGCAGGATGCAAGATGGAGCCAGCGCAGGACCTGGCGGGCAAGACGGCATTGCGCAGCCGCAGCTGAACAGGGTCACTTATAGGCGAGACCTCATGTCTTTCATCTTCATCTCAGGGCAAGATGGAGCTCGCACGGGACCTGGCGGGCGAGATGGCTGCACGCGGGGAGGGCGTGGTCCTGGACCAGTTCGGTAACGCCGACAACCCGCTTGCGCACTTCAACGGCACCGGTGCGCACAGCTTCGGCACGGTCTCGAGGGCCTTACCGTTTCCATAATATGCTGGTCAACCTCACAGTCGAGCCTGCTGCTGGCTGCGTAGCCATTGGCGACGCCTGCGTGTTGTTCACCCGACTTTGGTCATGTGCAAGCGCGACCACACCCTCGTCAGCACTCTTTTTAATGCCTAACGTTTGGGCGCACAGCGGCTCAGCCTGCATGCCCAATCCACCATTGCACAGCAGGGACTAGGTGTGCAGCCTTGTGCGCCCGACCAGCAGTGCCCTCGATGCACGACACCGGACACCTCGGACGATCCCGCAGTCGCGAGCGGCGCTCCTCCAGCAGCATGCAGCCTTTGCGGCAAGGAGTCTGGCAGCTCCCCTCATCAAGGCAGGCACTGGCCCCCGCAGGCCCCGAGATCTGGGACCAGACGCGCGGCCGGGTGACGCACTTCGTGAGCAGCATGGGAACAACCGGGACCATCATGGGCGTCTCGCGGTTTTTGAAGAGCCAAAATCCCGGCGTCCGCATCGTGGGCCTGCAGCCGTCGGAGGGCGCCTCCATTGCAGGTGCATATTTCTAAACCCGCGACAAGTAAGCACCCCACCAGACCTGGCCCCTGCAGGGGGCCTCGGCTCCTGCAGTGCAGCCGTCGACACGGCGAGTCACCATGGGCCTGCGGCCGTCAGGGGGCGGCTCCTCAGCGGCAGTGCCCAATGGAATCTTGTGTCCACTGTGGCGTGGATTGCAAGCCGTCAAAGGGCACGCCCATATCAAGCGTGTCCAGACTGCTCACAACTCCGTCATGGAATCTGTCGCCCGGAGGCACTCGCCCAGCGCCAGGTTTTGTGTCTGGGTTATCACACTGTCGCTAGCAGAGCAGCTGCAGGTTTGGGCCGCCCCACTGGCGTGGGCAGTGGCACCCTGGGCCTGCGGGTGGCGATGCCGCTCATGCGGCAGATGCCACCAGGCAAACCGATCTCCCCTGCGGGCTCTCCCGCTGTGCACCGCTGCAGTGGTGTGGTGTCCAGGCCTGCAGATTGTCTCCGTGTCGCAGACATCCGGCGGTGGCTGCAGGAATGTTTGGCCAGCATCTTCGAGGAGCAGCGGGTCGGCCAGATCTTTGTAAACACTCTTCTCCATTGCAAGCAAAGGAGAAGAGTGCCTACTTCGCCGGATGCCTGCGCCGGTGCACGGCGCAGACATCCGGCGGTGGCCAAAAGAGTACCTACTCAGCATCTTCGAGGAGCAGCCGGTGGCAGCAACATGCAATCCGCTCAGTGCATGAGTACAGCAGCGAGACAGTGAAGAGATATTGATTTTGGTGCTGCAGGCATTCGGCGGTGGCCGAAGGAGTACCTGCCCAGCATCTTTGAGGAGCAGCGTGTGGACCAGGTCATGGAGATCTCGCAGGCCGAGGCGGAGGAGACAATGCGCTCGCTGGCGCGCGTGGAAGGTAAGATCTAGGAAAGCTTCCAAAACATGATGGATGGGATGATCATCTAACAACCTGAGGCTGTCCGGAGCAGAGGAGAGGACGCGGCCCCTGGCGCGCATGGGAGATCGGCAGCCGGTGCAACGGAAAGCCTGGGAGCAGCCGCGAGGTTCACTGTACGCACGTCCAGGCGAGCTGGCGGGCTGCGAGGGCGCCGGCGCCGGGCTGCGGGTGTTTCACCTGAAGCAAGTCTCGTTAGACTACATAATACACAAACCCTGCAGACGGAGGCGGCACCGCAGACCCTTCCGGATACAGACCCTGCCGGGTGAAGCAGCCGTATAGAGGGCTGTGTCCTAGCAGAGGATTCCAGTAGAGGAAAACCAGTTGCTACACTCGCCGAGGCTACGGACACAGCTCGGCTCCGCTGGCGGCGCAGGCATCTTTGCGGGCGTGTCCTCGGGCGGCGCCATCAGCGCGGCGCTGCGGCTGTCGGACACGGTGGAGAACGCGACCATCGTCGCCATCGTGTGCGACCGCGGCGACAGGTGTGCGGCCTGCATCTTCACTGTGTGCCCCCAAATTTCTGCAGAGAGAGTACGTTTGTGTGCTGCACACCACAAATTGCGCGCATGCATGGTTCGAGCTGGGGCCTTCCCAGCAGGGTTTGCCAAAGGACCGCAGCCGAGGGGCGCAGCTGCTGAATTGGGGGGGTGCCGCCGCATGCGTGCACCCAGCGAGCTCATGCTTAGGTCCGGCACCAATGACAGCTCAAGTGTGATGCTGCTGTCCCAGAGATACCTGTCGCCAGGCATGTCCAGCCCTTTGCCGTCCTGTCCTTTGTCCTTCAGCTGCGCTCATGTTCAGACATCGATGGTTTAACAAGCTTCTGCCCGCAGGTACCTTTCGACAGGCGTGTTCTCGGAGGCGGCGGCGGCGGGCGACCCAGGCCCCTGCACTGTGGCTGAGTTTCCGTCGGCCGTCGCGCGGCTGCTTTTCTTCCCAGCGCCGCACGCCGTGCTGTTCCGCGCCAGCAATGACCCCGAGACAGGTGGGTCCTCGGTGCTGCAAGATTGCGTGCAAGGCGGAAAGAGAGAATAGAAAGACAGCAGCAGCAGCACATCCGGAGTGACAGGCTGGAGCAGCCCCTCTGAACCGCCGTCGTGTCTGCCGGATGAGTGGTGCGTGCTGCGCGCCTGCTCGCCGGCGGTGATGGACTGTGTCAACTGTTACTGAAGTTTGATGCGCGGCCGCAGGCGAGGCGTGGTGCCCTGATGTGCGACGCACGCTGCCGGCGGTGCGCAAAGCGGTGGCGGACGCCGGAGGCACCCTGCTGGAGGTGTGGGCTCCAACCAGGGGGATTACACAGCTGTGACATGTAACCCTGTTGGTCCCTGCTCCAGCTTGCCAGGCTGTGTGCAAGAATCTACAGGGGTAGCTCAACGGCACTCGCTGTGCTGTTGCCGCACCGGCCGCGCACGCAGCTGACACCTGATGGATACGGCCCAGAAACGCAGTCGCACCCGCCCGACTTGCTGCGCCGACCGCCTAGATGCCAGCACTCCAAGCGCAGGCCACCGCTGCGGGCTCGAGAGCAGCAGCCGGAGGGTCGTCGGAGACAGCGCTCGCGCTCTCTCTGGGCCGATCTTTCCGGGCCGCTCCGCCTCGCACTCGTGAGCTCCCCAGAGTCGTTCTGGATCCTGCTTCGACAGGTGCTGGTGGGGGACCGGCCGACATGGAAGAGCCAGGACCACCCCTTCAGGACGGACCCACGGCTGCGGGTGACCGGCGTCCCGACGCTGGTGCACTGGACGGCGGATGGCGCCGGCGAGCGCCTGGGTGAGCAGCTAAACTCTGAACATTAGTCTGATGTCAATTCTGTGCATGTGGTGGTGGCAGCGCGGCCCGGCCCTTGGCATCATTGTCAAAGAGAGGCGCAGCCATGGCGTGTGGTCGAACCTACTACCTGACCGGGATGCCGGAGGCAGCTGCGCGGGAGGGGAGAGAGCAGATAATTGGGTGGCACCGATGCTCAGCGGCATCTTACCCACTTGACAAGGCACTTACATGAGGGCGCCAGAAGACAGCAGCGACGACTGGGCTGCTCTGCCGCAGGCACCGAGCTGGAGCGCAGCGGCACGACGGCGGAAGCAGAGGAGCTAGTGAGGGACTTCCTGCAGCGCGTCGCCGCCGCAAGTGTCCACGCAGCCGCGCAGACGGCATGATGCAGTGACGCGGCAGCTTGTCTCTGGGCGCTGTGCGACTCTATTAGTGGCCAAGCAAGTCAATGACCAGATCAAAATGTGCATGGAGCATGCCTTCAATTGATCATGGTTGTGGATCCTGATCAACTTACCAATGACTCTATCTTTTGGACAATCCACTCAAATCAATCTAGAGTAACCTGCTCAACTCTCCAATATTGGTCACAGAGCCAACTACGAAGTCTTGCCCTTATAGCACCCACATGTCGCAACACGACATGTGGGTGTGCACGTAGCATCTCAGACCTGAGGGGTCGCCCCTGGTGAGAAAAAGATCTTCTGCATCCTGAACGAAGCCCACCACCCACACCTTGCTCATCCCGGCTACTGCCGCAGTGTCGCTGACTCCGACCACCACATACGTATTCCTTCATGTAGCTCATGCCGAGGCGCCGCAGGTGCACCGTGCGGTCGAGGTTTGCTGGCAGCAAGGCCAGGCATTGGCCGGATAGGTCAACGTGCGTGAGGCATGCGAGACAACGCAATCCGGCACCTCCATGATGTCACGGTCATCAAGGCGCAGATTCTCCCGCGCCACATGCCTGCTTAGCGCTGGCAGCCACACGTGGTGGCTTGCCCGGCTGTCGGCGATGCGCAGCTTGGCCAGGCCCCGAAAACCTGCCCAGCGCCGCAATGTCGCCTTGAGTCCGGCTGCTCTTGTGCAGCGTCAGTATCGCCAGTACACGCAGGATGACAATGTGCAGCAGCTACATCAGCACCGCCAGACGCGCCCGCATCTCACATGGGCGCTGGATCTTGATATGCAGAAGGAACATGGACTGGCTTGCGCAACCTTTTGTGAGGAGCTGGAACAGTACGTGGAGGACCCTGAGATGCTGTGGACTCCGGACTAGGAATCTGCGGACTGGGCAGCTGTAACAGCGATCGCCTTGCATGACAACGCGGAGTCCCTCAACGTTGAGGTTTAACCACAACAAGGACAGGATCACCTTCTTACTTATTACAGCACCGCTTCCGGAGTATTAGCGACCGCGAACGACCACCAACTAGGAGGACGAGCTTCCGTCCTTCGTTCCGTTCCTGCGCCTTGATTCGAACGCTTGTCGGTGCCTCTGTCGCTGACTATCAGAAAGCACGATGTGGCGCTACTGCTGCTGTTGCCGCCGCCGCCGCCGCCGCCGCCGCCGCTGCTGAGTGATTTATTGCTACTACTGATAATGCTGATAATGCCCCTGCTCGAGCAAGGCTCCCACAGGGCATGGCAGCATGAGGGCTAGAAACTAAGCAATAAGTGCTGTGTGCACGGCCGTACAACATCTCATTCTCGGAGTGCGGCGAGGCAAGGACGATGCGATGCATGAAGCAGCTCAACTGATGGCAGCAAGCTGCAGCACCCGAGTTTCTGACGCCCATGCTGCTCCGAGCATGCTGTGGTAACATCACGTGCTACTTTTAGGCTGCAGCAGCAACTCGATGCTGCGCAATCAGCATTATGGTGAGTTACAATCTCCGATACTCAGGAGCATCAACTTCATGTGTTATACGCAAGATCTAGCCGCCGCTATGTGTCAGAATGCATGGCTGATGCATGCGCAATGCCGCCGACTCGGGGAGGTCCAAGTGCCTCCCTCGCCTGCAGCAGTTGTCGCCGCTGTATCATTTCTGCCATCACGTCCGCATCGTCTCGATTCCTGTACACGTCAGATGAAGCCACCGCCGCGGGCTCAGCAGCACGCTGACTTGTCACCGCTTACTGAAGAGACTGCTGAGGAATCCGCCGCTGCTCGGAGGCTTCTTTTCCCTGTCGCGTGACACACTGCACCGTCATGCCAAACTGGAGCTGCTTCGGCTCTAGCTAGGTGGCTACCGAGCAACAGTAGTAGTGCAACCTCCTTTTCCCCACTCGTCAAATCGATGTCGCAGGCATCCGGTGAGAACGGAGGACTGCGGCATTGCACATACAAATGCGTATCTGCAACAGGGGCAAGGTGGATGCGCACTGCAACTCGGGGAAGCCGCAGTGAATGGAGACGCCCTCGAAGCCGTGCGCGCAGCAGGCCCTCAGCGCCTGCACGCAACATTGAGATGTCCTGATTCCTCCTTGGGAACGCTTGTGCACTATGCATGCTTGAGTGCAAGAGCGCTGTTCCAGCAGGTGCCGGCCTGCCGAACCATTGGCAGTAATAGCAATGCCACCTGCAACTTAACGAGGGAGGTGGTGCGCATGCATCATGTCACGTCAGGCTTTCAGCGGCATCGTCGTTGCCATGCACCATGCCACCGAGCACAGAGCCACAGCTCCGAGCTGTGTGGAGCTTGGACGGCTTCTGCTGCCGCGTGCCTTGCATCGGAACTTCACTGCTGCCATCTTTTGCATCAAGACAAATCGTGCTGCAGCAGGGGAACAGTCCGCAGCCAGCGTCAGCCGCGCGGCTGGGTCTACTGCCATTTGTGCTGAAGACAGCGGTGCGAGAGCCGCAACTCAAGCACCGTTCTCAAACAGTAGGGAGGAAGGGAGAAGTGGGTAAGTTGGGCGCAGCTGCCCAGGTTCAGCATCCAGTGATAGCCAAATGTGCTGCAGTCGGCCATGCCAACAGCCGAGCATGGAAAACTTCCTTTGGGGGGAGGGAACTGAGGTATCTAGCATACACCCGCGCGCCTGGATCTGCGCCACGCAGGCGCCCATGTCGTAGTCGTTGAGGTACAGGCAGCGCTGCACCGCCAGTGCCTCCGCCGCGCAGCCTGCGGCACAACATTGCGCAGCCTGCACATCAGGAGCATCGGAGGGCAGAGGGCAGAGGACAAACGAGCCGCTGCCAGTGCTGAGCACCACCACACGCGGTGTGCCACACTGGCGCAATGTGCAGCATGCCTGTAGATCAATGCACCAAGTCTCGCAACACATCTCTTCCTCCACACGTGTACAGCCTGTCGAATTCCTCGACCGCAGCCTGCATCATGTGGAGCGCCGGCACCCTGCGCCTCACTGTTACCTCTCCGAGGTGCCGCAAGAGCCGGGTCCTCGCCAGGCGCTACGCTTCATGTGGGTGCTTGCCCCTCTGCCTTTCACATCAGCCGGCTTGCACATCAGGCGCTGCTGCAGGGCAACACCCTGCCAGCAGGACCCACCGAAAGACACACTCTCGTCATCATGCGCGCCCTGCTTGGTGCGCAACAGGCATTCTGCTGTCGACCGAAGCCTGCCTACGCAATATTCCATAGCCGCAGTGCCTCTGCTTGCTACTAATGATGCAGGAGGACCAACATGTTGCGCTCCACTGTCTGACCTTCTGGCGGCAGGGCAGACCTTTCGTGAATCATGTCTCGTGAACACTGGTTGCCGCCTTGCGGCTCAACAAAGCCGTCAATTGTCGAAGCGGCGCGTCAGGAGCACAACAAATGAGACATACAAGTGCATGGGCTTCAGGCCGCTGCCATGAAACATCCGGCTCACAGCTGTATTTCCGCAACATTGTAGCGGGCTTGCCATTAAGATTACAGCTGTGATTCAGAGCACGAAAGGAATCTTCGGACCTTCCTTGCGCGGGTCCCCCTCCGTTTGCGGCAGCCCCGCCGCCGCATCTCTGACGTAGTCAACCGGCACACCCTCCACCGTGTCCGGCAGCGAGTGCTGCTGCGGCAGCGAATCACGACAGGGACCTCTCAGCCGAAAATTTGATTTAAGGCTGGAACAAAAGCTAATGATCCGTGTTGAGCAGCCTCGAGCGTTCTCGCCGCCTGGTGCACAATCCGCGACTCGCATTTGCTCTCCATTCTGTGGCACACAGCAAGCAACACAGCCAGAGAGCGGTACTTACAGAACGGGATGCACATCGTGTCAAGAGACCACCTTCGCAGCGCCAGGGGACTTTTCTCGGTTCAGCACATTGCCCATCGAGCCTGTGTTGCGGAGACTAGCCGCTGAGAGTTTGTCTGGCGGGACGGGGACGTGAGCCGCCAGACGAAGGCAGTTGAGCTTTGCTCGCGGTCAGCTATCACATCCGACCTTTGAAATTGTAGGCCGAATGACGAGTCACCTCATGTGCACGAAGGCACTTAAGACCGATGAATAAGCTGCGACACGAAACACTTCAAGGTTCGCTGCTGTACGTTGACGAGGCGAAGTAGTTTTGCTACATCTCGGTCCCCGCCCATCCGAGCCTTGCTTCATCGCCGCCAGCGCCGGATGCGAGCTTGCCGCCGGCGCCACCACCGACTCCTTGTACGCGTGTGCCCACGTCTTTGTTTTCGAGAACTATATTCGTCAGCGGCACCCGGCAGGGCTGGGGCCATCGAGCAAGCAGACTGAGAACCGCAGCCTCAGGGTGGGGTTCGTACAAAAACGGTGGTACTGTTGACCTCACAATGCTTTCGAAAGTCCAACTATTGGACTGCACGCTGACGCTATGGAGTCTGAGTGTATCACCTATGCCAGGTCCGAATGGCCCACACATTTCGGACCACTGTACTGAAGAGCGGCGCCACAGCCGCACCAGCGGCAGCTGCAGGCTCAACAAGACTACTGCAAGAGTGTACCAAACCTCATCATGGAACAGCAGTAGTCTGCCATCCTGCCATGCGCAGATGGCACGGTCAACGGTGCTGGCCGAACCGCAAAAGAACCGTGAGGTTGAACTTACCTGCTGAACTGTGCCCAGTCATCCAATTCAAAGAAGCCACCCCTCGGGACGTTTGCCATGTGAGAGCGTTGCGAACTACTTCTGGATCACGGCAGCACCCTCAGCTGCCGTCGCCGCGGCGCGAGCGTCGGCATCGCCGCCGGCGTGCCACGTCCAGGCGGCCGCCTCCGCCAGGCTCATGAGCTCTGGGTCCGCCTGTGCACGTG
This sequence comes from Deuterostichococcus epilithicus, assembly GCA_033439295.1. Lineage (NCBI taxonomy): Eukaryota > Viridiplantae > Chlorophyta > Trebouxiophyceae > Prasiolales > Stichococcaceae > Deuterostichococcus > Deuterostichococcus epilithicus. The sequence goes on along the minus strand of JAVTLE010000004.1, from coordinate 1,717,559 downwards.
CGCCCAGGCGTCGAGCCAGTTTGAAGCGTCAGACGCTTAGCGGATGACTCGCATCCCCAATCATAGGGGGTCATCAACTGCCTCAGCGTTGCTCCCCCTCAGGCCACCTAGAAGCAAGACGGCCAATCGATTCCCAACCTACGCCAGAGTATGCCCACCGGGGCGTGAGTGTCCAAGTGCTGCAGAGCACCAAACCGCGCCAGCTTGGCACTGCCGCTGTCACCGCCGGGTCCGGCGCTGTACGCCCCGCTCGGCGCCGGCATCGGCGCGGCGTCAGCGCCGGTGCGGGCTGCGAGCGGCACTCTGCCGCCGGTGCGTCCGCCGGATTTGGGCCTGAGCTTGGCCGCCACGCCTGCACATAATAACAGCGAGTCGACAACTCGGCCCATCACTGGGTTGAGCGCCTGGGGGACACAGCATTTTGCCTCTTGAATATAATTACATTCTGCTCGCATGATGTCCTGCAGCACCACGACCTCAATGCGAGGGCTGGGTGATGTCGATATGCACAGTTCGAAGACCGACGCCGCAGCCGCTGACACTCTCAGAGCTGTGACGGTGCTATGCCGCCGCCGCCGGCCGACGCAGTGTCGCAGCAGGTGCTTTGCGCTCCGCCACAAGGTGGCTCCAGGTGCGAAGCATCCAAAGAACTCACTGCTGAACAGCGAGCGCGACACTGTGCGCGGCGAATGTGCGCTGCGGGGCGTTTGCAGGAACGACCGCAATTTCGCCAGCTTCGGCATCGTGACGTCCCGCCGGCCGCCCATCGCCTCTGCATCCACATTCCCCAGCGCCGCTACCGCTTCCGCCGCCGCCTCTTCCTGCGAGCGCCAGGCAGCACGACACGTTCGAGGTGGAGCGCTTGCGGCTTCGGTCCCCAGCAGCGGCGAGCGCAGCGCTTCAGACGCCCGCGGTCGTGCCCTGGTTGCAAGGGTGATGTGGCAATGCAGTGGTGATGGCAGCCTGGCTGGCGGAGGGAGGGCCTTCCTCTGGTGTGACGTTGCAGCTTGGCTCAGCACAGAGCTGCAGTGCGATGTGTGCCGCAAGCACTGGGGTAGTCGGAACACCAGGGAGCGGACGCCCTGAACCCTAAACACGCGATCTCGGCTCATCGAGCAAACAGCAGGCTGTGCGTTTAAGGAACTCGAACACGAGCTTGCATTCACACGGTTGCGTGCACAGAAATCGTACGGGCGTGTCGTCAGGTGGACGCAGCTCCCGCCGCAGGCGCGCGAGCACGTCCTCTGGGCTGGCGGCCCCAGGGCACAGGCGCTGCCTGCAGGTGTCATGCTCATATTGGTGGCGGACACTACATATACTCACGTCCTGCGGGCTGTCTTGCCTGCATGTTTGCGCCACCAGAGCTGCACTTCAAGACTCGCGCTGCCAGGTGTGCGCGGGCCGACAGACAGCCTGTCGGGAGTTGCAGAGAGGGATGCGCCGCAGCGCCTCCCGCCGCTCAACGAGCGGCGGATGAAATGCGTTCCGGACAAGACTGCAAAGCGAGACCCGGCAGGACAGGGGCCCTGAACGTGCGTGGGGCGGAGAACTGAAGGAACTGAAGGGGGGCCCTTGCTGAAAGAGAGCTTAACGAGCATGCGCATAGGATGCTGTCCGGCTCGTTAAGCCCTCTTTCAACAGGCCTGACAAGCTGCTGAGGGGTGCTTGATAATCATAGCTCGCAGGGGTCCATAATGCACAGGGATTCACTGTTCCAGGTGCAGAAACGCGAGCCGTTCGACGAAGGCCCAGGCCCAGTCATGGTCTCCTGGGAACGGAAAAAGACGAAGAAGAGTCACAACTCACAGGTCGTGCGGCCCCATGGCGCGCAGCGAGCGTTCCGCCCGGTGCACAAAGTGCGCCGCCAGGTCGTCCAGGATGCCCGGCTGCAGCGTCTTCATGCGCAAAACGTCTTCCGCCGCCAGCTCCCACATGCAGCACGACACCGATGCCCTGCGGCAACAAGGACCGGCCAGCCCCTAAACCCTAAAAGCTGTTCAGGCACTGAGTCCTCCGGCATGCGGAAAGCTGCTGATGTCAAGGCGGCGCGCCTGTTGCCACGACGCGTTGGAGGCAGCAGGCCATGGCAGCCCTGCAAGACACGCGCGAGTCCACTGCATCACTGACCACCAGGGCCCCGGCGCATCCGCACCCCGCTGGTTCTGATGCTGGCGCTGGCGCTGCTCGTCACCGGCAGCAATTCCCCGGAGGCGGCGTAGGCTGCGGATTGGGCCGGACCAAAGATGTGCCAGCACGGAGCTGCAGGCGCGTCGCTCCAGGGCGTGGAGTTCCACTGCACTGCTTGCTGCACACAGGGCCGCTGAGCACTGCTGCAGCCACTGCAGCTACTGCAGTTATTGCACAACGATCTCTGCAGAAGCAGTCAGCAGTCAAGCCGCAGGTCATGGTCAAGAGGAACTGCACCTGTAGGTGCATGGCCGGTGGGCGGACGCCCCGCTAAGTGCCGCCAGCAGCGCCGACTCGCCCAGCACCGCCGGGGCGGTGATGCGGGCCATGCCGGCTCCGTGCACGATGGCCAGCACGCTACCTGCGTGACGAACATCGTTGGGTGCGGGCCAAATCGAGTTTTGAACCTTGCTAGCCAATGCAGTTCGGACGCCAGACGAGCAGGGGGGCTGCTCAGGTCGAAGCGAGGGGTCTGTAGGCGGCAAGTTCGCAGCTGGACTTGCAGCGCCCAATCTGACGGATCCGACATGCCCTTGCCTTGACGTGAGCCCTTCAAGCCGGCTGCGCAGGCGTCGCGGCAAGCACATGCTGCGCAGGCGACAGAGGCACAGCAAGCCAAGGCGCCGCTGCATATAGATAGAGGTGCATCCCCGATGCCCTACCTTCTGTGAGGAACCAGATGCTGTCGCCGCGCGCCCCTTGCCGGCACAGGTCGTGCCCCGGCTGCAGCGCCCTTGGCAGCATGGCCGCTGACAGCACCAGCAGCGCTCGGGGCCCCAGCGCCTGGGGTCACCATGAAGCGTCACCCTACTGCATGCTGATGCGACCTGGCACAAGATAGCGCCTGCGGCGCCGCACAATTTACCGGCGCAGGATGGTGCTAGCTATATGTGGTTATGGGGTAGTTGCAGCCATGGAGAACCATACAGGTTTGGAATCAACGAACAGCAGCATGAACCGATGGCAAATGCTAAACGCTCACGAAAGCAGGGGCGCACCTGGCCGAGCTCCGACTGGGCAACGCAGGGGCGGGTCTGGAAGCGGGCCATCTTGCCACGCAGCGTCGCCGGCAGGTCGTCGAAGAAGCTGCCGTCGTGGTGCGCTGCAGGGAGGGCACACAGCCAGGCCGAATTCCTGTCGTTCCGCCACTTTGGTTCACAGGTGCCGCAGCGCTGTATGGTCCATGTAGGTTCAAGTCCGCAGGGTTGCCGCACAGCCGCTGCGTGAGCCTCTCTTGTCTTTGCGCTCGTGAACAGCAGGACGCAAGCGGATCGAGCAGCAAGGCTTCTGACAGGCACAGGGTTGCAGTTGCTTTCTGGCGCATCTGGCATGCCGACAGTGCTCGAGATATGAGAGGACCCACCGGTGTGGCGCGTCCAGATATCGCTGTAGTAGGCGGTCACCTCCGCGCGCATGTGGCGTGGCAGGTGGTACGCCTCCATCCACCTGATGCTCAGGGTTAGCAAGCTCGATTACGGGGAGGCCCGTGCAGTCGACAGAGAATAGCACAGACTGTGCTGCAGGGCTGCTGGAAGCCGAAGGCTGCCCCCTCGTTGCGATGCATTCGACTGACGAGATATGTCTGGTGCCAGGATATGCAAGTGCCAGGCACACGGCAACCCCATCCGTCGACCTTGCCGGCTGCTGCACTCTTCGTGCAAATGTCCTGCCGAGACCGCCTCCAAGCACGGCTCCTGGCTCTCAGGACCTGCAGCATTGGTGTTTCCGTGCAGCTGGCTACTGGGGAAGGAGCACACCTGTCAACGCCTTCCATTTTGTCCCGAAACAGGCGCCCCCGCTGTGCATTGACGCTTGAATGCTGCGCAGCATGCCGGTTGGCTAGTTTCAACCAGCTGGTCGGTGACATGCGCAAGTGGAAGCATGCAGATATGCTTCTCCGGGCGCTCATATCGGCTGGCGTTGGGAAATGCTACTTGCAGCCAGACGACTGCATGCGCATGGAACGGAAAGCAATGCGGCGAGGGCCGTGCATGCTGTTCAGCTCAGGCATGCGGGAAGGCTGCCGGAGAGCCAAATAAGTACCCACATCGACATTCAGGCCTGATGCAGAGCTTGAGAATGTTATTTATGGCAGTTGTGCGAAGTGGCTCACCTGAATGCCCTCGCCAATCGCCCCAATGAGGAACCCAAAAAATAGCACGCCTACATTGCATTTTTAATTGCAGTTACCGTTTCAGTTTCCTTGCTGGCATCCCAGCATTTGCAAACAGCGACAGGGGGCTTTTGCTGCCTGGAGCGCGGCAAGTTGCCGTACTTCCTGCGGCTTGGCTTGGTGCTCTGGTCAGTGCATGCAGGTACAGAGCGCCCGGCAGCAAACTGAGGTTGCAGATGGGTCTCCATCAATGGATGGCACTGGACATATTTGCCCACCCAGCAGCATGACGCCCATGGCGATGACGCGCTCCGCTGTGGTCGTCGGCGTGATGTCGCCGTAGCCGATGGTTGTCACAGTGGTTGTGGCCCAGTACACGGAAGCTACATACTGCTGCGGCTTTGGCGCCTCAGTCAGGTCTTCAGAGCCTCCGCCTGCAGAACAGTGTGATACAGACCAGCATGGACCTCGCCTGCTGCGCATGGGTTGGGACCGGGGCACAGGTTACACCAACGTTGCATGCTGTTGCGCTTCTTTCCCCGGCAGTTTTGTACGAGGATAACAGGGAAGCTGTTCCTTGCTGCTGTCAGCGGCTCTGTGTCTGATGCACAGCCCTGACGTCAATGTGACGCCAGGGCTGTGCATCAGACAGAGCGTCGACAGCAACAAGGAACAGCTTCCCTGCCATCCTCGTACAACCCTGCCGGCCGCGCCTGCGCTACCGTGATTCGCCGCCGCTGACATTCGACAGCAGCCTTGCCGCGCCGCTGTTGCTGCACCGCTGCCAAGCCTTCTGTGTCAACGTCTCCCCATTGTGCAGGCAGCAGGTGACCTGTGCTGCGGCTGCCTGTGCCGCAAAGACCAAGCTGCCGCCTTCCAGGAAAAACCTACAGACTGGCATGGGCCTGGCGTGCTGCTGCTGATGCACAAGTAGTGTTCATGCGGCGACAGATAGGTACAAGTGCGGTTCACATCTCGGTGCTGCAACGTCGTCCACAGCACAGCCCTCCCCGGCTAGATGCTCAGACATCCTGGAGGGTTTCAAACAGCAGGGTCCTTACAGCATGCTCATCGAAGGGCCAGCGCACCATTATTGACGACCAGCCAGGCATGGCTAGAGCAGTGCCCTCGGGCTGATGGTCAGTTTTTCAGGTGATGGAATCCCCAAGCAGTCAGATCACCGCAAGCGACGCGAGAGCTCGAACATCGGCATGGTGAACCCACCGACGTTGGCCAGCCAGGTGTGGCCGGGTCGGATGCCCTCCACGCGCGCCGTGGCGTACCACACGCAGCCCAGGATATTGATGAAGAGCGCCGCCAGGAAGGCCAGATTTGCGGCGTAACCAACGCTGCGCGGCAGCCAGCGCACGCCTGTTGGCGTGAAGGACTGCCGCACCGCCGCCTGCATCGGAGGGGTGCGCAGGTCTGAGGCAAGCGCTGGTTGATACAGAGTGTTTGACACTGAGATCACGATGCTTCACCTCGGAGGCGGTCAGCCATGGCGGGGCGTCCGGACAGCAGCTGGCAGATCATCGAGCGGCATCGACACTGTCAGTCTTGATGCATTGCCACAAGCCCCACCATCCCGGCAACCACCCTCCTGAAAGCGAGTTATGTCGCCACCCACCCGAGTGACGCGAATGAGGCGCAGTAGCCGGAAGCAGCGCAGTGCATTGAAAGCCCTCAGAGCGTCTTGGTGCCCATCCGTGCCAATCACGACTGCCTGCACACAACAATCCAGATTCAGCCAAACGCTCAGGTGCTCCTGCCACACAACAGCATCGGCGGCGGCAGCAACGGCAGCCGCACATCTGGAACATACAGACGTGCAGGCACACAAGGATGCCTCCGGATCACTTGCTTGATCAGCTGTCGGAGAGAGGCAGAGCGCAGTCGCGACCGTGTTTGCACTGCCTTCCGGAAGGCTGTTCACCTGCGCCCACATCGGCGCAGTGGCCAGCAAGTCGATGGCGAAGGTGCCGTGCAGGATGTAGTGCTTTGCGACGAGTCCCCGGTCCATGACCACTGCCTGCTGGAGGCCGTGGACAATGACCAGCCCGGTGCCGAAAGTGGCTGCCATGTCGGCGGTGAAGACGATGGCTGCGGAAGAGTGCCCAACATGATGAGAGAAGAGCAATTTTTGCTATCATTCAAATAAAATAGAAGATTCTTGTCGAGAGTTTGTAAATTAAAAGTTCATATGGCCATTTAAAGGCTGCCAGGCTCGCCAACTCATGCCGAGCCTGCTGCAGGGCGCAGGTCGGCATTTCAGGAGGCTGCCAAGCAGGCCGGCTGTTGGCCGCATGGCCTGCCACGCAGCCGGCGGCGACGAGGACGCATGTGGGTGCTGTGCCCACGCGATTAGCGCACCCTGCTGCCGATAATGAGGTCGTGGCTGCCTGCTGCTTGCGCGCTGCTCCCCGGGTCAGCAGGATTGCAGGGCGGAGCGCCAGAAGACAAAGATTTCGCCTCAGCAAACTGCCCTCACCCGCCACCAGGTCGGTGATGGTGACCCAGTTCCAGCCGCCCAGCGGCGCGGCAAACGCCGTGGTGATGGGAATGAAGAACGCTGAGTAGGTGCAGTCCTGCGGTGAGCAGGCGGTAGAGTTGATGCGTTCGGATCGCGAGACCGTGCAGGCAGATGCAAGGTGGGACAGGCAGATGAAGTGACGGCGCAGTCGGCCAGCCGACACGAGTCTGCGCGCCATCAAAGCGCACCATCAAAGCGACTACAAGGACGATAAGGATGGGCAGCAGCGCCGTAGGATACATCATCGGCAGCGCCCAACACCTTTGCTGCTCGGGGCGGTCATCCGCGCTTGTAGCCCTGTGTCGGCAGAGGGCCACCGTGTGACGGCCCGGTGGCAGTTCTATGCTGAATCTGGCCGTTTGCAACATGACCGCTTGCGACATGAGGTCCATCCCCAGAGCAAGGCGAGCGAGCGACGAACACTCTGCACACATGACAGCTAGGCCACTAGGTCAGGTGCGTGCGCCGCCTGCAAGCCGCTGGCGCAATCATGCCGCTGCCTAGCCGCCGGGCAGCAGTGCGCTGCCGCCACTGCAGGGAGTCCACTGCAGCGTGTCTGGTTGTGCTGTCCCGAGGATTGTGCACGCAAAGCAGCCTTGGAGCTTCCACGTGGAGTCAGTCTACCGCTGTCCATCTGCTTAGTGTTAAATTCCCGCAGCGGCGCTTCTGCGAGCTATTTCCTTGTTTCTTCAAGCAGTTGTTAGTCTCGCACCTGGCCGGCGCCAGCCGCTGCGCGACTGTGCCGACCAGCACGCTTGGCGGCAGCCCGCGCTCGCGCCGCCGCCGCTGCCGCTCCGGGTCCGTGTACGCATCCCAGCTCTGGCGGCCGACGGCTGCCTTGCGCGCCAGGCTGGCTTTGTACTGCTCTGCAGCGATCAGGCATGCGTTGGAGATCACTGTCACTGCGTGACGGCGAAAGCCTCACACGGTGCGGTAGCAATCTGTGAGGTTGGGAGGCGTCACAGCGGGCCATGGAGTGCCTGCTGCTCAGTCGCATGCGTCAAGACCTCGGGTGGGTTTACAGCGCTTCACTTCAACTCCAAGCCCAGATGCTTCAGTTGCTTGACAGCTCTCATTTTCGAATGAAAAAGCCACTGCTGCAACCCTGTAACTCACATCACGATTGCAGCAGTCACTCGGCTTCGCTTGGTAAGATTTTGCATCCGCGACCAGCAAGACGCGCCTGACATGGGCTGCTCGGTCCACGCCGCCAGCTGCAGGACGTCCGGCAGCGGCGGCGCCATGGACTGCTCAGAACGAGCCGGCCTGTCGTCAGGCGGCACGCTTTGATGCTCGCCAGGCTCGTGAGAGCTGCAGCTGTCTAGCTGCCCTACAGAGCCACCTTTGCATGGTTCTGACGGTGGCAGCAGCACTGCGACATGCTCAGCTGCGCTGGCTGTGCAACCCTCAGCGCTGCTGCCATCGCTGTCGAGGCTGCTGTCCTGTGCAGCGGCGCTGGCCTGCCACCAGGTTCTGATAAACTGCGAGAGCCGGCCCATGTCGGCGGCTGATGCGCGGTGTAGATGAGTGAAGCCGCACAGCGGCCCGCCTAGCCGTGTAACTGCCGCTGCATATGGCGCCGCAGGGCGTCTGGTGATCCCCTCATGGGGGCCTAGGCTCCGCCAGAAGGGTCACACGTTTGCTGCCGCCAGCGGACCCACCACCGCCGCCGCAGCAAACACGTCTTCAATGTGAACCTGGACTTCAACCTGACGAGTTCGCTATCAGTGAGGATCCGCCTGTACTAGCGACACGCTTGAGCCTGGGACGCCGTTGGCCTCGATATTGAAACGCCTAGGCCGCCGCGGGATTGAAGTGAATAGCTACGAAACCTTCTGAGCTGAGGTGAGCCGAGCCTGCCTGCAGCAGCAATAGTTGAACCTGATAGCTGCTGTTGCCGAGGGAGTCAAGACACGTTTCTTCGGGCCACAACGCATTCACTTCGATGCCACCAGCCAAACCCCGCTCAGCTGAAGTCCATGATCGGTCTGAAACCGAGCCATGAGCATGTGCACAAAACTATGAGCTCCAAAATTGCTTTGTGGTCGTTGCAGAGCCGTACAGAACTGTCGATGGGCAGTGCTTGTCTGCTCCTATGGTCGTATTTCCGGTAATCCGACATCAATGCCACGTGTTTCGGAACGCCAGGCTGGCATGACGCTGACCGGTTCACGGTGAATGCGGTCCGCGAGGATCGAGCTGCGCTCAAATGGCAATCATAAGCTTGACTATGTGCCTGGGAATTTGCAGCCTCAATGTCCAACGAGTGATCTCTGGACTGTTGTGCGAGGCCCTCAGAAAGCGCTCACCCACTGCAGGTGTTGGAGGTTGCAGCTTGCAACAGCTCGCCTTGCTCTGAATTCTTCCTGATGACACGCTGAGCCTCATAAACGTATAGTCCTTGCAGGTTCGAGTGTCAAGCACATCAGTGGCAACCGTGCATCGTGGGTGCATCCGCCTGTCGTGCACCAGCGAGCGACTACGCATAGTCTGCCGATGGTTTTGTATTGCTGCATGAGCTGTTCTCGACATTGCGGCGCTATTGTCGTGGTGGCTCGTGAGACATCCCAGTTGCGCTTCTGCCCCTAATTGACAGTGGCGCTGCAAGCTCCATTGTCACACCCGCGCATTCAGCAATGGGGCAGCAGCTGCAATCAACCATGCGGTCGCAAGTTTAGATGCCACTATGAACAGCGGCAATGGCAGCAGCGGCAGCGGCGGCGGCGGCGGCAGCGGCGGCAATGATGGCAGCGACAGCGGCGCCGGTAGGGTATGCCATGCTGCCTGCGGCGCCAGCCATGACGCGAGCAGCATACGGAGCGGCGTCACTGGGGATGCCTCTGGCCGTGCCGCCAGCAGCCGCGCCGGCTGCGCCGACATCCTCCCCGAGGACAGGCGGCGCCTGCTGCCGGAGCCAGAACCCGCGATCCTGCGGCTGCTGTCGCGCCTCAAGTCGCAGAAGCGGCGAGAGGGTGCCGGTGGCGGGGCCAGCGCAGTCGGTCACGGCGCCGCTGGCGGCGCAGCCGATCACGTGGCGGTGTCCATCCCCCCGGACGGCGGCCGGTGGCCAGCGGAGCGCCACGACACAAGTGGCGGCGCCAGCGGCAGTTCTGGCATGCCGGGGCAGTCGCCAGAGGACAGCATGAGCCCTACGGAGCGCGGCCATGTGGCAGAGGCGCTGCGGGAGCACCGAGCAGCGTCATGTGAGCACTTGCTTTGGCTCTCAACTCGGCCCTGGCCTGTTTACCTGGCTGTATGCACAAATGCCATGATAAGCTCGCTCAAGCCTGCAGGTCCCACGACTGCGCCTTGCTGCAGCAAACCTGCACTACGTGGCGCGCTGCCACCGGCGTGTGCTTGCAGCGCCGATGCGTCTGGCATGCATTCTCTGTGTGCATGCAGCGGTGAAGCAGCGGGGCCGGAGGAGGACCAGCTTGGCGGGGTCAGACGCGGACGAGACGGCGTTCAATGAGACAGTCGACGCGCAGGCGGCACGAGACAACACCTTCGACATGGGTGAGCTTCAGACTTGGCGGGCGGCCTCAAATCCTTAGCGCAGCATTGGTTTCCGTGGCTGGCCTGCTGTGCTCGGCCTGCAGAGGAGGCACGCGCATCCTGCAGCGGCTGACCAGCCGAGGCAGCGCCGCAGCGCCTGCATGTCAGCTGTTCGCTGCCTCCTGCTGCAAGGGCTGCGAAGACTCTGCAACGCGAAAAGACGCAGGGCCTGTGCTGCTGCCAAACGCGCTGAAATACGGCTCAATGCCATCACGAATTGAGCGGCTGCAAGTGTTGTCCTCGAAACGTGCGGGAGACCGCAGCGAGTGTGATGCATGCTGCGCACAGAGACCGACGGCATACAGTCCGCCATGCCTTCCATGACGTCTGCCACGGGCAACGGAAGCGGTGCCGGCAGCAAGCGCGGCAGCGGTCACAGCGGCCATGGCCATGGCGCCAAGGCGAAGCGGTCAGGCAGCGGCGATGCGTCCGCAGCACCGGCGGTTTCGGACAGGGTCCGGTTGGAGGAGTGGAGCGAGCAGCACATCTCAGGTTGGCGCTGATATACAATGTCCCTTTTGGGGCTGAAATGTGCCGCAGGCTGTCTGTTGCACTGTATCTGGCGGAAGTGAGCTGGCACATCAGTGGGCCAGCACCTCTCGCAACTACTTGCAAAGAGCAAGTTCTTGTCCTGACATGCGGCCAGGCGCACCTGGCAGCGTCGTACATATATTTCACGCAGCAGGGCTGCTCAGGGTCAAGCCGGTGTGGCGGCAATAGGTGCCACAGGTGGTTGGTCCGCCTGCACGCTGCTTTGCAAAACTCATTCCAAAACTCATCCGCAGCAGCGTCAAGCTGGTCCCTTGACGTGTCGTCTGCTGCAGAACTGTACAAGGCCAGCCTGGCGAAGGAGGTGACAGTGACGCGGGAGGTGTGGAAGGCTTACACGAACCCGGAGCGGCAGAAGCGGCGGCGGGCTCGTGGGCTGCCACCCAGCGTCGTCATCGGCACCGTCACGCAGAAGATCACGCCCTTCCGTGCCCTGCACCGCGACAAGTGCGCCCAGTCTCCCTGCTTTGCCTCGTCGGCTTCATACCCGCGATGCAACCGTCCCTGGGTGGAGAGTCGCTGCTGCCTGAGCTTGACCCTGAACCTTGGCCGCAGCGCTGCCTCGTTTGCCTCCCGGCAGTCCATGCCCTGACGCCGTCACATAACGCGCTGGATCAGGGCTTCTGTCATGCCTGTGCCAGAGTTGCCTATCAGATTGCACCTGCCACGCACCAGCTCGGCTGGGATGGGGGGCTGCCGCCGCCTTTGATGCGACGCCACTCTCGCGCTTCCTGCATGGCGGCAGCACCGGATTCGACAGCGCGGGTTGCGAGCTGCTGACAGGAGACAGTTTCCTCGTGCCGACCACAGGCGGCACACGCACAAGCAGGCCAAGGCGGCCGGCACCAGCCGCTGGCGGCGATGGTGGGAGTCACTGCCGATGATGTACCCTACAGCGCTGACGCCCATCCTCATCGGCCTGGTCGTCGGCATCATGGCAAGCTCTTCCGCAACCTGGATCCTTCTCTCATCTGGCTTCTTGCCGTTGAGCGAAGACGTCTCAGAAGAAACGCATGTGAGCCAGTTTGGCTGACTCCTGTAGTGGCGGCAACTCGTGGAGATCTGCCGCCCCGTGCTCGGCCCGCCACATTGGACCCGGCGCGGCTTCCCGCCCTGCTCAGAAGACGGAAAGCTGCTGCGACCCTTCCTGCTGAGGCAGCCAAACTCTTGGGCTGCTGCATGGCGATGAATCACAATGGGTTCCAGCAGTAGGGCTCACTGTTACAGCAGCAGGATGTGTTTGGCGCCCATAGAGCACAGCAACTGGCAGCGCAGATGTTTGGAAAACCTGCGGCGCCTGCAGGATTGCACCTACTCCGCGTTCTTCATCCCGGTGACGACCGTCTTCGACATCCCGCTGACCAGCTGGAACTGGGTTACCATCACCGACTTTGTGGCAGGTGGACATTCTTGACTCTCTGCTCCAGAACCCAGATTGTTGCTTCTCGCAAAGGCAGCAGCAACGATGGCCGCAGCACCGCCACGTCTGACAAAATGGCGGGCCTTCCCTAACATTACATATTTCTGGGGATGCATCGAGCCTGCTGAACGGCCATCAGTGTGTAGAAGGCATATCGAGTGGATGAGCGCCATGTAGCCCAGCAACTTCTGATGCTGACTGCGTCATGGGTGCCAGCATCTTCAGCGCCGATCCGGCAGCCACCCTTTCAATTCAGCCGCTGCACCGTGCCCCACGCAGCCTGCATCTTCACCATCGACATGGTGGCAACCTTCTGCACCGGCCTGGTCATCGTCAACAGCCTGCGGCAGGCGGTGGTCATGGACCGGAAGATGGTTGCGGTGAGGTTCCGGCCACCACAATCCCATGCCTCCGCCTGCATCATCCTACCCAGGACATGATGTTGGCGCTGCTTCTCGTGGACCTGCTGCCCAGCTCTGTGCTGCATGTTCGGAGCCCTCCAGGTTAGCCTGCCTGCACACTCCCCCCCGCACGTTTCTTTTAGGGTTTATTGCCAGCTGCCGCCGCCTATGCAGGTGCACTACATCATCCGCGGGACCTTCGTCATCGACCTGCTGGCCACTGCGCCGCTGTGGGTGGAGGTGAGGCCGTGATGCTGGCGTGCGCCCCTGCGGCAGCCGAAGACGGAGACACTGCGTGCGTGTTGCAGACGGCTGCAGCCGACCAGGGTGCTGCGAGACCTGTCGACCAGATACCTGCTGACGGCCAAGGTGCTGGGAAGCACCTTGTGGCACGTCCATGACGATCAGCGTCCCCTGCGTCAGCTGTTGGCATCGGAAGCTGTACTGATGCCGCGCCGACGTGGCAGGCTTGGCGATTGGAGCTCGACGGCGGGCGCCAGGCTCTTTCGCCCCCTTCGAACCTGACACCTTCCTGCCTGCACAGATCATCGTGGTGGGCGCCTACGGCGAACGAGCATCCCAGAATGTGCTCAACGTGCTCAATGTGCTGCGCTGCTTCCGACTGCTGCGCCTCATCCGCGTCGCACGGGTGAGCGGCCTCCAGGGCTCCCCGAGACTCAGGCCAGGTTGTTTAGCGATTGAATGTGGATGACTGCGCAGAATTGCTCAGCGACCGCAGCAGACTGCATCATGCGCTGCTTTCAGCTGCTGTGTCTAAGCGCGACAGCGCACGTCTTGCAGCACCGCTGCGCGATAAAACCTTTTGCAGGGGACGAGACACCCCGCAGGCGTCAGCGGCTGGTGGCGGAGCTCCCGCTGCAGCTGGGCCGGCGCCCGATCCGTGCCCGATCTGCCACATGTTTGACGATCCCTGCAGGCGGCCGTCCGGCAGTCGTTCATGCCGACGGCGGTGCGCTGGTTGCCGCACGGGCTGGGCTACTTTTGCAACCTCGCATTCACCGCAGCACTGTTCATCAACATCCTGGGCTGCATCTGGTACTACACCGCCCGCGTGGAGGGCATCCGCCCGGGGCACACCTGGCTGGCCATTGTCGGTGCGCGTCGGTGCCACAGCCCCCTAGCACTGTGGCCCCAAGGTTTCAGTTACATCCATGCCGCTGGTGCTCATGCCCGCCTGCGTCGAGTCGAGGGCATTCGCCCGAGGCGCGCCCGGCTGGCCAGGTCCGGCGGGCGGCGCTCCACGCTGTGCTTGCAAGATTGAGAACCCTGACGCTTCAGCACACGCACCTGGGCTCAGGTCGCTGTTGTCGCTTGCTGTGGCACTGCGCATCTCGGAACCACGCGGCCGAGGCTCGTTTCCATTGCGCTGAGCAACAGCAGCGGGCCTATGCTGTGCGCCGATCCGAGTGGGGCGGTTCAGCACAGGCGGCTATCATCAGGGCCTGGCGGAGGCGTTGGAGGTGGAGCAATTGACCCTGAATCGCTCTGCCCTGCGACAGCGCACCCGCTGGAACTCAATCTGTTGCCACATGCACGCAGGCGGCAACAGCGAGGATCTGACTGAGGCTTCGAAGGTGGAACAGTTCATCGCCTCCGTCTACTGGGCCACCACCACTATTGCAACTGTTGGCTACGGCGACATCACGCCCACCACCTCTGCCGAGCGCATCGTGGCCATGGTCATCATGCTGCTGGGTGCGTCGGCAAGCGCTGAACAGTGCTGGAAAGTGCTGCAAAGTGCTGCAAAGGCTGGGGAGGCAGGAGCGCCATGCGCCAGGGCTGACGTGGCAGCCGTGTGCAGCGTGGGCGAGCGGCCGCGGGCCTCGGCTGCGGGCTGTGGGTGGCGGCGCAGGGGAGCTCTGCTGTTGTTTTGACCACGTCCTCGGGGCCAGCGCTTGCGGGCCTCCGCCTAGCAGAGGCTGGCATGGGTACACGGCATGTGCGCCAGGGCAAGACTCACCTTGAGCCCTGTGCTGCGCAGGCGTCCTGTTCTTCGGCTTCCTCATCGGCGCCGTCGGCGAATTCCTGGAGGTGGGCCTGCCCTCAGACCCTGCACATAACAAGCTGCAATCAGAGACCTGCGTGCTCCGCCAGTGCGCGTCCAGTGCCTGAGCGCCTCACCACGCAGCACGCTGTGGCGGCCGTGTCACGGGAAGGCGACGCCTCTGACACCGTGCCTGGCGGTGCTGGTGCTGCTGGAGGTTGTTGTCCGTGGAACTTTGAGGCAGCTGCGGGTCTGTGCGCCACGCAGCACGCCAGTGCCAATGCGCAGCGGGGGCGCCTGTTCCGCCAGAAGATGGAGGGCGTTGACAGGTGCGCCCTTCACCTAAAACCCCTAATCCAGTCAGCCACTACCGGGCTTCTGCTGCACCCCTTGCTGTGAGTCTGACCTCTCATGCTGCTGCCCGCCAGCTGTTGCGACAGGCGCCTTGCAGGAAGCTGGCGCTCGACAGCTTGCTGCTTGCACCGGCACAGCCGCCTCACGGGCGCAGCGCCCAGCTTGGTCCATGGAGGGCTGCTGGCATGTGTCTCCAGATGCGTTTCAGGACAAGACAGCTGACAATATGTATTTTCAAGATATCTTACCAACCCCAAACCCTACCGCGGCAGGTGGATGGAGGCGCGCAACCTGCCGCGCCACATGCGTGCGGAGATCACCGCCTACTACAGCGACATCTGGACGCGCCACACCGGTGGGAAATCATCTTTGCTGCTACGGTCAATCACATCCTGACGCTGCAGGAGAAAAAAGTCTTGTAGCTAGTGTTAAACTCAGTCCGGAAGTAAATTTACTGTACTGGCAATTGTGCCCATGTTGACCGGCACACAGCACATTTAGCGGCCATGTCGCGTATTGGAGCACACCTGCACAGTAAGCAAACCTGAGCTCAAACCAGGCATCATGCTGTATGGAAAGGCTAACACCGGCTCTGCCTGCCCTGTCCCTGCAGCATACCACGACAGCGACTTCTTCAGCGACCTGCCGGCGGCGCTGCGCGGCAAGGTGGCCCGCTACCGCACCCGCCCCTGCGTCGCCAACTCCGAGCTAGGCCAGGCAAGACAGTCACGCTCTCTCAAACCGCAGCAGGAGACAAAAGAGCAGCCGGTCCCCCTGTTGTCCATGCGTTGCCGCCTCAGAGCTCGCCGGGGAGGCAGATTCTCGGATCGGAGAGCATTCGTTCTGAGATCATGGGAACTGAAAGAGCGGGAAGCAGAGCAGCTGGTTGCTGTTTGACCGCGCTGCGGCACGGCAGGGCAGCGGCGCTTCGGACGTTCTTCGGGGCAAGCGCTGCCGGGCTTTGGGCAGAGGCGCATTCACGCGCGCAGAGGGAATCACGCATGAGAAGCGCTCTGCAAACTGCCCTGCTCGCGTCCTGATGCAAAAGGAGATCCTCCACCTGAGCTCGAGCTTAAACTGCGAGGGTATTGGCTCGGGTTTATCGCATCTGGAATCTTCTGCGCTGGCGAGGGAGCCAGAGTGTTGGAATCTTTCTGGTTCTGCTGGCAGTCGCGCTGCCGGACTTGCTGTCCAGACACCAACCCTTTCAGCGACAGTAATGCACTCAAACAGAAAATACCCGTGCACTTGGCAGCGTCAGTGCCCTGTGCGCTGAATGTGCTGCCGGCGGGTACCCTGCAGGGCGCGCTGCAGCTGGCCACTCTCCTTATCAGCTATAACATGAGGAGACATCCACATCACTGCTCACAGGCGCTGGGCCCGCGAGCGCTGCTGGTGCTGTCGACCGTCATCCTGCCGGACTCGCTGCAGCCGGGGCACGACCTGTGCCAGCAGGGCGCGCCCGCCGACAAGCTGTGGTTTCTCACGGAAGGTAGGTTCAGGATGACAGGAAGAATCCAGATTATTCTGTCCGTGGAATTCACAACGCCGTGCCTGTGGCGCTGTCCTGTCCGGCATCCATTCCCACAGAGACGCGCCCGCTGACGGGAGCTGGGTCCTCACGAAAGGTATGGTTGCAGCTGCTTACGTCGTGTCTCGCAAGCACTTCATTGCAGCTGGGAGCGGTGCCGGCAGGGATCGCTTGCCGACAGACTCTGGTTTCTCCTGACAAAGGGGGTACTGCCGCAGTTTCATTCAGCCTGTTGGAAGAGGTGTGACCATGCTGCAACCGGAAGGGGCAGCCGCCGCCGCCGTAGTGGCAGCGGCCTTGGAAAATTGTGCCGCAATTGACGTGCTGTCCCCGGAGGGTTGCTCTGCGTCGCTCTGGGATGCCTGCAGCGCCTGCAGCGCCTGCAGCAGAGCTGCTGCTGTCCTGTGCAGGCTTCGGCCTCGCTGGAGTGTTGCTGCAGCAGCTTGCAGCGCAGCCCGCGCCCACCCTCTAGCGGCACCATGCCTCATCTGCATCTGACTACTGTCTTAGCGTCAGTCTCCACTGATCGACCAGGAAACAAGCCCCGGCCCGGATCAGAGGTCCCCTGTCGTGGAGAGGTTTGAGGAGAACAGAAGCACGCTTCCAGCATTGATGCTTCGACCACGCAGGCAGCGTGCTGGCCATCGCGCACGGGCGCAGCATGGCACGCATCACCGCGCCGGCCGTGCTGGGCGAGTCCGCGCTGCTGGCGGCGCTGTCCGGCACGCCCGCCCGCCGGCCACTCACCTACAGGCGAGTGCAGTCATGAGTGCATGCTCAAACCTGTGCATGCCCGCATCTGGGCAGTCCTGGACGCACTTTGTACGCTGCCCGTGATCAGCTGCCTGGTCGTGAGCCGGTGTTGAGGCTTGGGGGCGCGTCGCATCCAGCTTGCAGAGGCACGAGCGGGGAGTTGGCAGCACTGCACCTGCAGGGTGCCACTGCCGCAGCTGGGGGAACAACAGGGGGAGCTGGGCATCGCTCGAGGGGCATCGCATTGCAACACCCCAGTTCCCCCTGCATCGCTCCTGCATCGCTCCCGGATCAGTTTATTCTGCCGACGCGGTAGCTCATTGCGCCAGGCGGAGGTAGACAACCAGGCTGAAGGCATCCTTGCATGACGCGCGCATGGCGCCAGCGTCCTGCTGCGTGTGGGAGGTGGCGGTTGGGGTCGTGATGGATGCGCTGGGCGCCCTGCGGATGGCAACTCCGAGTGCCGCGACTTCGGATGTGACGGCCTCACCGCGACCTTGCGCGCCCCCCTCGCAGGGCGTCGGTGTCTTGCTGCATGTGGGAGCTGGCGGTCGAGGACGTGCTGCGCATGCGCACGCTGCAGCCGGGGATACTGGACGACCTGGCAGCGCACTTCGTGCACCGCGCAGAAAACTCGCTGCGCACCATGGGGCAGCACGACCTGTGAGTCACAAATTCTTTCCTAAACCTCCGTCCTTTGTATATCTCAGAAGCCCAAGGCAGGCCCTGCCGTCTGCCTGGTCTCGTCAAAAGGTACTCGGACGTTAAGGGGGCCGATGCCCGGGCGCATGACCTGCGCAGGCGAGGCAATCACAAGGGGCGGCAGCGCCAGAAGACGTCGCTTCTGCTTTGTCGCTTCTGATCGCGATGTCGTCCCGGTGTCGGCGCAGGCGGCGGCTGTTCCCGGGCGCGGCAGCGCCACACGACGTCATCCAGGGGCTGCGCCGCGAGCTGCATCCGCCGGAGGATCCCCATGTGAGCCCTCCTGGCTGCAAACCCTCTCCCGCGGCGCGAGCGGGCCATTGCACACGTGCGCACGGGTTGGGCTGCCAGCAAGTGCTGGCACACGCACGCGGCACCCTGGACCCGCAGAGCAGTTTGACCACTGAAGCTCCCTGCCCCCACTCCACGGCAGACTGTGGCGGCGGAGGTCACCGCGGCCCTGGTAACTTTGCTGTCGTCTGTCCCTGGAACGATGGTGGTTTGACCACTGAACATGTGCCCGCACTGCACGGCAGACTGTGGCGGCGGAGGTCATCGCAGCCCTGGACGTGGATGTGGAGGCCCTGGGCGGCCGCCGCGACATCGTCATGCCGACGCTGGAGAAGGTGCGGGCGCTGCTGGAGGGGGGCCAGGAGGGCACGCCGGCGCCCGCCAGCCTGCGCACCATCGGCCGCAGTGAGTCGGGATTTCTCCCTTATCATGCGCTCAGATCTCTCAGAACCCTCATAGCAGGAGGCGGCGCCGGCGCCCGCCAGCCTGCGCACCATCGGGCGCAGTGAGTCGGTTTAGGGTTCAGGAGCTGTCCTCTTTGCAGATTTTCGCTGCCCCTTCAAAGCCCGCTCGCATTGACGGGGCAAGCAGATGCTCGGAAGACAGAGGCGAAACCGCAGACCGATGGTGCTGCAAGGACCCACCGCCGACCTGCAGCAAAGGCATCGTGCCTGGTGCTGCTGTGCAGCGGCTGCGCTGCCCGCACCGACGTGCATGTTGTCAGGAGGGTGGCGCGCGGGGTGAAATGGCTCCAGCCGGCGCGCTGCAGGAGGAATGTTTGTGGCCATGATCACGGCGCTCAGTGCTGCCTGAACCGGAGCCGAACACTGTGTGCGGCAGCGCAGTGCACGCCGAGCCATTGACTGCTGTGCCAGTATGACGCCTCGGTCCGGCAGCTCGCGAGCATTTTGTTATGGCTCGTCTTGTGCCATGCTGTTAGGTCTTGAGGCGATGGTGCGGCTCGCAGCTACTGCTTGATGGCACCTAGCACCTCGGCCTGTAACGGGCATAGCGCTTGTTCCTGAGCATCCTGTGAACTGCCCAGCGATGCAACAGGATTGTTGTGGCGACTCGCAGATGTGATCTCCGGGCTGCGGTTGGCCCGCGGCAGCGGCGCCAGCGCGACCGCCGGCACCGCTGCCGGCCCGCCGGGTGGCAGGGACCGGCCGCCGTCCCAGTCTTCGCACGCCACCGGGAGCGCCGATAATGACAGCGCTGGCGGCGGCGGCGCCGGTGATGCTGCCGACGGGGATGGGGACGGCGGCTTGACGGATGGCGGCTTTGACGCCGAGTTCGGCCGCCGGCGGCCAACGCGGTTCAATGCGCTGCACCACCTCGACAGCCGGGCGCCGGTGCGTGTCTCATGCTGCACAACCAGGACTTTTCTTCAATTGGTGCGCATGAGGGCTGCCCTGCCATCTGTTTGCGCGCACGGCTTGGACTGTTTCGCCACCTCGACAACCATGCGCCGGTGCGCGTTCGCTTCATAGGCTGCAGGACTGCAACAGCTTTTGCAAGCCTCACTTGGACATTGAACCGCAGTTCAGCCTGAATTGAGAAACGTGTGCAGGCTGAGCCTGGATGATAGCTTCGAGGTCATGGGGCATACATCAAGTCTACATTGCAAGCGTCCAAGATGGCTTTGACCTGGTCTCAAAGCCATCCATCCCGTGACCTCAAACATGGACCCTGCCCTTAAAGGCCGACCCCGAGCACATGAGTCTGGCGGAGGCGGCCGCCTGGACCTGGCATGCGGGCGCCGACGGCGACGCCGCGGCAGCGGCGGCACGTGCTGCGGCGCACCGGCGTGTGTCAGCTGCCATGGCGGCCGAAGCGCCAGCGGCAGTGCCTAGCTCGGCCAGCGGCCGCGAGGCGGGCTGCGGATCCTCTCCTGTGGACGTGGCCCGACAGGCGAGCCTGGAGTCTGTGTTGTCTATCGTGTCGTGCTGCAGCGTGTTCCTCTCTGTCACTCTGGCCGCTCCGCGTTGCTGCGGATGCGGAGTCGCGCCTTCGTCAGCATCAGCAGCCGCCCTGAAGGGGGGGAGGGGGGGACTGTGCAGTGGCTGCCGCTCGAGGGCCCGGATTGCCCTGCGAGCCTGAGACTGCAGCGGCCGCCTCAGTCATGTGGCGAGGAAGTTCAATGATTAAGAGTAGCATTTCAAATCAAGAGGTGTACATCCCAATGGCTGTGATGTAGGTGCGGCGCACATCCAGCAGCGGCAGCCTGTTGCCACAGGCTGGACAGGCGCCGGCCGGCGCTGACGCCGCCGTCGCAGCATCTGGCGCCCAAACCGCCGGGGCGCCGATGCACCCCGCAGCAGACCCCCGACAGCCGCCGGAGGCTGCGGCACTGCAGCCTGGCGATATATCTGCAGGCGCGAGCTTGTTGGCTGCTGCAGCGGATCAGATTGGGGCGGCTGAGGCGGAGGCGTCGCGGCATGTCAGGTCGCCGTCAGATACTGAGGACGAGCCACAGCTTCGGCAGCAGCGGCGCGCTGACGTGTTAAGTCGCAACCGGCGGCCGCCGCTGCCTTGGCASGCGGCCGCCGCCGGCGGCGGCCTCGCAGCGACGGCAGCGGCGGCGGCGGGCAGCGTGGCGCAGCCGTCGGGCGGCGCGGCGCACCCGCCTCCGCTTCCGCCACCGCCTGCGCGGCACCGCCAACACAGCCACCACCGCCACCAGCACCAGGCGCAGGGCGAGCAGCAGCAGCAGCAGCAGCAGCAGCAGCAGCAGCAGCCTTCGCGGGAGCTGCTGCCGGCGGTGGAGCGGCCGCTGAGCCCGAGCGAGCAGCTGCAGCTGCACCGCATCATGCAGCATGCCTGCCCAGAGGAGCTCGAGGCGATGCAGGACCAGGTGCGCTTTCTGTCGTACAGGAACAACCCCAATCTGAAAACCACAAGGCGCGACTCTCCTGCCGGAAGGAGCTCGAGACCCTGCAGCTTGAGGCGAGTGCTCGTTGTTCATGCCTTGCAACTCTCTTTGTTGATGGGTAGCACATTATAAGTACAATGATGCACCAAGCCTGCCTGCAGATGCTCGAGACCTGCTGACGCCTTCTGCTGACGCCCATGTGTATGCGTGTGTGACCGGGCGGTGCATCCGTTTTGTTTTTGTATATGTTAAGTGTATGTTTCTTTGTTCGGTTTTATTTTATATATTGGAGGAGTTTTTGTTTGGCCTACAGAACCTGAGGAGAAAATGTGCTAACGGGCGTCCTGCAGGACGACACCCTGAAATTCTGAACCTGCCAGGATAAGGGGGGCCATCATTGTCACGCGATTATGGTGGAGGAGCGACTGCCGGAGCCCCAAAGCAATGCTAGTCACACTTCTGGTCAGCCAGCTGACGCGGTAATGGCCTGCTTGCTTCCAGGCGATCCTAGTGGAGGAACGGCGGCTGGAGCTCCATATCCGATCGGCGCTGGCGGAGGAAGCTGCCGCGCAGGCGGCGCGCGACCCGCTGGCGCACGCCTGGCCGGAGGCCACGCCCGGAGGAGCTGCAGCGGAGCGCGGCAGCGGCGACAGCAGATCCGAGGGCCGCGGCGGCTGCGCCACGCCAGCAGGGGACGACGGCCGCAGCGGCTCGGATGGCGGCGAAGCCAGGGGTGCCGACGGCGGCGAGCTGGTGGGGCCGGCTCTGGCGACACCTTCGGCTTACGACACACGGCAGGACCCGTCAGGGCATCAGGGCGGCATGGTTTCTGATACGCTGGCTGACTTCCGCGCAGGAGAACACAGGTCAGAACGGGGACGCCATTAGGGGCCTGCTGGCCGCATTTGGTTATCTGCACTGCTGGACAGCCGGTGCCTGGCTCGTAGGACAGCACGTAAGTACACACGGCAGCTGCCGGCGCCACAATCCCATTGTGGCGCAGCGTTGCAGCGCTTGGGTTCCGCCAGCGGAATCCGGGCTCGGTTATCAACACCGCAAACCGCAAGATTGGCAGCCCTTCAGCAAGAATTATGACGATCAAATGGGAAGTGTTTTCAGCGAAGTTGAATTTTAGACGACTTGTTTCAGCTGCATGCCTAAACCCTAACCAGCCTCTAAGTGGCTGCAAGGTAAAACCCTCTTGCCGTTCTCCGAAACCAATTTCTCGCAACTTACAGGAGCGACATTGATGCAGCCAATGATATGCCTTCCTGCGAAGACTTCTATCGCCCTGTTTCAGCCTTGATTCTTCCAAGACAGCGCTTCGTACAGGCACAACACATCCTACTCACAGGCACAACACATCAGACGCATTCCTGTGTTGCACAGCTTCGCACACGTAGCGAGCTCCAGAAGGCAGTTGTGGCTTGTGGGGACGTGCGGTACGCAGTGACTATACTTTTGCGGCTGGAGGTACCTCCCTCAAGCTTATGCAGGGTCAAAGCCGCACCTTGTGCGGCTGAATTGCTCTGCTTTTCATTGCTGCGCGCTTGCTTTGTACCTCATGCAGAGCCGCGATGATGTGACACTGCATTTGTGGCTGGGTTCACTGCCGCTGCAAGTTCCAGGCTGCATTGAAACTGCGCCACACGCAGCAAGGTGCGTGGCTGACACCCCTGCCATTCTCCTTTCAAGGACAGGACACCATGGGCGCAGCCAGAAGCTCTGAAGAGGCGCGTTTAAGGGTCAAACAAGACGCAGAGACCCTGCTCTGGCGGCTCGGGCTCTGACGGCGGCTGAGGTGCGCTTGACAAGTCGTTGAGCTGCAGCAGAGAAGTCGTCACAGGCGTACTATCAACCACATGACCAGCGCCCAGTACATTTCGATGTGTCTGCCGCTGCCCCAGGCCTGTTCTGCGTGTTGGAACCTGCTTTCCGACCACGATCACTCCTGGGTGCCTGTCAATATCATGGACGCTCGCTGCAGGTGGTCGACAAATATTTTGACGCCCTAATTGGTGGTTCGGCCGATGCATCTGGCGATGACTCTGGCACCGATTCAGGCGACAGTATGTACCTGGCCCAGCTGCGGGAAGAATACCGGCAAGGCAAGGCTGCAGAGCTCAGACTGTTGGCCGCGATCGCCAAGGTGTGCCGAGAGACCCATCAAACAGCCAGCGGCGCACGTCATGGTGTGACACAGGCCAGCCTGGAGGCTGCCCCGCTTGATGAGGTCGTGCCGTTGCAGGACTGTCAGCACCCTGCCATATGCGTGCACTGCTGGGCTGCATCCGCAACGGCCGAATTCCTTTTGCTGAAATTTCAGCAACTTCAGCCTGAGTCTGATCCGGCTGTGATGTGGCTTGCACACAGCGCACGAAGCAGCGGTCAATGCAGGGAGTCGAGGACCCCAGGCCCGGCGGCTGCAAGTTCTTTCCGTTCGGGCCCAAGGAGGGCATCTCCAAGGTGGGGACATGGCGACAGCCACTGTTGATTTATAGGATAATTATTCTTGCCTGCTGCATGCCCCCTGTTGCCCTGCACTGACATGGCGCCCATTCCATCAGAGCAGACTGTCCACCTGGCACGGGCTGGCGTCACCGTTGCCGGCTCATTGTGAGAGCGGTGCCCCACCTGGCTGCAGGCGAGCATGCGCCTGGGTA
The DNA here is from genome assembly GCA_033439295.1 of Deuterostichococcus epilithicus. NCBI lineage: Eukaryota > Viridiplantae > Chlorophyta > Trebouxiophyceae > Prasiolales > Stichococcaceae > Deuterostichococcus > Deuterostichococcus epilithicus. The sequence continues at coordinate 1,693,633 of JAVTLE010000004.1, read as the reverse complement.
TGACGCGCATCCTGGACGCATTTCCGCAACGCCAGTGAGCTTACACCAAGGAAGCCATGCAGGCACGGACGGCCGTGCCGTCACTCTTCTTTGATATGCGTGCTGTGACGTGCCAGCCCAAGCTGTTCGCATCCAGCATCATGTGGCGCTCAGACGGTCACAGGGTACAGACCAGCCCGCTCGTCGTCCGAGATCCAGTTGCATGTGCGAACAGGTGCTGGATCAGTACCAAACCGAGATCTACGTTTCAATAAGAGCTGCCGAGCTGGACTGGGCGTGTATAATTTTATGTCGGATTCCTCATGTTGGAAGTTCCTCTCTAGTTGCGAGAGAGAGAGGAGAGAGAGCGAGAGGAATGGAGGGTAGGGCACGTACCCGTGTGCGGGCGCAAGAAGTGTCGCAACTTATGAGGTCCATTGACGGCATAATTTACACGAATGAAGCGACACGCATATGATCATGAAACCACAGGTGACTCTGAACGCCTCTGCCAGGTCACATACAAACTTTGACACAAAACAAAACGAACGCTGTGAGTGGCGCACTGTGTCAACCCTCCTGTCGAACCACGCCTGCAAACCCTCCCGTCAACCTCCTCCTGACGACCCTCCTCTCAAGACCACAAATCAGCCACGCTGACTATGGTACTGCCTGCTGCTACTCACTGGTGCACGATCAACTGACCAACCCAGGCGGCGCACATACCGGCCCTAGGCGATACAACAGAGCGCAGGACATAGGTACCTAGCCCAGAGAGCAGACCTAGTGGATACAGTGATCCCCGGCGGGGACGCATCAACCTCGCTGGCCAACGGTCGTGTCTCTCCTGCACTTCTTCTTTCATTTCACAATGCTGAAGTGCTGCGCGATGCGGCAGCTGCGCCGGCGCAACATGTCTAATGACGACCTCTGCACCGCTTTCACGCTACAGTGCTGTCTGCCCTCGGCAAGCTGAGTCCTCCTGTACATTGCAGCTTGAGCTGCCTGCGGGTGGGTGTTGTCCACCCCAATGCTCTCCATGGCTCATAACTGCTCTGTTGATACCAGGCAGCGCAGGTGCACGCGCTCTTGCCTTCTTTAAAGCGCAGAACGTCTCATGACGGCAGCCCACGCACGACGCAGTTGGCCGGCCGCCACTCACGATGTTCTCGGGGGTGCTGCTCAGCCAGTGCTGTTCAGCCAGCGGCGAGCGGTGCGCCCGGCGCTGCACCGCGCATTTCTGGCGGCAGGAAGTCTGGCCGCGCCATGATCGCATCCAGCCGCTCTGAGGCGGACCTGCGGGGGAAATATGGGAGCGATCAGGGGGGGTGAGTCGGATGGAGTAATGCGCCTCATGCTTTAGTTCTCAATCAGATGAACTTGCAGCTGAAAACTCAAGGCTCAGGTGATGCACTCTTATTCCTGACTGGGGAGTGAACTTCACGACTGCTCGTTTGCTGTTCGCCATGGACTGCAGTGTCCAGGCGTGCGACGCTTTCCCTCAGTGCAGGTTACCTGCTGAAGGCGCGGTCCAGGAGGCTGCGGCTGCGGGCCATGCGCGCCCTCCGCTCGCTCGGCGTCTCGCCGGCGGGGGAGCCAGCCCAGCCCTCGTACTCCTCGTCCTGCTGCTGCCCCTGCGGCGCCTCGCCATCGTAGTCGTTGCCGTAGGCGCTGCCGCCGTAGGCGGCGCCGTCGAAGCCGGCGTCGAAGCCGGCGTCGAAGCCGGCGTCGAAGCCGGCAGCCGCCGGGGCGTACCCGCCGTCCGAGGCGAACGCCGCGCCGCCACCGTCGGCGAAAGACACATGCGGCCTGCCAGCAGCCGCGCCGGACGGCGCGGCGCCTGTGCCGGCGCTGAGCTGCTGCATGAACGCTGGGCGCGGGCCCAGGGAGGGGATGGCGCGGCAGGGGCTGCCCGGCGGCTTGGGAGAGGCGGGCGTTGCTGCTGCGGGGTCGCCCGACGGGGCAGGGGCGGCGCCAGGTGCCGCGGCGGCGGCCTTGCGGCGGAAGGGCAGCACGTTGGAGCGCGGCTGTGGCTGCGGCGGCGGGGCCTCGGCCGGGTCGGCGTCAAACATCTCCACCTGCAGAGTAATTCGTTGAGTCACCATGGGTGAGGAGCGGCAACAGACAGCAATGTTGGCGGGGCACAAGGCATCAAAGTGTCTTGCCAGGCTGGACAAATTGATCACGAAAATTATAGGTCGTGGCTGAGCTGCCGCCTGAAATTGCATATCTGGAAGCAGCAGAAGGTGGAAGATACGTCAGCTGACTGGATGATCCCAACCCATCATCCAGTTGATTGATAGATCTGCCAGCTGCTGCTGCTGCCGCTGCTGCTGCCTGAAAACCGTGTTGAGATGGTGGTTGCACAGCTTGTCACAAGACCACGGGCGGCGCCCACACCTTGTCGCCGTGGTGCAGCAGCAGCTGCCCATCGGTGACCACCTCGTGGTTGACCAGCACCCGCGCCTCGCTTGCTTTCAGGCCCGCGGCCGCCAGCAGGGCAGCAACCGTCGTGCCGGCCGGCACCTGCGCAGGAGGAGGAACAGGCTGAGAGAACAGCAGGATAACAAGGGTGTTGCGAGTGCAACACGCTGTGGTGACAATGCCTCGACTGCTGCCGGGCCCATGTCTACCAGCTTGGCTGCAACCGTCGTACCGGCCGGCACCTGCGCAGGTAGTGATAACATGGATAGCAAACGAGTCTGTGGGCTGAAGCGCAGCGCTGCGGCGAGGCTCGCCGCCGCCAGCACGCCGGTTGCTGTGGTGCCGGCCCCCACCTGGGCAAGGGCAGTCACATTCACAACTACTTCCCTGACCAGCTGCCGCAGCGCCAGCTGAGAGGAACGAGCCTAACAAGTGCGACCGACCATTCACAGGGACGCAACAATCACAGCATGTCCCCAAGCACTCGCTGCCCGACTCCACAATGCTAGCAAGCCATCATGCGTGCGCACGCTGAGGAGAGTGAGCAGCCACGCACCGTCTCGATGACGGGCTCGAGCGGCCGCGTCGCAGGAGCCGAGGAGGCCGCCGGCGCCGCGCCGGGCGCGTCAAACGCGCCGCTGATCGACCGCTCCAGGGTGGCAGCCGCCTGCGCCGCGGCCTGCTCCGCAGGCCCCGCGGCGGCGGGCGCCGCCCTGCTTCCCGTCGCCGCCACTGCTGCCGCCACCTTGGTGGCGTTGAGCAGCACGATGTAGACTGGCGACGCCAGGTGGTCTTGCGCCGCGCGCGGCGCGAAGCGCTCGCTGTGCACGAACTTGGCGAACCTGCGACAGCGGCGCAAAAAGGCGGTCGCCGGAAGCGGGCTCAATGTGGACGTCCAGATGACCAGGTGCACTGCAGCTGAAAAGACTGGTGGGGCGCCTGGTCAGGTACGGAAACCTGGCCGGTTCCTGCCCACCAGTCCGTAAGACCACCACGGGGCCGCATGTATCTTTCAACACAGGGCGGTGCGAGACACAACTGATGCAGACCTGGCTTGCAGCCGCGGCATCAGCTGGCTTGCTCTTCCCTGTGTTGCTGTGCACCCAGCAAGGGCCCCACGTGCAAAGCATCGGACGGCCTGCACTCCTGGGAACCGCCGCCGCACCTGCAGTCCGGGTGGTGCTCCGGGAAGGTGCAGCCGCCGGCGGGGCCGCCCGCCGCCGCCTCCGCCCCGTCGCCGCCGGCCGCCGAGCCCCTGCGCGGCWGGGCGACTGACGGCGCACGCGCGCCGAACAGCGACGCGAGGGAGGTGTCCCGCGGCGGCGACCCCCGCGGCCGCTGCTTGCCGTCCTCGAGCTCCAGCTGCCAGGTGATCAGCCAGCGCGCCCACCTGTTCAGGAGGCAGTCCCAGTCTGATGTCTACACGTGTTGACACCATGTCAGCTTGAGGGAGGCAGCGCAGGAAGGCAATCGGACGGTGGCTCTCGGTGCCGGCGTGATGGCGGCCTGCATTGCAAGGACACAGCAGCGCAGCCTGCTGGCCTGCCCGAACGAATGGCATCGCGAGCTCTCTAGGCGACACGTCCGGCTGGCGGGATCCCAGCACACACGCACACGCACCCGATGAGCTGGTCGGTGTGGCCGCCGCCGCCGCCGCCTGCCGCCGCATCGCCCAGCGCCTCCTTGTAGCGCCAGTGCGCCGCGACGCCGTACTCGGCGATGTAGTGCATCTTGGCGGTGCGGATCTGCACCTCGATGGGCAGCCCGTCGGGGCCCGTCACCACCGTGTGGAGACTCTGGTACCCGTTGGCCTTGGGCGTGCGCACATAGTCCTGTGGGCAGCGGCAGCACAGCAGGGTTCAGCAGTGGCTTTCGGAGCAGGGTCCAAATTGGAGTTGCCAAATCCGGCGAGCGCTGAGCCGTACTGCTGAGCGGATGGTACAGCCGGAGGGACAGGGCGGCGCTGCCAGCAGCACCGATTCACACAGGGCACGGCACGGAAGCTGCAGCAGGCATGGGGCAGCTGCAGCAGACACGCCGCCCGCTCACGCAAGTGCAGGGGAGCTGGTGGAGGCCGACCAGCGGGGCTGCCAGGGCTCCCGTGAGACGCCATGCTAGGCCCCCTGCAGCCTTCATTGACCGGCGTGCCCACATGCTGCGGCAGCTGCATCCCCATGTTGACGGCCGATATGCAGAGGGGGTCTCATACCATCCACGAGGTGGACGAGCTCGACAGCGGTGATGCAAAGGTGTGCTGCTGCCCTCACCCGCGCGCGCGCGGGGTGGGCATGTCAAGCAGAGGAATGGCCAGGCAGAAAGGTACAGCAACAGAACAAGCTTTCATGCAAGCCCCCACACATTAGGCTCCCTGGCGGCGGGGGCCACAGGCGCCCCACCTCCCGCAGCGAAACACGGCCGCCTCCTCCAGCAAAGAGCGCCCCGTTTCAGGGGTCGCAACCCTGACGACATTGACCAAGTGCAAAAAGGATCAGACAACAAGGATCAGGCAAGGATCCTGCAGCGCCCGCGCACCTTGAAGCGCCCGGGCACTGAGGGCCAGAGCCGCTCCACCTCCCGCAGCGCGCCGTAGCAGTCCTGCTTGGAGCCGACGATGAGGCGCAGCGCCCGCACATCGTACACCTGGCTCAGGTCCGCGCCGCCCCCCTTGCGCGCCAGCTTGCTGTGCACGCCGTACAGGTTCTTGGGGCGGCCTGCAGGGTAGTGGGCACCGAATCGGGATGTGCAAGCGAGAGAAGGCCCGTGACGACCTGCTTGCACCCGGTACAAGCTGGCGCTGCACATCATTGCGGCACAGTGGTTTTCTGTCCGGGTTGAACATATGCCTCTGTAGCCTGCAGCATGTATGTGATGTGACACACAAAGTGGTGCTCCACCGCACTGGTTGTGTACGGCGATGCACGCCCGGTTGCCGTTTCCAGCTCAGCAGCAGAGCCACACGGCGAAGTGCATGGAGCAGGGTTATGCAACAGGGTGAGAGATGCTTCTGTTGCCATCCTCGCACCTGACAGGTCCTCGTAGGCCAGCCCTGTGGCATCCAGCTGCGCCTTTAGCTGCGTCAACGCCTGCGCCAGCCCGGCCCGCGACTGCGGCTGCGCCAGCGAGTCGCGCAGCTCCTTCGCACGCTTCGGGTGCAGCACCTGCGGCAGCAGCCGTTCACTGGGTGGGCTCTTGTCACTGGGCGAGTCGTTTGAAGCAACAGCCCACCACGACACCACGGCCGCGCCGGCGTGCCGCATTGCACGGCCGGCGCTTCCCGAGTGCAGCACCTGCCGCGGCGGCAATCTGGACACCGGCGCAGTCTGCCAGCACAGACGCAAAACAGGGTGCGGTGCGCATCTGGCGACTCACCAGGAAGCACAGGTCCTCCAGCTCGGCCTTGAGGCTCCACACGCCCAGGCGGTTGGCCAGCGGCGCAAAGACCCGTAAACCCTCCTCCGCCTCCGCCCGCAGGTCGGCCCCGCCGGCGGCCGCCAGCGCCGCCGCGGCGCGCAGCCGCGCCAGCCGCGCCGCAAGGACCACCAGTACCGCCCGCACGTCGGCCATTGCCAGCAGCATCGTCGTCAGCTTCGCCGCGGTGCCCGGGTCCTGGACGCAGCGCAACACTTGCGCTGAGGTGTGCACCTGAGGACCTGCCTTGTTGTCTTTGCTTCCCCCGAGCTCTGGCATTGCAGGTGCAGTACAAGTAGGCTCCTTCCAAGACGCAAACTCCCGGCCTTTCTGCGCTGCACTGCCATGAGCACCACCACACTGAACCCGCCTACCCACAGCAGACAGTCCGGAAGGACAGGCATGCAAGGACGCAGAATCGACTTGCCTGCGCGGCGCCGTCGGCCTGCAGCAGCTGGCAGGCGGAGGAGATGCGCGACACGTTGGCCACCATGTCCGCCACTGGCGGCGGCACCAGTATCTGCGAGTGCAAACGGCGAGATTAGGGAAACAAGCCGAGCGCCAGGGGACCTCGAGCCCGCTCCAGGTGATGAACTGCAGCGGGGGCTGAAGGTGCAAGAGCGCCCCCTCTGCACCCAGCGCAAAGCAGCTGCAGGTGCCAAGCAGTCGACCGTAGGGTGTGCATGAGTCCATGATGCGTGTGCAGCTCCCCACAGCACACGCTGCCGCACTTGATGCAGTGGCACCGCCGCGCACACCTCGAGCTGCTGCCGCGTGAGCGGCGAGGCGTCGAGCGCGTCGCGCAGCAGCGCCGCCGCCACAGTGTCCGCGTCCAGACCCAGGTCCGCAAGAATGGCTGCCGCCGCAGCGTTGGCTGTCAAGAGCTCCGCTGACAGCGTGGCGGAGGCGACGCCGTAGGCCCGGGTGACGATCGGCGCGGCAAACACTGCATGCCGCTCCTGCGGGCGGCCACAGACATTTGATCTGACACAGACGGGTCATCTGAGCTTCGAGCTTTGATTTGGGGGATGCGGCATCGGTAAAAAGCTGGGCAGGCAGCTCGCGAAAAGCGCCAGTACTCCAGCCAGGGCGGAAACATACAGGGGCGCGGTAGGAGTCGAATTGCGGGCGCTGCTGCGAGATCCACACGGCACATCAGACTCAGATTGGCCAGCAGACGACTCACCCTCAGCTGCTCCAGGTGGTTAGCTGCCGCTGGCACGCTGCGGTGCTGCTGCTGCGGCTGCTGCTGCTCGCTGGGTGGCGTGACCGCTGCCTTGTCCAGGCATTTCTCCAACGTCTTCTGCAGCAAGATCAGACCAGCATGTCAGCATACACGCGGTTGCGTGTTGCGCGGGTTTCTGTTGGGTTCTGATGTGACAAGCAAGACTGGGATGTGCATAACCCAGCGGCTAGTGAATGTCGCCTCGGGCCGTTGTCGCCTCCAGCGACCCCCCAAAATGCATCGAAAGGCGGCACATATCAGCTGGAGCGCCTTCGTGGTGCCGCAAGACCTGGCACCGATGTGCGCGAGGCTCACGCGCGTTCAAAAGTGGATGTACAAGTAGAGGGTCAACGCAGCAGCCAAGATCTGTAGCCGCATGTGCTCCGGTCCAGAGGGCGGCCTCGAGTGTCGACCAGGCCAGAGAGCATGATCGGAGCGGGCCCCCACCTGCAGCTGCGCCTGGCTGGGCCGTTGCCCCACGGGCTGCACCTCGCTCGAGGAGAGCTGCCTCGTCAGCAGGCCCGCCGCCGAGGCCGGCCCGCTGCCACTGGCTTGCCTGGGCTGCTGGCCATCGACGGGAGGCCGCTGCGAGGCGGGCGCAAAGCCGCGCTGCACATGTTGAGGCGCGAAGTCGGGCCTGCGCAGCGCGGGCAAGCTCCTGCTGCTGAGGCTGTTGCCGCCCGGGCTGCGCGACAGCCGCTCATCGATGCCGAAGCCGCTGAAGGTGTTGCCTGCCCGCGCGCGGCCGCCCTCCGAGCTGAGTCGCGACTCTTGCCTGCAGCTGCTATCCTTCGGATCCCCGGAGCTGCGCCGAACGAATGGCACCACGGTGCTTTTGCCGCCGCCCCGCTGCGGCTGCGGCGTGTTGCTGCGGGACACGGTGGGGCTGCTCCCGAGCACCGCGTGCTGGGGAGCCATGCCTGGCCAGACCGTTTCGGTGCCCAAGGGTTTCGCGGCTTTTCGCCCCGCAAGAGGTGCAGGTCCGTCAGCAAACGGTAGGTTGACTGCCTATGATATGGAAGATCACAGACTGGCGACTGAATTGTGATCTGCACTGCGTATGTGCTCGTGCATTCTCAGCCAGCGTTATGCCGAAGCTCGCTGACGTGCGAACCCGCGAATCTTTCACGTGACTACAGGTGATTTACTGCTTTAGTCATGCTCAAAGCTTTGTCGCCAGCCGGATGGCGACTCCAGGCTGAGCCAAGCGCAGGTGGCGCAGGAATGCGCGCTGCCCACCGCTGCTTTGCGCGTGGAGCATCATCGGATCCCCACTGGCGCAATATCGATACAATGCCAGTGCTGACCGCTGCCGTTGCTGCAACTATCGAATGCACCGGAGCGGCCGATCAGCCTCGTAGTTTGGCGTTTTCGAGGCTCAGCAGAATCAAATCACACCAATATTCATGAAAACTCGTTCTGGATCGACATCGTGGAGCTTCCTCCGCAGGAAGCCTTGGTCTCGACAATCTCTCGGTTTCTTGGACGACCTCCCAGGATGTGCAACTCAAAACCCACAGGAATTGGAGGTCCAATCCCACAAAAACTCAATGCAAAGTATATATGTGGCTGGTTTTGCCGCTTCGTTCATCGACAAGGCTAGGCTGCGCAGGTCCGGCAAACGGCTTCGGCCCTGCGGCAGCAATGGACACAGATTGGGGTCAGCAGCCGTCCTGAGTGCACTTGTGTGGGTGTTTTGGCAAGTAGTAGCCACTGTATCGCGCACTGCTACCTGCACAGCAGGTGTGAGCGCCTGTAGGTACGCATGCAACCGGCGCGCTGACACTGTAGCGAGACTGGCGCTAGTGCAGTATCTGGCAGGTTCTGTGGTCTCATTGCCAAAATGGTACATCTCCTCAGCAGGAAATCTTCCATTACCGTGGCCTCTGTGTATTGCTCAGGGAGCTGTTGCCGGAGCCTTGCGACAGCGGCGGCGGCGGTGCTGGCAGCACTTGTGTGCCCAGTTAAATCTGTGTGGCAGACGACGGCAGTCCTAGGAGGCCGCTCACAGCGCTGGTAGATGGCCGATCTCCGTGCAAGTAGTTATCCGGCCGTGATGCTGCTGCCCCTAAAGCTCGTGGCGGTTGCCATCCTGGCGTCTGCCGCCGGAGCCATGTACCTTGCGCACGGCAGGCTGCCGTTGTGCACAGCCGGGCGCAGGCTGGTGGCGTCACAGGTGGACTACATGGTGTGCTCGAGGCTCTCAGCAAATTTACGTTTTCATTCGGAAGGACACACCTCTTCCGCTGTTCCAAGAGGTCCGAGTATCACCCTGCCCTGTCGGGTCCGTTTCACTGCACTGATGATCTGGATCATACCGACCAGTCAATACGCCTGGGAAAGGGAGTCGGTGGAGTTGAGCCCCAGCTCGTGTGCCAGCAATAGCAACTGCAGCATGAGTCTGGCTTCTGCAGGCACATGCGCCTGCGAGCGCAGCAATGTCGGCACCTGCAGCAGCGCCGGCGGTGCACGGGCGGCTGCAGCAGCGGCTGCCGCAGCTGCACAGCCCTCCCATTGCTGCGCTGCCGCCGCCCCTTGCAGATCCGCCGTCCAATCGCGAGGACGGCCGGCAGCCAGCGGGCTGGCCCGCATGCAAGGCAGAGGTGAGTCTGTTGTTCTTATCATTACTGTCAAAACCTCAAACTGCATGCGGCAGTCGGTCAGGAGGCAGCGCTCAGACGGCGGCGGCAGCATGAGCAGCAGTGGCAACGTTGGATCCCTGTCTCAATGGCAGCCCATGTTTACTGGCGAGCATGCAGCAGCAAAGTGATTGTCCACGGTCGCTGCTGCAGCGACACCTGCTCAGTCTGCCACCCTCCAGCCATGCGCTGCAGGCACGCGAGCGGCTCGAGGCAATGGCGGCGGCAGACGCCGGGGGCGGCTGGCGCAGCCAGGGCCGCGCCCCGGCGGCAGTCAAGACGCGCAATAGCAACTGGCCGGGCGCCCGCCAGGCATCCGGCAGCAGTCCGGATGGCAGTATCGGCAGAAATGGCACTGGCAGCAGGAAGCAGCCGTCGGCGCTCATAGCGGTGCCCACGGCCAATGTGTGGCCCAAGACGGAGCTGCTGCTGCACTCGCTGACGGCCAACAGCGACAACATTGAGCTCCTGGTAGGTTCAAAACATCACAACCCTGAAGCTCACGCATCACTGTGTGCGTGTGTGTTTCCGGGGTTTGTTGCGAGTCACTGTCTTTGCGAGTCTCACACAAGCTCAGCCCTATGGATCCTCTGCACAGAGCCTCTGCCACGCCGAACCAAGGCGTGCTTGCATTTGCAACAGCAGGTCTACGATCAAATCAACCACTTGTGCTTTCATCAAAGCACAAAACTGCTGCTGCGCCGCAGCAGATTCGTGTCCGCCCACTAGCCAGCAGCAGTGCAGGGGGAGTAGCAGGCAATCCCTGCCACAGGGTGTCTCCATGCTCCGCAGGTCGTGGACGAGCTGAGCGACGACAGCACAGCGCAACGACTACGGCAGCTGGGCGTCCGCGTGCTGCAGCCGCCAGAGCGGCTCGGTGTGACGCACAACTGGAATATGGTGCGCCGCTGATGCCGGCTCTCCCTAATCCCCGCATCGGCATGGTCATGGCAGACAAGCTGTGCTGTGCGTGACGAAGAGGCAACATCCAGGCCATCATCCCTGATTGAAGGACTGGGGCCTCCTCTCAAACAATCCGACAACGCCCTTCTAGCCTGCAAGCCACCACGATAGTTCTTGCTGGCATGAAATGGCTGCAGATACCCCGGACTTTGTCGTTCTGATCATCATCTCGCCACTCTCAAATTCAGGCCTTCCGGGAGTGGCGCAACAACAGCCACGAGGCGCTGTTCATCGTCAACAACGATGTGCTGGTGCCCGACGGCGTCATCGATGCGCTGTCAGCCGCGCTGACGCTGGAAGGTGTGTGCTCGCTACCTGGTGCTGGCAGGCCAGCAGCTGGTCCTGGTGACAACAAGTCTGTCAAACACAGATGGGCATGAGCAAGTCGCGCAACTCGCCACAACGATTGTGCATCAATGCGCGGTGCATGGTGGAGCCTCCTCCTGCAAATTGCGACCTGTGCCCTGGACCAACTTCCTGCTCGGGTCATGCCGCGCTCACGCCTGCCTGATGAGTGCTGCTCACATTGCATGCTTGCGGCAACTGCAGCCTGTGCCCGCTGTCCACGGTGGCAAGCTGCCTGGGCACCGCAAGCACCGCCGGTTCGTCGAGCGCAGCACGCATGCCGCTGACGCCCCAGCACTTCTGCGGCGGTTGCAGGCGGCGACTGCGACCTGGTCGGCCCACTGTCGACAGTGGCGGGGCTGGGCACCTGGGGCCGGCACGAAGGGCTGGAGGTGCTGCTCGGCCTGTCACGCCCCGCCCGAGGCTTCGTCAGCAACCCTCTCAACTTCCGCCGCGTGCAGGTGATGATGATCAGGCATGTCAGTGTGGCGGCAGAATTGGAGATAAAATGCAGACTGAATGCTCTGCGTCTGGACATATCTCTGCTGACGAGCTGCTCCGTTCTAGTGTGTAGCTCGACAGCAGCAGACATTGCTGTCATGCGTTTCGGCGCCAAACTAAGATTATGTCGATCTGCCTGTTGCACAGGAGGCACTGGAGGGCAGCGGATGCGCAGGACCCTCCGCGGTGCAGTTGTGGTCGGCCTTTTCAGACCAGGTGCCCGGCGTCTCAGGTGAGAGCGCATGATGCGCTACTATAAGCTAGCTAAGCTACAGCAACAGTGAGTGCTGCGGCCGTTGCCACAGTAAGAGAGCAAGCTGCATGCGTCATCCACCGACCGCGCGCATCGGCGCCTGCATCGTTGGATCTTCCAAAGGCGCGCATCTGGCAGCTGCGCAGCAACGCAGCCGACTGCCATGGCTTTCAGCTGTCTTACATGGGCACATGCACAGCGGTAGCGCACTGGTGTGCCAGAACGCCGGAAGGGCCTCAGTGCGCCTCCGTCAACACGTGATTCAGCATGTACAGGCGCCCGAGGTGCCAGCTATCGTCCCTGTGTGCAGTGATGAAGAGAATATAACTTGTTTCGCAACTGGAGACCCCACTTACACGATGCAGGGTTCTTCTTTGGCGTGCGGCGCGGCATCTCGCGCTGGGCGTTTGATGCCGACAACTTATTCAATCCTGCGAACCGCATCATCGGGCAAGAGGGCGACTTGTTCAAGCGGTCGCAAGCCAAGGACGCGGCGCACCGGGCGCGGGTCTGCGTTCACACCGGGACGTTTGTCTTTCACTACAAGGGCTCCACCATAGATCCACGTTTGAACAGGACGAACTTTCAGATCCCAGGGGCGCCGCCGCCCCCGCCCGGTTGAAACGCAACTGAACAGTACTGTGCCCTACTTTTACGTTGAACAGCTGACGGCAGAGCAATGAGTACCCACTCGAGTGCAATCTGCCTTGTCACCGCATTGGCAAAACAGGGCTCAGAAACATTCAAGCCACCAGAGAATTGTGCGACGGCCCACCTCCACCCTGCTCAAAGTGATGAGCGCACTTCGCAGCGCGAGCATCGTACCGCACGCTGCTGCGTTCCCGAAGTCCGACGGAGTCGGTAACACGACTTATGCAGCTTGCCCTGCGTCTGCCTCCTCTAGATCACGAGCTTGGATCCCGATCCTGCAATCTTGAACCGGTTTCCATTCGCGCTGCGTTTCACCAAGCCACAACGTTTATCGAGTTGATTTGATTGATATCTGCTCTGAAATGTGAAGCCACCGCATGCTACTTGCTTGCCGATCGGTGGCTGCCAGCCCGCCAGCGCGTGCGGGCAGGTTGCTGGCAGCTGTCCCCGCCCTGAAGGGAGCTGGTTGCAGAGCTAGGAAGAGTCCTTCCCGTTCTGTGATGGCTGCCCCACGTGTCGACGGTCCTCCAGCCGCAGCATCCAGCGGCACGCTGCCGCGCACGGCGGCGCTGATGGCAGCGACAGCGAGTGTTACTGAGGGCGCTCGCCCCTTGCAAGATGACCAGGCAAGAAAGCAGGCTGCGCATCCATGCTTGGCGACAGCTGAGGGCCCACCTGAACATGCAGAACTCCCCGCTGGTGCCCGGCTAGTCTCTCTTGCCTTGAAAATAAGCAAGAGCATTATTGGCGACGCGTGCTGCTGCAACACAGTTTGCACGCCGCCTGGCCGCAGCAGCCATCGCGGGAGGGGCAGCTGGATGGCAGCGGACATCAAGTAATTAGCGCGCACGCTGACACTCGACACTGAATCCGATGCAGCCGCGGAAGCCGCCCCGGGAGGGGCAGATGACTGTGGCGGGTATCGAGCTGGAGGGCTGCTCCGTCGCGGGGCTGGAGACCTGCATCATGCTGCCCCGCTGGTGGGTGCTCCCCACAATGCGCTCATGGGAGGTCTGGCGCAAAGGTTTGGCGACATCTGGCTCGCCATCGGCAGACGTTGCCTCCTCCTGCAAGAGCCGCCCTGTAGCCCTGATCGACAGGCTGGTCATCAGCGCCCAGAACCTCATATCATGCATGCACCCTTCCCGGCGCAAAGTGCAGGCAGGCGTCTTGTGAAACCCTAAACCCTTAACCCTGCACCGCATGTGCCTGCAGCACGCCGCGCTGGCTGCACCTGTCCCGGACTGTTCAAAGGGCCTTGCCCTAAAACCAAGAACCGTGCCGTTCAGGCGGGTCGCTTTCGACTTGGGGCGCTGCCCCCACAGGGCATGCCTGCAGCACACCGCCTTCATAAGCCACGGCCACCTGGACCACATCGGCGGCCTGCCCTCCTACGTCGCCGCCAGGTGACCCAGGGTTCGCTTGTGGGTGTTCCGCATGTCCTTTGAATCAAACCCTTCCTCACCTGGACGACCCTGGCGGCCCGCCCGCCTACATGGCCACCAGCTGCTCGAATATGATCGAGACACTTCTACTGTCGGTTTTCCGATCGTACTTCCGCATCGGCCTCAAATGATTGCCCGGCGGCGGAAGCCAGCAACGGGTGTGTGGCGAATGTGGCGGCATGGCATCCTGCTGGCTTGATCAGCAGGCTCACACTTGGACGGCTGCAAGCTCTACGAGTGCAGCAGCCTGTCTCCGAGGCAGGCGCAAGGAGGATTGCGGCGCTTAGCCCGGAGGAAAGTGTCTCGACTGCCAGGCCCTGGTGCAGACGCCGACGTGACAAGCCTGGCCCGCCGCAGGCAGACTCTAGGGATGGTGGCGCTGTGGGTGTTCTTGCCGCCGGTGTGCATTGCATCGGCGTGGGACCCCAGAGGCACCGGTATGCAGGCGCTGATCGACGCTGTGGTTCCTGTTCCTCTTGCCGCAGGAACATGCTGGGCATGGCGGCGCCGCAGGTGTTTCTGCCGCCGGCGTGCGTGGCGCCGGCGCAGGCGCTGCTTGACGCCGCCGGCGCGGTCGCCGGCCACGACATGCTGTGCCGGCTGCGCCCCCTGGACGTGCGACCCCTCTTAGCACTGGGCTGCAAGACTGTGCACATCTGTATTGTGGACCTCTCCTGGCACTGGGCTGCCGAATGTGCACATCTGCATTGTGGGGCGCTGGAGAACGGTCAGAGATCCCCGTTGCTGTGCAGCAGCACTCGCCGGCCACGACACGCCGCGCTGACCGCACGCCCTGGACGTGCGCTTGTCCTTGTGATCGAAGGGCTTCCTTGCATCAGCAGCATCTGGGGAGGCTTGGTCTGGCTCATGTCCGCGTGCTGGAGGTGCAGTGCCCTGCAGTGCGACAGCCAGCTTGCCGGCCCTGCGCTGGGATCCGCATTTGCACACATGTCACAGCCATCGCAGAGGGACGGGCGAGCGCTCAGCAGGCGCGCCTCATCGACAAGCCGCCAGCCAGAGGGTGCCCTGCCGCCGCTCGGCGAGTCGGGCGCCTCCGCGGCGACGCCTCCTGTGCAAGACACCCCCTGCAGACTCGGGGTCCCGCTGCAGCCCGCGCCACAACCCTGCAGCCTCGGTGCTGTTGCTGCTGCGGCCTAGCACCCTGCAAACCCGGCGCCCTGCCGCAGCCCAAAACCATGCAAACTCGGCACCCCGCTGCAGCCCAGGTGGGCGGCGAGGCGTGGCTCAGGGACGCAGTAGTCCGACCCTTCCGGACGCACCACAGGGTGGCCTCCCAGGGCTACGTCCTGTCCAGCGTCAGGCGCAAGCTCAGGCCGCACCTGGCCGGCCGCCCGGGCGCCGACATCAAGGCGCTGCGCGCCGCCGGCGAG
Source organism: Deuterostichococcus epilithicus (assembly GCA_033439295.1). Classification (NCBI taxonomy): domain Eukaryota; kingdom Viridiplantae; phylum Chlorophyta; class Trebouxiophyceae; order Prasiolales; family Stichococcaceae; genus Deuterostichococcus; species Deuterostichococcus epilithicus. The sequence goes on along the minus strand of JAVTLE010000004.1, from coordinate 1,678,409 downwards.
GTGGGACCCCACAAGGATCCTGCAGTAAACGACCTATAACCCCCGTCTGTAAGATGAAGTTGACGCACCCGGTGGGCCGGCCGGACGCCATGCATCAAGGCGGTGCGCGCTGCCAGTGGTGTGAGACGAGAAACAGCTTCCAAAGGAGCTGCGCATGGCTGCCACGCGCCGGGAAGGCGCCGCTTGCCTTGGGGGTGCCGCTGTGCCTGTCTGCGGCTGTGGCCAAGCGCATCAGAGCAGCTGCACAGCCGCTGCGAGGCTGCGCAGTCACCATCTTGGCGGCCCACAGCAGTGCTGGCCACCTTGTGGCAGCCGCTGCGGCGGTCTCCCCGCTGTGCAGCTTGTTGCACAGGACATCAGCCTCTGGGGCCAGCTTCTGTTGTTCTGCTAGGTGTTGTTGTCGTAGCTTGACCCAGAACCTCCAGTCCCGCCACACAGCCGCCATGCCCGCCCGCTCAATGCAGGCCAACCGACGTCCTTCAGCTGCCCACCCTGCAGCATCAGGGGTGCCGCCGCCTCGGTCCCTCCTCAAAGCAAACCCCGGAACCTTGCAAGGATGACAGTATCAGAGTGAGGTCCTGCAAAGTTCTGGAAAGAAATGTGGACACCGGTAACTCTGCGACCTTTCCTGCCGTTGCGCAGGAGGTGACGGAGACAATTGAGACGCCGGAGGTGGCGTTCACGGGGGACACCACGCTGGCTTATATACAGGAGCCTTCAGCGGCGGATGCATTGCGTGCGCGGCTCCTGATACTGGAGGTCACCTTCGTCGACAATTGCGTCAGCATTGCCGGCGCACGGGAAAAGTGAGCTGCTCCCCTTGTTGATGATACCATTTCCCTGCGAAGTGTCGTGTGATCTAGTGCGGGGCCTCGCCGAGTCTGGGCGGCGCTGGCTGGAGGGTACCTCTATCTGTAAATGACGGTGTCAGTGTCAGTGTTGCATGCTCGTGAGGCGAGTAAGTCGCCTACTCGTTCGACCTTCTGCTGGACACTAAAGTGTTACGTGTGAAGTAAAGAAGCTCGGCAGGTTTGGGCGGCGCTGCGTGCAAGTACCCCTGATGCGTTGCAGGTGACAGCTGCCCATTATTTGAGAGGCGCAAGTTGATTGTTACCCAAAAGACGTACTGCTGAGGGTCGCACTTTCTGCTGCTGCAGGGGCCACACACACCTGGACGAGCTGGCGTCGCACGCTGACGCCTTTGCTGAGAACGAGGCATTGCTGCTTATCCACTTCTCCACCAGGTGCGGCGCCCCGCTTGCCCTGCCGGGTGTGACAATGCTCGATCGGGAACTTTGCATCAGATGCATGACGGTGAACAAGGGAGTGATCGATGTCTCGCGGTTCACCTGCTGCAGGACCAGCGAGAAGGCTATCCTGGAGGCGCTGGACGCGAAGCTGCCGCCGGAATTGAGGCGCAAGTGCACGCCGCTGCTGGCCGGCCGCGATCGATTTCGATGACAAGCTGCGGGTGTGTGCAACGTTGGTTCGTGCAAAGTTGAGAGCAGCGAGCAAGTAGCATTTGAAAGGGCAATGCAATACGATTCCTGGATGCGGTGGTGTTCAGAAACACCATTTGTTTGATGTGGCGCAGCTCAGAAAGCTTTACGCCGATTCAGGCCGCCTCCTTCTTCGCGGTCTTCTCGGGCAGCAGCACGCTGTGGATGTTAGGGAGCACACTGCCGGCAGCGATGGTCACCTGCCGAGCAGCTTGGATAGCTCCTCGTCATTGCGCACCGCCAGCTGGACGTGGCGCGGCACAATGTGCGTCCTCTTGCTGTCGCGGGCGGCGTTGCCGGCGAGCTCCAGCACCTCGGCTGCGCGGGCACAAAGGAGCAGATGTCAGCTGTGATGTCGCTGGCGCTGAAAGCAGGTGAGCGGCTGGAGCATCTCGGGTGCAAGCTGCGGGCATACTGGGTGTTGACTTGAGCAGTCGACAACATCAGTGAATGACCAGCATCTTAAAAAGAGTGGCTACATACCCAGCACAACGCATCAAATCATGCAGACTCACCGGCGAGGTACTCCAGCAGCGCGGCGAGGTAGACGGGTGCGCCGGCACCAACACGGGTGGCATACTTGCCGTTCTTAAGATACCTGCAGTCAGGTAGCAAGGCCATCGAATCGGCCTATTGGAGCCTAGACTGGAGTCCGGGCAATTGCGCTCAGCATAGAGCTCCGGCTGAATGGCTGGTGCTCACTAGCAGAGCGAGTGGACTGTCAACCCACGATGTCCGGCAGTCAGAAAGGTGGGTCGACACTCAAGTGCCTTGCTCTTTGCATGGCTGAGCAAGCATCGCTGACGGCAACGCACCGAACGGCACGGCCGACGGGGAGTTGCAGAGGCCTTGGAGCTCTGGCTCACGGACTTCTTGGCGGTCTTTCCCTTGCCGCAGCCCGATATGGTTGCACGGTGGCTGGAGGAGAGTGAGCTGGGGGAAAGTAGGACAAGTCCAACTGCGACACGCTTCATCGTAGATCTTGGACAAATTCTTCCAAGCTGACGTCGTTTTTTTTTCACTATTACCTTTGTAGAAGTATCGTGCTTTATTCCAATGAGCACGTCGCCAACTACGACTGCAAATACGTACTTGTCGCCGGTGTAGCTGATAACGTTATCACCTACTAGATCGTTGTCTATGAGCACCCTAATCTCGCGGCTCAAGGCAAATCCCGTTGTCATCCTGGTAGCATATGTGCTGCGAGAGGCAGGAGCGAGTGCAAGTGCAGAGTGCAAACCTTGCGATTGGAGCTTTGTATGGCTTCAAGGTTGTCAGATGTAGGTTCCCTTAGAAAAGGGGAAATACTGGTCTGCACTCGAAGCGAAACGTGGTCTTGGATTCGAGATTCCCATTGTGAGTTTGCCTTGTGCGCCAGCGCCGGCTGCCAGCGTCACTTGCTCTCTTCCCAACTCTCACACTCGCCTCCAGCAACCCTACTGCTTCAGCAGGTGAGCGCCCGAGCTTCGTGCTGCCCTGTTCAACAAGCTTAGTCCTCTGGGAATTTGAATGCTTGGTGCAACGGGTGTCTCGGGGCGAGTGAGGCTTGAGCGCACAGCGGCTGCTGTGCATGCCTGTCACCAGTCACATCGCAAGCAAGGCCGAGCTTGCCAGCTGCGTTTCGGCTGCTGTCCGCCTACTCCAACCCTGCTGTGCTGCAGAGCACCATGGCGCCTAAGACAAGCGAGAAGAAGCCCGCGGCAGCCAAGGCGGTTGCACCCAAGGGCAAGGGCGCCAAGAAGGGCAAGAAGAAGTCTGTGGAGTCCTGGAAGATTTACATCTACAAGGTGGGTGCACTGCTTGTCATGGAGGAGTCCTGCATTGCAGCGCAGCCTGCTGTCTGCTTCAACAGTGGCGTCCTGTGGCAGTTTGCGCTGTCTAGCAATCATCGGTGAATCTACTCTTGCAGGTTCGATCCTGACCAGTTTCAACACCTTTACTGACTTCGCACAACTGCTACCACTGCCGCAGGTGCTGAAGCAGGTGCACCCAGACACCGGCATCAGCTCCAAGGCCATCTCCATCCTCAACTCGTTCATCCAGGACCAGTTTGAGAAGATCGCGACGGAGGCGGCCAAGCTGGCGCGCTACTCCAAGAAGCCAACGGTGACGTCGCGCGAGATCCAGACCGCCGTGCGCCTCATCCTGCCCGGCGAGCTGGCCAAGCACGCCGTGTCTGAGGGCACCAAGGCCGTCACCAAGTTCACCTCTGCTTGAAGCGGCCGTTGGCACATGCCAGCCTCCACCACAATGGTGTTTCTAAACACCACCAGAAGATCGGCTGGACGCTCACACTCCATGATGCTGTGCCAGTTGAACCATCGCGGCGCTGCAGGCTTGCAACTGCAGGGCGTTGCAGGTTGTCTTGCCTAGAGACGGTACAATATTGCCCAAGGTTGTTCTCACGGCGACAAAAGCCCAGCATCGTGCGATGGCAAATATTCAAAGAATGGGAAATGCCGGTGTCTGCCTAGACAAACAAAGGCGCGCTCAAACCGCTGCTGGAGCCGACCAAGCACTGCTACACAGCCTCTAGCAAATCTTGCGTGGACGCCAACAGCTGACTGCGGTAGGTAGTAGGTCTGGTTAAGGGCAACCGCCCCAATCACAGCAATCCAGAAGCAGCGCCGCCAGGTGGCCACCGCCTCGCCTGTGTCCCTGCAGCAAGCGCAGTTGCGTGCACTGCACCTGCATTGAAGCAACGCGAGTGCCTCAGACGCACAGCCTGAGCCCTCGGCTGCACAGCTGCCTGGGACAACATCGGAGTGAGCGCAGCACTGCCACAAGCAGGGCTCGTAGCATACGCTAGCCCGCATGCCTTGGTGGTGTCTGGCATGGCGCCAGCATGTGCAAGCGCAGCAGTCGGCGCGCCCACCTTCACAGCGCCGCCGCTGGTGTGGAAGGACCGCGCACGCTCATAGCAGGTTGCCGCACTCGCTGCCGGGCGGCTGCGCCATGGCGACCTGCAGCTGGAACGCCACCTTGAAGCACGGATCTGGAAGGCGGCCATGGTGGCAGGTCGTTTGCAGCACCTTGCATCACGTTCACCATTTGAGCACAGCCACCCCCTTTGCATCTGTGGACAGTCAGGCATTACCTTCATCACGGCACCTCTCTGGGGTCATCGCCCCCTGCCAGCGCCTCAGACTCTTCACATGGATCAATTTTCACGGTTGGCACTTAGACTGAAGGCCATCTACGCTCCTGGACGCACAACCAGCAGCAGATTCAGTAGTGCAGCGATGGCCACACCATAGCTCCCCAAAAGAGCATGCATGAGTTCACGCGCTGCCTTGAAGCTGTAGGCCGTCTTGCATGCGGCGCCGACGACCACAGACACCAAAGAATGAGCTGCAGGGGTATAACACCGAGGCACACCTTGCATCGGCATGGAAGTCGGCAGCTGGCAGGCTGCCCCCGCACGTCACACATGTGTTTGCGGCCACAGACACGCTGATGAGAGGCTGCTTACGTTCGCGGCCCGGTCATACGCCCACTGGCACTGGAGGCAGTACCCAGCCAGGCAATCGGGGGCTGCCTTTTCTGGGGGAACTGCGCCGCTGGCCGCACCTCCCCGCAGCAGCTGCACCGCTTGGCCTCCGGAACCGCTGCAACCCGCCTGCTGTATTCATGCTCTTGCTTAGCTCTGCATGCGAGACATGTGCGCTCTCGGCCGCCAAGCAGCATGCCTTCTAGCGTAAAGAATGCCGCGTGCAGTTGCTGTTTTGCATCTGCTGCAGGTTCGAAGCTCGTCTGCTGGCGAAAGCTCGTGTTCGTCCACCCTGCAGACGCCACATGGCCAGTCACACTGCTGCTGAGCTCGCTGACTGAGCTCGAATGCAGCATATACTACGGTACTGTTTTATGCGAGTCCAGTGCGCTGCAGATGCAGTCCAAATCATCATTGCGACGCAAGGGCACTTTTCCAGCAGCAGCTGATCAGCTGGGCGCACCGGCGGGGCGGCTTGGCAATGTGCCCCACCTCTTGCCGGCACGCGAAGCAGTGCACGGTGCCCGTCCGGCTGCGACGTGACACGCGGGAAGTAGGATAGTGAGAAGCTCGTGCCGCATTGCGTGCACGCCTTTTGTCTGCCGATGCCGTCATCCCACCCTCATCGGCGGCGCTGCAGGGCTGTGCATCCTCGGTAGCCTATGCGAGGGAAGGCCGGCGCCAACTGAGTGCTGCAAGCAAGGCAGAGTGCAGCTTGCAGGTCGCCTCGGCCAGGCAACAGTCTGAGCTGCGATGTCAACCGTTTATCTCGGAGAAGCGCACCTCGCAGGCAGTCGTGTTGGCGCCTGTGATCCAGGCGAGATATGCAGCTGCGCCTGAAACTCGTGAGGGGTCGTGCTGCGTGATGCGTGCCAGCTGAGCCTTCACGGCGTTGCAGACTCTGCGTATATCGGCAGCTAGCGACCCACAGGAACATGCCTGAGAAGCTGGGATCACGTGGGGTTCTTCCCGAATCCGGCAAGGGCCCCTGCGTGATACATCCACTCGACACAACTCTAAGAATGGTCTAGCTGCTGACTGTTGTGAGTATGCAAGCAAATGTTTCAAAATGGCTGGAACGATGCAGGATGTTGGGCCAGCAGACGGGGCGGAAGTTCCTGTTGGTTTGATCACCTTCGGTGATTCAAACTTATGCACTCAAGTTTTCCGCCTGGCCGTAGTAAACCCTAAGAGTCGTCGACGGGAAACCTCTTACGCCTGCTGCCGGTGTCAGTATCCGTCTTCAGGTCTTCCGTGGTCTGTCAGCTGTTCCTTGGGACAGTCTGCAGATATTGCGAGAGGCAGGCGCCTCGCGCCGCGGCCGGTCGTGCGAACGGCACCCCGGCAGCCGGCGTTGTAAGGTTTGGCGAGTTGATGTAAGAATCGTTTCCGCGCCCTTAGTACGATTTTCCATAGAACGGGGGATAATTCTGGTCCTAACTCCTCTGGTCCTTTAACGAGGGTGATATTCGTGAATGCCAGACGCAGACTGTCATTGGAAGCTTTCGGGCTGCAGAGCGGTCCGCTGGCAGGTTGCACGGATGCTGCAGCTGGCAGCCGCTGCGCGCTGCAGCAGGTTGCAAAAGGGGCGTTCCGAAAGGATCAACGACGGGGGGGAAATTTGGACTTTTGAATCCTCAGCCATCCTCCTGGCTGTGCCTGGTCGGGGATGCTTGGCAGCCGAGCTGGAAATCGCGCTTGCTCGTTTCAGCACATGTCACAAATGCTTCTGCAGTGACGTGGGAGTGCTTTTGGCGTGGAAACTCACGTTGCGCTGACGCTCATGCACATTTTCAAGATTTTTGCCCTTACCCCGAGCCGTGATTGTCCTGGAGCGTGCTGATTTGCTATCTGTATGAGTCTGCGATCGTAATAGCACGAGCATGCCATGCCAGCTGCTGCATGCTGCGATGTGTCATGCTGTAGCCGTTTTCGCTACAGGGTGCTGCCCGGTGCTGTGATGCATTCCTCGGCCGCCCTGATTAGCGACCTGGCTACTCCCTTTCGACTGGCCCCTTTCGATCAAACTCGCGTCTCGCCCCCGGCGAACGCCCATTGTTGTGTTTGTTTATAAAACCATCAGACTCGCCCTCGGCACGAGTCAATAACAGTGGCAGAAAATGGCATGGTGTGATGCCACAGCGCCGGGGCAACCCACATCAATTCTCATGCCCGCGGCATCATGCTGCCTCCAAGACAGTCGATGTGGTGCATGTTTGTTTCGCTTGTCAGTCACTGTGCCTTAGGTATTTACGACTGCCAAACTGTTGTACAGCGACGAAATCCCAGCGTCAATACGGGTTGGGTTCATGCCTACAGAGAATGGCGCGCACAGACCGCCACCGCAAGTGGAATTGCGGGCCGTCTGCTTCGTGCGAGCCATATTGTTGTGCCTGCAGAGAACAAAGGTGTGGATCATCAATTGAACCTAGATCGATGGGCCAGCAGCACTGCAGGGGACAGCGGCCTTCTGACAACACGACATGGCCGTCAGCTTTAGTGGGCATACAGCAGCAAGGCTGGCGTGCAGCCGCGCAAGGCGCTGGCAGGGGTGGTCAACAGAATAATAGGTCGGTCGCTAGCGTAACTGGAGGCTGGAGCAGGGAGGGTACCTGGGGCAGCGAAGTTGAGAAAGCTGGAACGTACCGGTCCAGCCACTCAATGGTTCGGCTCAGCAACAGAGTGCCTGATGATCTTCAGCGACTCCATTCCGGTGTAGTCGTATATCTGCTTCACCCTTACTATGCTGGACCCATACCGCACAACGTACTGATTGTCGTTGTTCCAGTCGTCCTTGTAGAGTGCACGCCACAGCTGTTTGGACATGCCTCTGCAATCTTCTGGTGTAATATTTATGACGAAAACTTCAAACAGGTGCAACTGCGGGCACCCAGATATGTATAGGGTAAGAGCATCCTGATTGTAGTGCAGCAGAAACTCTGGATTGTCGAATAAGGCGTCTAACGGTAGTTCATCGTGATGATACAATATGGTCCAGTATGACTTCATAGTAAGCTGAATGAATGAGTGGGAACGTCGTCTTCACGTCGCCTTAGTGCCCCACCAAGGTGTCGAATTCCCAAAACGAGGCAGCTGCGTGGGTGACTGATCAAGATCGGCCCTGCATGCCTGGTGCGCCAGTGTTCAGCGAGTGCAGTGACTGAGCACCAAGGACAAGTTGCTAACTGGTATCAAACGGCAGCCGCAGGAGCCGAGCATCTGGGGAAGGTCGCTGAGCTGCATGTTGCGCCAGCCTGGTGGAGCGGCGCACAGGAGAGGGAGGCGCATCTGGGGAAGGTCGCTAAGCTGTAGGAGTGGCCCAGGCCGGTCTGAGGAAGCGTCGTCGCGGTCCTGACGTCGCCTGCGCCGCGATGCGGGTAGTAGCTCGCCAGCCCGCTGCTCGGTGCCGCGGCCGCGACTGCAGCCATGCGCATGCGCCCGCGTGCGTGCGCCCGCGCGTGCGCAGCAAGTCACCCGCCTGAGGTGAGGCACGTCGAAGGAGCAGCCTGCACAGGGATATCTGGGACCTGAATGCTTGCAACAAGGTCGGGTAGGAAGAGGCCCGCCGCCGGGGCGAGCAGCGACACCTCCTCAGGGACCGTGCATGTCTGAAGCCGGCGTCTGGAGGACGGCCTGGGAGGCAGCATGCCATCAGTGCCATCTGCAATTTCATATCGTAGCCGAGACCCACCCGTTCTCGGCAGCATCCCGGCACCCACGACAGTGCAGCAGCTGCCGAGACCACATCCCGCACATCATTTGTAGCGGCCACACCCAACGCCGCAGCTGCTGCAGGTTTCGCCCTAGTGGCTGGTCTGCATGACAACACCTGCGCCAAACCCGCATCAGGTTCCGGTCCCAGTGCATCTACCCGGTCAAGATTAGCCGCTTGCACGGCCTGTTTTGTGGGCCTCACCCTCCTACCGCTCCGTGTATGGCGACCTGAGGCAGGAGACTGTTGCCTCCCTGTTGCTGTCGCACCGACGGCGGGGTGGGTGACGGCAGGCTTGGCGGTGCCGCCGTTGCGCCTGTCGCGCTGCTGGACGGTGGTCACCATCGTCTTGTCGGTCAGGCGGGTGCTGCAGCAGCTGCCCTTCCTGGGCGGCCTCACGATGGCCATCCTGCAGCTGCCGGGCTGGAATCATGGCATGGTTACTACACACCAGGTCCAAGTGGATCCTGGTGAGGAGTGGGGTGAGCGCTGGCGCCACCACGCTAAAGCTCTCGAGGGCTTGCAACAGCCGGCGGGTTCGAATAGGTTGTCCCTGCAGCATCTCTGTATCTCAGGCCATGCGCGCAGCCGGACAACCTGTCCCTTTTTACCAGACCCGCCCTGTGCATATGTCAGGGCCAACTCCAACGGACCCACCCTGTGCATGTGTCATTAACAAGCAGAAATGGGTATGGCGTGTTGTACCGGCATGTTGCACCGCCGGGGCGACCAACATTTTCCATGCCTGCGGCATCACGCCGCCTCCAGAATGTCACTGTGCCTATAGATTGCCCACGATTGTAATCACGGCAATGAAAGCCCAGCGTCGGCCAAAGGCGAAACATAATGGGATGCTTAACCTCCAGCCAAAAGGCGCGCTCATACCGCCGATCAAGCACTGCACGGGCATGACGTGGCCCTGCAAAGGCGGTATCACCCCCTATGGAGGTAGGTACCTTTGCATGCTGTAGTCATTGCAGCTTTCAAATACTGGTGGTGTTAAGAAACACCAGGGGTTTGGGTCAAGGCGCAGCGACACTCTCAAGCGCGCTCGCCGCGGATGCGGCGCGCCAGCTGGATGTCCTTGGGCATGATGGTGACGCGCTTGGCGTGGATGGCAGCCAGGTTGGTGTCCTCGAACAGGCCAACCAGGTAGGCCTCGGCGGCCTCCTGCAGCGCCAGCACCGCGGACGACTGGAAGCGCAGGTCGGTCTTGAAGTCCTGTGCGATCTCGCGCACCAGCCGCTGGAAGGGCAGCTTGCGGATCAGCAGCTCCGTCGACTTCTGGTACTTGCGGATCTCGCGCAGGGCGACGGTTCCGGGCCTGTACCGGTGGGGCTTCTTGACGCCGCCTGTTGCATTGCATGGACACAAGAGTGGACACAAGGACATGGCGCTTCGACCATGTTGTTGGGATGTCCCAATATAACCACACGCAAGAGGGCATGCTGCAGGAAGCATGCCAGGACATGCAGCTGGCACGGTTGAGCATGTGCCTCTCGTAGGAGACCGGAGCGGGAGATGCCGGAAGCTGCAAGCACAAGGGCACGGGCGATATCCAACACAAAAAAGCGCCGCACCAGTGGCGGGCGCGGACTTGCGCGCGGCCTTGGTGGCCAGCTGCTTCCGGGGCGCCTTGCCGCCGGTGGACTTGCGGGCCGTCTGCTTCGTGCGAGCCATATTGTCGTGCCTGCAGAGAACAAAGTGGCTAGTTGGTCGAATACAGCGGTGGACCAACAGCACTGGTACGCAGCCTTGTCAGCGAACAGCGGCCTTCTAATTGCACGACAGGGCCGTCAGCTAGATGATTTACTGTAGTAAGGCTGGCGTGCAGCCGTGCGAGGTTGTGCTGGCAGGGATGGTGGTCAAAGAGCAGGTGATCCGGTTGAGAGGAGGCTGGAGCAAGAGAGGGTAGGTAGCGGGCTGCACCTGGGAGAACGGAGTTGAGAAGGCTGTCAGGAGACGAGGAGACGAGGAGAGCAGAGTTGTTCAACTGCAGGGAACCCCGCTGTTTTCAAGGCTTCGTTCGTTACGAGAGTCTGCCGGAACCAGGGTTGAGGAACCGGCGCCACCTTGCGCCCCTGCACTTGTTTCAGGGTTTTGGCAGAGGCTGAGCTAGGTTCTTCAGCTGAGAGGGATTCTATGCGTGGTCTGAGAGATCTAAGTTGCTGATTCCACATTCGCACCACAGATTCCCAGCCGCTCAAAAGCTCGTGAGCACTGCTGGTGTAGACCATTCTGCTCTCTCCTCTCTGCCTGCCTCAATTTCCTCTCAGCTCGCTCCTCAGCACCCAGCAAGTCAACCAACCATGAGCGGACGCGGCAAGGGCGGCAAGGGACTCGGTAAGCTGCTGCACCTGTCTTGAGTGATGTCACGCCAACAATGGGTCGCCCACTCGTCGTGCTGCGCTCACATTCTATCATCGGCAGCTTGCTGCCGCTCGAGGTGCCCTGATAGCTGCCTTTGCTTTGCTGACCCACTCGCGTCACTTGCAACAGGCAAGGGCGGCGCTAAGCGCCACCGCAAGGTGCTGCGCGACAACATCCAGGGTATCACCAAGCCCGCCATCCGCCGGCTCGCGCGCCGCGGTGGCGTCAAGCGCATCAGCGGCCTCATCTACGAGGAGACCCGCGGCGTGCTCAAGGTGTTCCTGGAGAACGTCATCCGTGACGCAGTGACATACACCGAGCACGCGCGCCGTAAGACCGTGACGGCGCTCGACGTTGTGTACGCGCTGAAGCGCCAGGGCCGCACCCTGTACGGCTTTGGCGGTTGATCAAGCTGTCGCTCGCACCCAGCAACCAAACCCACTGGTGTTTCTAAACACCACCACATTGCCAAATCGCTTCACGATTCACAACGTCACGTTCGAATAATCATTGACTGGTGTCCGTCGGCGGCTGCCGCTGGGGCCGCGGCGCAAACTGCTTGTGCAGCTTGGGCCACTTTGGGCCACTACACTTCTTCTAAGCTATTCTTTCAAGCAAGTACCTAATACCGGTATCGCGAACAAGTTTAAGTTGCAAGTGCCACATTGGCAGCTGCAGCCCAAAATCAAACAAGTCGTCGGCAAACAGCTGGGTCCAGTCCAGCGGAAGTGGCTCGTCCAGCTGGAAGCATACCCGTGGCTGGTCCACCGTGTTGAGCATATCCAGCGGCGCGCCGCTCCGATGCGAGCTGGGCGGCGGCGGTAGATCGAGATCCACCGCGCTCCCCAGCACATCAAGGTTGCAATCTTCTTACCACCCAGACGTTAATCCCTTCCTTCTTCGCATCTTCCACCTGCTACCTCCTCCTTTGTATTTGATTCTCAGACAACTACAGACTCACTGGGCGCAGCCAGTCGAACAACATGTCACACATTGCCGCGTCGCTGGGGTACTCCAACCAGCTGCCCTCAAACACGGCTGCGCTGCCAAACACTGCCACGCGTCCAGCGCCTGCCCCCTCCTCGCCCCACCACACCGCCGCTGCACCGTACAGCATTCCAACATCTTCAGGAGCGTGCATGCTGAAGCGGACATTGCTGGACGCTGCTAGAACACTCCAGTACACAGCACCTGAGCTTTATTTCCACAACATCTCAAAGTGAAAGAGGTACAGCTCACCGAGGGGCCGCTGCGGCGGGTTGCACATGGAGCCGCTGATGAGGATTGGGTGTGCGACGCCGCCGGCCACGTCCGACACCGCCAGCGTGCAGCCAATGGCATAAACCATCTCCAGCTGCGGAGGCGCGGCCGTTGCTGCCGGTGCGCCCCCGGCGAGGCGACCACTCGCGGATCGCTGCCCGAGCGGTGCAGCGCCAGCCGCTAGGGGCGTCGCGCGCACTGCGGCCATAGCCGGCTGAGCCGCAGCCGACGCCACTGCCGCCGACGCCGCCGCGCACAGCGGCCCCTCCGACACCAACACCTCTTTGAGGTGGGGCGCCCCCTGCTGCAAAATGCTGATGAGCGCGTCGGCGTTGCAAGCGATGCCGTAGCGGGCCAGCAGCGCGTTCACGTTGCATCCGCTGCGGCGGTCGCCGCCCTCGCTGCCGCACACGAGTGAGCTGCCGCCCTGCGGAGGATGCCGTGCATGGCAGTGGAATTGTTGCTTCTGGACTGCTCATGTCGAATGCAGCGAAGCCCTTGCTGCTGCGAGCCTCCTCTGCATGCCACTCATCTGAGGCGACAGACCTGCCGCCAAGGCGCTTGTGCAATTCATGCTCCAACGACCCCGCTTTCAGCATACCTTCAAGTCAACGCACCTGGCCAGAGGCGCGCATCTTGCACTCACCTGGTCAACGAAGGCGTGCGGCGCTGCCACCTCCTGCGCTGTGAAGGGCTGTGTGGGGCAGCTGAAGAGGGCCGCAGCGGCGCCCGCCAGCGCTTTGCTAGTGATGCAGCCCTTTGGCCAGCGACCTGGCATGCGGATTGAGCTTCTCCGGCGCCCACCCTGCAGCGCGTCAGTCCACCTCAAGTGGCTTGGGAACGATGCTGACAACTGTTGGACTGACCAGTGGCGCCTGCCACCCACAGACCGTCCTGCTACGAGCAACCGAGCAACTCAGGTACACATACAGAGCAGCCCGCGCCTGCATCATGGAGGCGCTGTGCGAGGCACCGGAAGCTGCTGCGGTGGGAGTGCGTCTCGCCCTTGCAGCAGCTGATGAGCACGCGTGGCCTGCTGTCCGCCGCCTGCGTCTGCCGCTGCTCGCTGTTTGGCGTCTCAGGATTGTCGCGAGATGAGCGCGTTGCCGTCGTTCGCGAGGCGTCTCGGGGCCTGCTGGCGCGCCCTGCGGCTGCTGCCGCATCCAGAAATGGGCTGCTGCTGCTTCGTTCGGCATTGGTGCCAGGACCGGCTGCCGCGCCGTCTGTAACAATCGCCTCTTCATGCCGGTGCCGCTGGCTACCACGGCGCTCCGACAGCCCCATCAGCTCTCGCAGAGCCGCACTGGAACGTCTTGCGTTGTTTTTGGCGGCAGCAGGAGTGGCCGTATCCCGCAAGGGGCTGTCGCAGCTGTGCGAACTCAACACGTTTGTGCTGGTAGGCTGCCTGCTGCGCCGGCTGGCGGCTGCTACCGCCATGCGCTGATCTGCCGTCCTGCACGGCGGTGCTGCGCCTGCTGCTGCCTGAGGCATCAGTTAAGCGGACGCCCATGCAGTCACCGGCGCTTTGACTGGTAGCCTCTCTTTGCTGCTCACCAAGCGGTGCTTCCAGAGACGCCGTTTCGCAAATCGGAGTTGTTGGCCAGGTGCTAAGGGCTTTCGCCTCGGAAAATCGTTTACATTCCACTGACCGGATACCAGGACTCATCTTGTGAACGCTGCTCGATCCCCCGCAGGCGGTTAAGAGCAAGCAAAGTTTTGCGCTTTAGTGCCCGATCGCGATTCGACGGACGGTGTCGGAAGGAGGCGCGCGCGTCAAGTTGCATCACATTGACAACCCTCTGCCAGCGCATTATGATGCGAAAGCTGATGCTGTTTGCTCAGCGCCCACAACTTGGGAACGAGGCTGGGCCTTGGGACACTTACTTCTGCTGGTTGCAAACGCAAGGGAACTGCTCTTGCCTTCGTCTGCAGTGACTGCCAGGTTCAGCCAACAAAGACCTTGTCAGATCGTTGTCTGTCCACAGGCGCTTTGTTCGAGGGGCCAGCGCACACCAACGACGGCGTATTGAACACACTGCAAAACCTCTGACATCCGTTGCATCACACAGTGCTTGCTTTCCTTGGCTTGGACCGGTGCCAACCCGAACCCATGGCAAACAGCATAGGCTTTTTCGGGCGCCACGGAAACACATATATATACGTGCCCAACCTCATCGGTAGGCTGCTTATCATCTTGACTAGCCGGCATCGCTGCATGTGGCTTCCGGAAGCACTGTTGCCTCACAAGCGCTGCGTTTGCGGCAGGATCATCGCAGGCTGGGGCAACCAAAAGGCTGCCTCATTGCGCTGCAAGCATGCACTGTTCTTGGTCCTGCAGGCTATGCGCGGGTGGTGTGCGCGCTGTTCGCCTTTGCGGTGGCGCTGCGGGACCCATACTACTGCGTGTTGACATACTTCCTGGGGTGCGACCTCGAGACCCCGCTCCCGCCTCCTGCCCGCAGCCAGTCATGCGTCTCTCTTGGGGGGGCGCTCCAGTGCAGCATCACTGCATGCATCACCGTATCGCGGCCGTGTCCCAGCAGCAATGCAGGTTCTTGCTGCTTAGGCGCCGCCCCGGTGCTGCGGCGCTCTGTGCGGCTTGCTGCACGGCAGGTGGTGCAGCCAGTGCATCCCGTACCCTGAGACGCGTTGGCTGTCGCCATAGGTTCGTGCTGGACGAGACGGACGGCCGCGCCGCGCGCACGTTCAACCAGAGCTCCACGCTTGGCGCCGTGCTTGACATGGTCACCGACAGGTGAGGGCCCGCCAATCTTTAGAGCCAGCGTCTTCACACCAAGCAGCGTCTGCAAACACATTGACACCACAGTGACGACTTGATACCGTGAAGGTAAAGCACCCGAAGGAAGGTGCCAGCGCCAGGAGCGGCTCATGACACAGCAATCTGCGACATGACTGTCGCTGCGCGACCGCGCACACGCCCCAACTGGAGGACTTGGAGCCTGGCAGCGGGGGCTTTACACAATCCCTGTACTGCCTGGCGCCCAGGCTGTCGACGGCGGGGCTGCTGGCGGTGCTGGGCATGCTGTACCCGCGCTCCTACATGCTGTTTCTGGGCCTCATGTTCCTGGACATCTTCAGCCACTGGTGCGATCTCCAGCTCGTAACTGCTCCAGCTGCGACGAGCAAACCAAGTTGTGCATGCATTGCGCCGGCCTGTTGCCGGATCCGGCGGACACGCGGCACCTCGCCAGAGCCTGATGTTGCCCCAGGTGCCTTCCCAGGTGCGTGTTGGGGCGCTGTCTGGCGGGCCGAGCCGCGCTGAGTGTGCTGATGTCCATCGCCGCAGGTTCCAGATGTACTCAACATTCGTGTCGGGCAGCAGCACGCACAAGGTGGGACTCCGGCGTGCGGCGCGCACGCTCTCTCGTGTGTCTGGCATGCTGGTGGGGCAACTCGGCCGGCTGCTGCTGCCGGCGCCAATGCTGCCGCTCTTGCAATTCGCTACATTGCCACACCCCTGGTCCACTCCCCCCCTCAGGCCCTGAGCGGTGGATGAGCCCCTGTCCTCCCTGTGCTCGGGGCCCTGCAGGGCATGCACAGCCGCAGCTGGCTCGTGCGCACCTACTGCAAGCCCCAGCTCCTCACATGATCCTTTTTGCAGAAGCTTCTGAAACCCTTACTTCCCTTCCGCCCTGCCTGCAGGACGTGCACAGTCGCTCCTGGCTGGTGCGCACCTACTACAAGCACCGCCTGCTGATGGGCGTCTGCTGCATCTCCTGCGAGGTCCTCTACCTCTCGGTGAGCGTCGACCTCTCAGCGACTTCCGAACATCCAATTTCCCAGAAGACACCAGCGGTCCTGCTCATGGAGGCCGCCCGCCGCTGTTGGAAATGTAATTTGCACATGCAGCGCCTTACGAGGCCTTGTTCTGCAGCAATACGGTGCCTGTTTCCACCACCACCCTGTCACACATGCTGCATGCTGCCTGGCCCTCGCCTCCGCATGCAGCTTGTGCTTGTCGTGTGGCGGCCTCGTGCATTATTCAGACGAACCTGTGATGCGAACATGTACCAACTATCCCGCGGGCCCCCCAAGCAGTGCTGTCAATCCAGCACGTGCAGCTGTTGTGGACTGAATCCACTTTCTGTAGGTGGCCAGTGCTGCCTATCGGGCTGTCGGAGGCCACTTTTTTACATATTTTGCTTCGCTGATCGCAGCTGTATGCGCTGGACTGGAAGCAGTTTCGAGAGTGGCCAGTGCTGCCCATCGCGCTGCCGGAGCGGCTGCTGCGGGACTTGCCCGACGCCGCAGGCCTGGAAAAGGTGCTGCACCCCGTGACTGATGAGATGATAGAACCCGGATCCACTGGTTTGCCCTGGTGCCTGGTGCACGTGCTCTGGCGTTTCTGGAGGCATCATAGCGCGCCATTGGTGTTTCGCGGCAGGTTGAGACTGACCCCCGCCGCGCCGAGCTGTGAGCCCTGCTGCAGATTGTCGTTCACAGCGGCGTGTCAGTGCTCGTGCGACGAGGCGTCTTTCGGAGAGCTTTCACGGTGCCGTGGCATGCCCGTGCAGGGACTGCCGCTGGCGGCGGTCACCGCGGCATTATCGCTGCCGGGCTTCCTGGTCAAGCAGATCATCAACTGCTTCCAGCTGCGCTCCAGCATGCAGGCGCTGGTGGCCTATGATCGGGAACGGGAATCGGGCAGCGTGGCCAAGGAGTCTGCCAAGATAGCCTGACCGCTGCTGCACCACAGCGTAGCCGCCGCAGGCCGCCGCCCCGCCCGGCTGCTGGCAACGCCGGCGCAGGCTTGCCAGCAGCGCAGCGTTCGACCTGAACACACTAGGCCCCTCTGCGTGATGGTGGCGACACAACATGTCTCACATGCGTGCTGCAGTTGCTCCCTGGAGTCTCGCAGCGGCGCGCAGGTCGGGCGGACGGTGATCCACCTAGTTGGGACCTCGCACATTGCACTTTTCCGTGCACTGAGTGTGGCGACAGCGTCCGCGAGCAGGGCAGCCTGCGCCATTGGAGCATGACATGTGACCTCAGGTACCTGCCTTGTTGCGGGCGCCGCTGGGGAGTTTATCTGACTCTAGCGAGGTCTAAACTCCTCAGTGTCAGTCCAGTAGCCTGCCTGCCGTAGGCCAGCCTTGGTGATACGGCTCGACCGGATATACCTACACCTCAAGGCAATGCAAACTTGCAACATTGCCAGTACATTGCAGCATTGGATAGTGAACCCGCCCTGGAGCATAAGTTGATGACTCGGCACATCAACTGCGACACCATGATCTGCCATTCGTGCTTTTGTCAGGGCAACTCTTGTATACAGCAGGCTTCATCGTATGTGAGGCACCGTGTTAGTCGTCTCAGAAGGCGGACGCATCGAGCGCGGTCCGAAGTACGATCTAGGTGCCAGTCACGGGGCTCGAGGTGCAGCTGCAGTTATGCTGCGGCGATTGGCCGCTTGCAGGTCCGGATTGGTGATCCGTGATCTCTGTCACGGCACGTTTGTACCCAGCGCTGGAGCAGCCTCCGGCGCCATGCAACCGGGCGTGGCCACAGCGATCCAGCAAATGGGCTGGACCAGCCTGACAGCAACCGCGCTCGGCCGCGGCAGCCGCATGTTATCGACAGCACTAGCAACCAGTGAAGGCTGCCGTCTACTTGACAGCCTGAACCACACAGCACGTGGTGACCATGCGCCTTCCTGGAGCGCCAGCGGCATGGTGGGGCCACAAGGCTTCATTGGCAGCGGCATCAGCTCCAGCACCTGGTCCCGGCGGCGCCTGAGCACGGTGGGGCCGCCTCCCACGACGCCGTTGCCGGGACACCATCCCAACAAGGAGGCCTCCGAGAATGATGGCCCCACTGGAACGCCGTCCCCGGACGGCCAGCAGCCATCAGCCGGAGAAGCTCTCAGCGAGCAGCTGGAGCAGCAGCACGGTCCGCCGGTGCCGCCGCAGCACGCCGACCAGGACCTGCGGCTGGGCTCCGCCATCCCATTCACTGCGACCAGCGTCGCCGAGGCCAGCGTCGTCCTTCAGGTATGGACCCACATCAGCTTTACACTTTCAGAGCTTGCGGTCAACGCCGAAACTCTGCAGCTGCAGTCTGCGGATGCCCAGCGTGAAAATATACATTGCTTGTCCACTACCTGCAGCACGGAGCCTTACCGTATTGAGAAGAGATGACCGGTGTCGGTAGCCATGCGTCATGCCAGCCTGGGGTATATCTGCAAACGAGTGTGCTATCCATTGAAGCGATACTGCTGCGCAGCACGCGAACGTGGCGCACCTGCGAGAGGAGCTGCGCGCGCTGAGCGAGCGGCAGGCAACCGTCCCCTACTCGCAGCTCCTGGACCTGGCCATCGAGCTGTGCGTCTCTCGCCCGCACACCAGTACGGAAGTACAGTTGCTGGGCTTGCAAGATGTGCAGCGGCAGGCGACCGTCCCTACTCCCAGCTGCTGGGCCTGGCTGTCGAGCTGCTTTTCCCCTGCTTACATGGTGATAGATCGGTCCCCGGCTCCCAGCTGCTCGACCTGGCCGTTGCACTGTAAGCTTCCTCTTTGACACTACAAAATCGCTGTTCTGGGATCCGTGAAGCAAACGAAGCGGAACGATGTGACGCATGCAAATGCCCAGCGGCCAGCCACTGTACTCATCGTGCAGCTGCCAGAAGCATCCGAGCTGCGGCTGACCCTAACATAACGTGGTTTCCGCGAGCACAGAGATTCATGCGTTACTGAGCAGCACGAGACGCTGTGGCATGGTCTCACTGTGGCGTCATTGCTATGCGGCGCTGCAATGCCCCTGATTGCACCGCATGCCGCACGGCCTCCCGACCTGCATGTGCCCTGTGCTGCGGGCAGAGGAGAGGGCGACTCTGACCGAGCATGGTGTCCTCTGCTGCGGGGAAGGGCCACTCTGTGACCGAGGACGTGCCCTGTTGCCGCAGGGGCGCCGCGTCCGATTCGGCGGAGGCGGGGCAGCTGGCCAAGGCGCTGTGCGCCGCGGGGGTGGTGCTGCGCTTCCGGCAGCAGGTGTACCTGCGCCCGGACGAGGTCGCGCACGGCGTGCTGCAGGTGCGGACACCTTCATTGTTGAAATCTGTCATACCCACAGAACTCAGTGAAGTCTGAGGTAACAGGGTTTCCGGCAGCGGCGGCGTAGCGCTGCGCTTTCGGCAGCAGGTGTATCTGCCCAGATGACACAGCACATAGCGTGCTGCAGGTTCGGAAACCTTCTCAGAGGTCGTGCACGGCATGTTGCAGATAAGTCGAGGGGTAGCCAGGGAGCACGAAGCACGAAGCAGCAGCTGCTTTGCCTGGCAACCTGGGTGCCATGCAGGTCACACCTTGCACATGCGGCGTTGATGTGTGCCTCCGTGGCGCCAGCGGCACGCCGGCTGCCGCAAGGCAGCTGACGGACGGAGCACCCATCTCGGCAGGCGCCCATCCTAAATCGCTGAGCTGAAAGCCCTCCGTGAAGCCTGCTTCAATCTGCTGTGGCGGCTTTGCAGGCGCTGCCAGACACGCTGCAGGATCTCGAGACGAGGGAAAAGGAGCTGACCGAGCAGCTGGAGCCGCTGGAGCAGCGCAAGCGGAAGATTGACCTTGCGGCGCACAGGTGCCGTGGCTCCTTGTCCTCTGCTGCTCTCGATACCTCGTCGCTCGTCAGGACTGCCAGGGAGTCAATGGCAGGGTAGCAATGGCAGCCAGTCAAGGGTTTTGGGCTGCGTCGGTGGCTGGGCGTTTGGGGGACTGGCAGATTGTTGCTCATGCGCCGGCAAGTCACCTGCTCTGCGAAAAGGGCGGCTGACCGCGGCTGTTCCCGCCGCGCAGGCGCAGCAAGGCGGTCATGTGGTTCGGCTTCACGCTCCTCGTCAGCCAGTGGACCGTCTTCTACTGGCTCACATGGTACAGTCCACCTAGAATGCACCGGGAGGATGCCAAACGGCATGAGAGCGTGCTGCAATTGGTCTGGCCAGGGCCTTGTCACACTCCTGGTCTGTTCCCTGGGCTACAACCATAGCCGCAAGCAGCTGTCTGCTGGAACCGACTTCTCCGAGGCGAGCTCGTGATTGTTGCAATTTGCGCCATTTGCAGGTACGAGCTGAGCTGGGACGTCATGGAGCCGGTACGTCTCCCTGTTTCGATATCCTGTCTTTTCAGCACTCAGCTGCTGCTGCATCTCCGTCAATTGCCGCCTTCGTCTGCAGGACCTCGCTGCTGCACGCCGCAGCTAGCTCTCTGCTCAGGAGCGCTGCCAGCGCTGTGATGTTTCCAAACGCAACTGTGCTGCCGGAGCGAGACGATGTTATGCTGTCAGAGAGCTGAACACATGAACTATCATGCACTGTGTGCCCCCCACAGGTGGCCTACTTTGTGTCGCTGGGCACTGCCATCGGCTTCTACCTCTACTTTTTGCTGACCAATGAGGTGAAGCTGATTTGCTATGTGGTTGAGAATAACCCCGGATGTCGTATCATGTCATCGAGCGCCTGCACTTGCAGCCATCCACGAAGGCGGCTGCCGGTGACGTCGCGCACTTCCCTGCAAGCTCAGCAGCCTCAAGCCGCACTGGCCGCAGGCTTGCGCTGAGGAGTCTGCATGTCCCTATCTGTTGCCAGGTCATGGCGCCGGCCATCACCCTGTCGCAGAGGCTACACAGTCCTGGTCGATAGACTCGCCTGTTGTTGCGACCCGCAGGCTTTCGACTACCACCCGCTGCAGCAGCGTCTGTTTTCGCGGTGGCAGCGCGCACGGCTCGAGAAGGACGGATTCGACAAACAGCTGCACGACAGGTGGGCGCACTGTGCACTGCGCCTTTGAGTACCGCTGAGGAAGCACAACTGCGACGTCGTGGCTGGTCCAGGTGGCCAAGGGTGGCACCTGCCGCCAGTGTAGGAGCTGTCCTCATGTACTTGACACACAGTCATCGCTGCGTTCATGGCGCTGACATGTAGCTTCGATGCCGTAGGCTGCAAGCAGACCTCTCACGGTACCGGCGCTACATCGCGCACTTCAAGCGGGCCTGATGCTGCCCATGAGGCGGCGCGGTGCAGGCACTCTGCGGTCAGACATCACATCTGCAGCAGCAAGCGATAGCTGTGAATCACAAAACTGATGTCGCCTGCTGTAATGGAGAGATCGCCAGTTTTGCAGCTGGATGGCCTTAAAACCACTGTAGTCACTTTGATGGCTGCAAGTGAAAGCATATACTCTCACACACAGAAGACGACAGCAAGCAAGCAGTGCAAGTGAGCATCTTGCCTAGTCAGGCAATTTTATCTTGATATTGCAGAAGGGAACTCTGTGTCAATGCTGTCTTTCTCCTTTGTCGTGCGTGGATTGAACAGTCCCAGCGTGCTGACTTTCCTTGGAGCGTGTGACCTTGCAATCTTCGTGCAAGCAGAGCCACGCAACAGACGAGCTCCGGCAGAAAGACTCCTCAGGACATCCTCCTCGACGCCTCCGCGGCCGGTCACCGTGAAGCGGCGATGTGCACCCAGAAACGATCGATCACAACCTACGTTACGCAAGTGCTCGCAGTTCAACCCGTTTCCGCCGGCTTTTTTCGAAAGCGGCAATGCCGCTGCATTGAATTATGATCGCAGGGACGCAGCTGACCGCGACGATCACTGTGATACTATATGACAGCGAGCTTGGCTTTGCTTTCACACCCTAGACAGGCAGGCCGCACCCCCAACGAGCCTTGGACGGGTCAAAAGTACCACTCATCAGCAGCTGCGATAAGAGGCGGACTGGACTTCAAAAGCTTACATCGCTGCAGATCTCGCTTAAGCACAAACCAGCAACAGCAGCTAGAATGCTGGTACATCAGAACTTGTTGCAGGTCTGTTTAATCATGCATATCTGTGTTGCTCCTTCCGCACTGATGTGCTGCCCTGTGATAATGTGAGCGCTGTCTCACACGCATGCGGTGATGTGCTTCCAGGTCGAGTTCGTGAACACTGACGGCGACATCAGGCCCTGCAACACAGTGCTGGAGGCGATCAACGCCAGCGGCCTCTTCCGCTCGGAATTCAACGTGCGCTACACAGCGCAGATCGACCTGCAGCCCTACCTAAATCGCACGCTGCCAAGCGGCCGCTACACCGTCTCTTTCCGTGCCTCGGGGGTGCGCCTGCTGCGCCCGGAGGCAGACCTGGGCGACGTCGTCCAGCGGTGCGGCCTCATACCAAAGCTTGTAATTCTGGCCTCCATTCTTTTGCAGGCTGCACTTGCAGCTGTTCTTGCCAGGCTGTTGAGCGTGTCAGTTCTGCTTTGTCATCATTGATTCGTGGTCACTGACGCGTAGCCGTAAGAACAGGCAAGCCCACATCGCATGTATTGCTTGTGCGTGCGCCAGATGACCTGATGCTGGAATACCTTCGTCGCTCCTCGAGCTCTCAGCCTGGTCTCGATATCCTGCATGTGCATGAGTACGCCATGTAATGCAGCTATCCATCATATATGCATGCAGTTCGTCGCCTGCTCGCTTGTGCTGTTGGAAGTAGAAGATGAGCGTACTGTAGACTGTTGAGCAGATGAAGTCATTTGCAGCTGCTGCATGTAAACCGACCTGTACCTGTTGTTGATGCGCGCCTGCAGGGTTCCCTATGCTGGGAAACTGAGCCTCGCAGCGGCGGTGGTGTCAAAAACGCGCACCTGACGAGCATCACATACAGCTGTTTAACAGACAGCAGCGGCGGCGGCGGCGGCGGCTGTGACGGCAGCAACAGCAGCAGCGTCGTGTCAATACTGAGATATCAAGGCCTGGGCATCCTCAACCAGCATCAGGGATGAGAGTCAGACTTCCGTTCACCAATTATGTCCAGGCCGACGCTTGCATTCAGCGCATCGCCGGGCAGCGCGCATTATGGCATCTTGAAGACGAAACTATTAAATTCAAGCGTACTTGCCATCGGATTGGCTTTTCTTTCCTGTCTTGGCGACCGTGCTGGAAGGGCATGTTGTGTGCACTAGTGCGAGGTTCCGCGATGCCGCTCACTTGTCTGGGGCAGTGTTTTTATTTATGCGCTTCTCAAGAATGCTGGGTGTTACTCTGATCCGTACGAGTTTCACTGTGTGGCCCCACCGAGCTTGTCTGGACGCTAAATGAAATCGCTCCACCCGCCGCCCTGCAAACAAACACAGGCGGCGTCAAGGCAGGTGTGTGCTCAGCTCATTTCCTGACAACAGGCTTTGCAGGAGGCAGTGCGACGGAACCATAGTTCTTTGAGGTCGCTCCTCACCGCCAAGCTCAATCAGTAGACCCTGGAGTCTGTCTGCAGAAAGTGATGATGGGCAAGCGCTGCCAATGCAGGGGACGCATGCGTTTTTAAATCTGGTGCAAATGTCTGTATTTTTTCGTGGATGGTCTTGCACAGCTAGGACATTCAGCTTTTGTATTCAAGTCCAGTCAGCCGCATGGAGCTGCAACTCACAGGCGCAGCGGCTGCCGCGCATCATTGAACCCCCTGATGCTGGCCCAAAGAAGCGGTGCCCTTTCCAGAACGCCGTGCGTGTATCAGCTGGTGTGCAGGGTTACAACATGTGCAGGGCTTTGTCATGGCATGGTCTCTGGCTGCACTCGCTCTTTGAGCGCCAGTGGGAGCACGTGCATGCACATGCGTATATGCTCATCAATGGCGATCTTGCATCAGTCCACTCAAACTCGCACCTTAACAAGAGGAGACCGAGACTCGCGTGGACAAAAAGCACCGCAGCACCCGCTGCATGCTAGCCGCGATCCGCCGGCACCTCATCTCGGGTCCACACGCAGCATTGCTGAAGGATCAAGCACATTCTTGCCGCATACTGCGAAACAGCAGCGCTGCCGTTGCAGAGGGGAGATCGTACATTGCAGTGGGCCGCTCTTCCAGGCCGCTTGAATTGGCTAGGATGGCGAGCACAACAGACAGCTCTGCGCATCGGCCCATCCAGCGCGTGGCCGTCATCATAGGTGCGTTAGCTTTCCTGCCTGGATATCCTTGTCCGTGTCAGTTCTACAGCTCCCAGATGCAGCGTAGTCACATGCACGTTGCGCTGCATGCTAGCTCCAAGCGGGCCGCTGTGCGGGAGCCGCGCTCCTCACTGCAAGCGCTTTGACAGTTCAACATGTGGGCTGTGACAGCGATGGAGGCGGAGGCGCAACCGCTGCTGAAGAGGCTGGGCCTGCAGCGGGACGACCCGCCCGCAATTGCGTCTCCCGCGCCCTGCGTGACCTTCTCGGGCGAAGCCTTCGGCCTGGACCTCCACATCGTGTGCAATGGTGCGCAGCACGTGCAAGTTTGTTTCCACAACCGACTGGTAGCCAGATGGTTGCACAGGTCCAGCCACTGCACGGCACGCAGTTCTTGGTGTTGCCGCTTCATGGGACCACTCGCGGTCTGTCAGGGCCTGCCAGTCTTGCCCCAAACTCCTGAAAATGTGCTGTGTCAAGCACCAATGGTGGTCAGGAGGGAGTCCCGCTCTTTTGCGGACAGGGTGCTTCAGAATACAACGTAGTCATACGGCTGCCATGCCGGCGGCGCTGACAGCGTGCTGCCCATAGCATCGTTGACCTCACATTGCTTCAAGGTCCAGGCGTAGTGGTCGATCTGAGGGACCTTCTGGTTAGACAGGCAAGACCACTCCGTCCATAATACGGACCAGATAGGCACCGCACTACCGGCGCCGGCGTACTTCCGGGTGCAGTGAAGATTCTGGTGGTCTACTTTCGACTTTGCAGCGCAGCTTCTGAGGCTGCCGCTTCTCTGACGCGCAGGCAAGTGCTCCATCCACAACGTGGACCAAATTGGCACCGTGCCGGCGGCGCTGACGACCTACCTGGCGCTCCAGACGTTCAGCCCGGACCTGTTGATCAGCGCCGGCACCGCCGGCGGGTTCAAGGCCCGCGGCGGCGCCATCGGCGACGTGTACGTGAGCAAGGCCGTGATGCACCACGACCGGCGCATCCCCATCCCGGTGAGCGGCAGGTCGAGACTCTGCGCAGACGTGCACTTCTGATAGGTGCTGGATATCTTGGGACGGCAAACTGGCAGGGCCGTGATGCATCACGCCCGGCGGATCCCTGTCCTGGTCAGTCTGCTGCTGAGCGTATGGGGTCCATCACTGCAATGGGCTTCAGTGTTGCCTGATGGAACCGTCATCAGTGCGAATTCGTCCATCAGTGAGCGCAGCGCATCGCTGTGATACTCCGTTGAGTGCCGTCAGCATCAGCACAGGGTTCTGGGTTGCTAAATTGGCTGGAGGGCATCATGCATCGCACGAGTCGTGCATGCAGCGGCGCTGCCTGTTCGTGAGCAGGAGCCATGTTGCGATTGCCAAGCTGCGCCATTACTGCAGGGCGCTGAGCTAGTTGGTTTCCGAAGCCTGACCGCTGACACCTGCCGAAAGCTGCTGCGGTGCAGGGCTTCGACACGTACGGCATTGGCGCCTACGACAACGTGCCGGCGCCCAACCTGACGTCCGCCCTCGGCCTGAAGGTGCGAGCCCCTAAACCCTAAACTCCGCACGCTGCAGGACTCTGCCGAGCCCGCTGTGCGCCCGCTGCACCTCCCACCCCCTTCGAGGAGCTCCAAACTCAGCGGGAACTGGCGTGTCCGGCCGGCGCAATGGCAGCACCAGGCTGCCCTGCAATCAGCGATGGTCACCAGATCGTGAGCTGGAGCTGCACGGGCTGCAGCAACCTGCAGGCGGGCGGGGCGTCGAGTGGCAGCAGCCTGGACCAGCCCGCTCAAGCCCCTGTTCCCACCTGCTTCCCTGCGCAAGAGGGCGTCCTGTCCAGCGGCAGCGGCCAGGACTTTACCAGGGAGGACGTGGAGCGGAGGGAGCAGCACGAAGCAGCCTGGTCAGGGTGCAAGAGATCATCTACCAAACCGTGTATGAAATTCTCTGTTGCTTCCTTGCGCAGGAGGGCATCGTTTCCAGCGGCAACAGCCTGGGCTTCACCAAAGAGGACCTGGAGAGCATGGAGCAGCACGGAGTGGCCGTCAAGGAAATGGAAGCCGCGTCCATCGCGTGGGCGGCGCACCTGTTTGGCACGCCCATGTTCGCGCTCAAGGCCATCACCGACATCGTGGACGGTGGGCTGCATCAGTTGCTGCTCACACGGTCAGCTGCTTCGTTTTTGCAAGGGAGGTCATCGTTGGCATCATTGGCACTCGCCGACAACTTCCAGGCCGGGCTGGTGGCAGGGAGTCGCTGGCGGCAGATGTCGTCCACCTACATCAGCCGCAGGATTTGGATCAGCCATTTGAGGCGCCTGTGAACAAGCGCGCAAGTCGGTGTGGCTGACTGGCCGTGCACATGTCTGGACGCTTGCTGCTCCCAGCAGCAGACCCGTGGGCATCCGCCCCAATATGTTTCCGGTCATGCTCGACCTGCACACGGTCGCCTGTTCCAGTGCGCATGCAAGCTGTGCGTCTGTCTAATCAGCCGGTGCGCGGTGCCGCCGTCAAGGCGGGTGCCGATGTGCACTGCTGCAATGCCTGCAGGCGACCGGCCAACCAACGAGGAGTTTCTGGAGAACCTGGCGGCGGCGGCGCACTCGCTGCAGGATAAGCTCCCGCAGGTGCGGCATGAATGAATCTCCGTTTCGTTCTCTATCCCGGTCGAGCTTGCCCGAGCCCTGTCTAAGCATCGGTGGGGATCCCACATCTGGTGGCTGGGTGACGATGCTGTTTGAAGTAGTACGCGGTGCAGGAGCTCATTCAGCAGCCCTGCAATGCTGACAGGTAGCGCAGCAGTCCAGACCTGCTACTGCGACGCCGCAGGTGCTCGAGTTCGTTGCTGGCAAGACAGTCGCCGAGCTGTGACGTCATGGGCGATGTCGGACGATTTGAGGGACAACACCGCGGCAGCATTCAGCCAGCGCTTTTGGCCAGCTGCTGGTGGAGCCGCACCATTGAATGGAGCGACAGATGGAGACGAGTGGCGGCTGTGGTGGCGGCAGTGCCGGCCACATGGCATGGCGTGCCGCTGGCATGAAGGCTGGCATATTTCATGCAGGGCACGTGCGTCCGGACTTCTGCAAGAGCCCGATCAGCTAGCTGTGTCTTCCGGATGGTTCACCCCTGCAGTCGCGATCCCAAAATGCACAGCACCGAGGTTCAAACCGACCCCAAATTCATTCAGTTGGCAATAAATTGCGCTCAACCTACCTAGCATCTGCACAGCATTTCGTGGCCCCAACTTGGACCAGTATGCAAAGTTGCATGCTGCCAGTTGCTGCTCTAGGTAGGTATACGAGATCAGAGACTGCCTGACAAAATCATTGGGTACGACAAGTCGAGCGGCATGCGGCAGCATGAGACTCAGACGCACAGCTCGAAGCCAATCTGCATTGCAATTCCGTCTAGTGCGAGGCTGGCCAGCACCGCAGCCCCTGCTGACGACGAGCCAAAGCCGCCTGCTGGCTGGCACGCCATGGCTGGCCCCGGCAGCAGAAGGCCGCAGCAGCCACCGATGTTGCAGCAGTGCGTATTTGTGAAGCTGGCAACAATCGCCTGGCGCTGCCCCGAGTGCGATGCCGCTGCTGTGTCTGCTTTCAAGTCCCATTCTGCGGAGCCTCTGCTTTCAAGTCCCATTCTGCGGAGCCTCTTCCTCATTCCTTTCCGCCGCCTCGCGAGCCTCACGCCGGCGCGCCATTGACCGTCAGGCACATGTTGTCCACGATAAGCTGTGCCTTTGTGGAAAAATTGGCCAGCTGCGCCGGGTCCTGCGTTACCTGCGCAAGCGGCAGCGCCAGTAACGTAACCTATTTGTTGCTTTTCGAGGAACGACCTCGCCACAAGAGACGTAGCAGACCTTGCAAAGAGCACAGCATCTGGTGCTCGACATCGCCAGCGGCAACGAATGAAGCGTCTGCAGCAATGCGCACCACTTTGATCTGGGTCAGGCGGGTGAAGGTTGCCGGCAACTGCAGGAATGACGGCCCCGCAGCGCCCACCCTGAGCTGCGCAAATGCCACCTGCGCCATGCGGCACCAACGTGTCTCAGAAGTGTCTCCATCACTTGCCAATCGGCGGTCCAAGGACCGTACTTCGTGTGTGGACCTGCAGCGATGTGGAAGGACAACCCTGCACGCTTTAAGGTCTTACCAGGTGCCGTCCCGCCAGAGGGACATGCCAATTGAGATTCGCCAGACCATCCGAGCTGGACTTCAACCTGCCTGCATGCGCTGCAGCTCACCCTGACACGCTATGTCAGCTGCAATGTGGCAGCGAGAAAGATAAAACAAAAAAAGGCCCACCTGCGTGTTTCCGATAAAGCCGGTGACGTTGAAGTCCAGCGGGGACGCCTCAGGGAAGCCGGCGGTGCCGTACATGAAGTTCAGGTCGAAAGTGGCGCCACCGGACGCCGAGATGTACGCCGGCTGCATTCAGGGAAGCGCAGGTTCAAGTATGGTTAGATGTGCAGGGCACGCACAGACAGTCTCTGCCATTTGCCAGATGTCCTTCGCTCGTTCTCTGCCCTTCTCCGTTGGCCCTTCTCCACCGCTGGGACGCATGGCCTGTGGGAACAGCTTTGTGAAGCATGACCGCGGGGCTGCACTGGGATGATGTGCTGCAGCGGGCACTGCGCTGGCAGCAACGGCACACAGCACCCTTGGCGCCAGCACCATGCGTCGTCCAGTCGAAGAATCTTTTCTGCGAAGATGCCGCACCTGGGCGTAATTTGACCAGCCGACGTTGCGGGGCGACACAACGCCAGTAGCGAAGCCGCTGGTCGGCACGATGGCCTGGTAGCCAACGGCGTCCCACACATTCCAGTTGCTCCAGTCGAGTGAGGGGTTCAGGTAGTTTGTCGGCACCGGTATGGCTCTGCGGCGCACACATGCCCACATGTCGCATGCGTAGCTCAGCACGAAGTAGTGCAGTGCCTTGGAGCTGTGCGAGCAGCTGCGCACCAACCCTCAACTCCATGTGCGGCAGATGTCTGGACCTGCAGTGCTCTGCCACTCTGCCGGGCCGTCTACTGGCCTTCCGCTGCCGCGGCCGCGGCCAAATCTCTCCAGCCTCACTCATCCAGCCAGCCGCCTGATCAGGGGTCGCTCACCCGTCGAAAGTGCTGTTCAGGTCATCAAAGGTCGCGGACAGCGAGCCGGCAGGGCAGGTGCGCAGGAACGGCGGGGGCGGCGGCGGCGGGCTGGGCGGCGGGGGCGGTGGCGGCGGGCTGGGCGGCCGCACCGGATAGCTGGGATCGACCGGCACTGCAAGGCAGAGGGCTTCGGTCAGAGGCAAGAGAGTCCGAGGGTCGCGTGGGGAGCTGGTGGCGTAACCCCTGCTGGTGCAAGAGGTGTTGGTGGAGAATGCAGTCAGCATGCCTTGGGGTCAACGCCAGGCATGCGAGCGAGTTACCATTGCAGTTTCGGCGCGCACCGGTGCAGATACTGGGCACGATCTTGTTGACTGCGGCCGCCAGGCTCGCAAAGTCGTTGACCGCAAAGTAGAAGCTGTCCTGGCTGGCGATGCCGCGCAGCAGCCCCGGGTTCAGCACCGTGTCATTTTGCTGCGGGTTGTCCTTGACGCCGACGGCGAAAATGCTGATGCCTTCGTCCTTGAGCAGCGCCGCCGTCGACAGCGACGCCGCCTCTGGTCCCGTGGCCGGCCTGCGGCAGACTTGGCCCCGGTCAGTTTCGCAGCGCCCACAAGGCATGCGTCTGGCGACAGCCGGTCTGCCCACACCTCGCTGAAGTTCCTGCGTCATGATGCCAACGGCAGGCGGCACGCAAGGCTCATGTCGCCGACATGCGGGGGCCACGAGCGACGTAGCGCCCAGGGTGGCTCGCGGTGAGTGCGGCTGCTGGTGCCTATAATGCTGCGTGTGGAATACAATGATACAACCCCTGGCATGACGTAGCGCCATCTGGACTGCGCACAAAACAGCCAGCAGGCAGGTGGAGCGTTGCTGCCTGTCGTTGCTTTGCTATTTCTACTCACCACTTTCACCTTGCCGCAAAGTCGATCCTGGCTCAGTTTCGTAGCCCCCTACGGCTGGCAGCCTAATTAGAGAGGGTGGGTTGTCTATAAAGGGCCGGGAGCGCTCACAGGGTGGGGTGGCCATCGGTGGTGAGGATGACCACGCGCGGCGCCCGGGGGTCGGCATTTCTTAGCAGCACGCGGCAGTACTCCAGGCCTGCAGCGGTGTAGGTGCCGCCCTTGTTTTGCTTCGCCGTTGACACCTGCGGCCGGGGAGTGGGGTGGGTCCCTTCGTTGGGGGTTTGATGGGATTTCAGGATGAGCACAAGCCGACATGGTGCGCCACGGCAGCAGGGCGGTGGGGAGCTGTAGCAGTCGCTCTGCCGCGCCGCGGGATGCCAGCACCCATCAGCGGCGGTGCAGCGGCAGAGCAGACCAGCGGGGTCAACACACAGAGGGGCTGCCGAGCAGGACCTGGCCTCCAGGTTCTGCTGCACTCTCAGCACCATGCAGGTCTTTCAAGCAGGTTGGTGCAACGATCAAGCGCTGAGACGCCACGGCTCGCACCTTCGTTTGGAAGGCGTTCGTGTCCCTCGTCAGCGTTGTCACGACGCCCTGCACTTGGCTGTCGAATTTGGCGGCTGTGTACCTGAAGTTTAAAGACGTGAAAACTAGCCCAAAGCTGTGGCTGCATGAAGACCGCTCCAGAATTGACGTGCCACAGCGTGGCACACCATCGGCAGAGCAGGCAGAGGAATCATCAAATGCAGCCGCAGCTGCGAGAATGGCAGGCGAAGGAACGTACACGCTGGTGCGGTCAGAGCGCTGGGCGATCTCGTTGACGGCCGCGATCACAAAGGCCTGCTCCTGAGCCCACTGGTTAGCATCCATGCTCTCCGACTGGTCCAGTAGAAAGCATGCGCTGATGCCGCAACGCCCAACGATGGGACCGCTTGCCGTCGGCGCCCGCGTGGGCTTACGCGTCGGCTTGCGTGTGGGCTTGCGCTTGCGTGTCGGCTTGCGCGTCGGTTTGCGCTTCTGAGCGGGCCGCCGAGTGGGCCGCCGCCGCTTTGTGGGCTTCTTTGTTGGCCGCCCCCGCCGCCTCGTGGGCTTGGCGCGCAGCTGCATGCGGATGGCTGCTGTGGACGTCAGCATCCGCCTGCTGCCCGTGAGCTGCGTGAAGCACAACACAGGTTCAGCACAAAGGAAGCAACCACAGACCAACAAAGGAAGCAACCACAGACCAAAAGCAGCGGAGAAGGGGCAGATTGGACCTGCATGGTCATGGGTTGCACATGCATGTTGTTGCGTGGTTGGGTGCTCACTGCATGTTGTCACGAAATGCGATATCTCTTACGCAACGCCTCGGATGGTTCTGGTCACCAACAGGAAGGTGGTCACACCATGGGGACAGTTTGCGGTGACTCTGCAAAGGACAACCCCACCTGCGCAGCGTCGGTCAGCAGCATGCTGGTTGCATCACCGCCAGCGTCCTCCTCCGCTGACATGGCTGGGGCAGCAGCCACAGCAAGCAAGGACAACAGTGCCACGCAGCCGCGCCACCGCATGATGCGTGCGTTGCCGTTCGCGTGTGTGTCGTGTACTGAGGCCCTGATGAAGTAGTCGCTGGACCTACAGCCATGCAAGCACAGCTCGGAACGGTCATATAGACAGCCGATCTGGCCATATGCTGTGCATAAGGGGATTTCACAAACGTACTCGTCAAGCTGCAGCGCGTGAGGGCCTTGCCAGGCGGAGACCAGCCGACGCGCTGTTGCGTAGCGGTGGCCGGAGTCAAAGGGACGAGTACATCCGCACGATTCATGCTGCAAACACCTTATAGGCCGATGCTACGTCGCCAAGATGGTGAGTTGGGCGTCGTCGGCCCCGCCGGCGTTTCCCTGCTCCAGCCGGCACTGGACAGCCGGAGACCGACGCTGGCTTGCAGGAGAGACGGCCGAGGACAGCGGAAAGGCAGTTGCTTGAAATTTCAATGCTGAGAAGGCGGCGGCGCCGATGATGCGTGGTTTGAGCTTTGGATGGGTGGCAAGTGGCACGCCCGTACGATGACCCCAGATGATGACCTCATGATGACCTGGAATCGTCTGGTATTCCTGCATAGAACCTGATTCTCGGGGGTTATGAATTGTCTCGGAAAGGCAGTACAGACTCGCCTGTCCTGCCTGGCGGATATCGTCAGTCGCGTCGCATGTACGCCTGCAAGACGCCTCGTGATAGCAGCACAAGAGCCTCCTCAATCGGCGGACTCTCGCATACAGAGGTGAAACCACGACGCTGCGCAACGGGTACGCTTTCCTTGGAATGCACATGCGCATACTGAGCCAGCTCTGCGGTCAAAATGCCGCTACACAGGCTCAAGAAGGATTCAGTTCTATGTATATCAGCTTGGCTACTTGATCGCACGAGCTATGGCACGGCGATGGCGCGTCCGCCGGCAGCCCCGCTGATGCAGTCGAATTCTCCCGGTGCAATACACCATGTCAAAAGATGTTTGCATCATTCTCTCGCAAAGGGAAGGTATCGGAAGCCCAGCGAGACAAAATCGATACGGTTTGACTGCAGTGCTATTTCACGGTCCGATCCCGAAGGATCGTCATCTGGGATACGCTAGGAGCTCCCTCACGCATGCTGTGCATGCTTGCAGCAAGCACAGCGGAACCCAGATAGCTCTGGCGCTGGACGGGGGCGGTGGACCCACCGTGGGTGCTGCAACCCAGCGGTGACCCCCAGGCTGCAGTGCTGCGATTCCCCGGCGGCGGGGTACAGCAGCGCATCAGTACCAAGCCACTGCTCCAGGAGCAGCGGCTCCTTGCAGCCTTCAGTGGCCCGGCAGCTGGACGGCAGCTGAATCTGCAGGCTCCAATTCCACCGTACACAACAAGGTCAGAGGGCGGCGCACGGACAACTAAACATGGACGCCGACGGCCTGGAGGCGGACCGCGCCGCTCTGCTCGGCGGAACGCCGTCGCTCGGCGATGCGAAGCAGCCCAAACCGCCAGCGCCAGTGTCTTCATCCACCCCGAAGCCGGTGCCGTGCGACGCAGCGGACGTCGCCGCTGGCAAGGCCGAAGACGGGGCCATGCACGGCACGATTGCCCACGAACTGCCGGACCAGCAGGCCTCGGCGGCTGACAAAGGAGGATCGAAGGGCGCATCTAGAACACGGCTGCGCTCCAGCAGCGGCTCTGGCGCATTTGGCGCATCGTGGCGCACGCTCGGCAGCCGCGGTGTTGCGGTGGCCGTCACCATCGGCTTTGTGCTGGCGCTCGCGCTGCGTGCCGCCATATGGGTGCGTTCAATTCTCTCGGTTGAGCCTTCCTGTGATCATGAACTGCGACATGAAATCAGTGACAAGAACTGCAAATCTGCTGTGTGTGGAAGCGCATGAGAATCAGGGGTCGAGGCGCGCTTAACTCTAAGTTATGATTCAACGTCCTGCCCACAGTCCAGCTGCGCATGTATGTTGCCGCAAAGGACTCAGTGGGATCCACCCTCGCGAAATGACTATGACTGGGCGGACGGTCCGCAGGGACCGCCGATGCCGCCGTCATGGCTCCCCGGCAAGCACTTTGAGCCGCGTGCTCTCTTCGGGCACATGGCTGCGAAGCAGCCGCCGCCCACCTGCCAGCGCTACGTTCCCAGCTCCTGCTACTTCCTGCCAGGTGAGTGGCGATGTTTGCTGAGTAGCTGTCATCTTCTTTGCTACCTCTTGCTAGTGCCAATGTCTGCTGGGTGCTGAGCTGTCCATCAGAGCTTCCTTTCAGCCTGTGAGTTGCTGGGCGCCTGCCAGTTGGAGCATGTACCTGCAGACAGCGGCTGCAGTCGGAAGGTGCTGCAACTACCTTTTATGCACCCTCCCCGTCTTCTGCTCATGTCGCAGGACAGTCACCGCGACAGGGACCGACGCCGTCGGTGCGCGTCGACTTTGACGTTGGGGATGTCCTGGGCCAATGCCCGTTTGCCTCCTCAGGTGCGGATCCGGACCCCCGCACTGCACTGCCTCGAAACAATCGCCGTACTCGGCACTGTGTCAGTCCTTTGTCACAGCGGCTAGTACCAGCGCCGGTGCATCATCCTTTAGTGGATTGGGCAGCGGGAGCAAGCAGTAGGAGATCCGGTGTCTGAACCGTCTCTGCAGGAAGGTACTTGAGCGTGCCGGGGCCCTGGTGCACGGACCCGCCTCCCCCCTTCTGGCAGGAGCCTCATCGGCCGCCGGGCGGCCGACTCCGACCGACGTGCGGCCCCGGCGCCGCCTGCTGCGGCAACAACTCCATCGCCGGCGACTTCTTCAGGGTGGGCGCCTGTTGGGTTAGGAATTTGTTCCATGCTGCCAAGCGCATGGCTGTCAGCCCATGCGGCACCACAAGGCACATTGCCATGTGCTAGTAGCACAGCGGCTGGGCCGAACCCTTTCCAGGGTGGCACTACCAGGTGCACGTGTGCAGCCTGCGACCTGCTGTTCTGGCTTGCCTGTGGGGTAGGAGGTTGTGCTTGCCACTGCGGCCGACAGCGCATTGGCACTAGGCGCTCCTACGAGGAGTGCTGCACACTCTCGGTTGCCTGATTGCACTGCTGCCCCGCCCCGCCAAAACCTCTGAGGACGATACATTAGAGAGCCTGCAGCCTGGTGCATTGGAAACGTCAGAGCGTCTCTCAACCCGTCACAGGATGGTGGGGTGAGGCGCCAGCAGCATGGGGCGTGAAACTGTCCAGTTCTCCTCCCTTTCCACTTGCGTAGGACGACAGGAAGGTGCAGCTGCAGCTCGGGGTATCAATCCTTTGTCTTCTCCACCTTGTACAATTTGACAGCCCTGGGCCCCAGCTAGACACGCTGTTGACGGGGCGCCGCATCGCCAGATCTGCGGCTTTGAGGCGTCAAAGCTTCATGCATCTAAGCTCCCTATCCCTTCCTTTCAGACCCGTTCTGAGGGTGGTCCTCTGTCTAGGATGACACGACGGGACGCCTGCAGCTGGACACGCAGCCGATGGGGTGTGCCTACCACGAATACACACGCAAGGAGGTGCTGCAGTGCATGGCTCGCCCCAAGGGCCGCTCTGCCTTCGTCTTCATTGGTGCGCGCCGCTCCGTGACATCAGCGCAGGCCACCTGCTGGTTGGGTGACCGGTTACGCCGGTTACGACATGTGTGTGCATGGCCCTGATTTCGTTCTGCAGCAACCCTCCAGAACTTGAGCCCGTGCAGTGCCTGGTGCATATGTCTGACCTGCTGATGGTATTGCCATGCGCCCCCTGGGGCCGCTCAAACCTGCAACTCAACCAGTGTGCGCCCATCGCTGGTTGCCCTCTGCGACATCCTCGTGTGGAATTTGCAGTGATGCACATCCAGAA
This sequence comes from Deuterostichococcus epilithicus, assembly GCA_033439295.1. NCBI lineage: Eukaryota > Viridiplantae > Chlorophyta > Trebouxiophyceae > Prasiolales > Stichococcaceae > Deuterostichococcus > Deuterostichococcus epilithicus. The sequence continues at coordinate 1,642,812 of JAVTLE010000004.1, read as the reverse complement.
GGTTCAGGATCTCCGGGAGCAGCGGCGTGCGCTGGCAGGGGGCCCCCTCTGAGGGTCGCTGTCGCAACTCTATCAATCCGGCAGGATAGCAATGCAGCTGTTACACGTGCCTGCAGGCGACAGCATGACGCGGCAGATGTTCATGCGGCTCATCAGCATGTTCCGTGGCGAGGAGCGCTCCTTCGATTACGGCCCCCACACCGCCGCGCGCTATGATGTCTGCGGCGGTCCCTTCCCTGCTGACAGGTGAGGAATAACGAGCAGGAAGCGCAGGGGTTCAGGTCTCACGAGCTCCTCCAGGAATGTTCCCCGTCTGCATTTCCTTCGGCGCCGTCCCACATGCAGCATGCCTTTTGCATGCGGCAGAAATCCATCTCTGGCGACGCCGAATTCATCTGGGGTGTGCCTTGGACCCCAAGTCAGCACAGCAGTGGCCTTTGCAAACCCGGTTGCCAGAAGAAACAAAGAACCAGGGAGTCCTGAAAGCATCAGGCACCCCGCTGGTCAGGCTCGACAGCGAAGGTGGGGTGAGAGGAACTGCAACAGCTGTCACGCCAGAGATGCATGCCATCTCGTGAGCTTGCGCTGCCTTTCTAAAAGGGTTTTTGGCTGTCATGCAGGTTCATGGTGGCGCAGCAGATGGAGGGGCAGCATCCCTTCCAGCAGATCGACGAGTTCCCGCTGGATGGCCTGCTCAACGGCCGCGAGTACCAGGTGCGCTTCATTGATTGACATCTCCAAAAGTCAAGACATTCTCTGCTTACCGCTCGTTTGAAGATGGGATGATGCGAACCCTGTATCGCTGATGTATTGGCGCTGATGCACATGTGCCCCAAGCATCACTGCTCTGCCGCCGTGACACTGCTGCCTCACATCTTGTCGTAGCCCCTCCCCTTCCTGCACTGCAGGGGCCGTCGCCGCTGGACATGTGCCGTGAGCCGCCGGTGTCTGCCGACTTCGTGTGGGCGCACGACTTCGCCTGGCAGACGCACCAGATCCGGCGGTGCGTGCCGTATATCTTGCATTCTGCCACATGCAGCTGTGCCCTGTTGGTGGTGATACAGGGCACTGCAGCTGAGCAACAATCCTGCACCATTATGTGGCATTGGGCTGGGGCGCAGTCTGGCGGTAAAGACATTCTACTGGCACTGTCTTGCGAAGTCTGCCCTTCGATCTCGGCGCAGGTACATCCTGTCGCACGACATGAAGGACGCCATCATGACTATTTTGGTGACCTACCACGAGCAGCGATCGGACCTGGACCAGATCTGGTTGAACGCCATTGGCGAGGCTAGTGCTGTAGCCAAGAAGGTGAGCCAGCATCTCAATTCTCTAAAGGATGGTGCTTGCGCGGCAACAAACAGTCGTAGCTCACAGCGTCGCTTGCATGCGACTTTGGCTGGAACTTAACGACTGCAATGTATCTCCGCCCTGCTGTACTTTGCCAGGCACCGGCAGCTGTTCAACATGAGCAGCTGCCTCAGAAGCAACAGCACAAAGGCTAACGCGTATTATATGAAGCATTGGTCTAAGAGCTGGCCCCATACGCTCAGGGCCTGTTATGCATGGGACAAAACAGATTGCTGTGTGTGTTGCAGGTGATAGTCATGACCGTGCCAACATCTACCTACAAGCCAGAGTTTGCGGGCTACATACCGCTGTGGCGCCAGCGAAATGAGGTGCGGTGTCCTTTCAGTATGCCAGCAGCTTGCTCGTGTTTTGTGTTGCAGTCTCATCAGAACCCTGATCGGCACCCGCTCGTATGCAAACCCTCATTCTGGCTGGCCACATCTAATTCTGCACTCAAGGAGGTAGACTTGCGGCTGCCACTGCTTTGCAACTTTATCGCTGCAATGCCATCGACCATTATCCTGCCACCTGTGCCGCAGCTGCTGCGGGAGTGGATGAAGCTGCAGCCCGGCTTCGGCAAGCGCCTCATCCTGCTGGACTTTGACAAGATTACGTACATGAAGCATGCGCCGACCACTCTCGAGGGTCTGGACTGGCATTTCCAGTGTATTTTCAACTTCGAGGTGCGTCAATCTGCATGATACCACTGTAGATTCTACTTACGGCGCTGAGACATTTGCGTGGCGCACTGGAGACCTCCGCAAAGGTATGCATCGTTACGAAGCAGCCGCTGCAGGGGCGGGCATGCTTTGGTGAGAGCCTTGGCATGTGGTGCGGTCAAGATGGCGCATACAGGGGCGTCAGCTGGTGGTTTGAGTGTTCCGTCTTGTGTCCCTGCAGCCGCCGGGCTCGGGCATGCCAATGAAGGCAGCTCGCCACATCGAGCACCGCTTCCTCAACCCCACAGGGTGGGCACTGAACAGGTGCGGCGCTACATGACATCTTCTTTGGTAAACATGGCGGGCGGTGCCGGCATCGATGCGTCGTACTCAAGGCATATCATATTGCGAGCGCAGCTGACTGCATAATTTCTTAAACCGATAGCAGCTAGAAGCCGCCTGCCATGCAGGGCCAGGTCCGAGCCGCAACTGATTGTCAAACTGGTTGTCACTATCCTGCCCGCGCAGGTTCATTGCCGACGACGACCGCGACTGCATCGATGACATGAACCGCGTCATGGTCAACATCCTAATGAACCTTGGCTGCAACCAGACCTGATGATGATCGAATGGGACGCGGCATCACAAGCGTCTTGTCGTAAGCTTAGCAGCCTTGAAGCTGCGTCTCTAGGAATTGCGGGGGGAGGAGGGGGGAGTAAGAGGCATGTATCGATCCCAGAGAGATCTCAGCAATGCATGCAGGTTCGCTGCACCGGACAGTCAGTCTGCATGCGTGCACTGCCATTGCAGTTTCTGACAGCAGCGAAGCACGGTAGCGAAGTTTGTGCTTGATACGACAGCAGAAGGGCAATGTCTGCCTCGATCGCCGTGCTGATCGTGAAGTGGTCGAGCAAGCTGGTGAAGATTCTCAAAGTGCCCGAGGAAAGCCATGGCCAGCGAGTGATGTGCATGCGACCAGACGAGCGCTAAACCTGCCGCCACCAAGCACAGCGCCGGCCACTGCAGTGCGCCGCAGCGGTCCGTTATGGGCAGTGGCGAAATGAGCGGAAACGGTCGAACCGTAGTTTGGGTTTTGCCTTCTATTGACGGCATTCAGGTTGGTCCTCGAACTCAAAAGCTTTGTCAACTACCCTGTTGTCCTGTGTAATTGAAAGGAAGAAATTCCCATCAGGCTGATCGATAATTCCTTCCCTTGTTGTCTCCAAAACTGCCGGTCAGTCCCCATCAAAAGCAGTACATCATCCGGTACAGCGTTTTCTGGCACAGTTGCTCACGCAGTCCTTGCAGGAATTCTCCCAAGATTGTAAGACACATAATTGTACCTGCTTGCCTCATGTCCTGGCTGAAGTCCGCTGTCCACGCAGCCAAGGTTCAGTTTGCCCAGACGTACGATCCTCGGTGTCAGGACTACACAGCTGTGCACAAGCCCGCCGTCGCGGAACTCCATCCCGAGGCGAGCTAAGATTTGTGTTAAGAAGTGATGTTCGACTGGACATTGTCTTTGGTCGATCCGCGTGTAGACGGTCACGGGAGTTGGTAATCGCACGATGCGAAGGACTGACTTGTCATGAATGTGCCTGCCTATCATGGAGTCGTGGCATCATATGATTCTTAGAAGTCCCTGCATTCAGTAGAGCTACACCGTCTCGCTTTTGATCGGTTGAATGCGCACCTGTTCGTGCAACTTGTCGACCTCGCCAACATTTCGACTGCTGCACCCGTGCTTTTTACATGCGAGAATGCTGACATGGCATTGCTGTATCCAATGAACGCGTGCAGCAGGGTGACACCGCCATCGTGCTGGAACCAGCAGTTCGTTCCTCTGCTGCAGGTGTTGCCTCCGGCTGACGCCGCACGGGAGGCAGTGGAGCCTGGGGTAGGCTTCGTGGAGCGCAGACCACACCGCAGCAGCGACGTCCAGGTCGAATCTGCCCGCGACTCCGAGTGCCAGGGGATGCTACGCTGAGAGCCGCACCTGCAGCGCTGATCGCGCAGCGGCAGCGGCGGCGGCGGCGGGCGCCGCAGCGGCTGCGTCCCCGTTCCAGAGCAGGACCAGTCGCGATTCGACTCGAACCGTATCTCAGCAGCCACAGTCAAGACAAGAGATCGGGGCCGGTGACCCGCCTCGCAGCGCAGGCGGTGCACTGCAACACCAGCGACCCGCCGCCCCCGCCAGAGGTGCCGCCAAACCCTCGGCCGGCCGGCCGCGGCCAGGCCACTGACGCGAGATGGACAGCATGGCGCTGGAGACGCGGCTGCTGGCGGCGCAAACGTCGTCGAATCATGAGCTGCTGGACGGCTTGGACAGGGTGGCGCCTCCGCCGCTGGCGCCCGGCAAGAAGACCGATGACATTGAAGTGCCGATCTGTGCAGCAGACGATGTTGCCGCCGGGTTCCCCAGCAGGAATGCGGCCGAGAGCGGCGGCACCAGGCAACACTCACCGCAGCGGCTGTGCAGAGTTAGCGGCGGCGGCATAAGTAAAGCACCAGCTTCAGGCGCGGCGTCATGGCAGGCCGCCGGGCGGCGGGACGCTGGTGTGGCAGCGCAGCAGTCATGGCCTGCACGCGGCGGGCGGCTGGCGACAGCATTTGCGCTGCCGGCGCTGGTGGCGGCCATCCTGTGGCTGCTGTTGATCGTCGTGCAGGTGGGTTCAGCTGACGCTTGCAGGTCTCCAGGAGCCTGGTCGCGGCTCCCGGAGTCGGCCTCATGCTGCCCTTGCATGTGTCTGGCGTTGCATGTGCCCGGACAGATTCCAGGCAAGTTGAGACCGGAACTGCAATCAGTACCCGCCAAGTGCAATGCATGCCTGTGTGTGATCCTGCAGCGGCCGCCAGCGTGGCCTGGCATGGAGACTGCGACCACCGGCGTCGGAGCGGCGCTGTTTGGGCACCTGCGCAGCAGCGTCGCGCCGGCGGGCTGCCAGCGATACGTACCCACCGCCTGCTACTTCCTGCCAGGTATTCGCAGCCGCAGTCGATGTGCCTGAACGGTGTGCCTGGCGCATGGTAGTACGTCCCTTGTGACCAACGCATGCCGGTCAGCGGCTGTCCATATATCAGCCATCTTGTCCGAGTTCCGCCCTCTGGCCCTTTGTCTTGCTCTGCTTCACTGGTGCTTGCAGCTATCGACCGTTGCAATGGGCCTCGCCGGCCGTTCCGCCAGCTGAGTTGAAAGCTCCTGACTTTACAACTGCAGGCAAGCAGGAGCCGCGGCAGGCGCCGACCCCGACGGCGCAGATTGCCTTCGATGTCAACGAGGTCATGGGCCACTGCCCCTTTCCCTCTTCAGGTGATTGCTCGTTTCCCACATGTTCGCATGCGACCCAGGTCCAGACGTGTGGCAGCACGGCGGGGCATTGGGCCCTTGGAGTGCAGAATGCAGAAGGCTCTGTCCACGGGCTGCACAGGGGTTGGCTTCCGCGGTTGTCGGCGAGGCTGTGCCGTCACGCAGGCGAGAGCATTCTCTGCGCTGCACTGGACAGCCTCTGCATGCGGCGCAGGCCGGTTCCTGAATGTGCCCGGGCCGTGGTGTCTGGGGCCTCCGCCCCGCTTCTGGGGGGTGCCCGCTGCAAGGCGGCCAGGCTGCGCAGACGGCGCGTGCTGCGGCAGCGACAGCATCACTGGAACATTCCACCAGGTGACCACCGAAGTCGCCATGTCTAGCACTCTGGACAAAGCTGCTCAGGCGCCGCTCGGAACAGCACTGCAGGCATGAAGGCGGACAAACGTGAGCTCAGAAGAGCGGCGTCATGCCCGGGAGCAGTCGCATGGCTAGGTCTGGACAGGACTGGAAGGTGTCCATGTGTTTGTACATCGTGCCGCGCAGGATGCGGCCACCGGGAGGCCGGAGCTGGCCAGCAGCTGCTCGCTGCACGAGTACGGGCGGCGGGACGCGCTCCAGTGCCTCGCGCGGCCGCGCGGCGACGCCGCCATCCTGTTTGTGGGTGCGAGGCCCCAGTTCGCGAACGCGCAGTCCCCGTGAACCCCCGACTTTGAGCGCTCGCGTGGACCAGAACGAGATGCAGTGCGACGGGACGAGAGCCTTGTCTCAAGAGAGTGGTTGCGAGGGAGGTGCTGTATCTTGAGCGCTCTGTGGCGCGCAGGCGACAGCATGACGTGCCAGGTCTTCACGCGGCTCACCAGCTTGTCGCAGAGAAGTCCTGTATTCTGACCAAGTTGTGGCGCGCAGGCGACAGCATGATGCGCCAGATCTTCACACGGCTCATCAGCCTGTTCCGCGGCGAGGAGCGCTCATTCGACTATGGCCCCCACAACGCCGCACGCTACGACGTTTGTGGCGGCCCTCAGCCTGCAGACCGGTGCGTTGATCGGCCTGGGTCGCGATCTGCCATTCAATACCCAGCTCGCCTTGCATTCTGCTGCACATTCAGGGGCAGGAAAGCAGCGCGCTCCGCCGCCTGCGCATGTTGTGTCCAACACACCAGCGCTGCAGCGGGGGGTGTGCACGGGACGTGCAGCAGGGCACACAGTCGGCGCCGACCCCGAGACCATGGTGTGCGCAGGCTTGTGGCGTCGCCGATGCCGGAGGGGCAGTTTCCCTTTAACCAGACGCTGGACATGCCTGTCAACGAGACCTTCGACGGCCGGTTTTACCACGGCCCCTCCGCACTGGATTCCTGTCGGCAGCCGCCGGTGGGCCTGGAGTTTGCGTGGGCGGCGCACTTTGAGTGGCAGGCGTTCCAGCTACAGCGGTGCGCACCTTTCCACCAGCACCTTTGCCCAGGGTGCTCTTCAAATCCCTTCAGACTGCGGACTCACCTGCGCATCGTTCGTATTGGGCGGTTCAGTCTCTAGTTGTTGGAGGCAATTCGGGACAGCAGGTCAGGCATGTCTTGTTCATGCTAATTCACGGCTCAGTCCTGTGACTGCTCTCTGGGCTGCACCTTCTTCCACTTCAAGGCGCGCTGCAGAACCAGTACCCCGCTAGCCTGCTGGGCTCGCAAAACACCCTCAATTGGCCAGAGCACGTGCACGGTCAGGTACCTGGCGACGCACGACGTGAGCGGCACCACCATCACGCTCATGCTGACGTACCACGAGCAGCGCGCGGAGCTGCCCGACTTCTGGGCGGAGACGGTGCGCGCCGCAGCCGCGGCGGCGGCGCGCGTCATCCTGATGACGGCGCCGACGGCCATCAGCAAGGCGGCATACCTGCCGTTGCGCCCAACATGGCAGGCGCGCAACGAGGTGCGGATTTGTTTCCTTTGGAGTTGCTTTTCCTACAAGAACGTAGACACGGAATCAATCATTATGTATATCCTAAGGTCCATTGCTGCCACCGACTGCGTGTTTTGCTAGATTCTGGGCATCGCTGTCGCCCGCTGTGCCCGCTTTCGTTCTGAGTCGGGTTCGGCGGAGCAGGAGAAGATCGGGGGGCTGCCCGCATCACCTGATGCGCAGCATCGAGCTACAGGATGAGCAGACCTGCGCCAGCAGCCCTACACTCTGCGCATTGACGAGCGTGCACCGTGATGCGAGTCTTCATTGCATTGCTGCAGGCGGTGCGGGCGTGGGTCGCAGCGCAGGCGGACCCCAAGCTGCTGCTGCTGGATTACGACAAGCTGTCATGGGCGAGGGGCGCACCGCGGGGCTTAGTCGGTGACGACTGGCACTACCAGTGCCTTTTGAACTTCGAGGTGCGCCGCTTGAATTGTGGCACGTCAGCGGCCCTGCAGCCTTAAGTGGTGACGAGTCACAGGCAGCAAGCGGTTTCATAATGAAATCCAGCTTGGCGCCAGCGCTGGCAGGCAGCACTCTTAGAGTCATCGGGTTTGAGGCGGCCGGCGGCTGAGCCGAGCAGCACATGGCGATGCAACGCAAACTTTGCGTAACTTTCCAGCCACTAATGCATGTTTGTCTCACGCTGATGGCTGATGCCTGCTGTGCCTTTGCACAGGAGCCCAAGGTCGGGCCGGCGACGCTGCTCAGCCGCTTCGACTCCCACCACTTCGTGTCGCCGACGGGCTTCAAGCTGCACGAGTTATGGGTGGACGAGCGCCGCGAGTGCATCGACGACATGAATCGGATCTTGGCGAATGCAATCCTGAACCTCGTCTGCAACGAATAGCGCCGCAGCCGGCAGGGAAACGACGACTGTGCGCCCAGTACACGTACCGCCAGGCTGCCCCCCATGGCTGTATGTGGCTGTGGTGCTGCTGGTGGTGTGAGCAGCGCGTTTATCAATTCCTATCCGTTGGTGAATTATTGATCCCAGGTGCGGGGTCCTACACGGCATCATTGTCGCTACTGCAGGTCAGTGTCGTCCTTCACGTTCAAACGTCTGGTGTTCAGCTGTCAGTGGCATCTGGCAATATTTCGTGGCGTGATCAAGTTTTGGGCATCTTTCAGTAGACGCAAAACTTGGGTGCGCATCAATCCCTGATCAGCAAGCCAGCTGCGCATCGCAGTGTTCGAAGGTAAACCGAGGTCTGTCCGCCATACTGTCCGCCAGTGACACGTGTGTCCCTCCTCTAAGCCACGCTGGACGCGGCAAGCTCACAGCGTGATCGGAGCGGGTAGACGGCAGTAGCGCTTGCAGAAGACGCCACCCGCCAGCCCAACAATTGATTCACCTGGAAGCTGAGATGAACAGGCTGGCTTGTGGAGCCTGCCAAAACGGCGTGGTTTGCTGCACCTGACAGCGTGATAACAAGTAGTGTTGGCCACGCCCAATTCAGGTCTGGCGTGAGCGCTCTTCACTCCGGAAATTTCAATTCTTTTTTGTGAAGCTGGCCTGGAAGCGTAGCTGACGAGGTGCACCTCAGGTGTTGTGCTTCGTACACTTGCCAGTGCAGGCGTTGCGCTGTGCGACTGCAAGGCCTCGCGGCCAGAGTCCCACTGACAGCTGCATACTCGCACCAGCCGTAGAGCAAACTCCGACACTTCGTGGACCCTTCTCACTACAGCAGCTGAGAGGCCAGTCCTGTCTAGCGCACGGTACAATGCCTGACGTCTGAAGCCCGCATGCAGGGATGTGCCATGGCCATGTTCTGGGTCTGCTGATCCTTCTCACTCGTTCGCCACAGGCGCTTCATGACCCGCCTGCCGTGAGGGTCAGCGCCGGCAGAACAGGAGGCTGCACGAGCGGACTACCGCCCGGCTGCGGCGCGGCATCAGCACGTCCGCAGCGGCAGCGTGGTCCGCTGCGGCATGATGCCAAGATGCGGCTGTCGCGGCGCCTTTGCGCTTCTGCTGTGTGCTGCTGCGTGCCTGGAAGCAGCTTCCGCCTGCGCTGCCGCTGCAGCTGAGGGAAGCACAGTCAGGCATGCAGCCGCGGAGGGCTTTGCAGCGCGGTTGGCAGCCGCTGCAGATCGGGGGCGCCCGGACACCACGGTGCGAGCCTACCCTGCGCCGCTGGTGGCTGCTCGTTCCGCACAAATGAAGCAGTCGCCGACGACAGCTACTCCGACCAACATGAAACCAAGTGACAACAGGAATGCATGGCCCTCGAAGCTGGATGCCTCGTGGACTCTTGAGGGGTGCACATCACCGACGGCTTGCGGCGCCTTGCAACTAAGCAGGGGCACAGCGGTAGGGCTATGCTGGCGGCAAACGAGAAGCAGAGGGCACTGAGGAGGCGGTCGAACCTCGAGTCAGCGGTGAGCGCGCAAAATTCATCCTGCAAACTCAGCAAATTCTGCACAGCATGACCGCTGCATGCCACACCTGAGCAGACAGCCTGAGGACTGTGCAGCAACACACGGAGAATTGCTCCGCAGTAGGAGCAACCGCATGCCTTCACCACTATGGGATCAGTGCTTGCATCACCGGATCCCTGACCGGACGCATGCCGCCGCGTGCAGGCGGGCTGCGCCGTGTCGGTGTGCTTTATCATGGACCAGTCGGGCTCCATGTCAGCGGCGCAGTGGAAGCTGCAGCAGGCGTTTGTGGCGAGTGCCGTGGCGATGCTCAGTGCCCGGTCCGGCAGCCGCAGCAGGCGCGCTTCTTGGAGTTCCCCTGATGCCTCCACGTTTCGAGCGGGCTGGCAGCACCATGCCCGCCTGTGGCGACAGCGGAAGAGAGGTTTACGACCTTTTCAGCAACCGAGCCGGCTTCAGCCGCCTCCGCACCGGGCTGCGAGCGCGGGCAGGCAGCTGCGGGCCGGCATGCGTCCTCTGCCACAGGCAGCAGCCGTACTCAGCGGTACTCAGCGGTCCCTGCCTCGGATCCACATCAAAAGGCGCATATGTTAGAATGAAATCGAAAAGGAGCAACAACAACAACAGGTCGTGTCGCCGTGCTTCCCGCAGCTATGCGGCGGTCAAGTTCGACTCGGATGCGCAGACAGTGGTCCGCTTCACAACATTCGCCACGAAGGCGTCCGCTGCGGTGCGGGCCGCTCGGCGGAACACCGCCAAGGGCACCTACACAGCCAAGGGACTGGACGCCTGCCGGACGCTGCTGGGCGGGGCGTCCACGGCGCGGCCGCGTGTGGCGGTGCTGCTGACTGATGGGCGGCCCACCTTGTGAGTCTGTATCTTGAACTGCTGCTGTCAGTCGGTGTTGCTCTCAGAAGCATCTCCGTCTGCCGGGCCCTGCTGGCTGTGGCGCCCTCCACGCTGCTGCGCTCGTCAACGGCTTTGCCCCCGATGTTGCTGAGTGTCACCCGGCACAGGCCCGAGGGCGATGTGGAGGCAGTCACGCTGACGGCGGCCGCGGCCCTCAAGGCGCGGGCCACCCTTGTGGTGCTCGGGGTCGCTGACAAGGCTGGCCAGTCCGCCGACGTGCTGAACCCGCCGCTCCTGAAGCAGGCGCGCCCGGCCGCTGCAGGCCCTGAACACACCCGCATGTCTGCGTACCAGAGGTTGCAACTGCTGCTGCTGCTGCTGCTGCTGCTGCTGCTGCTGTGCCTGCGCACTGTGCCGCTCCCTGGTTGCGATCTGTGGTGCAGCCTTGGCTCGCTCAGCTCGTGACACTGTGGAGCTCAAGCAGGAACATTCCATGGCGCCAGCAGGGCTAACGGGCAGAAGCTGTCGCTGCCAGGCTCGCGCGCCGGGCCGACCCATGCGTTACACTCTGCCTGTGCCTGCAGGTTGCCACTTCCAGCAGTCTCTACTTCCCGGTGTCTGGCTTCACGAAGCTGGCGGCGGCACTGCCCAAAGCTCTGGGCGCAGTCTGCGCAGGTGCGCCCATGAGGGCTGTCGCAAGTCGCTGTATCAGGATTTAGGATTCGAGTGCACGAGGCCTTGATGCGACACCCGCAATGCGGCCGCTGGTGCGGCCACCTGTAGGCGATGGCTCTGAGAACTGCGCCCACTGCTTTTTATGCTCCTTCCGCCAGGTCACAGGCAGGCAGGCGCCGAGCCTGGCCTGTGCGCACCCCCCACAGCTGGAATAAGGACAGCTGAAATAAGGGTTTTGTGTTTTTGCCGCAGCGCCCACCAAGGCGAGGGCGCTGCCGCCGGCGCCGCCGGGGGGCGGCGCCTGCTCCCTCAGCGTGTGCCTGGCGCTGGACCAGGGGGCGTCGCTGACGGCCACCAACTGGGCCACGCAGAAGGCCTGGGCGGCGGCCGCGGTGCAGGGCATCAACTCCGCGGCGGGCGGCGGCAGCGTGTGCGACGTCCCTCCCCTCCTCCGTGTCCGACTCAGAGACTTTGAATCGATACGCCCTTGAGCCTTCCGTGTTCGTCTGCCATCCTGGCCCGCTGATGCGAATGTAGCGTTGGAGCCTTGGCGCTGCTGGGTCGGGTCACGGGCCTTGCAGCCGGCAATGTCGATGGCCTCTCAATGCAGGGACTCGGGAGAGCCAGGAGCCCAGCCGCTTGCCGAGCTTCAGAAACTGCAATTGAGTCAACCGCCATGGCGCAGGTTTGGCGCCGTCAAGTACGACGCCAGCGGGGCGCAGAGTGTTGCAGGCGGCCTGTCGAAAAACGCCGCGGCTGTGGCTGCTGCCATCTCTGCCGCAACAAAGCGCGGAGGTGGCGCCGGCACAACGCAGGGCCTTGCAGCCTGCGCCGCGACGCTGGCGAATGCGGACCGCTCCCGGCCGCGCCTGCTGCTGCTGCTCACGGCCGGCGGCAGCGACCTGTGCGGCTTCCCTCTCTTAGTCCATACCCAAGCGTTTCAGGCTGGAACCGGACACGCTTGCCACCAGACTTGTTGCCTGCTCCTCTTTGCGGCGTCGTCAACCCTGGGGCCTTTTGCGCCACTATTGCTCTCCTTGCCCAAATGGAGGACATACCGCGCCCTTCAAACTCATTGCCACCCTCCTGCCGTCCTGCCGCAATTCAAGGCGCCAGCATGGCTGCACAACCACAGCGGCAGCCGTCAAGACCGACACATCGTTGAGGCATGAACCTTTCATCTGCCTTTCTCTGAACACAACAAATGTAATGCACCCGCAGGTCCACACGCAGCGGCGCTGCAGCGGCGCTGGCCGCCGCCGCGGCCGCCAAGAGCGACGGGCAGGTGGTGCTCGCGGTGGGTGTCAAGGGTTCCGTGAACACTGCAGCGCTGCGGCTGCTTGCCTCCCGGCCGTCGTACTACTACCCCTCCAACGGCTTCGCCTCCACCGCTGACGTGCAGCAGACACTCACGACGGCGTCCTGCTCGGGTGCGCTGCTGCTGGGCGCCAATGTGCCTCTGGCCGACAAAACACCTGCATCAGCAGCGCCGCAGGCCTGGCGTCGCCTGCAATGGCGCCAAGGTCAGCCACGGCGCGACGTGTTGAGCACTGCGCCTGGGAATGCCTGTCGCGAAGCTGTAGTGCGAAATTTGATTTGTTTTTGTCGGCGAGAGCTGTACCGGCAGTGAAGCAGCCTCGGACACTCGGGCTAGTTCTGGGTTTGGAACTAGCCTGACATCACTGCTGCAAACGCCGCTGTGTGCTGCCGCAGCCCCGCGCAACCCAGGATTCACAATCACAACACAGCTGCCGCTGCCGCCACCGCCGCCTCCAAAGCGCAGCCCTTCACGTGAGCAGCAGTGCCTGCACCGCTCACAGTTGATGACTGTGCTGCCTGCACCTTTGTACTGCATGCACACATGGATGGCTCTCCCACCGGCAGCTGCTGATGCGCTTGTCACTTGCCACTGGCTGGCGTGATGTACCTGAAACTGTGTCATGCCACATTGGCAGCATGTTGCACACTGGCCTGTTGAGTGCGCCGTACGTCCGCAAGGCCTCGTCCCCAAATTCCATGGCTCGCATGCTCCAATATGCCATGCATGAGTTGCGCACGTCTCTGTGCATACACCTATCTGCCCACTCAAGAAGTCTACAATCTCGAGCCTGAACCGCGCGCCTGCCCCTGTGCTGCTGCAGCGCCGCCGCGGCCGCTCACGGCGTGCGCTGCCGCGACCTGCTTCGCGCTGGACAACTCCGCCTCGCTGACAGACGCCGACTGGGGCATGGAGAAGGACTTTGTGGCGTCGCTGATCGTGCAGCAGGCGGCGCTGCCGGGTGCCTCCAGCTTCTTCGCTGCCGTCAAATTCGACACCGCCGCCCAGAGCATTGTGGACCCGCTGGTGGGTGCTCCAGACCCTGAACCCCGAAACTCCTCGCTTTTTCAACCCAGGACGAGCACCCACGAGTGGCACCAGGACGGCTGCGTCTCTGTTGTCTCGGGACCGGGGCGGAGGCCGGCAGGCAGGCTGGGGCGGAGTCCGGCGAGCACTGCGTCAGTGCGTGCACATCGCACAAACCTCCCCACGGACGTTCGTGCCCCCGCTGCGCCGCGCAGACGACGGACGCGGCGGCGGCGGCGGCGCGGGTGAGCGCCGCCGCCAAGGGTGGCGGCAACACCAACCTTGCCGCCGGCGTGGCGGCCTGCGCCGACCTGCTGGCGCTGGCGCCTGCGTCGCTGGCGGCCAGCATAGTGGTCATCACCGATGGCCGGCCCAACAGGTGCGCGCCTGCGGAAACACCCCCGAAGACCGCAGCCATGCTGCGTCCACCACGACGCCTCTGCAGCTGGCCGCGAGCACAGCGGTCGTCACCAGCGGCCGCCAGTCGGAGCTGTGTCCGGCACCGTGCAGGGACGTTCGAATGTGCTTACGGAATAGCCGGCGGCGGCTGTGCAGCCGGCTGGTGTAGGTTGATGCAGGGTCGTGGCTGCGCCTGCTGCCCAGGGGAGCGAGCCAGCTGCCAGAGAAAACCGCTGTATCTTGCGTGCTGGCCAGCCGTGGACGTCGACAGGGCCTCGTATGTGCCGCTCATACGCAATGCATGGCGGCAGCAGGACCATTTTCCCAAGCCGGACCTCGCTTGCGCTTTTGTGCACGCAGGCCGCTGAGCCAGGACCCCGCCGCCGCAGCCACAGACGCCGCGGCGGCCGCCAAGGCCGCCGGCATCTCAGTCATCACCGTCGGCGTGGGCGGCGACATCAATGCGGCGCTGCTGACCTCCATGTCGTCCGGCGGCGCCAGCTTCACCGTTGCCGACTTTGGGGGGCTGGCCGGCCTGGCGCCCTCGATCCCGGGCGTCGCGTCTGGCGCCTGCAACACGCCGGCACCGACAGGCGAGCCGCGGCGATGCTAGGCCCTACTGTGCTGTTTGCTATGTGCCGTACCATGTTCTGGTGCTGCTGTGCGGTGCTTCTGGCCGCTGCGGCTGGTTGGCGCACCTGGATCGCACCAGTCGCTCTCTGCTCTGGGTCAGCGTCGCGTTGTGGCCGGGTGAGTGCGCCCGGTCTGCAACACCAAGGAGCAGGCGCCTCCGGCATGCGGAGCTGGCTGCAGCAATGGCTACTGTGCAAGCTGCGTGTCAGGTTGGCGAAAGTGTGGTGCAGATTGCAAATGAATAACTTACCTTTTCTGCGCCGCAGGAGCGCCCACTGCCGCCCCAACCGCTGCGCCCACCGCCGCGCCGACAGCCGCTCCCACGGAGGCCCCCACGGCCGCCCCCACAGCGGCGCCGACTGCCGCGCCGACGGACGCGCCCACAGCCGCGCCGGTGTGCGTCGCCGGCGGCCTGCTCACCTTCGACGACCTGACCAGCATCAACGGCGGCTCTGCGGGCTCTGCGCCCCTGCCGAGCAACTACAGTGACGCCCGCCTGACGTGGACAAATTGGCAGGTGGGCCTTTGGCTGTTCTTGCACTCCTGATTACTGCTGTTTGACAGCGCAGCTGTGACCATCCTCATTTGTACGCGCCATTTGGTCCAACACACTCTCTAGACCAGCAAAGGCAAGACGCACATGCAATCCAGAAAGTATGTTAGGAATGATGTCGGCATGAAATACCTGTATTGGCGCACCCACAGCTGTTGTGCGGCCCTGATGTATGATGCCAGCTGTCTCCTCTGCAATGTGATGATGCGTACCAGTTTGTCCTTCTGAGACGCACGTGTGAGATGAAGGTGTGCTTGTGGTGTCAGGCACGGCAGCGCCTAGCTGCGCCGGCCCTACCAACCTCACCACATCGTGAAGCAGACCTCAACTTTTCCCAGCGCATTCCCTCTGATACCTGCAGGCCATCAACGGCGTGCTGTGGGGCCAGGCCTCCAGCCCCAGCTCGGGGTACGCCCAAGGCGTCGTGTCGCCTAATAATGTCATCTTCAACAACCTGGGGCGCCAGGTGGGCGGCCGGTATCCTTCATGGTTCAGAAACGCAGCAAAACCAAACGAAAACCGACCGCAACAGCGCACCAGCGGGCCGCAAGTGACGCATGTCGTTGGCTCCGAGAGCCCTTCGGTGGCAACTCCTGGCACCCGGGCGACCCCCAGCCAGCGCCACCATGCAGCAACGTTGCCGGAACCCGAAACCCTGAACCGGGGCCGCTCCGGCAGCGCTCTGTCTGTGTTGAGGCCCGTCCCGCCGTGGGCGGACCCCTTCTTGTGGTGGGCACTAGGCACCGTGGCGCGGCGGCTGCATGCCTGCGGTGGGTCTGGACCCGCGGCATCGGCGGCCATGTGGCAAGGTTCGCAGCTCCCTCTGCTGCCCAAGCCGCCGTCCTCGGCAGCTGTTGGGCAGCATTTCTTTTCTGCACAGCAACCGTGCCTGCACGTGCGCAGGCGGCCATCGAGGCGGCGGCGCCGGCGGTGCTCAGCCTGTGCAGCCTGAACGCGACGCCCGGCTTCAGCGCCGCCAGCCCGTTGGGCGTCACCCTCACAGGTGCGCATCCAAACCGGCTTGCCGGGCCGTGTGACGAGCCTTCTCGGACGGCTTCCGGGCTCGGAGGCACACGCTTACGGTGCGGCAGATCCATCGGCAAGACGGCTGAGCCTGGGATAGCCGGCACATCTAGGGATGCTGCTCTGGAGCGTCACAGCATGGCACCGCTGCACAGGGCCCCTTGGGGCTTTCCTTGGGGCTCATGACTTACTTCACGCAGTGGCTGGTGTGTCAGGAGACGACGACAGACAGTGTGCTGCTGCTGCACAGGCTACGCCGGCGGCGTCGCCAAGCCGGGGGCCGTGTTTTCGTTCGTCGCCAATGCCGCGGCGCCGCGCCAGAGCGTGACGCTGCCGGCGGCGTTTCAGGGCCTCACCCGCGTCACCATCGACACCACGGTGGGTCATTTCAGGCCCGACTCCGCCTCGCCTGCAGATGCTGTGCCCTTCGTGCCTGCGTCAAACGTACCTTCAGACTCTGCCTCGTGCCATGCCAGATCCACTGGCACCCCGGAGTCGTTGTTCCCATGAAGACGTCCCCACTGACACATGGGGCACCGTTTGGCCGATTACGGGGGCATGGGCCATGCACAGCCTGTCAGGGCCTTCCTCTGGGGGCAATCCAGAGCGTTGAGGAGCAATATTACTGCAGCTTGCGCTGCTGCGTGCCAACTGTGAACGTGTCACAGATTGCAGCCCCTTTTTAATCTTCTGTGCTGACCCCTGTGTTGTGGCCCTGCAGAAAATGTCCGTTGGCGGCACCGTTGCCCAGGCGCAGGTTGTCATCGACAACATGGGCCTGGGCATCTCGTGACGAGCTCCGGCCACTTCAGCCTTCGTGCCATGCAGTGCTCTGACTTGAGGCGGTCGAGATCAGCCCACCAGCGGCACCGTGCCACAATGGCGGCGCCTTACCCTTGCGGACTCCTCGCCGCTCAGCGGAACCTGAGACTGCAGGTTCAGCGGCTGCTGCTGGCTGGTTCAGCGGCTTGCCAGTGGGCGGCGCTGCAGCACGTGTGTCGGCATGGTGCATGGCGAACCAGCGCAGCCGCTGTGTGGCGGCCAGTCTGGCTCCGGATGCGAAACACAAAGTTCCCGAGTGAATCGTAGAGGGCGCACGCTCGGCTTCAGAGACGAGCTCGTGAACACTTTCGGAACACGGATTCAACAATGTTGACCCATGTTTTGCCTTGAAATTTCAGATCGTGTTGAACTTTTAGACTTGTGACCAAGTTTGAGATGGATTATTGAATGCGCTTGCCGGTACGCGGTATTCAATCGTTGAGGGTTTGGTACGGGCTGATAGTGAGAGGCTTGTCCCTGCTAAATATCAGGGTGGATAATAGCCAGAAATTGCCATCCTGTGGATCGTCGAAGGACCTGCGCCTGAACTTTAGGTGCCAAATGAAATGGGTACAGCGCAATCGGTCCTCATGTGACGGCTGTCTGTCAGGGGCGGGCAATACGCATACACGAGGAGATAACCGTGGCGAAAATCAGGCGGAAATTCAGGGCCGCTTGCTGATCGAACCTGCGCGCTAGCTTCATTTCGACCCAGCTGAGCGAAAACGCTTTCAATTTGATACTTCTTCACCTGATCATTCGACACAAGCACAGAAAGCGTCTTGCGATCGGCAGGTTTGTGCGACGTTTCCATCTGCGCTCGAGCCACGACACCCACTCGGACCTTGAGGCAGAGTTCAGGCTTGTGCGCAGGTGGGATCTTGCAGCATGCACCTTCATAAGCACTCAAATCATCTATACTGTCAAAGAAGGATCTCAGGCTTCACATTTCCGACTGCAGCGCCACACTGTGTGCGTGCAGGTCCAACATGCAGGTCTGCGTTCCGAGCTCAGCAGCCAGCTCCTCACTTGGCGCAGCAAGTCAGTGCACTTCTGAAAGGTGGCACAGGGCCTGCGCCTGTCGGTTGCAACCGGTCGCTGCCCTTCAAAGCCGCGGCAGGCGCAGTGGCGGTGCCGCTGGCCGCGCAGCTGCCGACTGCGCTACCCCGGCATGGCATGCGTCGGGCATGTCGGTTGCGAAGCCTATCAGGGCGCGAGGCGTCGGCGCAGCCGCCTCTGCGGCAGCTGCCGCGACGGAGCAACCGCCTGTGGCGGAACGACTGTCAGGGGAGGATGCAGAGCAGTGGGCCGCGAGCATCGAGGAGGTGAGGTCAACGGTGGTCGACCCTCTCGCGATGGAACATGTGCTGAGGGTTGACCAGACTTGAAGTTTGCGTGGTTGCGCATGGGCCTTCTTCACAAAACTTTCAGCAGCAAACAGCTGTGCAGGAATGTGGCTGGTGGAAGAGCGTGCCGCTGGCTGGCGCAAGGCAGCTTCGAGCCTCCTCTGAGTCACTGCAGCCGGCTGACATTGCGCACAAGAGCTCCAGCTTGCACCATGGCGCTGATGAGGCACGCGGGCAGACGAAAGTGCGACGGCAGTGCTGTGGCGTGCTGTCGTCTGTGACCTGAACCTCAAATTCGGGCTCCTGCAGTCGTTCTCGACTCAGAGCCGCTGGGAGCCTGTGCGGACATTCAAAGAGGGCTGACAGTGACGAGCACGCGACAGTATTGCTGCGCCTTCGGCTGGTCATCAGCTGGTCCACAATGTTGCAGCTGTTGAAGCTCAGGCAGGCGCTGCAACTCTGCTGCAGCCGGAAACAGGCGAGATGAGCGGTGAGGGTGCAAGGACGCTGCTGGAATGCGATGCTAGCTGGCCCAGGCCATGTCACCCTTCGGCATCCTGCAGCTTGCTGATGCCAGATGTTTCTTCTGTAACGCTGCCCCAGGTGAAGAAGGTGGGCTTTAGCGATGAGGACGCCACGGCTCTGCTGGAGCGCGCCTTTGGCTGGCGCACCCAGACCTTCTGGCGGGGCCTCAAAAAGGAGGAGGTGCCGCAAGCGGAGTCGGTGGCCGCCACCCTCGACTTCCTAAGGGATCTGGGTCCGCGCCTGTGCACCGCTGCCAATGCATATGTATTGCCAACGCATTGCGTGCACTGGCAACCCCTGCTGGGCGCCACGCTGGCGTCTGTGCTGTTTCCTGTGACGGTTCTGCTCTGATTCGTGATGCGCTTGCAACAGTGCGCTCCCTGTGGGTTCTGGAGGCTCAGAGCTGACAGAGCACGCCCTCTGGCCGTCGCAGCCGTTGCGTTGGACTGACCGTCCTGCCGTGTGCGTCCAGGCATGCAGGACGCTGACATCCAGGCGGCGCTGGGCAAGTTCCCAGAGGGCCTGGCCTCAGACGTGGAGGAGCGGCTCAAGCCCAACATGCAGGTCCGCCGCAGCGAGTCAGGTTTTAGTGCACACGTCTGCTCGTGGCGGATTGCCTGTCGCAGCTGCGGCGGTATTAGTGCGGCGTGTGGTGGCGTTAGCCTCGCACCTACTGCTGTCATCTGGTGGTCTGCAGACGCTGCAGAAGCAGTACTACATACCATTGAAGAACCTCCTGGCGGCCGTCAAGCGGCAGCCCAAGGTAAGCTGTGTTGACAGACCATGCTAGACTGCACAGCCAGCCTGCTGCTTTTGGCGCTTGCTCTGGTGCTGGGCCATCACTTGCTGCTGCTCACTGTCTTCCCGCTAGCTGCTGGCTCGTCTGCCACTTCAGACTGGTCGATTGCGCCCTGCGAACAACAGGCGCTCGGGTTCAGCTATGACTGCGAAGGCTCCTGCGAAGGCGAATGCCACAGGTGGGCGTGGCAAGGAGTGGCAGGTCGGCTGAAGACCCTGAGTGTGGCCTGGTGGCAGTGTGGCCTGTGGCAGTGCGCAGCACGGCGCATGTTCTCAGCGTGGCACGTCTGATGCCGCAAGCCCTGCTAGCAGACTGACAGTTGTGGCACCTTGCATGCGAGGCAGATAACATTGTGCAGCGACGACTGTCTAACCCTTCTGTGCAGGTGCTGGGTGCGCTTCTGATGCAGCCGCTGCCTGCGCCCCTCGCCATAGGGACGCGCGACACCAAGCTTTCATAACTGTAACGCACGATGACCCTTTCGATGGGAACACCTCCGGTCAGCGTCCAGGTGCCCAGCGCAATTTCCCGTCTCGGGCAGGGGCAACCGTGGAACATTGATGAATGGTGACAACAGGTCGGCGGGACTGTCAGAGGTGTAGCCGCTGCCCAACTCCATCGTTGCTGCCCCGGCCGGCCGGCTGTATAGTAGTGGCATGCTTGATGATGTATACTTCCGCAAGAAACTGTGTGAGAACCAATGTTGCACGACGGGAGGTTTGATTGGTCCTGCTCTCTGATTGGGGCAATGTGTGGATCGAAGGGATGTGTAATCACTGCCGGTTTTGTCAGCCGCTTTGCTCAAACGAGAGTGAATCCACGAATCCTTGCAGACACAGCAAACGGCAGGAACCATTCAGACTTTCTCACGTCTGCAGCAACTGCAGATGTCCCGAAAGAGTGCCGCTGGCGCTGGAGGTTGGACTTGCGGCATGCTTGATCGTGGGTGACATTGACCATCGGGAATAGATGGCGACTCTGCTGAACCGGCAACTTGTGGAAACACCAAGGGCCGTCTCACCGTTGTCAACCCCGACGCTGCTTGGGTAGGTACCAGCAGTAGTTCCTATAGCAGAGACGGGCCGCTCTGCAGACAGGTTACATTATGGAGATCAGTCAGGCACTCAGGCACGAGTCACCAGCACCTTGACCACACCAGACATACGCTGTGGCATTTTGCCAATTGCAGAACAACGAGCGAGGGTTTCATGACATCAGCAGGGTTTCTCGGGCTCACCAGCGTCAGCGGGCAGCGCAATGGCACGGTGCCGTGCCCCGACAGACTGAGCTGCGGCCCCTTCTGCATGCCGCCCTGCGCATGCCGCCCAGCGCCGTCCGCAGTAGCTGCGGCAGAGATCTACACGGTCGCTGCCGCAGAGGCCGCCTGCTGCTTTGCCCTCTTGCCGCCTTTGCGTGCGTCGGCGGACAGTCTGCCGGAAGCAGCAGCTGCGGTTGTCGCTTGCTCTTGAGCCTCTTCTTCCTGAGCGATCGGGCACGACACGCGCTTCCCTTTGCAATGTCGCGGCTTTGAAAGGGCCAATTGCAGTTGGCTGAACCGCTTGTGGGGACGAGGACCAGCTCTCCAACCGACTGCATCGCTGTTGAAGGCAGCGCTTCACAGGAAGCCTATAACGAGTGCAAAATCATCCGACGACAACCATGCAATCAATCCGCCTCACCTCCAGGAGCCTGGCCATCTGGTCAGCCGCAGCAGCCTTGGCGGCCATGTCGGATGCTGGCGTTCCTGCGACTGTTGAGTTTGCAGTGAATGGCCCGGCCTTAGCTGGCACCTCTGGCGCTGCAACCCGGACAGCCCTGGGGACCGCCGCGGCCATGGCCGCCACCAGCTGTGCTGCCGCCGCTGCCGAATCTCCGCTGTGCTGGAATTGGTTCACAGCCCGCGACACGAGACGCAGGCGATGCAGTTCCACTGCGCACATGGCGGGCGGCACGCTCTGCATCATGCACTCCTCCATCCTCTGCCAGTGTGCGCCATTAGGCACTTGCAGAAGCACGAGGGCGGTGCACTCCAGCAGCTGTGAGATGAGGACCTCGCTGGGAGGCGCCACAGGCTGCACGGCAGCCATGTATGTCAGCAGTGCGCTGACCAGCATCAAGTCCAAGTCGTTGGAAGCGATCTGCTGCTCACGCAGTGGGCGGGCTGTTGCCATGTACATCGCCAGGAGGCTGCAGCTTTGCTGCACGAGCTTGGCGCCAGCTGAGATGCCCTCAGCGCTGCAGTTCCCATCTCCCGCAGCTCGACACACCTTCGCCATCCCGCAGTTCATGGCGGTTCCTACTGCGGCAGGGGCGGCAATGCTGATGCTGATATCATCCCAAAGGGCCCCCTGATGTGCAGCTGCAGCTGCATTCATTTGCGGCGGCGCCAATAGTGCCTCGGCAGTGTGCAGCAGCGTCTCTGCCGCAAGGTTTGCAGACTCTGACGGCGGCACCGCCAACAGGCTCATCACGGCCCGCACAGCCTCTGCGCATCTGTCGACATACTGGGTGACAGCGTCGAATGCGCCAGCCGTCGCCCAGCGCTCAGCCGCCTCGTATTCGCCGCCGGGTGAGCGGCGCAGAGCCAGCCGGCAGAGCAGGTCCGAGAACACTGGGCTGGCCTCGGCCGCCTGCACAGCCACAGTTTGCAGCTGCTTCCCGCCAGGCTCTTTGGTGGCGCTGAATGATGCTGCTGAGCGCATGCCCGGCCTTTCAGACTCGAGCATGAGCTTGTAGCGGGTCAGTGCGCCCACCAGCTGCGGCAGGTGCTGGTCCGCTGTTGCAACCCAAGCCCGCTCCGGGAGGGCCTGGGTCACCGCCAGCAGCACCTGAGACATCACCCAAAGCCGCGGGGCAGCTTGCGCGTCCGGCATGTTTCCATCGCCTGCCGCCAGGCACTGCACCGCACCGAATGCCGCTGCAAGCTGCTGCTCACGCCCCTGCTGCGGCATTGCCTGCAGGGCTATGGCAGTCGATGTGCCCGCTACCCGCAGCGGGGTCCAAAGCCAGGGGTCGAGGAGCGCGGAGTCCGTCAGATGCTGCCGCATGCGCCCCACGAGAGACAGCACTGAGACAGCCAGGGGCTGCGGCAGGGGCTTGCCACCCATCCTGCCCCGCAGCACGAACAGCCTCTGCAGAACCTCCAGTGCACCTCGCAGCGGATGTCCAGAGTCGCATCGTCCCCAGCTGTAGCCCTGATGCCCTCTGAAGGCCGGGTTCTCTCGCCAACCTCCGTCAGCTGCGCCAGGAATATTTGCAGCTTGCCTGCCAGCGAGACCTCCGCCGCAAGTAGCAGCCCCATTGTGCCCTGCAGAACGTCCTCCGAGTTGTCGCTCCGTTCCAGCAGGTTGACAGTCTGCTCCAGCTGCCGCGAGACCCTGATCGCCATCATCAGGTCTCTGAGGGCAGCATCGTAGTCGCCTGTGGCCGGACGCATCTCCTCGGCAGCGACAGCCACCGAGCGGCGCAGCACTGGCGCCAGAGCCACGACTGCGCTCTGCAGAATGTCGCCGTCGCCGCTGACGTTTGGCTGAAGGTGCAGCATGAGCCGCAGCAGGACATCCGGCCGGACCGCTTCGGCAGCAGACGGCACACCGGGCCGCCCGAGGGCAGCGGCCAGCCATGGTACCAGTGGCGGCAGCGTCGTCAGCTGCGGTGCGCTCGTGAGCAGCTGGCGATTGCCACTCCGGATCCTCTCGTGGAAGCAGGCGCACAGGGAAACCTTTGGATCGGCGCCAACGGCGCCACCGAATTCCAGCGCCCACCTGCACAGCAGACTCATCAATGGCACACGGCTGACAGGAAGCGTCGCTTCCGGGGTTCATTCCTCCTGCAAAATCGTCTAAGCAAGAACGTGGGTCTCGGCCTTGTCCGTCGTGAGCGGGCTTTACTTTGCTCTGCAGGCCTGTTCGACGCCGTCGTAGAGATTTTGCCAAGTACTGCAGCTGGATGCCACCATATTGATTCCAGGTGGTACAGCAGCACATCCATTGCTGCCGCACGTCACTATGGGGTGCAAAGAGGTGCAGCGACCTGGTAATCTGGCCAATTTCAGGAATAACGACGGCCTGCTAGCCGCGAATGGTATGATATATCGTGGCGGACCTTCAAGGGCAGCCATTAAAGTGTCTTGTCTGCCGTGCCTGCAACCGCGGCCCGCAGCCACAATTACCTACGTCAAGATAACCACCGCTCTGGCAGGCGGCGTCTGCAAGCGACGTTGAGTCCACTGATTGGATCTCGAGATGGAATGCTGACGCACAATTGCCCATGGTGACGTCAGCCAAAGCAGCTTCGCCTCGGAAATCTGATCTGAAGCACCGGTGCTTCGATCGCACCGTTCTTCAGGCTTGTCATCTTTTCTTTGCACCGCCATCATGACTCGCCGTGCCGTGCTTTTCGGGTGCAATTATGCTGGCAGCAAGAACGCTCTGTCAGGCTGCATCAACGACGTGCGTGCAGTGTTCGAGATGCTCGTCTACGCCTACAACTTCAATGAGCAGGTTTAAACTGCGCCTGCCGCAGATTGTCTGTGACTCAGCTGCTGCAGATTGCAGAGCGCAAAGGCCCGCTCTCACGACATATGAGACGATGCCAGGGCTGACGTCGCATCCACGGTCGAGGTCGACCAGCTCACAGTGCGCGTGGTGTGCACAGGACATCGTTGTCATGACGGACGACCGCGAGCTGAGGCCCACCGGAGCCAACATGAAGGTGCGAGCGGCTGCCGCCGCGCCAACGTCTAGCGGCTGTCTCGTGCGAGTCTGGCCTGCAGGCGGCGTCGCATGGCCTGCTACACTTGGTACAGCTGTCTCACCGGTCCTTCTCGGGCGCCGCAGGCCACCGTCGCCCGGGTTGTCCAGCAGTCGGGCCCCGGCGACGTGCTGTTCATACACTACTCCGGCCACGGCACCCAGGTGAGCAGCGGCCCTTGAGCGGGTACTCCCCGCCCGCTCGTGATGGCATGACCAGCAGCCACAGCCAGCGCCAGATGGCTGTACCGACGACTGGACCGTGCGGTGCTGCACAGCAGTTGTCATGGTCCTGCGTGGCAATTGTCACGCGGTTGACGCATTAGCACCACCTGAGCTTCCCAATCACAGGTGCCAGTCACAGACCACGACCCCAACGAGGAGGAGACCGACGGGTACGACGAGGCCATCTGCCCCTGCGACATGGTGACCGCCTTCTCGTCGCTGTTCCCCTCGGCCTCAGATGCCTGCTGTGCGTCTGCTGCACGCAGTGAATGCCACGGCCACCTGGCCGCGCGGCAGGGTGCGCTGCATCCCGGCTTGAGTGACCACCTCATGTCCCCAGTCCCTCTGCCGGGGTGGCGGGCTGTCATGGCCGATGGCACCCGGCCAGCTCACCGAGCTAGCGTCCTAGCGCCATGTGCGCTGGAGTCTGCTGGCGTTTCTTTTGCGGCCAGACCTGCCAGGCTGGAGCAGCATTGCCAGCGCAGTTGGTCACCTGGAACAGAAAGCCCAAGTGCTCAAAGCCGCACGTTGCTATGACAGTGCCAGGGGCAGATGCGAACTGTGCAGCTCCGTCGCCGGTCCCGTGTGCATGCGGCAGAGCGAGTTGCTCAATTACTGAGTTTTCCGGCGCAGAACCTGATCACGGACGACGACATGGCAGAGCTGTTGGCGCCGCTGCATCCGGAGGTCAAGTGCACCGTCATCGCCGGTGCGCACCCACACAACCTCCCGCTGCCTCTGCGAAACCACCCCTGGCGACACTGACATGGCTCATACCCACCCCCCGGGCTGCTGCGCACCCTCCCAGTGCGGCTGGTGCGCGACGCCCGCGCTGCTGTCAGCTGTCGCCCTTGGCACAGGCCTGTGGCCACCTTCCACGAGGCAGTCGGGCATGAAGCAGCCGTTTGCGTGCACAGGGCTTTCAGCTGCACCCTTTGGCAGTCGAGCCCAGCGAGTTGGACGGCACCCAACGAAGCCCTCACCCTGCAGGCGGCCTGCGGGCTGAGGAAACTGCCGTTGATCCAATGCTGCAGACAAGACAGTGTTCCGGCGCGGTCTCCAGACCCTGCTGAACACTTGTTGATGTGCTGATGTGTGGTCACTTCCTGCAGACTGCTGCCACAGCGGGACGCTGCTGGACTACGAGGAGGTTCAGCTTGCGGAGGGCGACGCACGACAGGCGGGCGGCTACTCGCAGGAAAGCATCGGCCGCGCCGCCGAGGTGCGCTCGCGGCGGCTACTGCTGGAAAGCTGCCAGAGTGCCGCCAGGGTGCGGGCGCGGAAACAGGCGGACACAATTCTGCCTGGCCGGCTGCACGTTCTGGGTGCGACAACGCCCGTTGCGCGGCGGGCCGCACTGGACTCCAAAAGCGCCAGTGCATCGGCACCCAGCCTGCCGCAGAGAGTATGCGGCGAATGTCGCCACAAGCAGCTGCCGCTGGGGAGCCGTCCAGCGCGTGAGAACTCAGCGGCAGCCCATGCCGTGCCGCGCCTCTCTTGCACAGTCGTCGCGCTTGCCCTCTGGTGCAGCGGCGTGACAGCTCAGCCTGGCATCCCACGCGACAACAGTCACACACACAACCCTAATCACGCTGCTGTGCCAAACAGGCACGGGACTTCAGTGCGAACCGGTCGCTGCCGTACAACGCCGTGGCGGACATGCTGTCGCAGTTCCTCGGCCGGGTGCGCAACCATGCCTGCTCCCTTCTGCGCGTGTTGGGGAGTGTGTCGCCGCCAGCCGTTGCCGATCACATGAGTGCGGGCCTCCTTGCCCAGCAGCAGCTCTGTGCCCCCCCCGGCGCGGAGGAGCAGTGTCAGGAATGAGCCGCCGCATCAGTGCCGCTGGCCCTCGCCAGCCGTCCGCGCCACGCTGTGAGGAGCATGTGAGCGTTTGATGGGGCAGAAGCCAGCAGCGTGTGGAAGGCCGCACAGTAGCTGGCACCAACTCCGGTGCTTCGTGCCTCATGAGTTCAGTCCTGACATCGAAACTGCATTGTTCCAAGCGTACTCGGCTGCCACAGGATGTGCCGTACAACCAGATCTTCAGCGCGCTCAAGGACAACTTCGGGGCGTCGGCCACCAGCAAGACGCCCGGCAAGAAGCTCATGGGCTTCGTCACCGAGCTGGCGGGCATGAACTTTGGCGGCGGCGGCGGCGGCAGCGGTGGCCACTCCGGCGGCGGCGGCGGCGGGGGCGGAGCGGGCGGCTTTGGCGGCGCGCTCAGCAGCATGCTTGGCGGCGGCAGCGGTGGCGGCGGCGACGGCAGCGGCGGCGGCTACCAGGTGCCTCCCGCTTCTTGCCACTGCGCAGTATCGTCGTTAAATGGTGTTCCAAGGCCTGCAGGGCCGGTCGCAGCTCCGAAGCGCGCCACATGTGTGTCTGCTGCAGCGGCAGAACAACGTTGCATTCAGCTGCTGGGAGGCGCACGTGCAACTACTTCAGCTGGTGAGCGAGCCTCGAGCCAAAGGTATCAAAGGGAGCAATGCAATGCGCAGAGCGCGGGGATCATGCGGCCGCGCCCCAACACCTTTGCCGCACGGGAGTGGAGCTGCCTGGTGTCGGGCTGCCGCGACAACGAGACGTCTGCAGACGCGTGATTCTCGTTGCCTCAGTCACCCCTGCTGCACTTCGTTGCAATGCCTGCTTCCTCCCATGCTGCTCTGTGAAGCTTGGATCTAGTGAGCCTTCTGGGCCGCCCCTGCGGGCTGCTTGTTCAAAACTTGTTGCACGCAGTGATGTAGCAGGTCGGAAAATATTCAGGCCGCCACCAATGCTGCTGTCTCGCCTCAACCTGACAGTGATGAGGTTCCCAAACGCATGTCCAGCGATCGAGCACGACTGTTGCAGCTAAATCTGCTCATATGGCCATGAAACCCCGAATCGGACCCGAAAAAAGCTGCTATGTAGGTGCCCCTCGGGCGACAAGCGACAAGCCTTCGGCGCACTCACAAACGCCATCACAACGACCGTCAAGAACAACAGTTCCGGTCGGCCACTCACAAACGCCGAGGTCGTCAGCTCGGTGAGCTCTGCACTGCTCGCGAATCAGTGCTGGGCAGGGACAGCTGACTGCTTGGCCGCAGCCGCTCCTCGTGGGGGTCGCCCATACGCTGGCAGGCTGCAAAGAGGACTGGCAGCTGGCACGCCTGGCTGATGTATCGGGCCACTGAATGAGCACATGCCAGCGCCCACCTTGCAACCGTTCGGCTGTTTGATGCACTGGTGCGGCACTGTCGCCGCCAAGAACACCAACCAGCGTGTTCAAAGGTCCCCCGGCTAATGAACGCCCTCCGTCATCAGGGCCCAAGACTGACATTGCCCGCCTCGAGGAAGATCTCCTCCTCGGATCATGCATGACTGTCGGGTGACAGGAGGCATTGTCTCTTCTTGACCATCTGTCCTGCTTGCACAGGTGCGCCACTTCCTGGCGGCAGGCGGCTACGCTCAGAACCCATGCCTCAGCTGCAACGAGCGCACTGCCGAGGCGTCTTTCATCATCTAAGCGTGGGCTGCCGCTGCCGCCAAGGGGCTGCTGGCAAGCGGAGCTGTCAACGTGATAGCGGCTGGAGGACCGTCCCGTGTGGAGGGGCGTCAGCTCTGATGACATGCGGTGCCTGCCCTTCAACAGACACGCAGGACTGCAGGACACACATGCCGGAGATAATGGCTGCCAGCACTCGGTGGATCGCAAGCCAGGCTTGCTGGAGGCAGCATCCTTGGTATAGTTTGTTGTCTGGCGTGCGAGTCGCACAACGGCGAGTGGCCTGGGTTTGTGGATATCTTCTATGGCTGCTGCAGGGACAGAGTGCTTTGAGCTGCCTTGGACAGGCCGCAAGCGGGTTCATACGAAGAACAAGGAGTAACAAATCTCAACGTTTGGACACCATCATATAGCACATACAGACCTGGGTTCCAGGTTTTTCCAGGAGTACACCCGAAATGCTCGGTGTCTGGCTGGCGCTACATATGTCACGCACCTGGCGCCGAAGCTGCCGCCAGTTCAAGTTAACGACCCGCACGTGCATGCTTGGCTGCGCCATTATCGCCCCATGTCGCAGCCGCGTGTCAGCGCCGTCTGTGCTTCCGTGCTCTCCGGTGCCTCGTTCGCCGCTGCCGCTGCCGCTGCCGCTGCCGCTGCCGCTGCCGCTGCCGCTGCCGCTCGGCTGATCTGCCTCGCCGCCCGCCGTCCAGGCCCAGAGCCGCCCGCCCTTCGTCCACATACGTCTGTGCCGAGAATTGGGTGATTGGCGCACGGAAGACGGCGCCCGGCACTAGGAAGATCGCCTTCCCGACCGCCGGCGCCCCCTTACTGTCACCGCTGCGCATGGGATCCCGTGCCCCTTTTGGCGCACCCAGCGAATCACCCTCTGACTGCACCCTGGCCTCCCCTGCCGGCTCTGCCACAGCTGGCGCCCCTGCCGCGCCAGCGGCGGGACCCATTCCGGTGCCGTGCGCCTGGCCCCCTTCCAGCAGCCGCCTGCTGGGGCTTTCACAGCGGCCCGCCCCGGCGCAGGCGGCGCCATAGGCTGCCGTGCCGCCCGTGAAGCCAGCCGCCAGTGCACGCTTCCCGCTGCCGCCACTACCGACCGGGCTGCCGCTCTCAGTGTCATCGGCCGAGGCGCCGGCGCCGCCGGAGTCCGGCGCAAACAACACGCCGTGGTAGGCGCCACGCGGTGTGCCCTCCCGCCAGTCGCTGAACCAGCTCAGGTTCTGCGCCAGCGATTTGAAACCGTCCATGCTGTCGTATTCCAGCTTTGCGTCGCCCGCTGCAGCGCGAGCCGCTGCCACAGACGCGACCGGCGCTGCACCTGTGTGCAGTTCGGTTATCAGGGTAGGTACGGGAGCTTACAGGAGGCGGTACTGCCACCCTTTGTGACATAGAATGAGGATCGCCAGGGAGCTGGTGTACCTGAGAACAGCAGAGCACTGCACTTGAAGTGCGCAATACCTGTTGAGCTCCTAGCGGCTGCTGCTCTGCATCAGCAGCTGCACAAGGGTCGCTCGTTCCGATCAAAGCCATGCCTGTGACGGTGCATCACAGGCAGAGCTGCAAGGTCGGCTTACATCAACATCCGACTCCAAGATCCAGCAGTGGCCGATTGGTTTTGGATTTTGGGCTTCAGTCCCGTGACCAGAACAAGTGCAGCCACACACTGCTGCTGGGAGGGCATGCACGACCAGCATGCTTCGCTGCGGGCATGAGTCGACATTTCTCCTCTCCAGGCGGTCCTAACAGACTCTCCAGGACGCACTTCGACTTGGCGGCAGGCACCAGCGCCTGCCTGGAATGCAGTTCCCTGTCTGAAAGGCAGTGGTGACACACCCATCAGGCGCGACTGCATGAGCGACAGGTAAGCATCGGGCTGCAGGTACGACAGGCTCTGGCGGCCCCAGTCGACGTCTTCGCCATTGAGCCGCACCGGCAGCAGGTGCTCCGCGTAGAACTGCCCCTTCGACGAGCCCTGCCCGCAGCAACAGCAACCCAGTGAGGTGGAGGTGCAGGCCAGTTTGCTCGGGGCGGCCTGCTGCACTGTGTGCCGAGGTGGGTGGCCTCTGCACTTCTGCAACTGCGGCGCCAGCTGCCTCGGAACAGCTGTGTTAGATTGTACGTGCCGCCGTGCTGACAGGGCCGCTTCGGCCACGGCCTGGCACTGCTGTGCGGCAGACAGGGTGCACTTCAGGTGGCGTGCAGCCCCCCCCSTCCCCAGCACACGACGCCACACGCTGGCGGCGCCTCTCCGCGCGGCCGGAACCCAGATGAAACATGACATGCAGGCCGCACTCGGGCGCCAGAGTTGCCTCACCCGGGCGCCAAAGTTGAAGTTGCGGCAGACCTCCGGCTGGATGCACTGCCGCCCCCGCCGCACAGTGGCCATGCGCAGAAAGTCGTCCCAGACCCAGTAGCTGCCCGCCATGAAGCGCGTCCTGCGGGCAGATGACAGGTGCAAAACAGTCGAGGTTCAATGTGTCCAAACCCCGGTCGAGGGTTTTGGAGACAACGCCCCACACCCAGTTGCTGCCCGGCATGAAGCGCGTCCTGCAGTCGAGCAGCAGGAACAGGTCAACAGGCCCGGCACCGTTTGGCGAGGCCCAGCGTTGAAGGCGTTGCCCCGGTACCCAGCAGCTGCACGCACTGCGGCGGGCGCTGCAGCTGGGAGAGTAGCATTTTGGCATTCCAGGTGGAGAGCTACTAGACCTAACCTCTAAATCCCAATCAAGATGGCATTCAACCCCAGCCGTCCCATGCCTACGAGCCGCCCACGCATCAAGGCGCACACCACACAACTGTGCGACTGGACAACGGTGTCGAACCTTGCAGGCGTGTGCGGTGCTGCACGGCCAGCCTATGATCTGCAAGCAAGCGTCCCCCGGCTGCCTGCTCCAGAGCCCATTCTGAAGCTGGAGCGCAGCTTTGAGCTCGTCTGCCGTGCACTGCGTGGCACAGCAGCCCACCAGCGATGCGGGGCGACGACGGCCCTTTCCCAGGATGCAGGGGCCCCATGCCTGCCGGTGGTCGCCTCTGCCTCACTTTGCAAGGGTTAAGGGTCGACTGACTGCCAGGGCTGGCATGCGAGAGTTCTGAGCCAGCAGGTCGGTCACAGCACACCTGATGCTGGCCCAGACCTCCTCGGACAGCATCCAGCCGAGGCCGGGGAAGAAGTCGGTGCGGCGCAGCGCCACCGCATCCCGCACGTTCCAGTGCTGCGGGCAGCAGTTTGACAGCAGAACCACCTCAGACACGGCGGCGAGGCCTGGGTTCAACCCTCTGCCTCGCATCATGATGCGGGCCACGAGTGCAGCCGGCAGCGTCCTCGTCAGACTGCAGGCAAATGACGCCGGGCGGGGCGCATGCAGCAAATGCTGCGGTGAAACTCATGCCAGACAGCAATCGACGTGGAGGGCCCTGGGCGCACCTGGCCGTTGTCGTTCCAGGAGCTTATGCAGTACAGGGTGGGGTCGTCGTCCAGCAGCCGGGCGCCGGCGCGGAAGTAGGGGAAGAAGTCAACAGCCAGCTGCATGTCGTCCTGCGAAGTGCATTGAAAGCAGGAGATCCCTGAGATTTCTCAAGTTCAAAATGTGAGGGAATGGTCCCATGAAAGGCCGCGCAGACGTCCGCCGCCAGCTGCTTGTCGACCTGCAGTGGCAGCAGCAGCAGATCTGTTTTGAAGATTGGCAGCCAAGAGCGCGGAAGTGGGGAAGGAAGTCCACTGTCAGCGACGCAGTCTCTGCACGGACAGCAGCAGCATAGCCACTGCAGTGAAGCTGAACACCGGCTGCACATGGCACGGCTGAGTGATGGCTGCGGCAGCGGTAGCCACAATGGCACAGCAGCATCACGGGATTAGCTTTGCGGCAGCGAATGGACGGCAGAGGTCATTCGCGAGGAGCCGGCTCGCTGCCTCACACTGTTCTCCAACGATCAGCCTGGGATGCTCAACACAGTCACAGCTGTGCGACACAGGTGTCAGAGATGGCGATGCCCGTGCATCCGTCTTGCCGCCCTGCCATACGAGCCGCTCTACTTGTAGCTGCTCCGCACCTCCAGGATGATGAGCTTGGGGTAGCGGAAGCAGTCGAAGAACTGCGACAGCAGGAAGCGGTAGTGCGCGCCGATGAGCTTGTGCGCGTTCCTCTCGTGCTTCCGGCGGGCGTCGCTGCCGCGGTGGTTCAAGTACCTGCGCAGGCGGCCTGGAATTTCACGAGTTTGCACGCAATGAGCTCGTGCGCGTCCTTGTCTTGCCTCTGCCACGCCATCGATGCCGCCGTGGTCGAGGTACCTGCAACAGCAAGTCACGTCTTGACCGTGCTTAGCAGAACACACAACTCGAGCGGCAACTGTACTTAGAGAACAGGCAGCTCCGGGCTCGAGGCCCCGACCATGCGCCGCATGCAGAGTCGGAAACTTTGTGGCGCAGACGCCAGCTCGATTTGCCGGAGCCCGTCGAGATGACAGTCCGTTTACCGATGATTGGCGCTGTTGCTGCAGCTGCACATGCATAGTGGGACACGTGCCAAAGTAGCACGCACAGCGAAGTACCCTGTTGCAATCAAGAACAATGAAAGGATTTCATAGATTGACAGAATCTCTTTCATTCCCCCTGCCGCAGCGGCCCCGCCAGGCCAATGCCCCAACAACACTGCAGCCAGCCGCTGCGGCCAGCAACAGTTTGGCCAATGGCCAGTAGCGGGCTTCGTTCGGCAAACAAGCCACGGGGCTTCTGAGGCAAGCGGCTCGCAGCAGCCAGCGGCACCGTGCAGTGGGCGACAGCAGCAGCAGATGTCATCAGAGCTGCGCGCCTGATGCCGAAGGGCTCCAGACTGCGCGCCAGGGCCGCCACGTCAGAGTCCGCACCGTCCTGCGCAATGTGCAGCGGGAAGCGCCGCCTGCATTGCATGGCAGCGAGCTGCATGGTGGAAAACACTGCCATGCATGATGCAAGCGACAGGACGCTCATGGAGCAAACAATCATTTGCCAGGAAAAGAATATTGCATCATCCGCTGGGCAGCGCTCAGCGGTGGTCAGGAGCGTGTGCAATCAACGTGGGTGCACCGCACAGCAGGAGACCAGCCAGGGAGCCACGACTGTGGCCCCCGTCGAAAGGTGCCACACAGCACCGCCGTGCCAGCAGCTGCCATTGAGTCCAGCAAAGCTACATGGCACGTCGTCTGATACGAGCACTGTCGTCTGATACGAGAACGCCTGTCCCAGGCGACTTTCCGCCCCGTTGCAACGAGTTCCTCATGCAGCGGCCGAGGCATGCGCCACCCAGCCTGGGCCCCTGCGGCGGCCACACATTCGTGGCGAGAGACGGTACACCCCAGCACACCAGGGTGCGCTGCAAACCTCCTTAGTGTGCCCGCCGAAGTTCTCCGTCCCAACATCGGGTAATCTGCCAGAGCCCCCCCCCCGCCCTCCCCGATTCGCGGGGTCGCGTCCATGCACCGCCAGCAGCGAGCCCAGGTGCTGCCGCAGGTGGTCTGCCCGTGGACAGACACCGTCAAAAGGCCACCGTGTCATCACGTTCGAGGTTGTGCAAATGTCTTCGAGGGACCTTTGAGGAGAAGCCCTGAGCCCACCTGTTGGCGGGGTCCCGCCCGTGCACCGACAGCAGCGAGTCCAGGTGCTGCCGCAGGTAGTCCGCCCGGTTGAAGGTCACTGTGACCACCGCCGCGACGACGCCGGCAGTGCCCACTGCTGGGCCTACGCACTGCAGCCTAGGAATGGCGGCGGCGGCGACGGCGGCGTCAGGGAGGGAAGCCTCGGGCCTTCCAGCGCTGGGCCACTGCTCGCCCGCCATGCCTGCACTGGCGGCGCAGTGCATGCTTAGGATCTCGAGGGTCACGCTGACAGCCTCCTCTGGGGTCTGCGGTCCTCCAGGTGCGCAGCGCCGGCGGCCTGTTTCGTGTGCCCAGCGGCCGTGCACACACAGCGCAGAGCGGCTGCTGGACACACTCCCTCTGTGGCCGGGCATCCAGCATGACCAGAAGCAGCTGCACACTGTTGCATCGGCAGTGGCAGCAGCCGTGGCAGGCTGAAGGGTGGAGGCGCACACCTGCGGCCGGTGACTCTGCCGCCGCCGCCGCTGCCGCATAGGCCTCGGCCCTGAGGCGCAGCGAATGATCCAAATGGCGCGCCGTGTTGGCTCGGTCCACTGCGCGCGTCGGAAAGTCTTCTTCAGCTGTAGAAAATCCCCTTGATCGTGCAAGAGAAGCTGCAAGGCGCCGCGGGGCAGCCGCATGGATTGAGACCGCAGCCGAGCGTCCTTGTCGTCTCCACTACAAGGGTGTGTCCCCGCAAAACCCTGAGCGGCTTGAGCGCTGGCAGAGCTTAGCGTTGCAAGGCCGGTGACGCAGCTCACACCGTGCGGCTTCTGCTTGTGAGAATTTCACGATGCTCGTTGCGTTCAGCAGCTATCCGGCTCTGACGCCCAGCATGCGCGGCCACTCAGCACCAGTGCACCTTTCATGGCGTCCAGCTCCGCCCTGGCATCCTGCAGCAGGCTCTGGAGGCGGGGCAGCTCGCGCCCCGCATCCTCTTTGTCTGCGCGCCGCCCGCCGGCTGTCATTTTCCCCGCCGCTGAAGCCTCAGGCTGCCCGCCGCTTGCGCCGCGCAAGCCAATGAGACCAGTGCCCTGCAGTGGGAAACGGGTTCATTGGGGCTCCCCTAGTCTCTCGCGCCGTTCCAACGCGATCGTACAGCAGAGGAACGTCATCAACGTGGACGGAAGTCTGGCAGTGACCCCAGCGGCCAGTCCCAGCTGACCAAGCCCCAAGCGGGGGTACGGACGTGGCAACTTGGGCTCGGCAATGCTGTCGCAACCGGGCAGGCCGGCAACCCCACTGAAGGGACTGCTTGTCTCCACCTGCAGTAGAGCCGCTGCGCAATTCACCTCTGTTTCAGCAGCGCCGCCTCCTGGAAGTACGTTGCCAATGAGGTTCCTGCCGGGCGTCCGCCGCCCCACCTGCGGAGCACGCTCAGACGTCGCCGCACCATCTGCATGGACAATTTACCTCGCAGGACGCAGGGTGCAACCGTTGGCATCACTTGCGAGCCTTCAGGGATGCAGTCGCATGGATGCATGTGGCATGCGGGATCGAGCAGAGCACCTGCAGGAGTCGAACGGCAGCGGTGGCGCAGACGAGCAGCAGCACCAGCCGCAGCGCCAGGCGGACGCCGCCGCCCCTGCTGCGGCCCGAGGCGTGCATCCGCTGAGAGCCGGCTGGCAGGCTGCATCAGCAGCGCATGTGTGCCACAGGCGCAGGGCGGTACCAATGGCAAGCTCCAGTCTCGTGAGCGTGCCGATGGCGGCAGCACCTTTCTCTAAGCAAATTAAGCAAGCTTGAGGCCCTGAGCGTTGTTAATTCTCCCGCGTGAGGTGTTTATCGAGCACCGTGTGTGTGCAGATCCCTCGCACACAGAATGATATATCAATACAGGGAGAGTGGACGCAGTGCAGCGAACGACTCGAGGCTGTTGTATGTGCCCAGTTTCGTGTAAAGGATGGCGTTGTGGTGGAAATGCAGATGCAGGAAATTGAAGGTTCAACGGGCAGGCGGGTGAGATGTGTATCAGAGATCTTACATAAGGCTGCACCTGAGGCGACGTGAGGACGGCGTCTACACCCAGTCATTCACTTGTACTTTCTACTTTCTACCTACTAATTTGCAACTCTGCTATGCCCAGAATCGCAGGCTTCGAGATTGACACTGTCCCCACATCTCGGACCTCGGCTCGCATTCTACAGGGGTAACGTTGCAGCCTTTGTGACAGGCTTCTGGCAGTCTCTCAAGCCCAAATAATGGGACTTGCATGGTTCTACGATTTTGACACCTAATGCAAGCACCAAATACAGCAGCGCACATAGCCTCCTGCAAATGGCTTTCGCGCCAACGCCCTCGAACAGGCGGACGAGCTTTGCCAAAAGCGAGCTGCTGAAGGCCGGCGGCATGCTGGTCGTGTGCCTGGCAATGGTCCTGGCGTTTCAGGTGGGCTCCCAGCGACCGCTGGTTTGAGGGAGCAGTTACAATGACGCAGCTTCGCCAGGCACTTTCTGCGGAACTCGCAACTTCGTTTGCAACGCTCAGGCTGTCCTTCCGAAGCCCTCCCGGGACGCTGGGCCTCGGTTGGCAGCCAACAGTCTGCACTCGCCCAACATTGAGGTGCGTGACGCTGAGGCCGCCGCTGCTGTGGCATGCGCTACGAATCATATGCGCCTTTGGATGTTGGTCGCCGTGGCAGCACACCAGCCCTTGCCTGGCTCTGTCAATTGCGGCTGCGTGCGCGGATGTCATGCAGGTTGCAAAGCCAGCGGCAGTGGCACAGCATGATGCGGCAGGCGGCAGATCTACTGCGAGGCTAGCAGCGCAGGTAGCACGGCTGGAGACTGTGGTCACTGGCCTCACCAGTAGGGTGGACGCCCTGGAAGGTGCAAACGCCTTTGCATTGCTGCATTTGCGCCCGGTTTTGCAGACTTGTGCATTTCATGCATCACCCGCCTGTGAGCATGGCTTTCCCGAGTGGACTGGTGCTAAAATGTCTGTGCTCTCTTCTGTGCAGTGGATCGGCGTGTGACGGCCAAGCTGCTGGACCGACTGCTGCAACAATGACGACTGGCGCCCTGCGAAGGTTTCGAGTAGCGGAAGCAGTCATTCGGCACTTGTGTGGGACCACGTGCCAGGCCATGTGCGACACCACAGTCTTGTCGCCAGCATGAGAGAGAGAGAGAGATGTTTACACCACATACATCAAGACTGATCCCCAATCAGGCTCTTTTGGGGAAAGATGAAGTGGCGCTGGCAAGGGTGACGGACAGGCAATGCCCGTACGACCAGCTGCAAGCTGCCGCCCTGTGCAAACAGCCGTGCGGCAGTTGGGTCTACCAAGATATGAACTCCCACACGCACTGATGCGGAGCAACACCGCCGCACTTCGGATTTGCTAGCAAATACATTCTAGAATATCTCGCAGCTCAAGATCCAGTGCTCAGATGTAGACGAGGCACGGCGGCGCAGGATTCCTAGCACCTCGGCAGTGCTGACATTTGCCAGCGGACTTGTGACTTAATGTGTCCTTGATACAATGGCGCCCCTTGAAAATTGGCAGTCTACTGGCACCGTCTGGCGGTGCATCACAAAGCATAATTGCGGCAGGACATGTCAGAGTTTGCAACAAAACCGAGCGTTCCATGTGAGCCGACACTGCGAGGTGCCAAAGAGGATTAGCTCCACCCGAACAACGCCTAGGAGCGGTGCGCATTCGTGTAGTGCAGCTGCAGCGTCAAAATGGCCGACTCCTGGTCCGCTGGCCGCCGCTCATCCTCCGCCTCCAGCTGGAGCAGCCGCTCCGCCATGGCTGGCACGGAGACGCCCTGCCAGGACGCCAGCGACTCCAGCGCCGTCAACATGACGGCGCCGCAGCCGCCGTTGCGGTTGGGCGGCAGCCACTGCCGGTCGTCATCCAGGGCCTCGTGCGTCGACGGCGGCGCACAGCCACGGCGCGGCCCGGCCCAGATGCCGCCGCCACGCGCCGCGATGTCGCTGTCGCCGTCAGACATGGCAGCATCACCGCCCGCATCGGCATCGCCCGAACCGGCACCTGGCCATTCAGCAGGAACAGCGCCATGCAAACATGAGCAGGGTGCAATTACCGAAGCAAGCTCGCAGGCCAGTCGAAGTGCGGTCGCGGTTGTTATAGTCGGTGGATGCCCACAGGCTGGTCCTGCTCCTCATGGCAGCTCGTCTGGTGTCCCAAGCAAGCCTCTCATGGTCACATCAGCAGAGAGCACATATATTCACAGAGCAGCAAAGCTGCCGAATCGACAAGTCAAAGCGTGCACCGCCGCTGGCGCCGGCGGCGGCCGCCACCCTTGCCCGGCGCTCCGCGGCGGCGGCAGCCCGTGCCCGCCGTACGCGCGCAGCCTCCGCGGCTGAAGAGCCCATCAGGCCGCTGTGAGAGCGGATGCCCATTACGCCGGCCGCCTGTGTCGCAGACATTGTAAACCCGGTCGCACCTGAGGGACTGGGCACAGACCCGACACTGCCATGTCTGCATTCGCACTTGGTGCCTCTGCTCCACCTCTGCGACATTGCTTTCCCAAGAGATTCCCGTCCGGCTCCCGAGCACCCGGTTGCAGAAAACTCGATGCACAGGCAGGTTGTGGTGGAGCTGCACAGCACAAGCGCCTCAAAGCATTGTATGCGCCCGCAGCAACGCATGCACTTGCAGACAAGGTTTGACACAGGCGATTTCCGACTGATGAGTACCCACCTCCAGGGTGGCTAGCTCCATGGCGGCATCTGCGTCCAGCGGCGCGCCTTCTGCTGCTTCCTCGCCTTCCCCTGCTTCCTCCATGGCATCTGCCTCCTCACTTTCGCGGCGCTGCTCCTCGCGGCTCTCCTCCGCCTTGAGTAGCTGCTCCGCCAGGGCGCCAACGCCGGCGCCCTCGTCATCGGAGTCGGTCGCCGTCTGTGGCACAAGCGGGCTGCGTGGCAAGCCAGTTCAAGGAGAAGCCGGGCCGGTACAGAGCCGGAAATGCGCCAGACTCGCTGGTGCTGTCGGACACCATGTGTTTCACATCAGGTCAGCAGCGCGCCTGCGATTGGGCGACGCCGACGCCGGCGGCGCTGGCGGCATCCTGAGCATGCTCGGCCCTATCCCCCTCCTCCTCTGCTTCCGCTTCTTCCGGCGGCTGGTAGTCCTCAATGTGGTAGCGCCTGCGCTCCGCCTGAAGCCAGCAGTTCCTCGGATGAGTCCCTTTATGAACGACAAGAGTCCTGCATGAAACGAAGCCTACGACACTCCCACTGAAGCGCTTCTGATGAAACCTCTGGGGAGTCCTCGATGTGGCGCCTCACTGCCTCCTGCGCCTGCGGCGAGACGCACTCCTCGCATAACGATGATGCAGCGCGTGTCATGTAGTGAAAAATGCTGACCACGCCACAGCTCCAGCGAATCAGCTGTGACAAAGCATCAAATCTGCACAGGTACGCCGCTGCGCCACACATGCACACCCGGCCGCATCATGCATTCCTGGGTAGGTCGTGCACTCATGCCTCGCTCCATTCCCAGCGCAGGCCGGGGGCTCAAAGGCCCGCCACCAATGCAAGACCACGCCCCACCCCACAACACCCAGCTCAGGTTTCAAAGAAACAACCCTCGACTTCGGAGCAGAAAGTCCCACCTGCTGCGGGTAGGCGTCCAGCACGTCCAGGGTTTTGATGCGGTCCCCAGTGAATGCGAATAGGTTGGACAGCCCCCACAGCTCCCCCTCGCGCCCCTTCACCTTCTGCACGCCTGCGGGGGTGGCGAAGGATGGAGACACGTGTCATGATATAACTTTCGTCGGAGGTGCTCTAAGGGGTTCACCACTATAGGAGAGTGCTCACAGCTCCCTCTCCAGCCCCTTCACCGTCTGCACGCCTGCGGACGCAAAGGATGGATACAGATGTCGAGACGTCAAGAGGGTTGGGTGCGACTTCCCGCAGAGGGATGCGCTAAGCATTTCACCACTGTTGGCCAGGCCCCACAGCCTGCGTTCCCGTCCCTGTAACTTGAATTTTGTTGAAACTTCAAAACAACCTTCACCTTGTGCACGCCTGCGGTGCACAACGCAGGCGCATTTCAATTTTCGTTTTAATGAGTGTGCATCCTGCCGCACCATGGCAGCTGGTGCTACGTTCCCCAGCTCTGAGCTTGCCACCTGGCACCTACATACTGCGACGGTGCAGGCACTGCGGAACATACTCACCTTCGCATGGCCAGGTGTGCAGCAGAGCCTGCTCTGTGCTTCTATGCTTGCACTCTCCGAAGCCGATGTAGAAGCACATCTATGGCTTAGCCTTCCGAAGCATCATACTCGGTCCTCACATAAGCGAGCATGCGGCGCCAGTAGTACAGTAGTATCATTCGGGGAGCTTGTGAGTGAATGAGCTCGGAGGAAGTGTGCTCACCCTGGAAGTAGCGTTTCTGATCTTTCCCCTCCGTCGCTGTTGCCGTCTGCTGCTGCTTGTAGATCTGCAGGGGCGAACAGAGAAGCTCTGTCACGAGCAGCGTAATGCACAGTGTTTCATGGAGAAATGCCGGCATGGCAGTCCATCCACTTGCAAGGCGGATGCAGGTCCGTAGAAGTGGGATGCGGCACAGCTGGCGGGCTGCATCAATTTACAACAGACTGCAGCCAGTCTGGCGCTAAGACCACAGCCAATGCGCGAGGCTGATGCTGTGCAACAGTTGATTGGAGTTCCAGCAGTGCCGGCGCCATTACGTCATCTGGCAGCTGCAAATGGCTCCCCAAAACCGGCGGCCGCCAGGGCCGAGGCTCAGCCACAGCCAGTCTCGTGCCGGGGTGTGTTATATGAATGAGATCTGCGCACCTGTCGGCTGTAGATGGGCTCCTCCACGGTGCCGGTGGCGACAAGGCGGTACACATTCACATTGCGGCGCTGCCCGATGCGGAATGCCCGGTCCATCGCCTGTGCAGGCAGCGCATCGGAATCCCTAAACCCTAAAGAGTGTGCAACCCCAACATGTGGGAATTATGACGAGGGGGTGCAGAACGGTGGCGCCAGCCGGTTGCGGCGCTGCATGGCATCCCATCCGGAAGTTCGGCAGGAGATGGGATGCAAGCTGCTGCCGCTGCGCCCTTGAGGGGCGCACAATCGTCGGAATCAGGATCAGACGCAACCTGCATATCAGAGGCAGACCTGCAGGTCGTCGGCAGGGTTGTAGGACGGGTCCACGATGACCACCCTGCAGCAGGTTGGGAAGGAAGCTCAGACGTGAAATCTTGAGGTTCACGGTGCGTGCACGCGGAGCAGCTGACACATTTGCACACGGCATGAAACACCCGCGGCTCGACCCGCAGATCGCAAAGGTCTTAGGAATATGGCGGCTGCAGCCCTCCGGATTGAGGCAAGCTAAGTGCTCAGGGCGACGAGCCTCGCTTGGCATGCTCGCAACTGAAAGCGAAACATTAGCTGTGCCAGGGCGAGCGCACTTGTTGGCAGAGGTGAGGTTGAGGCCTAGGCCGCCGGCGCGGGTGCTGATGAGGAACACGAACGTGGACGGCGTGTCGTTGAAGCTGTCCACCTTGACCTGTCGCTCCACCTGCAGGCGGGAACCGGCGCCGGCGTTGAAACCGGCTGGGCGCGCAGAAGCTGTGCAGATTGAAGCAAGTGACCAAAATCGCCCCTGTACCAAGGCGCCAGGCCAGCCTGATTCGATCAGGAGGTGGCTTGATGCCAGGACTCCAAGAACTGCCCGCCGCCCAGAGCCCGCTGCGCCCGCTGATCCTGATTCAAATGCAGTCCCGTCCCTTGCAGCACAGACCATGAGCAGCGAACAATGACAAGCAACCGAGCGATGTGGACACAAAACACCAACACGGACGCAAAGCAAGGGAAGCCAAGGAAAGTGGAAGAAATGGGGATGAGAAGCGCGCCGGCGGCCAGGAGCCGTCCAGGTGCTCGTGGGTCCAGCCGTGGCATATTGAACATGCAGACGCTGGAAGCTAATCGGACAAAACAACCAACAGGAACAAGAATTGGATGACCGCGGCGTGGAGCCATCCGGGCTGATGAGGAACCCAGGCGCCGGCAAGGTGAGAAAAAAGGATGACAGGAATCAAGATGAAATTGACCAAGTTGATTTGGATCAAGTGATCTAAAAGCGTGCCTGCGGCGTGGAGCCGTCCAGGTACTCGTGGGCCCAGCCGTGGCTGATGACGGTCGCGCGCACCAGCGCCAGCATGCGCACCGAGTGGCTGAACACCAGCACCTGCATGGCACAGTACCGGTCGCTGATCAGGTCCGGCGGCAGGGCATGCCGCTTGGTGCTGTGGGATGAGGCCGCAGGCGGCGGCGGCGGCCTTTGATACTGAGGAAATCACCCGAGACACGACCGGCGGCGGGGCTTGTCAAATTGGCAGACAGCTCGGAGCAGACGACCCGCCGGCGCGCTCTCACAGCTGTGGCGCATCGGGAGGCTCGCCGCGGTGGCGGGCCCGCTCACACCTGCTGCCTCGTCAGTGCATGCCCCCAACATGGCGATGCCGTCTGCAGAGGCAAAGCTGAGGGTGCCCGCCGTGTGCCACAGGCGATGAGCGGCTGCCATTCCGGCCGCCCTAGGTGATCAAGTGGGCTCGGCCTGGGAGCGTGTTCCCCAAGCAAACCTTCTCTATGCAAACCTCGAGCAGGGAACCGCTCTTCCTTGTATATTCTGAAAATGAAGAGTATAATTTTTCCAACACCGCCCACCTTGTCGCGCTGGGATGCCCACAGCGCCAGCAGCCCTTCCAGCACCTGCAGCTTGCCGCAGTCGCCGGTGTCCATGTTGCGCAGGAAGCGCGGGTCCAAGTCGGTGCCGCCTGCAGCGCAGGGGACTCGTTGCGGACGTCAGAACTCGCCCGCCGTGCAGCAGAGCCAACGCACATCGCACACATGCTCC
The DNA here is from genome assembly GCA_033439295.1 of Deuterostichococcus epilithicus. Classification (NCBI taxonomy): domain Eukaryota; kingdom Viridiplantae; phylum Chlorophyta; class Trebouxiophyceae; order Prasiolales; family Stichococcaceae; genus Deuterostichococcus; species Deuterostichococcus epilithicus. The sequence continues at coordinate 1,600,274 of JAVTLE010000004.1, read as the reverse complement.
AGACTGGCAGCCAGTGGTGCTGCACAGCCGAAGGAGAAACAGTCACCCACCCAGCTGCGCTGCGTCCGGGCCCAGCACCAGGCGCGCCACCTCGGAGTGGCGCTGGTACTTCCGCCAGTCCGCCTTCTCTATGGCCGGGTCCGCTGCAGGTCAGAGAAGGTGCGCGATGCATCAACAGTGAACACTATGCGCCAGTGGCGCTGCGGGTGCTTGTCAAGGATAGAAAACCCTGCGCCTGCCCGCCCTCTCAGCTCCCCTGTAGCCGCGCGGTTGAGGTGCATTTGAGCGGAAGTTGAGCGTCAGAAGGGTGGAACTCAGCAGGGTTGAACGCAGCAGGGAGGAGCGCCTGCGTCACACAGCCCAAGCCAAACCCCAGAGTGGCTCTGTTGCTTTCGCAAGTCCCCCACGGGTCCACCCTCTGCATGGCCGAGCCTGCTGCGCGCCGGGCAGCGGCCCTCTGTGTCTCAAACACCGGGCTGTGTTGCAGAGACGAGGAGCGCAGACAGGAGCCGCCAAAGCCGCTAGAGTCGCTGAGCCACGGCGCAAACATCACACACATCCGCTGCCGACACGTCCGGACGCTCCCGGGGCTGTGTGGCCGAATATGTGCCGAATGTGTGTGAGCCGCACCCTTGACGAGCTCCAGGTGGTTAGAGATCTTGCGCAGCACCACGAGCGCGGGCATGACCAGGCACCAGGGGCACCTAGAGGTGCTTCCGTCGCAGCCGTCCGGCTTGTGCCACTTGCAGCCCTGCGGCGCAAGCGAATTCTGTTTCAAGACGCCATGGCGCAGGAGGTAGCATGCTGACCCCACCATTCACACTCACTGTGAGGGGTGTGCGCCACTGCACAGGCGGGCGCCGCTGCACAGACGCCACTGCACAGGCACTGCGGTCGCCGGTGCCGCTTCTCTTCCATGTCCCCTGCCGGGCAACGGCAGCGGCGTGAGGCGTTGGAGCGCTCGGTTCGGGACGCGCCTTCGGGTTGGTGGTCGTTGCCGGATCGGGGCAGTCGCACATGTGGTAGTGGCGCCACAGCGTGCACGTGTCCTCCCGGTCGTCGGCAGTGCCCTTTATAGATAAAACTTTCCATATAATTAGAAATGCACCTGTTGTGTCATGTTACCCACCAGCAGCGTCCGCTGGCATGCAGCCTCGTCTGGAACGAAACAAGGTCAGCACACAGCGCGGCGACCCCCTTCAGCCGTGCCGCTCACCACCCAGCTGATGCGAGCGGCAGCGCCGTTGTTGGTCGTGACAAAGAGCTGAACGAAGCATGAGGCATGAGGCATGAGGCTGTGCGCACCTCCATGCCGGCATAGTGGCACTCGGAGCCTCTCCGCCCGCTGCCGCAGTGGCAGGGCTTGCCGGACATGATGTACACAAAGTCGGGCGAGTCCAGGGTGCGCCTGCAGCACACCAGTCGTGGTTTGCTACGGAAAGGAGAAGTCCGGATTCTAGGGCTGGTGGACATGATGTACACGAAGGCGGGGGAGTCGAATGTGCGCATGCAGCATGCCACAGAGGCGCCCACTTGAAGCCTGAAAACCCACCAGGCCCTGAAACCAATGCTATGAAGCCATCTGAAGTGATAAATTGCGCAGAGCGCTGCATCATGCCCATCCGCCAGCAAACACACACAAGAGCTTGCAGCACGCTGGTCTTGGTGATCTCCGGGCTGTCGGCAGCACCGCGCATGCCAGCAACGGCAGGCACACAACCCCAGAAAGCAAAACATGGGATAGGACGGCCAGCCAGCCGGGTGCGCGTCGTGTGGATGAGAAATGCAAGAGGACAGCCAGCTGCCTCTCATACACAACAAAGACAAGCCAAAACCGTCGCGACGTTCCTGGGCGGAGCTTCACCTGTAGGCGCGCGCCTGCAGCGCGGACAGCTCGCAGAAGACGACCTGGTCCGTCTTGAGCGGCAGCTGGTGCCTGATGAGGCTCTTCTCGCGGCGCAGCATGAACCGGTTGCGGATCGCGGTGTGCTTGTCCTGCGCCTCCCCACCCTGTGGCCAACAGCGCGACAGACACGTGGTGAGCGCCGCAGCGGGGCGGCAGGAGATGATGTCATCCGGGCGCAGGAACCGCCTTCCTGCGCCCCTCCTTGCCCTGCAGCGAGGGTGGGCATTCGAGCACAGTGCTCGGGCCAGAGACCTGCAGCGGATGAGGGGCTCCTTGCGCGGCGGCGCGGGGGCGGACCACCACTGCATTGTGGCGGACCTGCGCCGGTTCACTGGGCATCGGACGGTGATCGGAGCAGTGGCGAGCGGCAGAACTCAGCGACGAGCTGTTGCGTTAAGCCCCAGGCCTAGCGTGAGCACAGAGGCGATGCTGCTGCGGGCGCCCGGCCGCCTTGTGCCAACACTTGTGTGTCTGTGCCAGGTTTCAAGGAGTCCCAACGCACGAGACATGCCTTGGACATGCCATCAACTGTTTGGGGGAATTGATGCCCAAATCCCACCATTCCAGATTGCGATCCGAACCCCGCTTCCCAGATGGCTTAGCGAGTGGCCTTGAACGCTGTCCAGCTGGCGGTGTGGCACCCATTTCAGACATTTTCCAGATATACCACATCGCACATTCAACGAGTTCCCATCCTCACCGCCAGCAGCTCCTCCGGCGAAGCATCTTTGGACTGTGCCATCTTCATCGGCTTCGCGAACTCCTTCTTGTAGGCCGACAGCAGCCCGAAGCAGCCGGGGTTTGCCCAATCCATCAGCGTCCTGCAGCCAGGAAGACACCTTGCCGTTTGGTTGTTTCTTTGTTTGGTGTTATTGCGGTGGCGACAGCTCCCGAAGCAGCCGAAGCTGGACCAGGTCTCATCAGCGTCCTGCAACATGGAGACACCGCCGCGCGGCTCTGGGGGCGACGCTCGAGCAGGACGTGTCGAGCACATGCATACTCAACATTCTGTAGGAGGAAGCTACAGAGCAGCCGTTGCGCTCGTGTGGTGGCGGCAGCTGGCATACACATGACGAGCGACGGGCATGACGGTCAAGCAGAGGTTGGAAGTCAGACAAGCAGGAGACGAGGACCAAACAGGGGTGAGCTCCCCTGCTGGAAAGAAGACACACCAGAACTCCTCGTGCTGGTTCTGCATTGCTGTGCCCGTCAGGCCGTATCTGCGGGTGGATACACACGGCTTGTCACGAACATCCGGAGGAGGAGTGTATAATCAAATGCCACGCAGCCTCTGATGGTGCACGCTCCAACGACGAGTTGCGAGCGCAATGCGCATGTAACAGGTGTGCGCCTATACAACCGCTGCCGTGCACAGCCCCCGGCAGCCCTGGGGCAGCAGCAGGGCAGCGCCAGGGAGCCAGGGAGCCACACGAGCTGAGAATAGGAGCGCCCGCCTGAAGCAGGTCTTGAGCTGCGAGACGGCCACCGTGATCTGCGTCGTCGACCTCTTGATCTTGTGCGCCTCATCGAGGATCGCAATGTGCCACGGGATGTCCAGCATCTCGTCCAGGGAGGTGCGGAAGGTGTCGTAGGTGGTGATCAGGACCTGCAAGAATGAATTTATTTACTATTATTATTTTATTGTGCTGATATACATAGGATATCCAGCATCTCGTCCAGGGAGGTGCGGATGGTGTCGTAGGTGGTGACCAGGACCTGCAAAAACAAGCATAATCAGTACGGATGTATATGAATATCACCAGTAGGAGATCTGATGCTTCCGTGCGGCAGTGACAGGACGTGCCATGGTGGCGCCAGCACAGGGCGTTCAGCGAGTTGCGGAAGGCCTTGTGCATCGTGGCCAGGAAATGCGCCGCAGCGGATCAAGCCTCGAACAAGAACAAGAAGCCGCCAGCATGGCACCTGCCATCCACGCTGTCATGCTACATGCCATTCATGGTTACCAAGGGCTGCACAGCAGGAATTGGAAACTGCGGCGATGGAGCCACGATGAAGCATCTGGCCGGATTTGCGAAATCGGCCAGCAGGAGGCCTCCCGCTGCTCCTCAGCCCATCCGCCGCTGCAAAAATGGCGATGCTGGTGCGGGCTGAGAGCCGCCGTCACAGCCTCCAGAGCACAGGCAGTGCTCTGCACACACAGTGACTGCTGATCCAGACAGATGCCACGAGGCAGGAAGGGGCCTCATGGTGGCAGCTTCACCAAGATGCACCTGAACATGAGTGTCGTTCTGCAGGAGCATGCGGGGAAGTGGACACTGCACCTCGGCATCGCCGCGTGCCACCGCCAGCAGCGCCGAGCCCTTTGAGGCGCCATGGCCCTTGACCACCGCAAAGCTCCCTGCGGCGGAGCAGCCAATGAAGTAAGCAGCCATTGAAATCCTCTGAAGACCAGCTCTCCACACCAGGTGTGCAACGAGCTGTCGATGCAAAACAGGTCGCTAGCCCGACTGCGCCCCGCAGCCTCTGCACATATGTTTTCCGCTGCGTGATGTAGATGCAACTATCGCCGAGACCCCATCTTCGACATAGTGCTCCGTTCAGGCAGCGCAGCACAGGTAGGCGCCTCACCCCAGGTCACGAACTCGCGCTGCCAGTTGGATATGACGGAACCCGGGCACAGGATGAGGATGGGCGCCCGGCGGCGCGGGTCACGGGCGGGGGCGGTGACCGCGTCCACCGGCGCGTCCGGTGGCGCCGGCGGCCGCCGCCCGCCGCCGTGGCCGCACTTGCCCAGCAGCGCCGCAATGAAGGCGATGGTCTGCACCGTCTTGCCGAGGCCCTGGGAAGATGCAGCGGGCGCGTCAGTCACATTGGCAGCAAACCTTCTGCAAGATCTGTCAGCCGAAAGCTGGCACTCTTCGAGCACGACAAGTCGTCGAGCAGTGCCGCAGCAATGGTGATGGTCTGCACTGTTTTGCACAGGCCCTGGGGGGAGCGGGAGATCCAGCACAGTCAGAAGCAGTGGCAAACTGAGGGACTGTGTGCAGCTACCAAATGGTCTCGCTGCATGCGATGCTCGACCTGAGCAGGTCACAGCACTGGAGCCCTGGGACACTGGTCATCGAGTGCATGTTTGGCAGCGCTGCCGGACACCGTGCCGGCACCCGTCGTCCAGCTCGCTGCACAAACTGCCGGGCGCTGCGAGTCCAACGCAGCAAGACAAGGACAGGGCTGCAGCGTTGCAGCATCAGTCTAGTAAGGCTTCAGGGGCAGCAGACGCGCTGCAACATCAGTCTGGTAGGGTTTAAGGGCAGCAGACGCGCACCATGTCGTCCGCCAGGATGCCGCCACGGCCGGCGGCGTACTGCCTGCGCTCAATGTGAGCGGCGCTGTGCCTTCAGGTTGTTGGGTCTGAGAGCCGCTGACCTCTGCACGGAGCGGCATTGTTCCAGCTGGCCAGGGGTGGCGGCAGGGGCCGCTGCTGTGACGTGTCGTACACACCACAAAGCCAGCCAGCAGAGCATTTGTTAGCAAGTGCACGAGCGTAGCAAAGCGGAGGATGAGGCGGATGTCGGTGCTAACGCCACTGGCACGCAGCACGGCACAGCAAGAAGTAGAGAACATGGACTCGAACAGAAAATAAAGGCACTCGCGCCGGTAGGGGCGCAGACAGGAGGGACCCAACAACATCAATCAACGCGGTATCGAAAGCGGGATCGAAAGTCTCACTTGAACAGGAACTGGACGCCCTCGCGCTGGTAGGAGCGCAGGTAGCGAGCGATGCCGCCGGGGACCACCGCGGTCAGCGGCGGCGGCGCCGCACCGCCGGCCTCCAGACCCTCCTCGTCGGTGCTGACATCGTCCTCCGGCGCCAGCAGGTTGCCATCGGCGTCGGCGCGCATGACGAGCGGCTCGGCCGGGCCCGCCGGCGGTGCGTTGGCCAGGTTCGGGTGCGCCTCCTGCGCTTGCCAGCCAGCCGGTCGGGCACCAGGGAAAACTCGTCGCCATGCTGTGCGGCTCATACCGATAAATGCCTCAGGAGCGACTCGACAGCTCGGGGAAGGTGCTGCTTCGCGGGAGGCACGAGCCAACGACCTGCATCTGCCCTGTCACGAGCAGCCAATGCAGCACAGCCGCAGCGGCAATTGTGCATGCAAAGCCTCCTGGTATGTGACGCACATTGTGACACTCAGCACTGTCCCTCGAAATACCCGCTGCGCACTTCATTTGTTCCGTCACAGCATGCAAACTAGTCAGTGCGAGAAAACCAGATTTGCAACCCCGCAGCCCGTCTCACCTCGTCCTCGCGCACGGCCAAAGCGGGCGCCTGGCTGGCAAGGCCGCCGCCGCCGCCGCGCGCACCCGGCCGCCCGCGCCCCGTGCGCAGCAGCCGCGCACGTTTCTCCTCCTCTGTTTCGATCGCCGGCGACGGCGCCTTACGCTTCTTAGGTGAGGCGCTGCCGCCGGCAGCTCTGCTGCCCCCGCCGCCACCTGCTTTGCTGCCGCCGCCGCTGCCGCCGCCGCCGCCGCGACGGCGCTGCGTCGTGTTCTCGTCGTCAGAGACGTACGGCTCCTCCTCTGAGCCGTACCCACTCCCAGGGGCAGCCGGCGCTGTGAATGGCGATGGCAGGGCGGCCGGCACCCGGGGCCCCGTGTCTTCTTCGCCGGAGGCCTCTGCAGCCAGGGCGGCCTCGGCACGCTGCCGCCGCCGTGCAGCCTTTGACGCCGGCGCAAAATCCGTCTCCCATAAGTCGTTTGCCAGCGCGTCGTCTGCGCCACAGCGTCAGCTTGTTTGGATGCATCAACCCATGTTTGTTGCGTGCTGCTGTACATTGGTATGTCAGGATGCTTTCGCAGCACACCAGATGTTGACGGAGGGCAGCCGCCGATTGGGCGCCACAGGAATCCGCTGACTCAGCATGCAGCGGCCAGCCCAGCGGGCATTGGCCGGCGTTTCCTGCACCTGCGCGGTGGGCCGCGGCTGGGGCGCTGACACGAGTGATGCTGCGGGCGCTCCGCTTCAGCAGCTGAGAGGTGGGCGACCTGGGTGGCCCTGCACCCGGTAGAATTGTCAGAAAAGCACATCACGCCCCAGGCAATGGTCTACATCCATATGCTCCTGCCGGACTGCCGAGACCCTTATGTGCAGCCAGACTGTCGAGATGCTGAATGAAGGTTGGGAGCGCTGGTGAAGATGCACATGTGAAATGGGACGTGCAGTCACCTGGTGCTGGTGCGGCCTCAGCGGCAGTCTGTGCCGCCGCCGGCTCTAGGGGCAGCGATCGCATCCAAGCATACTCCGAGGAATAGGCGTCCAGATCCTGTGACATCCAAAATTTGTCTCTGAGACATCCAAACAGCTTCAGCTCTGAAATCGACCTGCTGCACCCTGCGCAAGAGCACCTGGGTCACACACCTCACCGAGCCTCTTGGGCAGTGGTTCTGATGCGCACAGTAGAGAGGCACCCACCTGCGATGCCGCTGCTGAGCTGAGCGCCGCGGCACGGCCGCGGCTGGAGCGCAGCTCCGCAGAGCCGGCCTCCATGTAGTTGGCAACTGCGGGGGCAGATGCTGCAGTGCCCCTCGGCCTCCAGATGGGCGCTTGGCTGCTGGCCGAAGCCCGCGGCTGCAACAGCACCGTCGGCAGCGGAACTGCGGAAGCGCTGGACGTTCTCGGGGCTGCAGATGTGGCCTGCGAGACGTCGGCCGGCGGCTGCGGCCGGGGCGCCAGGGGCGGCTCGGCGCCGCTGATGGGCTGCGACAGCATGTCGAAGCGCGCCCGTAGCGACATCCGCTGCAGCGGGCAGGGTGATTGCGAGGTAAGCCATCTGCGAGGCTTGAGACAAGCTGGCCATCATGCCACAGAAGCATGCGCAAGTGGGTGCTGTATGAGTCAGCGCACGTCAACAAAAGGCTGGGAATGTCTCACCGGCTTGCTGCCATAAGGGTTTGCCATCGCGTGTCACAGACTCAGATCTGAGCCGCAGGGTGAGCACTTCAAAGCCGTTGCTATGTCAATGCAGAACAGGTTCCAGGATGTCTATTCATCTCTCGGCAAGGCTCGAGGCTGCAGCTGGCCCAATGGCGCAATGGCCCGGCAGTAATCCAAAGTTTTCGGAAACCAGCTAAAGGTTGCCTGGAAATGGTTGCAAACAGAACTTGCCTGGAAATGGTTGCAAACAGAACTACATCTGAAATTCAATGATTCTGCCTCGAGACCTTGACGCATCACGCACAGCAGGGAATAATGTTCTTGTCATTGGACTGACGATCCCGTGATCTGTTGCCAATTGTGTAGACTGCAGCAGGATCGCTCATGCGATGCAATTCAACCGTTGTGCGAAACAACATACTCACTCGACACGGAGATCGCGCCAAGCATCAGAGTGGCATGTTGTGCACGTACTCACGTTAGTACGAAGCTGCTCACGGAGACCTGCCTGAAACTGCGCTAGCTGGCACCGCGTGAGCACGAGCATCAGGCTGGCTGCATCAGTGTCAGTGTTGCGCCCGTCTGCAGACTCTGCAGGAGTAGCTTCTGATCCTTGATAGCGTCTGCTTCTCGTCCCCTGGCACGATGAGCTCAGAGGCTCAGCCAGCTCATGCTATAGCGTCCATGGCAGCAGCGGATGCGCTGCTAGCAGATGCACAGCGCGTAGCAGACGAGGCACAGCGCCACAAATCGGTCAGCACGATCAAGCGGCCTGCTCCACAGCGCAGCTTCATCAGCCGGGTCATGCGGGAGGGCGTCATCATGGCCGCGCTCGTGGCCGTCATCATTGCAGGCGTCAACCTGTACTTGGGTCAGAGCACCCCCGATAAGGTGGGCACAAGCACCCTGGGGTTCGGTCAACCGATACCTCATCAGGGTACCCAGTCAACTGCGCACATAGCTGCATGGCAGCTGCGCAATGCTGCTCAGCGGTACAGCATGCTACAAGACAGCTGCACGCCGCGAACATGCATGCGCACGCACAGGCAGGCCCCAGATGCGGTCACGATGTCGCAAGTTCAGCAAGTTCTTGTTCATCTGGCATCAAAATTCAGTCCTGATGTTCCAATGCCCTGTCGCTGCACCAGGCGCTGCTGACGCCCAAGCAGCTGGCGCGGTTTACTGGCGCCGGGCCGCCGATGCACAGCAAGAAAACCTACGTCTCGATCCTGGGCTCGGTCTTCGACGTCACGTCGGGCACCAAGCACTATGGTGAGCAGGCGGTCCGTAGGCTTCATCTGAGCCCGCCCCGGATGCTTCAATGCTGCACATTGGCGATGCGCTGTGGCATGTCCCGCTTGCAGCTATTGCTGGCATGACCTCCGCCGTAGCGTATTGCCAACGGTGGCGCATGGAGTGCAGGTCCTGGTGGAAACTACAACGGGGCCGCGGGGCGTGATGCATCAAAGGCCTTCTACTCAGGTGAGTGCGCAGAGGTGGTGCACGGCGCGGCCGCCACCCGCAAGTCGTACAAACACTGCTCGCACCGCTGCACGAGCGCTCAGTGGTTGCTTGAGCCGCGCCTGTGCTGCAGCACACCCCTCTGCCCGCCGCCTGCACTGTGCATGTCCGGAAACAAAGGGTTTTCGGCTCTTTCTCTGCTTGCTGCGCCATGCTTGCGCGGAGAGGCACACCCCTCTACTGTGCGCTCGCTGCGCCACGCCTGTATAGAAACACATGGTCTGCTGCGCCAGCTCGCTGCAATGCGCCTGTGCGGAAAGCTGGTGCTTGCGCGCCGCAGGCAACTTCACGGCAGACCAGACAGACGACCTGAGCGCTGCAAAGCCCGACGAGCTGGCGAGCGTGTATCGGTGGCGCAACTTCTTCCGCGACCACAAGGTGTGTGGGCGCACCTTGCGTGTCACGGGCAAACTGCTCCCTGTGATGTCGGAGCCTGGACCAACCTTGACCGGAGCAACTACTTCTGGTCCAAAAGGGTTGAGCTCCGTTGGTTTTGTTCCTTCGGGATTGGCTGACCGAAGACGCGCACGAATTCGACATGCTCTGCGCCAGCCCTGCTGGCGGCTGGCGCAGAGCATGTTGACTGGTTGGTTCATCAGTAACCTGCCGTTACACCTCATCCTGCTGCAGACTGACGGTTTCGCATGGGTAGTTACTGTGTGTGGGTGACTGCTGCGCTGCAGACCTACACACCAGTGGGGCGGCTGATAGGACGGTTCTACACCGCGGCCGGGCAGCCCACAGAGGAGCTGCAGCGGATAGAAAAGGTACGGAGTCATATTGCAGCTTGTGCGCATATAGTTCAGGAGGAAAGCAGCCTCCATCAACGCCTTCCGCACACCGCGACCTGTCCAGGCAGGCTCTGCGAGACGCTCGCCTCTGACTCGGCGCAGCACGCCTCCTAGAAGTACAATATCAGGCACAGCGTGCGCGTCTCGTGGCGCATGCTGCGGCTTGCCAGCACCACGGCGTGCGGCCCCTGACTGCTCATGCATGCGGGCGCTGAGGCGACGACCGATTCCCCTCGGAACCCTGCCTGGATTAGGGTTTAGGGTTCCTGCAGGACTCCCAACCCCTGCTGGGCACCCGTGCAGGTGGGCGCCCAGGCGGCAGCCCAGGCGGCCGACAGCAACAACGGCAACACGGAGTGCAACGTGCAGTGGAGCAAGGGTGGCGGTGAGTGCTGCACACTGAACCCTAGACCCTCCTTGCGGGTGCCCCCTGTGCAGAGAACCACCTCGACCAGCTGTCAGACCCACAGCAGCGCCGCAGCGCCGCCCAGCAWAGCACCAGCGCCCCCCCACAAGCGCTGCTCGTCGCCGTGCTGCGTCTGCTTGTGTTGCGCAGTCAGCCCTGATTGTCAGCGCACGGCGCCTCCTGTGCCTGTCATGGCATGATGACTCCTGATCATCACAATGCTCTCGGCCCTGCGCCGCACAGGGAAGATGCTGTGGTGCGGTGCAGAGGGCAACAGGATGCCGCCTGCAACACACTGCTGCCAGCAAGCAGTGTCCTCGAGCGGTGTTGTTGACTGTGTGCTCTTTCGCCGCGCAGGCAAGACGCTGTGGTGCGGCGAGGGCAAGGGGCTGCCGCGCCGCATCGCCGACGCCGACGCCTCCTCGGACCGCTGCGTGTGTGTGGCGCGGCCCGCGACGCCCAACGCGGTGCTCAAGCCGTACGACGGCTGCTCGCCAGACGCCGCCAAGTGCGTCATCCCTGACGTGGTGTAGCGCTCGCGGCTCAGCGCCTGACAGCTGGCACAAAGCTGGCGGGACGACGACGGGTCTGGCGGCCCCGGTCAGGCCAAGCCAGGGTCTCTGGCGATCCGCCAGCGGCGTGACAGGCCGGCGGGCGGCGGTGCAGGCTGCCACGTTCGGCGCCGCCATGAGTTGAGGCAGGCTTTGCGTCCAGCGGCCTGTGAGTACGCAGGTTGTGATCCTTAGGTGTTCCTAGTCTAGGCAGTTTCCTGCCAATGTTTGGTGCGCTGAGACGTGGGAGCCATACAAAGTGTTGCCTGCATGTGTGATGCTCGAAAGCTCTCGTGCTTCGTGTTACACATGACGAGGCACATTGACTGAGAGAGTTCCCGGAAAGGAGCTGTTGCTGCTGTGTGACAACTTCCATGATACGTGCCAATAACGTCCAAGCCTCTCATGATGTTGGTCCAGCTGCACGGTGGGGCAGCACAACGATCTTGCTCAGCTTCTCAATACTGACGTACCTCTACGACTACCTTCCCTGCCCAGTCGATGCATCGCACAATCCAGCAGACTTCGCAGGCTTCGTTGGCATCTAGGAAGGTTCTCAATTCTGGAGACTGACACTACACAATGCTTACGGACAATCTACCCATCGCTTGTTCGAGGCAAACCCAATGTAAAGCGCGCGCAGATCTGCAGCCATGTGCTTTGGCGCGCAGCCTCTGAACCAGCGCCCGCTGGTCTGTCATGGAATGTACGTTCCCATGCTGCTCTTGAACATCCAGGCAGCCTTCCGTGTGAACACAACATCCAGCGTCACGCCCGCCTTGGCCAGCGTGTTGGCGACGACGCAGCGGTGCATGGAGGCGGCTTTGAGGTCCGCCAGCCGCTCGGCGCTGAGATCCGTCTCGACGTCCGCTCGCAGCGAGACGCTGTCAAACTGCGCCGGCGCGCTGCAGTGCAGACAACGAGTCGAGCCTCGGGTCAGCTGGAAAAGCAGCTTGGCAATGGGACGCTGTGGCCTGCGCCTGGATCCCGACCAGTGGCTATACCGCGATACACGCGCAACTGCCGTGGTGCTGCAACCAGTTGGCAGTGCCAATCCTCCAGTGTAATGCACAATATTTAACAAATCCTGCTCGGCCCTTGCACGTGCTCAAGCCCAGACGCCGGTCCCCAACTCGGGCCTGCGCCAGCTGATGGTGTCCAAAGCCGGTGACCCCTGGCCAGGTTCAGGGGGATTGAAAACCACACATCTACTGGCTTCCCCCTTGGCTGCTGTCTGCGATTCCCCACGCACATGCAAAGCCCTCCAGTCCGTGCCTCTTGACATCAAGGCGGCCGACAGGAATGCGAGTCCGCTAACCTGCCCTCGCCGTGCACGCCCCGCGCATCCATTTTGGCCTCCGCCGTCCAGGAGACCTTGCCGAGGGTCAGATGCTGCTCTGCGGCCACTGCGGCGAGAACACCGACGGGCTGTGAGAGCAATCCGCATGCATGCCTCTCATGAATCTCTACAGTTTGTGATGTGGTGCTGGGTGCGGGGCATAGTGGTCGCGCTGCATGCTGGCTCGCTGGCTTGCTGCGCCCCAGCGGCAGCAGACTGGCAGACAGTGTACCATATTGCCTGGCGCACAGCCTTGACATCGTTCAGTGTCTCATGGTGGTTGGAATGATACGAATTGTGGAAGTGGACAGCTTCCTACCTGCTTGCAACGACGCCTGCTGCGCGCCGATCAGTGAGCCAAGAAAGTGCGCCACAGGACCGGGCGCCATGCTCTGGTTCTGATCTATTGTAATCGTGTGACCGCCCTGCACGCAGACTGTGTTCGCGTGCTCAGACTCGGCTGAGATCCTGCAGAGCGCCCAGTCTGGGCTCCCGGCGTCCACATGCAGCAAGGCCGCTTGAGTCGGCTGTGCGGCTGCGCTGTGGGCAATCCTCAAGGCCTGGGGAACGAAGCGGCAACGATTCATCGCTCGCTGCAGCATCGTGACCGACTACGCGAGCGTGGTGCTTGGCTTGGAAATGGCAAAAGTCAAGGCGATGCTGCTGAGCGGTGCTGAGCGCAGGGTTGCAAGATTGGAAAGATCGGCGACTGGAAATGTAGAGTGTAATGTATGCTATGAACCACTGATGTGCAATGCTGCAAAGCAGAAAGATTGGCTGGCCGCCGCACCGAGAAAGCAGAAAGGCAGGAACACGAACCAGGTGAGGCTGACGCGGCAGACTGTTTCTCTCATCGCGTTTACGCATCCGGATTCCCTGGTGACGAAAGCAGCCGCAGGGCAGTCGACCAGCATAGGTCACGCAGAGAGCCTCCCGCCTGGTCTGCCAATGCTGACGCTCGCGCCGCAGGCACTTGAGGACACCCGCCACGCCAGGCAAGGGTAGCTCCGGCCTTGTGTATCGCTTGGTGGGCGTGCACCGCCGCCTGGCCCTTCCCCACGATCTAGGTGACCTGCTATGAGCCGGTCGGCCATCTCGGCTGGCACACTTGATTAGCGCTGTGCCTTTTTCAGTCCCAGCTTCCCACGGCCACCGCGCATTTGCGGACTCTGTTTCAGGCTGTCGCTGGAGATATTTCTCACAGAAGCTACCTGCGTTGCGGTGCCCAGCACTGCCTCCTCATAACACGCCTGACACCCAGGATCAACCTGTTGCACTCTCTTGCGCAGGTCTCCACCGCAGTGACGGCAGCCATTCGGCTGCGAGCCTTTGTGCAGGCCGACAACATGGCGGTCAGCTCAGCTCTGGCGGAGCGCGCGGCGCTCCGCGGCAAGACGGCTAGCGCCTCCACACATTCGGGCAGTCCCAGCTTTCGCTCTGCGACCTCTACTGCTGAGGAGCCCGCGACGTGGACTCCTCAGCTGGCGTTCGGAAGCGTCTCCTCCTCGCCCCTGTGGCCCACTGGGCCCGGCCCCGATGCCGCGCGCGACAGGTGACACATCACCCTGGAAGACATCGCAACCGTGTTGTTCAGGGGGATTCTGCCTGGAGCAGCCGCCGTATGACAACACAGCACCCACTGCTGTACCAGCAGACCCATCCGAGACCTGCTGGTGCTAGGTCTTTAGATGTGCTGTTGACCACCGCGAGAAAACGCCCCCGAGACACATGAACTAACTCCAAACAGCACGCTAGGGGTGCTGGGTTGCGGCCTCACGGCCCGCCCGGCTGAGATCATACCCTCATAACCGGACCAAGTTAATGCTTGCGTCGGGAAGCGTGCCGGCACTTTGCCGCGCTTGCAGGCCTGCCTCACGGCTGCACGTGCCCTGAGTGCCTGTCCAGTGCTTCTCTGGATCGGTGACGAGCCTGTTGGCTCGCCAGGTAATCAGGCAACAGTTCACCTCACCTCAACACACCTCCGTGCGCTGTGACTTTGCTCAACATATGCTCCGCTCATGTGGAGCGACTACAATATTGTACCCTGGTCACCAGATTTTCAGTGCGATTCCACTGCTCGCACCTTTCGTGTGCTCCCTCATGGTTTGTCTTGCAGCTGTCGTGTGTGCAGACATTGTCCTGGCTGCGCTGTGTGTCAACCATGTGTCCAATCAGAGCCTGGCTGGTGCACAGCTGCGGCAATGAGCGACCCGCGTCGCAGCGGGCGTCGCCAGACAGTGCACAGATCGCACACGGCTTTGGTGAGTCGTCTTGCTTGCATTGCCGCTTTACCAGTTACACCTTGCAACTCTTTGTGGTGTGGTGTGATCACTGATGTGGGGTGTCCTTATGTGCAGAGACGCGCGGCCCGCGTGGAACTGCCGCGAAGTCGTAAATCGCTCGATCATCTGTGTGTTTGGCCGCAGACTGCTGCAGCGATGGCGGTGCAGCGATGGCGTGGCAGCCTTCGGCGCAGCAGCAGGGGTTGTGCAGCAGCCCGCAGCACGGCGGCGACAGTCTTACCGCAGAGCTGGCCCGAGACGAGCAGTGGCTGCTGCAGTCGGGCGGTCTGAGCCCAGCCTCCCATGGCTCCTCCAGCGAGTGCCTCGCAGACGCGTTGGGTCCCAACATGCAGCGACATGGCGGCGACGGCAGCAGCGGCTGGACCAGCAGTCAGGCAGCTGCAGCGCTGGACGTGGCAGGTGGGCTGTCGTGGCCGAGCAGCAGCGGCGGTGAGCCTGCGGCCTGCAGCACGGGCTTGCCGCCCCAGGTGTCGGCGCCTCAGGCGCCATTCCTGTCGTCGCTGCAGCAGCAGATGTCCTGTCGATGCGGAGGTGGTAGCGCGCAGCCCAGGTGCGTCCATGGCTGCAGCGGCGGCGATGCGACTGTCGATTGGCAGCAGCTGTTGGAGCAGTGGGCAGTGCCGGCGGCGGCGGCTATTGCGCCGCCATCACTGGAGGCCCTGCTGGCTGAAGAAGATGCCCCATTGCCGCCGCTGCAACCGCAGCAGCTGCAGCCGCCACCGATCAGCCAGCCAGCCCACAGCCCATGCTCGATGGAAGAGCCTTCTGTCGAGCAGCTGCCGCCGCCGCGCCTGCAGTCAGCCGCTGCGGGCAGCCTCCAGCTGGCAACGTCCACATGCCGCCGGCTGCATTCTCTGCGCGTCGGCGCACGCTCGCCGCCGCCTGCAGCCCCCATGGACAGCGCAGCCACGGAGCTTCTGCAGCGCAGCCTCAGCAGCACCGCCTCGCCGCAGTCGGCGCCGGTCCCTGCCTCCGTAGCGGAGCTGGCCATCCCCGGCGTGCCGGAGCCGCTGCCGCCGCTACCGCGCCCGCCCAGCGGCGGCGCGCCTGCGAWGCTGGTGCTGCCCGCGCCGGCGATGCCGGCGCTGCCCGCGCCGGCGCAGCAGCGGCGCGCCGAGCAGCCGGCGCAGCAGCAGCAGCAGCCGGACGTCCGGTCTGGCCTGCCGCAGCGCAAGCGCGGCCGCCCGCGCGTGTACGACACGGTGACGCCGGTGCTGGAGGCGGCGCTTGCGGCGCCCACCCTGCAGCGGCAGCCGAGCGCCGAGGCGCCTGTCAGGAAGCGGCGCGGCGCGAAGCCCAAGTACTTGTGCGCCACCCAGGAGGAGGCCATTGCGAAGCGGTAAGAGGTTGCGCAAGGACTGAGTGCTGAGCAGTTGAAGTCCTCTGCAGCAGCTTGTCGTGTGCCCTGATGCTGGCTTGTGCCTGTGTCGGGCCTCACTTGGCATGCTGCAGCGCGCGCTGGGCTTCCTGGCTGCCTGCTGCAGGCGGCATTGACCACTGGGCTGCTGCGCCGCCTTGTGCACCGCCTTATCTGCGCAGCAGCTGCGTGCCTGCTCATTGACCCAGACATTCATCAGACATCCACCTGCAGGAGGTGGAACACCCCGGCAAACCCGTGCCGTCATCTGCTTATTTTGTGGACTGCCATGACCAACAAGCTTGAGCTCGACAGCCTGCCGCCCGCAGGCGGGACCGAAACCGGCAGACGGCGCTGGCGACGTACTACCGTCGCAAGGCCCGCCTCGAGGAGCTGCAGCAGCAGGCCGCAGCGCTGCGGGCGGAGAACGCTGCGATGGCGACGCTCGCAGAGACCGCCGAGGCCTCTGAGGAGTGCGCCAGTGCGTTATCCCCGCCGCTCCGTGTCCGCCTGCGTCACCTGTTCTCGTACTCATGCTGGACACATGGAGCAATTGCTTTCCCTGTGCCCGGGACGCCCGCCGGCCACTTGCTGTTCCATCTGAGTGCGTGCATCTCGATTGGTCGCTGATCAAGGTCGCTGGTCATGGACTGCTGTGTGCATCAGTTAAGGCCTGCTGACGCGGGCTTATCGTCTTGCCACAGGCTACATCCGGCCCCTGCTGGACGAGGGCTGCGACCCGGCCGCCATCCTGGCGCTGCTGCTGCCTGATGGCGACCCCGCTGCCGCTTGATGCCCTAGCAGCGCATGCTACGGGCAGTGGCGATCAGGCCGAGCGCCTGAGCTTCTCTGTAATGTACCCATAGTTCATTTGCTGCTGACGTTGGGTGTCGCTGACCATCGTTGAATACCTATCTGGTTGACCATGTGGTATCGAGAAGCTGTGGCTGAAGGCTGGTCGCCTAACTTGTCTAGACCGCTTCTTTTGCCTTGGGAAAATGTCGTCAAGCATCCAACAGTCTTCCCTTCCCATCTCTGCTTCACGTTTCGGTCTGTTGTCAATGTTCACTGATCTCTCAGATCAGGGTCCCTGCAAGCTACATCGAGAGTTTCACCACTGGTTGGGCTCTCCAAAACACATACGCCAAATGCCATCAACGTACCTACTGGAGAGAGACTTTCAAGTCTATGCCGGTTGCTCTACAACCGGCAACTTGCCCTCCAACTTGACTGCAACACTCAAGACATTAACACTGGCAAAGATGCAGCCTGAAGTGCAGAATATTCCTGGCACGATTTCATCGTGTCTGCACACTAGTGGTGCAGTGGCCGACCGGCCTTCATCGTAGAGTGCCTGTTGCCCTCATGTTCGCATAGGTAGGGTCGGCCGTGAAGCGCTCCCACGCCACGTCGCCATAGCCCCGCCTCTGCACGCGATGTGAGCACGCAGTCAGAGATTCAGAGAGTCAGAGATAACGTGAGAGTGGTCACGTTAAGGTGGCAAGGGCAGCGATGCTGTGGCACACAGCGCGGTGCAATGCAGCGAACGCACGGCGCCGTAGCCTAGACGCATGGCTTCTCGCTTCACTCAGCGAGGTGGCGGCATATTGACACCTAGATGCACACCGTCTCAGTCGCTCACCTTGAAGGGGCGCAACTCGTGGAAGATGAGGCCGACGCAGCACAGCGCCAGGCAGCCGACCATCTTCCACACCGACGATGGGTCCTCCCCATCCCAGGTCCAGTACGTCAGGAAGATGGACAGCGCGCCCAGGACGAAGCCGATGTGCTGCCGGAAGGTGTAGTAGTAGTAGTTTTCCTGCTCATCTTCCTGCTCAACTTCCTGCTCATCTGCGGCCGCGCCTGCTGCCTGCGCGGCCTGCGCAGCAGAGGTGACATGCACATTCTGGCGGCCGGAAAGCTTTTCGATACCGGAAGATGCTTCCATCAGCTTGCAGTATGGCATACCATCTGCGAGATGCATCGCGATCGTGCTGCCGGTCGCTGTGCATGTCCAAAATGCAGCAGTGATCGGACGGGCACTGGCACCTGATCTACCGGTTGCTCGGTGCTGGGCGCCGGTTGTTCTGCCACTGGAGCGGAAGTAGGCTGCTCGTTGGTTGTGGGCTTAGGCTTGTCGCCCCTCGCGGCTGACTTTCGGGGCGCCATCGCGGGTGATGTGTCGTGCAGAGCAGCGCAAGCGCGGAGCGGCGTGCGATCGGCGATGCACAACGCTGCGGTTCTTACCTGATCGTAGCCGGCTTGAAGGAAGATGCGGAATATGGCTGCAAGCGGTCGCTCGAGCTGTGGTTTGCGTTTTGCCCAGCTCCCGGTTGCGCGCAATTTTAGGTGTCGGAAGTTGGCGCGAGGGGCCAGAAAAGGTGTCCCAGACTAGCCAATTCAACCGCGAGCGACTAGACACCCTTTACACAGCTGACTTGCTGAGTAGAAACCGGTTGGAGGCGCCGACCGCTTGGTGAAACTTTGGGCAGCAAACTTGCGTAGTCGTCGTCGACATGGTGTTGAGATGGTGAAACGAGGCTGCGATACTCCTCCTCAAGGACTGCTCAAATAGTATGTATCGCATCGTTTATTGTAATCTGGGTTGCACTCCGAGCGGCCGCACGATCACAAGATGATGAACATGCGCCGGCTGCGTACGGCCGCTGCCCTGAACTCCGGATGCCGAATGGCCACGCTGGAACAGGCGCTAAAATGGCACTCCAGCTATGGCATCGCATCTTGCATCAGCAGCGCAGGCGGCATCTCGCCATGCGCTGCCGTGTTGCGCAGCGTCTGCTCAGCATCCGCGCAAGCAGCCTTGCAGCCGACCTCACAGTCTGCAGAGTGCAGAGGGGATGGCAGAGACCTCAGGGCAGCTGTGCCGGGCAGCAGAGAGGACTCCAGCGGCGCTGCGCCGGCAAGTGACATGACCATGCAGGCCGGCGCCGCCTGTGGCAGCCGCTGTGTCCACCAGTCGGCAGGTCGGATGCTGCATACCAGCACCTTTCCCCTGGACGGCGGCTCTGGCGGCTCGCCAAGTGGCGACGACGTCAGCAGTGGCGCCAGCGTCTGGCGGCAGCCGCGGCACCAGCAGCAGCGCAGCTTCACTGCCGGCTTCGGCCGCGGCGGCAGCGCCCCGCCCTCGGCTGGCAGCGTGAGGCAGCTCAGGCAGAGCAGCACACTTCGGCTACCGTACATTGATGATGCGGGCTGTGGCACGTGGCACATCCTATCGAGGCAGGCCCCGTGCAGCGGCAGCGTGCGTGACTTCCACTCCGTGCCGTCAAGGCGCTTTGGCGCCGCCCCCGGCAGCGACGGCAAGCGCAGGGGCAAAACCAGCGACCACACCAACCTGAAAGATGTGAGTGCTTCCCAGCTACCGGCGACCGACACTCCTCGTCTCTGCTGCATCTGCATGCCAGGGGGCCCGCTTCCAGTTCATGTGGCGTGCTTGTCATCGTGTGCCCAAACCGGGCCCTGGCAGCTGCCATCCCAGGGTCAGTCGGCAGCCGCTGCTGCAACCAGTCCAGCCTCCGCGCATGGCCTGTGCATGGCCTGCTCGTCAAAACTTAAACCCTAAACCCGACCCCGCGCCCCCGTTCAGGTCCTGGACAAGCTGGAGCTGCCACCGCTGCGAAATGACATCCTGCGGCGGCAGGGGCGGCATGAGGACGAGGAGGACGGCAGCGGCTTCGAGTGGGAGGTGGGTGGCTCCCCTGCGACGCTTCCTGCATCCTGCATCCTGCTTCCGAATGGTCGCAGCCCCAGGCAGCCGCCAACGCATGTGCAGCACGCCATCTGTTCAGCTGACATGTGAGGAGGACGGCTGCGGCGCAGCCACAGCTCCTGTGGCTCCTGCCCTGGTCGGCGCGTGCAGGAGCCCTGCGCGACGGCGGGAAGGCTGCGGCAATGTCGCACTGCAAGTCGCAGTGCATCGTCACGTTGCAGCATCGCCATGTTTGCTCCTGCCGTGCAGGTCCTGGAGTTCCGGCTGGAAGACGGCAGTGAGGGCGCCGCCGTGAAGCAGGTGACGGCGACGCCGGAGATTCTGAGCCTGGCCCCGCGCGACATCAGCCTGTTTGCCGCCACCACAGGGCCAGGTCCGATGCTGCACCTGCCTCAGGGCTCAGAATTTCAAGCTTTCCGAGCAGATGGCAGGAGGGACGGGCTCTGCCGTCCGGCCTTTGCAGCGCGTCCTGCTCTCGGTGTATACCAGAGCATCACAGCATGGGTAGCTTGTCACTGCCGCAGTGCCGCTCCGGGCCTGCTGCCACCGCAGGATTTGCTTCAGAGGATGTCCTGACGGCTGTGGCGCCCCCCTGCAGGCAAGCAGCGGGCGACGATCAGCGTGCGCGGCAACGAGATCCTGTTCCGCTCGGAGTGCTGCCGCGCTATCGTGCGCGCCGACCGCGCCTTCCTCTTCCCCTGCAGGTTGCCTACTTGCTGCGTTTTCTTTCTCAGGATCAGTGGGTTCCGATTCGTTTGCAGCCGACCGCGTGATGACACACCATGCGCAGGACAGATCAGTGGGTTCCGGTTCGTTTTGCAGCCGACCGCATGATGACACACCATGCGCAGTACAGAGGCAGCTGATCTTCTCAATGTTGCGATTCGCGGCACTGCCAGCTTGCTGCAGACGAGGCGATGCACACCCCTTGCGGCGGCTTGTGAAGCTAGACCCTTTCCATGTGCAAACGTCTCGCATCTGCGGAAGCAGCTATTCCAGGACAGAATGTGACAGCTGAGTCGCTGAAACCTGCCCGGAACGCCGCCATCCGCGCCCACAGGTGGTAAGCAGACACTCAGGCTGTAATCGCTTTTCGTGCCGGCGTGTTGCAAGAAACGCAACCCCACCGTGCGGCGGAGCCTGCAGAACAGGGGCCCGCTCGCCCCTGCAAAGGCAAGCAGCAGGTGTCAATTTCAAGGCTGATAGTCCACCCTGACGCCGCCAGTCTGTGGCCGCAGGCGCCAGGCGGACACCGTCAAACTGGCGCAGGCGATGCGGGTCAACATTGCACGGAGGAGCAGCAGCAAGGGCGGCGGCCACAACGGCGGCACCCCATTCGAGTTCCGTGTCCTAGAGTGCCTGCTGGCCGCCACCGTCGGCTACTTCGAGGGTGACTAGGTTGTTGCAGTCATGATCTTCAGCGAGGAATGCCTATCAGCTCCGCTTCGTAAACGCGCTGCTCGTGCTGAGCTCACAGAGGGCTTTGCCGGCAGCACGTCCCTGCATGTCCGGTGGTGTGATTCATGTGTTGCACTGCATGGCTTCAGGGGATGCCGCGCAGCTGGAAGACAGCTGCCTCGGCGTCGCACACTCGGCCTGCATCCTGCTTCAGTGCCCTGGATCGGGCTGACACCAGTGCACATGGCGGACCTACAAAGCCGACTGCGCCCCCGCAGAGGAAGGATAGGTAGTGCTGCTGGTTCGAAGGGTTGTTCGCACTTCATTAGGTTTTGAAAGATAGCGAGATTCAAATGATCTATCAGAATTCATTCATCAACCGCAGCCAAGGCGGAGCGGCTGTCGATGCTGACGGACAGCGTGCTGACGGATGTCATGGACGCCGTTGGGGCATCGGCGCGCAGTGGGGGCCTGCAGTCCAGCCGCGTCGACCTCAAGCAGCTGCTGCCCATCCAGCGGTGTGTTTCGGCTTTAGAGATTCGAATTTCGAATCGGGTGCCCTGACAGATGGGCTAAACAGCCTGTTGCTGCCCATTCTGCGGTGGCCCAGCCTGCTGCCTGCACCCGGCTCAGCCAGCTCGGCGCAGCCAGCTCAGCGCGCCGTGTGGCAGCCGCCAGCGTCGCAGGAGTGCCGCTGCGGGCTGGGTTCGTGAGCATCTCGCATGTTGCACCGCTGCCGTCTGGACCCTGCCCGAAACTTGTGCATTGCTTGCAACTCCCCGCAGGGGCCAGCCTGTTGACAGGACTGGCGACAGCCGCGAAGGAGGCACATGACATGGGACTGCCGGGCGGCTGGAACATGCATTGACACCGACACGCTCAGCCAGACTCCTGCTTCAAAAAGAATGTGAACGTCAGACGAACACCCTCAAGGCTGTCTAATCAGTACTTCACTATCTTTGACAACCCAGTCTGACTCCAGGAGCCTGACGGAGCTGATGGCAGATGTCAAGGAAAGTGAGGACGCCTTGCTCGTCCCAAACCCAGAACCCTAAACCCTTCGCACCTCCGCAGGAGCCTGACGGAGCTGACGGCGGATGTCAAGGAGACTGAGGACGCCATCGGCGCGGTCGCCAACGACGATGCGCAGCTGGCGGCCATCTGCCTGTCCGACCGCCCAGGCTCCGAGCTGGTGTCCTCCCTGCTCAAGTGCGGCCAGTCCTCTCCATTCGAATATGTATATTCAACCCACATAACCTGGTTTGCCCCGGATTGTAGGTAGGTCGTGGCTGGTGTCCTCCCTGCTCATGCGGCCCGTTCTCATTCCGAGCAGTATGTCCACCCAGTCGACATAGCAGCGCCCGGCTGTTAGGCAGGTCGTGGCTGGTGTCCTCCCTGCTCAAGTGCGCCGCGCTCCTATGTGAATGGACGCATGTCCGCTCGTTGCATCAAGCGGGAGGCCCTGCTCACGGGCTGTGGCACCGCTTGTTCTGGCTGCCGCGCCTGGCACCGCACGCAGCCGCAACGCCATCTGGCTGCCTCACTGTGACGCCGCCGCCCTGCCTTCACGCCGCAGACGTCGCCCGCAACTGCGGCTTGCCTGCTGCTGACTGCAACCCTGGACTGCAGCTGCTTGGCGAGCGCTCGAGATGCGTTCATGGCGGCTCTGAGGAGTTGCTCCTGTTCGTGCTACTGCTTGGCGCCAATGAGGGCTTGCGTGGCACAGGGTCGAGCAGCAGCAGACGGCCGCCATGTTACCGGGGCGCGGGCCTGCTGGAGAGTTACTGCTTGGCGCTGAAAAATGCCTGCGTGGCACAGGGGCGAGCAGCAGCAGACGGCCGCCATGTACCGGGGCGCGGGCCTGCTGGAGAGCTACCAGCGGCAGGTGCAGTCCATTGACGGCGGGCTGCAGGAGCTGGAGGAAAACATCGACACCGTGCGCGAGGTGGGACTGGATACCCATGGGTAGCTGCTCGCGGCCTCAGCTAGCTGCTTGCGTGCTCAACTGGAGAGAGGCACCGAAAGATGTGAAGAAGTTCAGCTGGCAATGCGGGCTGGGGGAGCTGAAAGACAGTATTGACACCATGTGTGTGCTAGGACCCATCCCAGTCCTGCTCGCCCCTGTCGCCCTACCCTGCCAATTTTCGTCTTCCTGGTCCTCTAATCTCAGCGCTGCGGGTGCTGGGCGGCAGCGGGCCAATCGTGCGTGCACAACCAGAGGACGGCACATGTGGCACACAAGACCGCTGGAGAACACCCGCTACCGCGCGCCATGGCCCTTGAAACCTCCGGCTGTTGCACCACGGAAGCAACCAACCCATCCCTCCGCCGTCCCCCCCCGCAGGTGTGGCACATGAGCCTCGACAACACGCGCAACCGCACGCTGCAGCTCAACCTGGCCATCAGCGTCGCCTCCTTCGCGCTCATGGCCTCCACCGTGCCCGCCTCCTTCTTCGGCATGAACCTGCACTCCGGCATCGAGGTGCGTGTTGTCGTTCATGCCTGAATAGCACACACAAGACAAACAACATCAATTCGCACTTGAGATACCGCCTGCCATCCGTCCCCTTGCTGCCGTCTCAACACAGCCCGGGTTCCGGCGCTGTGCCAGCCTCCTCCTCCGGCACGACCTTGCACTCTGGCCGTCTGGCGTCGAGGCGCGGCCCCCCCTGTACTGGAAGGCCTTCCTGCTTCCCGCCGTCCCCGCTTTTGGCGCATGCCCGCCTCCGAAGCCGTGCCCCGACTCCTTGGTTCGGCCTGACCTGCCCACAGGACAACCCGCTGCTGCTGTGGTGGGTGGCGGGCGGCTGTCTGGCGCTGTCCAGCGCCACCTTCCTCGGCATCCTGGCCGGCCAGCGCCTGTGGCCCAACACCGAGCAGCAGCGGAAGGTGTGCTCAGTGATCCTGGGCCGCCTCGCACCGGCTGCGTCGTCCAGGGTTTGCCATTCGCTGCAAGTGCGCGTTGCGCAGCCTCAGCACACGATACGGGACGGCGCATGACATGTGTGCAACGAAACTTCAGAGTGCGCTAAACCCTGAGAGCATACCTGTTTTCCCAGGTGCGGGACCTGGGCGCGACACGGGAACTGCTGGCGCACCACCTTAACGACCTGGACGAGATCCTGGCGGCGCTGCGCGTCCGCGACGGTGCGCCGTTTTCTTTTTGCTCACTCAACTTTATGTTTCCGCCGCCGCTGACATGCACCCTGCGGCCCACACCCAGCTCCCCAGCTTCCGGCATGTGCCCATCTGCTTCTTCCTCCTTCCGCGGCGGGCGCAGGCGCCAGGGCGTCTGGTGGGGTTCGCTTCCTGCAGCGGCGGGCTCTCCCCTCTTGCCCTGCCAGCCTTGGGTGCTTCTAAGTGGACTTCCCGCTTGGACTTCCCGTCCCGAGGCACCGCGCATCCATGCTGAACGGTGACGGAGCCTGCAGTGGCCCGCCGTGCACGATGCACAGTTGTGTTGCTCGGAGGGAGACCTTGCTGTCTGGCGTTCGACTTCAACGACAAAGCAATCCACCCGCTAAGCCCGGGCTGCTCCTGGCTGCAAGCCACGGTTGTGGGTTATTTGCGTCACCCAAGCTGGAGTATCGCACCCGTTCCGGTGCCTCCTGTTCCGTAGCGGCCGCCTCCCCGGGCCGCCCACCGGCCAGCCGCCCAAAGCAGCATGAGCTCCCCAGCTCTCTTTGGTTGCTTCGAATACGTTCCGCCTGCCGTGCGCAGAGCCGGTGAGCCGGGCCCAGTTCGCACAGCTGGTGGAGGAGTCGCAGCATCTTTCCGGCGCGGCTGACGGCCTGACCGGCGCCGAGATCGACCTGCTGTTCAAGGTGCGTGGCGCAGGCGTGAACCTGTGTCTCGAGCGAAAGCTCGTCGAATGAAGCGGATGTCTGTCGTCGGACGCATGGCAGGGCCGCGCCTGCAGCCGCGTGCGCGGCGCGCAAGGCGCATGGCTCAGCCACGCTTTGTGCTGGCCAGTCGGGTGCTGCACCGACAGCGTGAGAGCAGTGCACCTGTCATGGCGACGGGACGACTGGTGCTGGAAGCAGATTCTGGCATCGATGCAACGCACGCCGGCGCTGGATTCGGTACTGGCCTGCAGTACCCAACCAACCCCTATGTGCCGAATGAATCTGCATTGATAAGCTCCTTTTGACAGCCCGAGGCGGATATTTGTTCTATGTGCGCGCCGCCGCAGGCTTTTGACACCAATCGTGACGGCCGCATCGATGCCGCCGATGCGATGCGCAGCCGCCAGGACCTTGCGGCCCGGGAGATCGGACGGGCGCTCGCATGACGCTGACTGTGTGCCGCCTCTTTTGGTCGGCGGTAGCGTGCGTCGCGGCTCCATGGTTTGCTGCTACAGTTGCCGGCACGACCTCAGTCAAGGTTGGGAACAGCGTTGTGGATGAGGGCTTCGCCGGCGCCGGACGCGTGTTGTCATGCTCGAACCGCTAGCGTTGCAAGTCCTGCCACAGTTGGCGGTTCGCCAACAGGGTCGCGACCGGGACGCTCTCGCCAGCAGCTGCGTTTTCTGGTGGAAGCGCGGTGACGATTGCAGGTTGCTCGCTGCCATGCGTTAGACACTGCCACCGTTTGCTGATCAGCCTGCACCCCCGCCTGAGCTGCCTCGTAGTGCGCTTGGTCTCTGCCCAGGCGCTCGACTGATTTGGGTCAGCATGCCACAATATCTACCTATGCCTGAATGGTCGTCCACTCGCAGTCCGGTGCTGCCATCGTTGTGAACAAGTGAGCAGTGCTGCTAACAACGATTCAGAATAGAGTCAGAATATGTGTAGGTAGCAAGACATGCGCCGCACTGGCTACCAATTTGTGGTGGCATACGCATGACGTGGGTAAACATGCAGAGGCTCGTCCAGCTTCCACACCTTTCATCCACTCAACAGGTTGATTGACCTGGGTGCCAGGCCTGACAACCAGCAGGAAGCCTAATGCAGACACCCCAGCTTCGGTTGCTGTTTAGATTTACTGCGCTGCGCATCCCCCGCGGTGCTAGAAAACTGCCGTCTGTCAAGCGTCCTGCACGGTGCCCGTGCATTCACTGTTCCTTCCGGTCCATCATGGCACCGCTCCTCATCCACACAACCGCTAGCACACTCTCCGCGTCCGCTGCGCCAGAGGAACTGGAGCGCTCCTTGTCAGTGGAGATGTGGTTGGCCTCCTTCCGGCTGGACACAGGTGTGCTCGGGCTCCTGCATACCTAGCTGTTTTCTCCCTCGCCGCGACTGCCGCCGCCGTGACCGCCGCCGCCGCTTCTACCCGAAGGCGAAGACACTGGCGGACTCCCTTTGGGTGGCCAGATGGCCGCTGCTACCACATTTTCTCTCTACCGGTCGGTGGATATACGGGTGGCCTCCTCCCGGCTGGATGCAAAGAGCTCTACATAGCGCGAGCCGAGGCTCTGGCGGTCTTTGGCCATCGCTGCTGTGGCGTCCTCCGCGCTCGCAAACTCCACAAAGGCAACGCCTGTCGGCCGCCCATCGTACGCGATTACGAAGTGCACCCTGCAGTTAAGCCGCCAACAGAGATGGGGTTCAGGCTGCCTGATCTGTGCGCTGTCGCCACGTGACATGGTCCAGGGGAGACTGCTGCGTTGACATTGACATCGCAAAGCAACCTCTTGAGGAGTGAAACCCAGAGGTTTGGCCACGCGCAGAGGCGTCAGAGAGAATTCCACCATGCTGCCTGCAAGGGTTTCGGGGATTTAGGGTCCGCCGGCTGCGCCTCTGACGCCGCCGTGTGTTGACCGTCGAAAACAGCTGTGCTGACGGGCAGGGCGACCGAACAGGGGCACACCCGTCGGGGGAGATGGGCGCCACTGGCAGGTCTGCGAACCAGTCGATGACCTCCTGCTTGGTGCAGTTGAAGGGCAGGCCCCGCAGCTTCAGCATGCCTGCGTTGCGGCCAGGGAGAGATGATGAGGGCCCTGAACGCTGCGCGACAGCCCTGCATTATGTTAACGGGCACAGCTAGGGCCCCACGACTGGCCCGGCAGTCGGAACAGCAGCGTGCCTTGAACCAGATCTGAGAACGAAAACAAAACTAATTCTATTGCCTTTGTGAAGGACAAGCGCCATGACCTCTCCAGGCACTGCCGAGCGCCTGGCTCGATGCGAGACTCGACCGGCGCCGCGCAGTGCGACACACGAGCTGGGCGCAGAGATGCGCAGGGCACCAAGCATGTGCAGTTTCGAGATGTCCCCTGCGGCACCTGTGTGCTCAACCGGCTGGTCGACGAATGGCGGCGGCTGCAGCACCGCCGGGTGGGGCTTGGGGCGTGCTGCCATGCGGTCGCGCCGCCGGTCGTCGCCGTGCCCTGAGTGCTCGCCCTCCCTCTCTCCTGCAACGTCAGCGTAGCCAGCTACGGCATAAGAAACTGCATGAGGAAGAAACTTGAGAGAGGCTCCAGGAACATAAGAACCAGCTTCAGGAGGGGGCGTTGTGTAGTTTTCAAGTCGACGAACCTGCTTGCGGGAGCCTCAGAGGCTCGCAGACAGAGTCTGCAGCGCGGCACATCAGCCGGCGGAGGGTTGGAGGCTGTTTCCCTGCCCATCAGGCCTGCAGCGCGGCGCAGCAGCAGCGAGCCCGCGGCGTCATGACGGCAGTCGACCGCCGCAGCGGCGCTGCGCTGCCTGGCGCACAGATGCAAGTCAGCAAGCAGCGTGATGAAGGGGCGCACCCGGCGGGCCGCGGCCATCATAGGATCCCCGCCCCCCGCCGCCGCCGCCGCCGCCGCCGCCGCCGCCGCCGTACCCAGGCGGCCCGTCGCCTCCCTCCAGCATGTGCTGTGTGATGGCCGAGTAGTACTCCTGCGAACAAGGACAGAATCCAAAATGCTGATGACGCTAGAATGAGATGCCATGCATGATCGCCGAGTAGTGCACTTGCGGGTGACAGACATGGCCCTGCGGACGGATGAGACACCCTGAAATGAGGTGGCATCAACGGACTGAGGAGCCGGCCGATAGTATTTCTGCAGTCGCAGCACAACAGTGTGCTGCCGAGGCACCACGACGTCCGGGCGCCTGGTCATGGGTGTACAGCGCAGGCATGGAATTCTGGGGCGCTTTGAAAATCCACCCCTAGCATGAGCGCAGCAAGGTGCGCACGCACTTGTGCACGCTGAAGGCGTCCGCGCGGCGGCGGCCCGCTGGGACGTGGTCGCGCTGCTGTGCAAGGACTCCGGCGAGGGACCCACAAAACCGAACCGAGGGAAGCAGCCCGGGCTGGCGAACGACGGGCATGGAAGCTGTCATGGCCCTGTGGAGGAGCACGAAGGGAGGGGCGCGCACGTGCTTGTGCGCCTTAAAGACCTCTACGTAGCGGCGCCCGAGGTAGGACTTGTTGCGCTGCAGCGCCGCGTCCAGCTGGTACAGGTCCCCCAGCACGCAGAAGGCCTCGCCGCTGGGGCGGCCCCCTTTGCGCGTCATCAAGACGTCCACCGGGTCGCACGCCTGCGGGGCGGGTCACGAAGCTGTCAGCTGGGCGCATGTGTTGCAGAGTAGTGCTTTCCTTAAACGGAAAGGAGTTGAGTCATCACTGCGCCATTGACACATTGGGCCGCACGCCTGCACTTGGCACTGCGGCACACACGGTTCAGCAGGCGGGCAGTACAGCTGACGGACGGTTCGCCGAATGGTGCAGCAGACATTCGAGACGCATTCAGGGAACGGTCAGAATGCAATTCGTCAGCACATCGCACAGCGACCACGACCCGGTGATACCTCCCTTCGACTGGGTGTGGGCCCCCTGGCGGACCGTGTGTTTTAGCCACGCTGGACGGTGTTGCGCAATCTGTTGCGCATCCAGGGTGCCAGCAGCAGGCGAGGCATCCTTCAACCGGCGCTGGCATCCCAGGAAGCCTGGGGCAGGGAAGCAGCCGAACTATGCAAACCCCCGCATCCACAGTCTGGCGCCGCACGGCATACCCAGCTGCCGCTCCCTCGCGCAGCTGCCACAGCTGCGCCGCCAGGACACCCGACCTGACCGGCAGCAGGACCCCGCACACTGTTCCGGCACATGAACACACAGCCCACGAGTGCACTGCCGCGAGGCCGCACCAGGAACGCCCGGATTTCGTCCTCACGCACGCCAAAGGGCAGGCCCCGCAGCTTGACCGCGGTGAAGGCGCGCGCGCCCCCCTCGTGCGGCATCATCCCCCCTGACCCGCCGCCGTGCGGCATCACCATGCCCCCCGGCCCGCCGCCGTGCTGCATCATGCCGCCGCCGCCCCCCATCATGCCACCCGGGCCGCCGCCGCCCCCGTGGCCCATCATGCCCGGCCCGCCGCCGTGCTGCATCATGCCCGGCCCGCCCATCATGCCGGCGACGCCGCCCGCACCCATCATGGCCCCGCCGCCTGCGCCCTGGGGCATCATACCTCCTGCAGCGGGCATGCCGGCGGGGGCCTGCATCATGCCGCCGGCGCCGGCGGTCGCCATGCCCATGGCGCCGGCGGGCCCCGGGGCGTACTCCCGTGCCTGCTCCATGCCGCCGTACAGGTGGTCGCTGCCCCAGGAGCCGCCGCCTGGGTAGCCGCCCCGGCCTGCTACCAAGCACCACCGGCAGCTGGACGCAGGGGCGCTCGCAGCCAGAGGGCAAGCGCAGAGATTGTCTCATACTGACGAACCGCACATGGGTGGCCTGCATGCCCTAGCGACAGGTGAACGTCGCTCTCGTGCCACCCTCAAGGCATGCGCTGCAGCACACCTGCTTGGGGATTGCCCCACTCCTCTCCCCTGGGTCGCTTGTTGCTATACATACGAATTGGGTTCGCTTCGCAGCTCGTGGCTGGCCTGGTATGCAGTCAGTGGCGAAAGTTGCGAGCTGATGTTGACACGAGATGGCCAGGAGCCACCGATCCTCCTCACTGCCGCGAGGATCGTAGACGCGCACACGGCCGTACTCAAGCACAGTAATCCTTCTTATTGAATATGCAGAAAGTTGGGCCAATTTAGCTGGCGCAAGAAGTTTTGCCAAAACCTCCAGGTCGTTGCAAAATGCAAACGAGGTCGGGTCCTCTGCGGGAGTTTCCCGAGTAAGTGCGTGGTGTAACATTGCGGGAACACTAAGACATGGAGTGCCGGCCTCGAAGCGTGCAATCATGGCTCGTCGGCGACAAACGGACGCCGCAGCCAGCTGAAACACGCGCATTCTGCCAGAAGTCAGCCGTAGAAAGAACCCATTGCTTCTCAGTGGTGTAACAGGGCGGCAAAATATGTGGACGTGGCGGGGGTTTCGTCAGGTCCATTGGAAGCAGGAGGTCAAATTCTCGTGATGCCGGGGGGCGTGAGGCAGAGGAGCCTTGGATGCCAGCGAATTGGTTCTGTAAGCCTTTGCTCGCTGATGAGGAACTCGCTGAGAAGCTGAAGTAGCAGAATATGTCCGCCAACGCGCTGTCCTCTTCGTGAGACCAATCCCTGGCAGTTCCCGGAGCAAAGACCAGTCTCGCCTGCTCCAGCTTGTCAATCTCTCCTTTCGAACCGCCGCTGGCATCAGACCGGTGGCATCACTGATCTGGCAGACGGTACTCAACCGCGCTAGCAGCGGACAGCGGCCCAAAAGTGCCGGATTTTCAAGCAGCGTCATAGCCTTAGTCCGTCATTTGTCAGCTTCCCGTGGACTCTGGACCAACAGGAGCTGCCCCTGCATCGGCCGAGGCGGTAAGGTTCCTGGCATGAGCCGGGGCCGACAGCTTCTTGGGGTAAGCGCTTGAGAATGCGGCAGGGACGTCTGGCGAGTTGCGCCCAGGGTCAACCAGTCCCGCGCCGAGCTGCCCGGGCGCAAGCGGCCGCTTTCCAGCGATGCGAGGCCTGAGCAGGCGGCCACGGACCCGCAAAGCAGCGCCACCAGCGAGGCCAGGCCGCAGGACTTTCCGCCGGTGTAGCCCCCTCGACTCGCGAGCACGACACCTGGCGCTGCTGCTCGCGGCGCTGCTCAGCCTCGTCGCCCGCTCCAGCGGCCAGGCGTCGGGAAACTGTCCTGTGACCGTGGCTTACGGCGCCGATCTGGCTCGCGGAGGGGTGAACAGCCGGCGACCGACCTTCGACGGGAAGGTCAAGATCACCAACGCAGCCTCGCAGGTGGGCAGCACTGCAGCTCTGCCCGGCAGGAGCCTTCTGACAGTGTAGCGATGCTCTTGGGCGTGCCGCATCAGGTGCCCGGGCTTGTGCAGGAAGCATGCCAGTTCAGAAGCAGCGTGTGCCGCTGCTGCCAGCATACTCGCTGCCCCTGCCCGTCATTGTCTGGTGCGACAGCACCTGGCACCACCTTCTGATCAATCAGTCTCAAAGGCCGACCCTTTTCTCGTTTGCAGGTGGCGGTGCAGAGCTTTGAGATCGGATGGAACTTCACAGACGGCGAGAGCATTGCGCGGCCACAGGACGTGACTGCACTGGGGCCAACACCAGTCACCGCTGTGACGCTGGCGCCTCCGCAGGTGCAGCACCAGGTCAACGGCGTCGTCTCAGGCATTACTTGCCTCTATGGGAGGGTAGCTTGCAGGGGCACACCTAGATCGGCATGCTGCAGCTTGCTAGTGGCCACACTTCTTGCAACGGGGATCCCGCGAGGCCTCTCCCTCGACACCTCATGCCATACGTGAGATTGATGTGGCAGCAGATGTTGAGTCGCACAGGCGGATTACGGACAGATGTCTGGGTGCATCGTCAACTTGACGGATAGTAGGCCGGGTGTGCAGGTGGCGCACCGCCGGAGCGGGCGCCGCAGGACCCTCTCTGACCCTATAAAGAATTACCACTTCTGTGCGGCCTCGCAGGTCATTCTGCGCACTGGGAACGGCTCTGTGCCCGGCAGCATCGCCGTTGGCGGCTCCATGCAGTTCCCCTTCCTCGGCACGAAGTCTGCGACGCAGCTGGACCCAAGCAACCCCTACAGGGTGGCGCCTCCCACGGTGAGCTGCACACATCAAGAGACGCGAGTGAAGAACGCCCCCTTCGCTGCCAGCATCAGGGACCCCCTCTGCTGGGTCTGTGGCAGCAGCTGCGACCGCTGCACGCCACTGTCGGCATGGCACCGCAGCCTTCCTCCTACTGCACTGC
Organism: Deuterostichococcus epilithicus; assembly: GCA_033439295.1. Lineage (NCBI taxonomy): Eukaryota > Viridiplantae > Chlorophyta > Trebouxiophyceae > Prasiolales > Stichococcaceae > Deuterostichococcus > Deuterostichococcus epilithicus. Next base: position 1,568,004 of record JAVTLE010000004.1, on the reverse strand, counting down.
CCCACGGCGCAGGACATGGCGTTCAACAACCTGCCGTGCGCGCTGATGGCGCCCGGTGCGGCAGCGGTCGCGGCGATGCCTGTCACCGTGGCGGTGCCCGCGGTTCCAGACCCAGGTGGCACCGACCCCACCAGTAGCCTCATCATCGAGTACGCGCCCATCGAGTATGTGACGCTGCCCCTGGGCATCTTCGCGACGGCGTTCACCCAGTTTCTCGTCAGGTGATCCTGTTTCCTGCCCGCCCGCTCACTTGCCTACGCAGGTGCGTGTCAGAGCGGAGCAAGTGGCTGGCCGAGGTTCGATGGGCACCTGGCCGTCGCCGGTCAGCTCAGCGACATGTTTTGTCAACAGCTTCTGTCAGAAGCACTGTTTGTCGCTGGTGCGCAGACTGGCCAACGTGGCGAGCGCCGCTGACGTCCCGCTGCAGGCAGTGACGTACCAGTACTGGTTCAACGGCCCGGACGGCGTCGCCGCCTTCAACACCTCTGCACCCAGCGACCTGTTCGAGCTGCAGTGCTCGGACACCACGACTGGTGTGGCCGTGCTCGCTTATACAGTCCCCACTGCCAGTGGGTTGGCACTCATGCAGCGGGCCTGTGCTTCTGCCAACACGTGACGCAGCTGTCCAGAGCCGTCCGCCGCACCGACAGGCAGTGCAGCAGGCGGCGGGTCTGCAACTCTCTGAAAGCACTCTGCGCCTGCTGCGTGCAGGTTGCAACACAATCACCTGGAACTTCACCCGCGGCCTGAGCAACACCCGCGGCGCCCTGTTCGTGCTGAGCGTGGGCTTCACCCCGGCGGCTGGCCGTCTGCGCCGCATCCCCGCCGACTCTATCGGTCCGCGCCCCCTTTGGCATGTACTATGCTTCTACAACGCAGCAGATCAGAGCTCACGCATAAGCTGCATACCTAGCTCATGCGTGTCTAGCTGCAGAACATGGAGAGGCAGAGCATCGATGTTTTGGAGACAGGCGCCCGTTAGCCAGGTTGCGCTTTGCAGATGCACAACCCTCCCCAGCAGCAGCACTGGCACGTCCAATGGCTGGACACGATCTACCCAGATGACTGATCAGCAGGCCCTGGCTGTGCCTGCAGGCAACTTCACGGGAGGCAGCCAGGCGCACCAGCCGCCCAACTCGGTGCTGAGCGTCATGCAGGTCCGATCAGTATGGCTAGTTGCATTTTTCAGACGGCATGTCTTGCTGTTTGATATCCAGCATGTTTCAGACGAGTCCCGAAATCTTGTTGGACGACTCTATTTGAACTGGACTCTGGCCATCGGTGTACCGCACCCATCAACCACCTGTCTCGATTTCTTCAGTGGCCGGTCAGCAACCAGATCGAGCACCCTGTCTGACGGCCCTGGCCTGACCACTCTTCCTGCCTCGCCCCACGGCAGGTGCTGGCCAGCATCCAGATCAAACGGCTGGCGCTGGTGCAGATGAACCAGACGCTGGACTACAGCTTCTTTAACACCCCCGTCAGCAATCAGGCGGCCAACGGTTCCCAGGTGGGTAGGCTGTGAGCAGGAGCTTGGCTTGGTGAACTGCAGAGCGACGCAGTAACTGGGACAGGAGCAGGGCCGCGCGCTGATCTTGTTGGCCCCCTGGGGTGGCAGATGTCGGATTAGCTGGATGTAAATGGTCTAGATGAATGTAACTGGGCCTGAGCGTCAATCATGCTGAGGGTCGATGAGTGTCGACCAAGTAGAGCATCAAGGCCTGGAGCTGAGAAAGTCGTCACCTGTTGCAGACGGTGCCGCGGAAGCCTGTGCCGAACTGGGGCATGCCGGCGTACATCAACAACACGCTGGCCTGGGGCAGCCCGCCGAAGCCGCCGGCGGTACATACGTATTTGGTATTTTCTTGTCGTTACTTTTTTCTGGCTCCGACTGCCTCATGTGCCCCGACCGTGGCTGGACAAAGATAGAGAAAAAGCGAGCAGCGCCGTAGGCAGCTGCCTGCTTTTTGGGCAGGAGGCCCCTGACTACGTTGTCGTCTGCTGAGCCATCAAGGCTGCATCCATGACGCGAGTGTGTTATATCCATTTTTGGCGCACGTGGGCTCTGTGCAGCGCAGGAGTTGCTCAAGTGTACATGCAATGAGTGTGACATGGGTCTGGCATGCCGCGCGCAGGTGTCAGTGCAGCCGCCGCCGCCTCCAGCGGCGCGGGGCCTGCTGCCGGAGGGCATCATGTGCCCCTTGGGTCTCCCCGGCAACGCCAGCACCAGCCAGGTAAACAGACCAACGTACGCTTTCGGCGCATTCGCAGCTGTGGTCCAGCTCCACGAAAGGGCACAAGTGCCATTCTGCTGCTTCATCATGACGGCTGGGGATGATGCGCGCGCGATGTGCCGGTCCGGCCCACTACGTGTCTACCCTATTGAGGAGACCTGTCAATCACTCGAAGCACAACCTGAAGCCTCTGCTCGCTTGCTGTGCAGCACTGCGTGCTGCTGGCCATGTATTGCTGCTCGAGTGCCTCAGGGGACCCGCTGTCAGCCACCATCCCTACGGTCTTCCCGCCGCCCAGCTCGGCGGCGCAGTCTATCCTCCCACCGCCGCCCCCGGCGCCATCGCCGCCGCCGCTGTCGCTCGCTGCGCCGGGGCCGCCGCCGCAGCCTGCCAACGCCAGCGCTGCCACCGCAGCCCAGGCAGCGCAGCAGCCGCCGCGCCCGCCGCCGCCGCCTCGGTCGGGGAGCAGCGGCGTTAGCGCAGTGGCGCTTGCAGCGCCCATCGCAGGTGAGTTCGAGCAGTTCCAAAGTGAGGAGACACGGTTCGCTGGTTGAGAAGGCGATGCCGGCTGACTTTGATGTCGGCATGTGCACTCTGGACCCTCGAGTTCGCCAGCTTGAAGGGCAGTGCTGGTTGGCACTTGGACTAACGGACAGATGCCTCTGACACCAGATGGACCTGCAGCGTGCGCGATCTGCCAACGTGAATTTGATGCCAAGCTGGTGGGCGCATCAACATAATCTAGCCCAAATCTAGCCCGATCCAGCCGACCTGCCCCTGCAGCGGGAGCAGTCGCGCTGACAGTGCTGGCGGTGGGACTGCTGTGGTGCCTGCGACGGCGCAAGCTGCGCCTGCGGCGCGAGGCCCGGGCGCGCGCCGACGCCGAGGCGGCACGCGTTTCGCCTTCCGGCAGCTCCGGATCCGGTTCCAGTGCCGCCAAGGGACAGCTGCTGCTAAATGGCGGCCAGACGCCGCTGGCGGTGAGGCGCCTTCCACTGCTGCTTGCAGTAGTGAGAGCACTGCTTTGGGCTGCCGGTGTGCTGGGCACGCTGCCATCGGCTGCTGCAGAAGCTATCGTGCCTTTTGCACACAGAGCAGGTCTGCCAGGGGCGGCATGCACATGTGCTGCGGCAGAACACCATTCGCTTCCTGCTCGACTCGCTTTTATCGGTCGATTGCGGCAGGCTGGCTGCAAACCGCTGAGCCAGCACTGCAAGAACCATGACCATTGAGGAATGACATGCCTCAGCTTCTTGTTCAGAACCTGCAGCTGCATGGAGGTAAAATCACTCAGGTGCACTCATTCAGCACCAGAATGAAATCATTCAGCAGGTGCACCACTTGACTGCACCCGCAGGCCGAGTCCGGGGAGGGTGTGGGCGAGCGGGAGCCGTCAGCGCTGAGCTGGGGCAACTGGCACCGGCGCAAGACGGACGAGTCCTGGAAGCAGCAGCCGGGCGGCAGCCCCTTTGGTGAGCGGTTTCGGAAAGCATATCATGTTGCAGGAAAACCAAAGTACACCAAGTGCGGCAGTGTGGCAGCATTTGCTGGCTGCTGGGGTGTGGGTTGGCACAGCAGAGGAAAGGTGGGCGCTTTCCGCCGAAGGGATGCAACATGCCACTACACTACTGCGGCATTGCCGTCGGTCTGCTCTCAATGGTGCATGCAGGCGCTTCCACTTGTTTCTAGGTCCTGCGTCACAGCACCCTTGATTGGTGCTCGATGCAGCTCTCTCGTCGGCTGCAGCCGCTGCTCTGCCGGCGGCCGGCCATCCCAGGCTGATGGATTCCGCATGCCGACTGTTCTTGAACACTGTTGCTGCTGTCACTTGCTGTGCAACAGGCGCTCTGGCACTGACCAGCCGGCAATCCAGCGGCGCAACAGACGGCAGCGTCGGTAGCCGGTGGCGCCCGGATGACACCCTGCAGGTGTGGCTGTGTACTCTCTCCGACTGCATGCCCTCAAGCAGCAGCGTCGAGCGTTCACACACGTTCACCGACCACTGACAGCAGCTAAGTAGCATAAGACTGTATGGCTTGCAGCTTGCAGGTGCACGCCTGCTGCTAGCTGCGCATGCTGACAGCCACAGATGCAGGATCTTACAAAGGGACAAGTCTGACAACTCTTGAATCAATCGAACCTCAGGTGGCCGATCTGTACGCGCCGGCGGCGGAGGTTGGGCGCCGCTACGCGTCCCAGCCGGCGCTGGCGCGGTTTTCTTCCTGCTCGGCGCCCGGCTCCCCTGACTTCGTGCTCATGGCGCCGTCCGTCGCCGGCTCGGTGCAGGCGGAAGCAGGTGCCTTTAAACTCATCAGCCTTCATGTCTTAAGACTTTCGATGGACAGGGTGCTGGTGAGAGCTGTCCAGATGTGCCCGAGGGGCGAAGGAGGCGCCACACGGAGAACGCACAAGGTATGCGAACTCGCCAAGCGGCTCTCGTCAACTGGCTCTTATGCGTACCGTTTCATGCCACAGCTGGGGGCTGTTTCACATAAGAACAGCGCTAGCAATCTGCACAGTCCAGTGTGCTTTTGTAGAGTGAACCTTTCCGCACTTAGAAGCACACTCCCACGCTGGAATGTGCGCTTCCTAGACTCACTGCTGCCAGGTACAACCCACAGTAGTGCTGCCGGCAAACCACACCAGCTGTTGTGTTTCCATCTTTGAGAGCCAGCTGCCGACTCTGATTTCGCTCTCAGCATGACCGTCTTGTTGGCGGTAGCCGTGAGTATGCCGCCGCATCCACCGTCACCTCACGCTCTTTGTGTGCTGCGGGACCTCGTTCTGGCGACCCTCCCGCAATCCGGTTTCCCTACAGCGCTGATTGGAGGTTAAGCAGCTGTGAGCTCCCGCAGTAGAACCATGGGCCTGATTGTGCTCCAGCCCAAACCGGCCTTCACAAGCGTGAGCCCGCATCGTAGCGGCGTAGCTTGCCAGGCAGTGCATACGCACATTCGTATGTACAAGAGTGCCGGGGGTGCTGGCGAAACCAGAGGTGCGATGCAGCTTCACAATGCAACGCCTGCCCTAGGGGTTCGCCGTGTCCGGGTCAGATCAGCAGCAAGATTTTTGCATGCAGCGGCACACCGCGCTGAACCCCTTGCTGAGCGTCGACTGTGCACCACAGGACCGCTGCCGCAGGGGCACAGCAGCAGCGGCTCGGCGGGGGCGCCGCCGCGGCCGACGCGGCGGCACTCCTGGGGTGGCCCGCTGCACGTGCCGGAGCAGGAGCTGCCGCCTGTGCTGCAGGCCAACGTTGCCGCCTCCCTGGTGAGCGCGCAACTGCATGCAAACCCCACAGCATGATGTAACCATTGCAGCACTGGCAGCGCTGATGAGCGGTCAGGCTCAGAACAGCTTGGCGCCAATTGCGTCAACATAATTGCATTTCTAGGTACAACTAGCCTCATGATAGCAATGCTGACAAAGGCCTAATCATGATGCGTGCGTTGACGCCTGGCCTGCGTGAAGAACAGATTGGCACGCACTTCCTGCCGATGCCGCCCTGCGGCCCGGGGCAACGATCTGACACCGCACCGGCGGGTCCAGTCTGCCTATAACGAAATTTCCATGCTGTGCACATGGCGATTTGCATTTCCTGACACCGCTGACATACGGCCATGGGTAGGGCTCTTTCGCCAATCTGGCCCCCTATCTTTGGCCTTCCATTCTGCGTAGGGCGGGACCCACTTCCTGCCGCCGCTGCCGTACAGCCCAGGCCAGAGCTCCTACACCGCCGCCGCAGCCGCAGGCGTGGACCTCAACGTGGACTACGCTTCCGAGATTGCGCCCTTTCTGGGGGCCCGCCTGGTGGGTAGACGTCTTCGAAACTGTATCTTATTTGTCTTTTGCCTATCCTACAGCAGAGCCGATGTCCTGCGCTTCGGCACTGTGGGGGCTAGCCGATGCTGCATTGCGGTGTACTGAGAGCGATTCCCTGGAGGCGCGTCCCCCGGTGCATACACAGGTGGTCCTGGGTCACAGATTGTCCAGTGGTCCGCTGGTCCACTGGTCCGAAGTCAATCAGTAGTGCTGCTTAGGTGATCTAGTAGTGCTGAGCTGATCCAGTAGTGCTCCTTGACTGGGCTGCACCGGAGCGCTGGCAGCCGAGCTTCTGGTGCTGTCATCCGTCATCCGGTACCACTCTCCCCTCCATAGGCAGCATCTGGAACAGGACGGCAGGCCGTTGCCAGGCGCGTGACTGGCACGACACAATCGGTCAGCACTACAGCAGGATCCCGACCGAGACCGGCCGTGCGCTCCACCGACCCCGCAGGGCTCCGGCGGCTTCGGCGATGTGTACGAGTGCCAGTGGCGGGGACGGCAGGTCGCCGTCAAGCGGCTGCCGGCGCTGCTGGACCGCTGCCGCGACGCGCCGTCGCCTGAGGCGCAGTATGGAGCGCTGATTGCGGAGATCCGGCTGTCGTCGCGCTTCAAGAGCAGCCGCTTGGTGGGTGATTTTTTGGTCTTGTGTTCCCCTGCATTGTGTCAAGGCACAGTTTGAATCGTCAAGGCAGGCAGCAGTCATCGCAAAGCTCCGGCTGCGTGGTGCACTTTGGAGGAATGACGCCTGGAGAGTCACTTTCACCCAGGCTTTTTACACGTGTCAGAACCTCCTAGCGGCCAGAGGTGTATGCCAATATAAGACCATCATAGTGCCTTTCTGCCGATCAGGCAGCCTGGCTTGCTGGCGTGCCCTTCTCTGCTGCACTTCTCTGCCAGAGCTTGCCAAGCGGCAACCACCCAAAAGTGGTCACCATGCAGGAAATGAGTCGTCAAGTAATTCCAGTTGGCCACTTAAGAGAGCCCTAGTGCTGTTGGGCAACTCACTGAACCGTTCGGAAACATGTTGTCATGCAGACTGCGCTGTAGTTGCGTCCTGTTCAGGGTGCGTCACAGTGGCATGTGAGCGTGTAGGAATGGGCTGCTGCTATTGCACACTCAGCGACTCCGTGTGTTGAAAGGCCAGGTGTAGCAGTAATAGTCCCTGCGCACACTATCCGAGAGTGCTGCTCCTGGGTACATCTGCCCGACACCATTCACCACTTGCCTGTGATCATGGCGGCAAGGACTGAGGCTGAAACACATTAGCATGACACGATGGCAATGTTGTCAGGCACTCGCCAGATTTCTCTTGAGTAGTCGAAACACACAGTAGGACGCTTCAGATGACGGCCTCCACCAAGCCCTTTGGGTCGCATCGAATGTCGCGCCGCAGGCGTTGCTGCGCCCGGCGCGTGCCTCAGGGAGCCAGCGTGTCGAGGGTGCATCCACTGCTTAGGCCAAGCCACAACCCCCTGCTGGGTCCTTGTACTGATGACCATATCATGCGGCGATGACTGCTGCATGCTGCCGCTCCAGGTGTCGGTGCTGGGCGCGTGCCTGGGCGAGCCCGGCAGCGCATGCCTTATCATGGAGCTTGTGGAGGGCGGCAGCCTGGCGGAGCGCATCCACGACCGCCGCAAGCGCCGCCTCAACTACCTGCAGATCCTGCAGGTATGCCAGGCCTCCCCACTCGTGCTCCTGCAGCGGCTGCTGTCCGGCAGTTCCCAACCAGTCTCTTCAAGGCGATTCAGGCTAGTAGGCGAACGGAACAGCGCAGGAGATGAGACTCCTAGCCAGCTGGCAGCAGCATGTTAGAAACCGCATCCTTTCCACTGGAAGCACAGCTTGACCAACCCGGATGAGACTGCCATCAGGTTTTTGAGCGGCTCCGGCACGTCGTGGACTCAGGTAGTGGGGCATCAAAGGATTACTCGCTGACGCTAACCTTGTGCTGCAGCCGCTGCAGAAGCTGAAAAAAAGCGGCAGCTGGCCTCATCGAGCCCCAGCTTCTTCCTGTCCGCTATGCGAGCAATGAGTTCTACAAGGGGGAGCTTATCAAAGTCCAACAGGCCAGCAACGCTAACGTCTCTGGTGCCTCAAATGCATTTCGTGCATGCCGCTGCGGCGAGGCTGGCACACCTGCACCCCTCGGTGCTGCCAGTGGTGCACCGCTGAACTGACAATGCGTTTTGTCCTTGATCCCGCACTCTCAGATCGCGCACGACGTGGCGGCAGGGCTGGCGTACCTGCACCCCTCGGTGGTGCACCGCGACCTGAAGCCGCACAATATCCTGCTGGAGGGCGGCCCCGCCGGCCGGGCCAAGGTGCGCAGCTACACACAACGTCTCCCAAAATACAGCATATATGAAGAATCGTTCTGGCGGTGATGATGGGCATGTAGCAAATTGCCGTCAGACAGCCCAGGTGTGCCCAGAGCAGGGTTGAAAACTGTGGGGAAGCGTGCAGCAAGATGTGAAAAGGAGGATGGCCATGCATGGGAACGAGGTGCAGAGGCGGCGCCGCCGCGGCAGGGCAATCCCACACATCTACGTGCCGTCAAGGCTTTCACTGCTGCTGTGCCCAGCCGCCTGCCCAAGGCGGCGAGCGCCGCAGCAGGACTGAAGCTGTGCACGGCTCCGTTGCCCTGCGACGGCGCCACTGTTAGCTGTCAATGCGCCCCGCTCGAGACTGCGAGGAATGATGAAATTAAAATTCATGGGTACTCATTCGTACGCCTGCCCCGCAGGTGGCGGACTTTGGCATCAGCCGGGTGAAGGACCCGACCAAGAGCTACCTGAGCGCGACCAACAACAACGGCACGCCTATGTACATGGCGCCTGAGCAGTTCAACGGGACGCACCTGGACGAAAAGGTGCGGATCAGATTCAGGGCTTCGATCGTCAGATGCGAGTAGGGGCTCGCCACTCCCACGAGACAGCCTGACCTTGCACTGCGCCCGAGCACATGCGGCCACCTGGGCGAAAATCCGACGTAAACCTTGCAGTAAATGGCAAGGCGGCATGGCTTCGCATGCGCAATGAGGGCCTCTGCAGGCACGGAGCCACCAGAGGCTGAGATAGATATGTGGCTGCACAGCCGCATACCTGATGTGCGTGCCACTACCTACCCGAGCTGACCGGGAGACACTCGACCTCGCGGACGAGACTCACCATGCCATGAAAGGGCAGGTCAGGTTTTGCTGGCGGCCACGGGCCTCTGCAAGCCGTGTCTTGCGCTGTTGCACCAGCAGCCAGCCTCGTGCGCCGCACGCCTTGCTGGCGTTCGGATTCACCATCAGCTACAGCAGGCGCACCGTGAACAAGTTCTCAGCATGCAACGCCTGGCTTTTGGCTTGGGCGCGGACGTGGCTCCAGCATTCCTTCGCTGTCATTTGGATGCAACTACCGACGGTGCTGATGCCAGGTGGACGTCTACTCGCTAGGCTGCATCATCAACGAGTGCTGGACGCGGCAGCAACCCTGGCGGGAGTCCGCCCACTTCTTCCAGGTACAATCTGCTACCATCATGTATGGCTTCATTTACAGCTCATTTATTGTGGGCCCTGCATAGTCCACAATGTCAAACCTCTAATTGCTGCGCGCATCAGCGCGCTCTAGGCAGCAACATGTGTGTGCCTTGCCTTGAAATGGACAGTGCAGCCTGCGCTAGTGAAGCCCCGCCCGCACATGTTTGCAAAACCGGTTGAACCTTGGATGGCGATGACGCTGCGCTGTGGGGCTCATTTCCTCGCTTTCTACGCTGCAGATCATCAAGCAGGTGGCGATCGACGGGGAGCGGCCGGCCGTTGCGAGCGACACGCCGCCGCAGCTGCGCCGCCTCATCCGCAAGTGCTGGGAGCAGGTGCTGTCAAAGCTGTGCTCGACTGCTCTGGATCCTTGATCGAGCAGACGGTCATATCAAGGAAGTGGCCTGCGCTGCCGCTGTGACCCTCCGCCGTCTTTCGCGACATCAGCATCAGCGATCCTTCAATGTCCTTGACACGTGAGGTGAGGTTCGCCAGTAGCGGACCTGTGGGCAGAGCAGGCAGACGACAGTGGTGTTGGAATCCACCACTGTTGTTGCGCTGTGTTGTGTGCACATGCCCGCTGCCGAAGCATGGCTGACCCTCACGTTCTAAGGTTGCTTCTTGCCGCATTGTCTGTCGCTGTCAATTTCAAATGCGGCCTTGGCTTGCTGTTGCTGATGCCACCTGAGGCTTGCTGTTGCTGATGCTACCTTTCCGCACTTGCTCTAGTCAATGTAGTCGAAGTTGTACAGATGCGCCAGTAGAGCTCAGCAGGTCATGTTGCCGGACCAGCTGCACAGGTTCGGTGCGAAGGACTTCTCCTTGCAACTTGATAGGTTTATTCAAGTACGTATATGTGCTGAGAAATCTTCAAAACTGAGGACTGGAATGTAGGCCGCACCGTATGGACGAGACGGCATGGCTCTGGTGGTTGACAAATGCCACTGACAGATTTCCAGAACAAGAAAGTTTCGTCAGAATTGACAGTGGTGAGAGCGAATGCAGGACCCCCGGCACCGGCCGAGCTGCACGGAGCTGGTGCGTTTCACCGACATCCTGATGCGGCACGAGGTGGCGCGGCTGCGGGCCTCCGCCGGTCGCGGCCGCAACGGCAACGGCAACGGCGGCCGCCTGCCGCCGGCTGGCTCGGCCGGCTCTGGGGCGCTAGCGCCCACCGCTGAGGGCGCGGCGCCGGCGTCGCCAGGGGCAGCGCATCCGGCTGCCAGTGCGGCAGCGTCGGCTGCTGCAGGCAGCGCGCCTAGCGCCGGTGGCGGCAGCGGCGCCGCGGGGGAGCTCAGGGGCGACCCAGGCAACAGCGCTGAAGCCGACGCTGGCGCCGGTGGCAGTGGGTGCGACGGCGGGGCGGCTGATGCTGCGGCCGATGCGCCCGGCAACCCCGGCGGCGGAAGCACGGCCGGCAGCTGCGGCGGTGGCGATGCGCCCGCCGCTCACGATCTGGTCGAGGGCGCAGCGGCTGCCGACAGCGCCAGCAGTGTTGCAGCGCAGGCAGCGACGCTGTCCACGCGCCCAGCGGGCACTGCAGCAGCGTCAGCAGGCCAGCCTGCAGCGGATGGTGGCCTGCCCGACCTGCCGCACGCACACCACAGTGCAGCGGAGCAGCTGTCCGGCGTCCACAGTGGCGGAGGAGCCAGCGCCGGGGGCTTGAGCGGCGGTGCTGCAGCGGAAGAGGCCGTCGCCGCTCTCCGGCACGAGGCGCGACTGCGGCGCGGCTACAGCTGCGGCCTTAGTACGGGTAGCTCAGCCGCGCACGAGAGCGGCAAGTTGGCGGCGGCGGCGGCGGCGGCGGCGGCTTTCGTCAGTCGCTGATCATGGCAGCCAGGATTGGGCTCAGTGTGCATCTCAGTGTACGAGATGGATGATACGCTTGTCAGCAGGGCGGCTGCTGCTAGGTAGCAAAGACAGTGCAGGCTTTGCAGTTGGAGGCAAAGGCGGCCACAACATGCGATGAATGACCCTAACGACAAGCCCTTGCTGGCTGTCCCATCTGTGTTTCATATTTGTGCATGCCGACAGAGGCAGAGGTTGCAGTGCACCTCTCTTATTGAGGAACTCGGAGTCATGGTAGGCAGCTGCGCTATGCGAGTTTTGCGCTTCTAGCCGAGACTTCCAGATTTTGACCGTGCTGCAATGTTGGCGAATTTGTAGGCACACGTCTTGGAGATGGACTGTGCTTATGCTTCTGGACCAGCAGGGATGCAGCCGCTGTTGTTGCCAGTTGTTAGACTTGCGCCGCCACATGGAAACCCGGCCTGCCCCAGTCAAATGTGCAAATGGAAATCTGAAACCTTGAAGCACAGCGTCACAGCATGCAGCAACGCTGCCAGAAGAGTATCGAACAACTGATGCAGGATTTTGGTTTGTCATCCATGCCACAATGCTGTCAATAGTGCCTCATTGCCAGTCCACATCACCTAGTCGCGGTTCTGAGGTCTCTGAACAGTTCATTGCAGCACCCCGCTTCTGAGACAGCTGCCAGCCGTGTGCACGTTTTACCCGTTGATCTGAAGAGTGGCAGTTCTGCCGCCATGCAGCGGCGCCCTTCCCAACACCGCGACTGCCGCTGCCGAGCCCGCCTGCTGGGAGGCAGTTGGTCACGTGGTGGCGCCGCCACCCGCAGCATGCTCAAACAATAACAAGCCGTCTACCGTACGAAGGCCTGCTTTGCGGCGTTTTCCTCGCTGTCGTCGAACAGCACGCGGGTGCCCCCGTGCTTGGGCGCCGACGCCTGCTGCTCCGAGGTGCTATCGAAGATGCGGTTGGCCTGCGGGCGCCGGCGACGGCTGCGTCAGTCGCATGGGTCACGATGCAGGCATGCTCGACTCTTTTGGGACAACTCGTGCAGCAATGATGGTGTCTGGGCACCAGCAGGATTCGAAACTCTGTAGTCCATAACCGGACCTGAGCCTGCTCGAAGCCATCGCGGCGGTGGTGCTCTTCCAACTCGCTCTCCTGCAATTCAGCCGAAATGATCATCACGTCCACGAGGTCGTGCATGACGATCTGGAAAAACTACCAGATTTGCAATGGTGCAACCCAAACCCGACGACCTGCCCCCGGAGGATCAGCGCAGGCTGCGCAGCGCTCGCGGGCCGGCGGCAGCCGGCAGGCGTGCTCGACTTACAAATGCCGAGACACGGCAGGGCTTGTGTGGCGCCCACGTACCGGCAAATTCGCAAACTCGGGCAGCGGCTTACGCTCGGCGAACTCGATGTAGGCGCCCGGAACCTCCCGCTCCTCCCCTGCACAACAGTGTGTGTCGACCGTGTAAACGGAGTAACACATGGCCCTGCCATGACATGCGGGCCGCCGCAGGGCAGTACCGGCCATGCAGGGCTGCTGCAGGTGACGTGGCGTGAGCCAAAGCCAGCAAGCGCGGAGACAGGCAGGCTCAGCAGAGACGTCATCACGGGCGGCCACCTCCGGCAAACTTGAAGACGTTGCGGTCGGCGACCGTGGAGCTCTGCAGCAGCCCGCCGTCCGAGCTCACCTGCAGCCGTCGAAGACATGACGCCCCTTGCAAGTCCACGCATGCAACAGCACGCGTGAACGCGAGTTGGCAGGTGCCAAGGCCGGCGGCTCCGAGGTGCAGCACCGAAGTGAAGGGCTGCTGGCGCAGGCCAGACAGTGCCAGAGGCACCGGCTTGAGCACATCAGAGCCGAGATGCCCTGGAAACCACCACCCAGGAACTTTTGGCAGTACTCTCTCACCTTGACGACACCGCCGGAGGTGTTGAGCTTGAAGCCTGCTGCCTCTATTTGCCTCGTAACCTCCTCGATGCCGCCTCTGCACGGAGCACCGCTTGAAGCTCAACTTCTTGCAGCTGGCGCTGCCGCACGTGCGCCCGCCGCGAGTCCACCCCGCCCTACACTCATGATTTGCAGGCGACTGCGTGCATGCATGTGCGCTGAGCCGCGGAGCGAGTGCTCGTCGAGAGGGCAAAAACTCGCTCATGGGCGTCCAGGGAGGCACGACGGCACAGCTGTGGCAGGCACTATCGATTACAACCTTAGCATTAAAACCCTAGAATGTGGGGCCAGGCGGCGCACTTTATGCCGGTGCGGTGCACCGACACTGTGGTGTGGCTCAGCCCGTAGCCGTTGACCAGCACCCAGGCGGCAAACTCTGACTCGGCGGCCAGCGCCTCGTAGTCTGCGAGGCTGGGCGTCTCCCAGGGCAGCACGCCTGCGGACGCGATGGGATGCAATGTGTGCCACTTTTTCATGGTGTTTTCAGTTGGGTTGAACGTGTGTTGCCCAGACTGCCGGCGGACCGCCCCTGTGGGGTCTTCCCACGGTGGTACGTCTGCGCAGGGTGCGGTCTCATGCCACGCCGCTCTCTCACGCCGGCAGCATGCGCAGCCTCCCACGCCCGCTTCTGCACGAGCGGCGATCGCCATGGTTGGCCTGTGACGACAGGCTGCTGCATCGTTCGATTACAGGCACATCCTGCCATGCGGTGACAGCCGCCGGCGCCGGCACCACCTTGCAGGGTGGCCGCAGTTTGCACTGCCTGGCGCCGCCACTCGACCCACAGGCGCCCACCCTCACCTGTGGTGGCGCACACCGCGATGTGTTTGAACGCCTTGCCTGCTGACAGGGCGTACCGCTGGACGATCCTCTGCGCCTCCGGCGACAGCTCCGCCACCTGCGCTCGGAGCGGGGCGAGGCAGGGTCGAGGCAGGGTCGAGACGGGGAGTGAGCTGTGGCAGCGTCTGCGCTCACTGAGTTTGATTTGAAGGCCGGCTCCAATCTCAGAACGGGCATATTCGCACGATGTGTCCAGCAAGCTCGTCGTGTACGTCAGGGGGGTACAAAGGAGGCAGCCGAAGCACCCCACCCGCAGCTCTGAGACAAAGAGGCGCGGCAGCGGCGGGTCACTTTTTGGCGGTGAATACCAAACCGCATTCGCCTGCGTTTGGACCTCGGGGTTGCATTATATAGGGTAGCGACCTGCACAACGATGGGTGTACACAAACATCCAAGGCACAACCGAGTACACGATTCGCCGCTTGCTCACCTTTTTGTCCGGAAAGGCGAGCACGCCTTTCTGGACGTAGTGGCCGTCCGTGAACACCCGGGACAGAGAGTCGCAGCCATACTTGTGCGCCTGGACGTTCAATACTTGTACGTACTGTCAGACATTTGAGCATGTCAAAGCGCAAACCATGCTGCATCATGCATTCATGCTTGGCAAAGCCATGTCCGACGGTACACACCCCGAAAGTGCGGAACGCCATGTGATCATGTACTATGGGGCTGCTGCTTTTCGCCAGCTCCTGGATGAGACTTGTGACCGCCGCCGCAGTCGGCGTCTTGGCTGCAGCACGTGCACAGAAAGCAGATCGACAGTCGGATAGGTTTGCCAATATAAATCATATACGATCATTCCAGCAGGTTCAGTACAGGCTAACAAAGTTGCAGCACGTCAATTGAATATGCAACACAGCTCTTGTGATGTGTCGTCGCAAGGTTCTCTGGAGGTGATCACCTGTATATTTTGCCAATATCTCGCGAGTGAC
Organism: Deuterostichococcus epilithicus; assembly: GCA_033439295.1. Taxonomy (NCBI): domain Eukaryota; kingdom Viridiplantae; phylum Chlorophyta; class Trebouxiophyceae; order Prasiolales; family Stichococcaceae; genus Deuterostichococcus; species Deuterostichococcus epilithicus. Next base: position 1,552,879 of record JAVTLE010000004.1, on the reverse strand, counting down.
GCCTTGCAACATGATGCACACACTTCACGGCGGCTGTGCCAATTAACTGCTTCCAAACAGCCAACAGTGAAACAGGTAGCTGCTGTGAGGCGTTGGCGCCAGTGTGGGAGGTTTGATGGGTCAGGGGTGCAGCGCTGTGTGTGCGAAGCGATGAAGATGCAGTTGCCAGGTGTGTTTCAGATGGTCTTCTTAGTGTCTGAATCAGCTAGCTGCACCAGCAACGAGCCCTGAACTGGAACTGCCGTCGTTGAGAACAATCTTGGGCAACGATTTGCACCCCTGCCTTCTTGGAGACAGTGTTGAAGACTTCCCACTCTGCAGTCTTTTGTTCAGATCAGCCGCAGCGCAGGGCCACCTTCTCGTATTTGCAATAATTACACCACCGCCATCTATCGGAACAATTCTGCGCCAGGGCCACTGCGCTCATCACATCTTCCCACACCCTGCCAGTAGAACACCAACTGTGATGCACACTTCAGCACACTGAACTCTCACGGCAAGGATGTCCAGCCACAGTGAGCAGTCGAGGAATGGTCACGCACAGCCCGGAGACGCGCGATCGGATCCGCAGCAGCAGCAGGGCGGTCGAGGCCCACGAGTGGGTCTGAATGCAAGCTTGTCCGACATGTGGCTGGGCAGCCCTGCACGGCTGTCAGCGTGCCCGTTGCATGCCTTTCAGCCGCTTGCTGCCAGGAATGTAGCGTGTAGACAGCGCCGTACCCCCATGATCTGCCAAGCGAGCGACCGCACATTTTGCAGGCGCAGCCACAGCAGGGACGCAGCTCTGGTCCTGGCGGGGGCCGAGAGGGGCATGGCAGAGGGGGCCACGGCCCAGCCCGCACCTACGGCAGTCAGGACGCCAGGGACGGGTTCCACAGCGACTTCAGGCGCCCGGTCAGTGCCCTGTTCGTCAATTGCGCCGCAGGGCAGAGCGGCAGCTGCCAGTCAGCTGGTCCGATGCTGTTTCCTTGTGACCCTGTCCACGGCCGCATGCCCTAATCCTCCTGCGGCTGAGCTCCTGCGCCGCAATTCACGCAGCCGCCTCAGCAGCAGCAGGGGCGGCAGCAGCAGCATGGGGCGACCCAGACCCTGGAGGCATTCCCAGAGCTGGGCGGCCGGCCGAGCACCGCCGGAAGCAGCAGCGGCGGCAGCCCAAAGGTGCTGCAAAACACTGCTCAGACTGGCGGCAGAAGAGCAGCCTTGCACCCTTCATCTGCAATCACAATTGCAATTGCGAATGCAGGAAGGTTAGTGGGCTCATGTGCGCCCCACCAGCCGGCACGTGAAAGCCGAAAACCTGTTGGCCGTCCTTGCTGACACGCTGACATCCCTGCAGGCCGTTGGCAACCAGCCACCGTCGGCAGTGCCCGCACCCATGGCCAGTCGGTGGGGCGCGCCCACGAGCCTGGCGTCTAGGCTCTCAGCGTCAGCGGAAAACCAGAAGTGCGCCGTATTGTGCATGGTTGCTTGAATCCATGTGCATGCATCCGGCATCCACTCCAATGCATTAGACTGGCCCGATCGTGACCTGGCCTGCGCTGCATTGTCGACGTTCTCCGGCAGCCTTGAGCTGAATGCAAACGATTTTGACCCTGCAGGTCGTCAACGGGAGTCCCGCCGCGGGGGCAGTCGCGGCCGGCATCCGCATCCAGCAGCGATGCGGCCGGCGGCTCCATGCAGCAACTGGGTCGAGTGGCCGTCAGCAGCGGCGGGAAGCAGCAGGGGTCTCCGGGCAGGCAGCCGCCATCGCCGGCAGCGGCGACGCCAGCCGCAGCGGCGGCGTACGAGGACAGCGCTGCTCCCGCCCCTGCAGCCACGGCGCCGGCAGCCGAAGGTGGGGCGCCGTCAGCCGAAGCAGCTGCAGCGACGCTGCCAGCCTCTGGCGGCGCGGACGAGAAACCAGCGCCGCCAGCTGCAGGGCCAGTATCCCAATCGAAGGCCCCCCAGCAGCAGGAGCCATCAGGACTGGCACGGCATACTGGCGACCAATCGCCGCAGCAGCTGGCGGCCTCCGACGCCAAGTCGGCCAGCAGACTGCCCGGCGGTGGTACAGCGCCACCTGCGGTGGACGCAGCGGCCGCAGGCCCGGCGGCGGAGGCACAGCCTTCCCTGCCGGCTGAGCCTGCGGTGCGATCAGCGTCTGGCACCAACGCTGATGCCGCTGGCGCCGCTGCAAGCCAGCAGCTGCTGCAGCAGCCCCAGCAGCCGTCGCAGCCGCAGCCGCAGCTTCAGCAGGGCGGTCTGCTGCAGCAGCAGCGGAGCGCGCCGCATCTGCGTGCTCAACATCCGGGCCATCCCCAGTGGGCCCCTCAGCAGGACACTGCGGGCCAGCAGCCGCAGCGGCGGCCGAGCGTGCAGCAGCAGCAGCAGCAGCATGCGCAGCACCCGTCGCCGCAGCGGCACCCCGGGCAGCTGTACCCGCAGCAGCAGCAGCAGCAGCAGCACTATTACGGGCAGCAGTCGCAGCCGCAGCAACAGCCGCAGCAGCAGCAGCCGCAGCAGCAGCAGATGCGGCACGCGGCGCAGATGGCTGCGCAGCAGGCAGAGTACATGTGGCAGCAGCAGCAGTGGGCCGCGCATCAGGCCTACTACCAGCAGCAGCAGCACCCGCAGCAGCACATGGGGCCGCCGGCGCCCGGTTATGGCCCCCCTGTCGACACACGCCAGGCACACAGCAGCCGGATTCGATTCCCACCACCGCTGCCAGGTGTGTGAGCTGTCTCCTAGCGGGCTCCTGACACAGCAACACACATGTTGACCCCTGCAGTCACCGTCCTGTGGCTCGGAGCCACACGGCTGATTGTGTGCCCTGCGCTGCCGCTCCTTGTTGCCTCGCACATGCACTCGATCTGCACTTCGCACCCTCATTCTTCGGCTGTCCTCTCGACTCGATTCGCCGCAGATGGTCCTCAACGGGGCATGTCTCTGTGTGCAGGGCAGCCTCGACCTCCGGCACAGCCGCGCTACGATGAGAGGGGCAACCCGGTAATGCCCTTCTTGTACTCTGCCTCTCGCAAGTAATTGTTGGACACAAGGTCTCAGCTTGATGTAGCTGGATCTCATTACACGATACGTGCCTGCCTCAAGGTATGAGCTCGATGTAGCCTGCCAGTGAAATGTCTATTCTATGTCATCAAGGCCGTGTTGGTGAAAGTCCACTCGTATCACATGGGCTGATGTGGCATGTGGCTACCTGCAGGTCATTCCCCGGCCGCCGCCACTCGACCGCCAGCCGCCGCCGAWGCTGCAGCAGAACGGCGGGCACGGCGCCGCCGCCGCCGGCCACGCCCCGGGCGCCCCGCCGCCGTGGGACGCGCCGCCCAACGGCGTTCCGCAGCATCATCAGCAGCAGCAGCAGCAGCCGTCACAGCAGCAGCAGCAGCAGCAGCAGCAGCAGCAGCAGCAGCCGCAGCAGCAGCAGCAGCAGCAGCAGCAGCCGCAGCAGGCCTCTGGGCTGACGTCGCCGCCGGCGCAGCAACAGCAAGCGCCGCGTGGCCGGTCGCCCGCAGCGCAGCTGATCTTCGGCAACTGGGGGGATGGCGAATTGGAGGCAGAGGTGGGGCCCCGCAACTTCGATGGCGTTGAAGTCATGCAGGCCCCGGCCGCGCCGCCGTCCCCGCCGGCACATGCTGTGCCCCAGCCGTCGCAGCCGCCCCAGCAGCAGCCGCCCCAGCAGCAGCCGCAGGCGCAGCTGCTGGGATCCAGGGCCCTGCCGCTCCCCGGACAGCAGCAGCGGCCGGCGCAGTGGCAGCCGCCGGCCGGCCAGCCTCAGGTTGCGCCGCCGCAGGTGCGGGCGCAGGCGCTGCACCGGCAGCAGCAGGCGCTGCCGCCCGCGCAGCAGCGGAGCCCCGCCCACAGCAGCGGCTCCGGCCCCATGCTGACCGTGGAGCAGCTCGAGCAAGGGCAGCGGCAAGCTCAGCTGCCGCCACAGCCGCAGCAGCAGCTGCAGCATCCGCAGCAGGCTCCGCAACAGCAGCAGGCCCAGCAGCAGCCACCGGTGCAGGCGCCACAGCAGCAGGCGCCGCAGCAGCCACAGCCTGTTAACCAGCCGCCCGAGCGCCAGTCGAGCAGCATCAGCACCGCGGGCTCGCAGGGCTCGCAGGGGGCGCCCTCAGTGCAGCACGAGCAGCAGCCCCGGCGGGCGGTCTCTCGCACGCCCAGCGAGAAATCACTGGGTTCTGCACAGGTGACCTGACCCTCCTTAACATGACCTGTTCCTCCTTCACATGAACAGCATCACGACAAGCTGCCTGCAGCAGGCGTTCAGATGCAGTCTGAGACGCGGTGCAAACCTAACAGTTGCGCGGCAAAGCCGGAAGCCGCCCAGGTGTGCCGCTCGGCACACTGGAGTGCGATGCCGCAGCCGTTGCAGTGAGGCAGGCGGCTGCAAGACAAGGAGCGGCTCCTTGGGCATCCGATCGGAACTCTGAACCCTAGAACCTACACGCGCACAGGAGGCGGTTCGGCGTGCGCTGGCGAACCTGCCGCAGCCGGGTACGCCAGGCACGCCGACGCGACACAGCCAGCCCAGCACCCCACCGCACCAGTCGCGGCCGAGCCTGCCGCCGGCAGGTGGGCGCTGGACCGGTGCACTTCGACATGTTCATACAGTCAGAACCTGAAGTTTTCGCAAGGGTTTGGAAAATGATCCAACACAAGGCGCGCGTCCCCCTTGCCGACGGCCGCTGCAAGCAGCAGCAGCCGACGGGCCAGCATGGTCGCAAACAGGCGCTGCACCTGATGCAACTACAAGGCTGCTGGCCCTCGCAATTGTGCTTGCTTTGCATTCCCATGCACAGCATCCGGCTGCATGGTGCTGCACTCAGGGCACCCTGAGCTCAACTGATGCCTCTGGGTGCGCTGCAATGTATCCCGGGTGCAGGCTCTGCACCGATGTGTGCTTAGTTTACCCCTTGGCCTGTTGACCGCGGATTGTCCGAATTGCCGACAGGCTCGAGTGGCGAGCAGCTCGCGTCAGCGGCGGGCCCGCAGAAGCCAGCGGAGCTGCCTCCACAGCCCGCGGCTGGGCAGCAGCCGGCGGAAGCGCTGAAGGTTGATGAGCAGCCCGCAAAGCCGATGTCGTGGGCGGAGCGAGCCCGCAAGGCGGTGGGTCGTTTCACTCTTGTGAATGCATGAATCAAGCGGGGTTGACAGTACACAGTGTCCAGACGTTTATTTGCCGTTCTTCCTTCTCCATCACGTTTCTGTGTTGTCCCTGCCTCGCCTCACCTGCCGCATGATGCTTGGCACCTTGCCAATGCCACATAACAGGACAGGTCGTAGCCTGCAAGGGTGATTGACCGCGCCGGGTCTCTGGGCTGAGCATTGGCCATGTGGCGCAGAACACGGTAGCGCCGCAGCGCTTGCCGCCGGCGCAGCCGCCCCTGGCGCAGCCGCGACAGTTGCAGCCGCAGCCGCAGCAGCTGCCCCAGCAGCGACAGCAGCCGCTGCGGGGGCCCCCTCCGGGTATGGGCGCCCAGCAGCAGCCGCCGCAGCAGCAGCAGCAACAGCCGGCGCAGCAGCCAAGGCCGCCAACGCCGCCGACGCCAGGTTCACAGCAGCAGCAGCAGCAGCAGCAGCAGCAGCAGGCTCGGGCACCGCAGCCACTACCACAGCAGCAGCAGCAGCAGCAGCAGCAGCGGCGGGCGAGGGGGCCGCAGCAGCAGGCGCCTGGCCGCGTCATCGAGGTGCCTCGGCAGGCCTCAGGCGGTGCACAGGCGCCGACACAGCCGCAGCAGCTGCAGCAGCCTCGGCAGCAGCCAAACCAGGGCGGCGCAGCCCGGCCAGCGCAGCGAGCGGCGCAGCAGCCGGCGCCGCCCCAGCAGCAGCAGGCGCAGCCGGCGGCGGCGCAGGGGATGGCACGGTCCGACAGCGGCAGCTCCAGCAAGCGCCAAGCCAGGCACGCACTCACGTTCCTCTTGCCCATCAGACAGGCCATGGCCTGAGACTGGAACAAACTCTGGGGCGTAGCCAGAAACCCTGGACCTCTTGGGTTCGATGCCGCCCTGGCCTTCTCCTTGGCCGCAGCCTGCGGCACTTGCGGGGCAAATGTCATGCCGCCGTCAGGAGGCCGACTTCAGGCATGGGTTGGACTGCATACAGGCCTTTCGGGGTCTCCAAGAGCCTCTCCACAGTGCACAGCGCTTGACCTTGCTGAACCAGGGACTGCGTGTTGCACGCAGGCGCAGCGGCAGCCGCGACGCGTCACACTTGCCAGACGCCCAGCCAGCACCGAAAGAGGGAGGGGGTGCAGGCACCGTGCCGGCGGCCGCTGCGCCATCAGCGGACGCGCCACTGGTGGCCGAGCCGGCGCCCGCMGCCGCCGCCGSCGCSGCGGCCCAGCCGGAGTCGCTGGTCAAGCCCTTACCCGCCGCAGCAGGCGGCGCCGCCGCGAACGGCTCCGCAGCAGGCTCCGGCGATGGCGACGCGGCTCCAGACGGGGTCGCAGCTGCCGCTGAGGAGGTTGCCACGGGCATGGCGGCCCCGGCGCCGCCGCAGCTGCTGGCGGACAGCCAGGCGGACGCTGGTGACAGCGAGCCAGCAAACGGGCCGCAGGAGGCTCCGTCTGTTGATGCGCCACCAAAGGTGGATGCGACAACGGTAAGTGACTTGCGCTCAGGATGGCAGCTGGCAAGGCGGTGAAATCATGCCAAGTGTGCTGCGACCATATATCGCCAGGTGCCTCTTCCTCCAGGCATGTAAATTTGGCAGGGCAGGGCGGAAGCTCATCTTTGACTGGCTGGAACGCGAGAGCCACTGCAGGCTACCAGCAGCTCGTGCGCAGGGCCGGTGTAAGCTCCATACCTCAGCACACTGACACCTGACCGAATTCAGCATGACGGTCTGGATGCACCCCGCAGGGCATGGACTCTGAGATCGCAGACGCCTTCCTGCCGGCCAAGGCGGCAGAGGCGGCGCCCAACATTCCGGAGGCGCCGACGGCTGGGGCGCCCAAACCGCCACCTCAGGATGTGTCTCCTGAGGCACACAGGTCCCTTCTTCCCTCCCCCCGGGGCCCCGCCCCGTCACGCTCTGTCCACTTGTTGCACCATCGTGTGCTGGAGCATGCTGCGATGACAGGGTCTGGCCGTATGGGCGTCAGACCGGTTACAACTGCGACAGGGAAGCTACCTGTCGCCACACAGCCCTGTCTACCATACCCTCCCCGACAACCTCCACCACACCTCACGAGGAGTGCCGGAGCATGCACTACTTACCTCCTTGCTGACCCTGCCGACTCAGCCGGCTCTGCGGTGCTCGATCAAGCAGCCCCCTGAACTGCAGGGCGCTGGCCGCATTGGCGGAACGGACGGCGCCCAGCAGCGGGCGGCGCATGGAGCCGCGCGGGCTGACCAACCCGGGGAACCTGTGCTTCATGAACGCCACGCTGCAGGCGCGCACAAACGACTTTTTGGAAGAAGTGGCGCGGCTTTCCAGAAATGGCGTGCCCCCCGACTCTTTGGGGGGAAAGCCGCGTTGCTTTCCAGAAACGTTACCTTCATGCGCTGCACAACGGAGGCCACTCGGTTGCTTGGGGTAAGCGCGCATGCTTCTGCCGTGACATCGGGGAGGCCTTCAAACCTCCAGACGCTTGGCGGCATCGTCGGCCATCATGCAACAACGCCCTCCACAGCACATGCGTCAATGACGATCTCGATCTGTCGCTCAGGCTGCCGGTCACTACGCCGCACGTGCCAATGAGCGGCACTCGCTTCCGCGAGCCGTGACCTTGCTGCCGATCGGTGGGCAAACCCAAACAGCAATCCCCGCTCACCACAACTGTCTGTCTGTCCTTTGAACAACACCCACTGGACGTGTCGACGATGCAGGCGCTGATGGGGGCCGCCTGCTTCTGCGAGTTCTTGGAGCAGCTGAGGGCCGCGGCGCCGCTGCTCGACGACGGCGAGACACCGACGCTCGCGGCGCTGGCGGCCTTTGCCGCGGAGTTCGAGGCAGTCTCGCCGCCCGCGCCGGCGGCCGGCAGCGGCGCCGCCAAGCCGAACATGATGACACTTGGCGGCGCCGTCAAGAAGGGCCCCGCGGCGGCAGCGCCGCCGGAGCCGGCGCCGAAGCTGGGCGCCTGGGGCAAGACGCCAAGCGTGCGCCGCTCCTCCTGCTGCCTCTACCTCGTTGCTTTCTATCGCTTCCCCTGTGACGAACCACATCTTGACTGTGAACGCCGCAGGGCACACTGCCAGCGTCTGTGCTGGGTGCCGCCCGCTGCTGCCCTTCTGCACGCTCTGTAGGTAACCCGCAATTAACGACTGACGCACTTCCAACGCCTCGCACTCCAGGGCGCGACGCCGGCGTCGATGCTCGGCGGCCGCCCGCTGCTGCCTTTATGTACTTATGTACTTACTCGTCACAGTATGAGATTCCTACTGACCCCACGTTAATGCTGTTCAGGGCGCGACGCCGGCGTCGGTGCTCGGCGGCCGACCGCTGCTGCCGGTCATGCTCATGGAGACGGTCAACGCGTTCGCGCCCGCCGGGCACCGGCCGGTGCCGACGGCGGCGCCCAGCGCCGGCCGGGCCAGCGCCTTTGCCGTCGCCGCGTACGCGAAGCAGGAGCAGGAGGACGCGCAGGAGTACCTGCACTACCTGCTGGACCATGCGCACCAGGTGCGTATCCGAAAGCAAGCACGAAAGAGAAAGTGAGAGCTGCAATGGAAACGAAAGGCCCAAGAGGGAGCATGTTGAAGAAACGTGATCAGGGGCGGGAGGGCGCGCAGGACTTCCTGCACGACCTGCTGGACCATGCGCACCAGGTGCGGTATTATCATGGTGCGATATCTCGATATGTCAATAGTTCTGGGAAAGCGAAAGGGGAAAACGAAAGGCGAATGATCGAAATAAGAAGGCCCGAAAGGAAGAAAGAATTGAAGGAACAAGAAGCAAGAGCGGGAGGGAGCGAGAGCACGCGCCTGCGTTTCTGCGCTGCATGGACCATTTGGACTAAACGGGCTGGCGCAGCCTCGTGATGGAGTCGAGGCCAGTGCTGGCAGGCAGCATTCTCCGATGACCTTGGTGAGAGAGGAGCAGGAGCAGCGCCGGTTGCTGCCACGCGCCCGGCGGACTGCGCGGCGCCACCTGTTTCGATTGTGTCTGTCGTTTTCCCTTTCGCCTGCCCGGAAATTGCACCCAGCTGATTCGCAAAGCAACGCAGGGGCGCTCGCAACACCGGACGCCGCATCGCGCCGCGGGGTCACATAATGCTGGACGTGACAGGCCGCACCGCTCTGACCGTGTTCGAAGTGCCGCCCCGCTGAATCTCTGTGAGGGTCCATCGTTTCATAGAGCGTCTGCTGAGTAGGGCTTGTGCTCCGCTGCGCAGGAGCTGGTGGCTCTGCAGAAGCGGGCCGCCGGGGGCGGCGCCGCCGACGGCCCCGCGGCGGGCTCCTCACCTGCCGGCGCCGGCGGCGCGTGGGCCACCGTCGGCAAGCGCAACAAGGCGTCGACAATGCGTGGCGAGGAGGACGTGCAGGTGAGACGTCACCGGGGTTTTGGGGCTTCATGTTTAGACCTCAGGGCTGGCCCTGCCTGCAGGCTGCGTTAGGCGCGAAGTCGTGTGCTGACGCAGCTCCTTTCCAACAATGCAGTGCGGCGCGAGCCTGGTGACGGCCACGCGTGCGGGCGCCGCCAAGCCTGCAGTGCCGCCCTCTGCTCCTCATGCCGCAGCTCTGTGTTCCTTTTTGCAGGGAGGCGTGATGCTGGCGACGGCCATGTTTGCCGAGTCCACCAAGCCTGCAGTGCCGCCCCTCCGCTCCTCATGCCGAAGCTGTGTGTGGTCCTTTCGCAGGGCGGCGCGAGCCTGGTGACGACCATGTTTGCGGGGTCCACCAAGTCTTCGGTGACCTTGCACGGCATCATGAAGCCCTCGGTCACGCTGGCGGCCTTCACCGAGTTCGGCCTCAACATCCTGCCCAACGGCGTGCGCACCGTAGAGGACGCATTGGAGGAATACACCCACCCCGAGCTCATCACCGGCTACAAGGTAGGGTTGCAACTTTGCAATTTCAACCGACTTGCATGGAGCAACTCCTGCCCAACATGGCGTGTAAGCCGAGGGGGACGGCTCTGAGGGGTGCACCCGCAGCACGATTGTTTCCGTCGGCTACGGGGCATGCGGTGCCCGACAGTGCCAGATGTCGAATGGGCCCTGTCACATGTCGACAGACCACACTGCTGTCAGTTGCCGCCGGGACCGTCAGCTTCTGGAGCGGCCATGCTGCCGGTGCTGGCACGTTGTGCACCTTCAACCCTGAACCCTTGTTCCACAGGTGCGGGAGGGACGTTCGGAGCAACGCTTCCAAGAGATCAGAAAGCGGCCCAAGCTTCCAGTGCCGCAACTTGCAGACCCTGTATCTGAGTCCTGTGTGGCTCACTCCGTCGGTGGGTGCGAGAACGACCATGACTTTAGGCGCCATCAAGACCACCGAGCTGCCGAGGCTGCAGAGCCGCAGCCTGAAGCGGAACTTGCTCTTTCCGGTTTTGACTCTCAGAACCTCCGTTGCTGGTGCAACAGGTGCGGGAGGGCGTTGAGGGTGACGCAACCAAGACGGTCAAGCTGCTCAAGCTGCCGCCGGTTCTGGTGGTCCACCTCATCCGCTTCGCCTATGACGCCGCCGGTGCGCCACCCAGATCCGACACAGAACCCCATCAGCCACCGATTGCCCAGCACCTTGGTGTCAAGACACGATCTAAACCTGCAGCTTCAGATGTTCACGCCCGTGCGGCGGGTGGTGCAAGGGCAACTGCCCTCGGCGCCCCGCCCCGTGGCCGGCGCGCCGTCAAACTTGCGCCTGAACAGCCGCCCCTGCGCGCTCCCAAGGATGCAGGGTGATTCACGCCCAGTTGGCACCCCTGTGCCGACTGGCTGACGCAGAATCCTGGCGACAGTCGGGCCGCTGCGGCTGTCATCGGAAAGATAACCAATCGGACAGTCTAGGGTATTCGAAGTCCTTGCAGTACCTCTGAACATGACTGATCCGTATGTCATATCAATGCGCCTAGTCAACTGTTGGGCCCATGGTCCTCGCGGCCATGTGCCCCCCAATGACCCTGCGTCCAGGCCTGGGCAAGCTGCACAAGCCGGTCAGCTCAAGGGAGAGGTTGGGAACCATCTGGCGCGACTCTCAACATACATTGGTCTTATTCAGGCGATATGATGCTGATACAGAGTTCTTAACCTCCAGCTGTGCTATGTGCAGGCCTGGGCAAGCTGCACAAGCCGGTCGCTTTTGGGCACGTATTGGATTTGAAAAAGCGCTGGATGGCGGACTCGTCACCGGACTATCGCGGCGTCCTCTATGATCTGGTGCGCCAATGATTCTACCATGTGGACAAGAAACCCCTTTCATGTCTTGCGACCAGAGTTTCACTTCGTGCAGTGATGAGGCTGCAGAGACAGTGCTCGACGTCGAGGCGAGCAGTTTAGATGTAGATCTATGCACCCCCGGTCCATTTTGCCGCACCATCTGAGCTACCTTGCAAACCTCTCGCCCAGAAAACACGCCGCGCCTCCACAGCCTGGTGCTGCCCTCTTCGTGACTCACATAAGCCCCCTTCCGATTGTTCCTTCTTGGCTTTCCTCCTGTCCCTGCCTTCCTATCTTTTCTCGCTTTTTTTGGGCTTTCTTCGCCGCCGCACTGCGCGGAGTTTGCCGCACTGTCTGGGCATGATGGCTTTAGGGGTTTGTAGTTTATTTCCTGTATGCCCTCTTTTCCTCATGTCATCAGCGTGCATGGCTTGACGCCCCCAATTGTTTCACCCCTAAGGCCGCTGGTAGCCTGCAAGCAGAACGGTGATTGCTGCACGCATCCGGCAGCTTCCAGCTTCCAGGGGCCGCACGTCAATTGCGCCGCATATGCGGGAGGCGGCGCCAAAGTGCTGCGCGGCATTGGCGACGCTGAAGCGCAATGCATGCTGCACAGATGCTGCAGCCGGTGCTTTCAGTCTGGCAGCATCACCGCCGCTGGCAGCACATCTGTGCCAGTCGAGGACTTTTTTGGGCACTGCCTCAGGGTCTCGTAGCTCTGCCCCCACTTGCGTGCTGTCCTACTTTTAGTATGCAATAACATACAACATCTGTAACATTACAATCTTATGGGATTTGACGTAGGGACTTGAGTAATATAACTCCTGCCCGCAGGTGGCCACTGTGTCGCACCACGGCAAGGCGGCCGGCGCGGGCCACTACACGTCCGACGTCAAGCAGCTGGATGGCCGCTGGCTGCGCTTCGACGACGCAAGCGTGACCTCGGTACCGCCCAGCCAGGTGGGCAGACGCCCCCCATGTTCACACAGTTCACACACCCCAGCCCGCAGCCCGCAGCCCTGGCCCTGGTCCCATCTGGGCAGGACGTCGCCAGGCGTAACTGTGCCGCCGCCCAGATGCGCTGCCGGTCGCAGAGCGGGCGGTGACACCGCGGCTATGAGTCTACGCCGCTGCCTCGGCGCCCATGAGTTGCAAGGCGCGTCATGCGCCTCCAACATGAGATGTTGCATGCTGCCGACACGGTAGCCCAGGTGCGGCCTGGCAGGCTCTGCGTTGTGCCTCAAGCACAGTGCCGCTGGACCGCCGTTGAGCTTTCGGCCTGCGGCGCTGACCCGGCCGGCGCCGCTCTGCGTGTGCAGGTGCTGACGCAGCAGGCGTACCTGCTGTTCTATCAGCGCCGCCAGAAGTGACCAGCGCTGAAGAAACGACCGGCGGAAATTCCCCGCTCGGCACCGGGCGTGGCCGTCGGGCGCTGGCCTCACCCAGGAGAGGCTGAGGCATGGCCACAGGGCTACCGCGGCACGGCCGATGACTGAGCGTTGCGCAGCCGATCGCAGGCTGGCACAGGCCATGAGGCCAGAAAGCCGGGAGTGCGGGGACTCATGTGCTGCTGGCTATTGACGAGCACGTGCGTCAGCGTTTAGCGAGGGATGTTGCCAGGGTGCGCCGGCTGCTGAGCCCGCGAAAATTCGTGTTGCTGGTCTTCGACTGTGTGCGAGACACCCACCGGTACTACGAATCCATATGTGCTCTGCGGACGCTGCCCTGGGCTTTGGTGATTTAATGGGTGGCACATCCGACCTTTGCTGGCGGCTTGGATTGAGAATTAATTTTGTATCCGTCGCCAGCGATCATCGTTCAAGGCACCCAAACATTTGTCTGCCGTGCCCATGCTTGACGTGGTCTGCCAAGCCGCCGCAGAATTTTCACTCCTCCGTGAGCCGGAGCTGAGCAGGCATTGCTCCGGGAGGTCAGCCCCAACAACCAACAAATGCAACCTTCACAATGGCAGGGTTTTGCAGGGGCTCGTATGCCTCCGTCAGCTGATGACAAAGGTTATAGTTTCACAGCTGGCAGGCAGGATCGGCAAGCGAAACAGGTGTCATATGGAGCGGGGGCAGCAGGTGGTGACGGGATTGCAGACCGCAGAGTCGCATTCTGTGACGCTTTCAGAGCTCTTCTCAACGCACACTTGCGTGCCAGGCGCCATCATTGCCGGCTGCACCAGGTGTGAGCAGATTAGTCTTTGGTCAGACTACTACTACAGCATTTCCAAACCTCTGACAGCGATCCTTTCGCAGCTGCCGGCGCGCTTGACGGGCAGGCGAGCAGCGATCGCTCAGGGCATCCCGGTGCAGCAGGTGGGTTCCCATGGCAGGCCTGCTAGACGCTGCTGCGTAGTCGTATATGTGGCAACACTGATTCGAGGCGGCCTGTTGCCTGTCATGTAGACGCGCGGGCTCACAGTCGGCCTATGAATGCAAAACAGATGCACGGCTTGAGCATCGATGCACTAACGCTCCGCCTTTGCTCCTTCGCGCGCAGACTCCGGGTCCGTCCATCCACGTGTAGGCGGCCGCTGCAGCATATTCAGCCGGTTGCTACGCGCGAGGCTGCCTGCACCTGCGTCTGAACGCGCATGGGACGTGAGGGCGGCCTGAGAGCCGGCCAACGACGGCCTGCTGGCATTATACGCATGGGGCCTGCTTCGGCGATCACAGTGGGGCTGCTGTCGGCGCTGTTGGCGGTCAGCAACAGCCCGTGCGCCTACGCAGTGACGCAGACAGTGACAAAATTAGCTACCACCCCAGAAGCAGCCGGTCGGCAAGCCGCGGACTTCATGGCGCGCCAGAAGGTGGGGCGGGGGCCACGTGCGATGCCCGTGCAAAAATACTCGTATTCGTTGTGTGATTCTTGTCCATGGTCACACGCACTTGTGTCTCGGGACTCAGCTATCAGTCCAACACAGCGAAACAACGCCGTTCGTCTCTGCCCGACCTTCACGCCTCGCAGTGATGCAAGCTGGGTGTGGTTCTGAGCTCATTTTCTCATGATGAACTCCGCAGAACGCACTGGTGAGCAGCGTCAACACGCCGCCGGCGAACGCCCGCGTCTCCGCCGCAGCCGTGGCGAGCTCGCAACGGACGGCCGGCGCTGCTGCTTCGCCGCTGCAGCAGTCACCCTTCTGCGGCGACGGCGTTTGCGATGCTGGAGAAAATTGCGCAAAATGCGCGCAGGACTGCACACAGGTAAGCTTCTATCCTTGTAACCGCTTCCACTGATGTCACCCCGCCAATGCTCATGCGCTGAGTGCTCGCCTCACACGCCTTCCCTGCCTGCCTTGCATGAAGCATATTGAGGCTTGCAACTTCAGGCCCGCAATCCTGCACCTGCAAAAACTGCAAGAGAGCCTGCCGCCGCCGATGGTGCCGCCTCTGACTCGCACAGGCGGACGGGGTGACGCCCTGCCAGCGCGTGGGCATCATGTACAGCCTGTGGCACTGGCCGGCAGCGCGGGCGGTGCAGGCCATCGTGGATGCCGGCAGCACGCCCGTCACCACGGAGGACGTGCTGCGCTCGCGGCTGGAGACGCTAGGCGGGGCCCCCGGCGCCCTGCAGTTCTCTGACATCCTGAGGACGCCTGGCCAGGAGTCGCGCGCCATGAACTTCTACTACCACTACACGCCGCAGGTGTGCGCTGTTGAGGCAGACACTCAGCTTTGGTGCGCCAGGCCAGGCATAAGAGCTGCACAAAGCCAGCGACGTCTAAGCAGCAGAGCCGTCAGCATCAGCTGTCTCGACCCTTGCGGCATGTGGGTTTCGGTGCATGCGCCCACAGCATCCGCCTCGAGCACATCACATCAGCTTAAGCATGTCGGGTCTTTTGCCTCAGGCTCACTCACTTGTATAACGCTGTCTGTAGGCTGGCTTCTACTGCATCTACAAGCGGCGCACGGCAGGGCAGACCAACTATAACGCTGCGCATGAGGGCGCATACCAACAATTCACCCGGCAGCCGGACTGCACCAACATCAGTGAGTGCATCCATGCAAACGCGCCGCACGCTTTCACACACTACTTGTGTACACCTGCTGTTGCGCCTTTGCCAGGAGTTGCACATCCGCCTGTTGCTGTACCGATGCACGGATGCAGGCGTCCGCTTGCGAGTGTGGGGTGCGCTTCGCACGCTGACAGTCATCGATCTTACATGCTGCAGCCGGCGTCCTGAAGCAACACGCCAAGCAGCTGGTGGCAGCTGGCATCGACTATGTCGTGGTGAGCTGAGATGTGGCGAGCATTGCATTCGTCTTTCTCTGGTCGGCTCGCTTCTGCTCCACTGTGCTCTGCTGACATACAGCAACTCGTGGTACTGCCGCTCCGTCGGCAGCACCCCTTCCCGCCTCAACGATGCAGGCAATGCTACATCTGCCAGGGGCTGCTGCAGTCATGCGGTCCTGGATCATATGCTGCGTCTGACGTGTAAGGCGGATCACTGCAGGCGGACATGACCAACATACCCGACTACAACCCTACATCCGATGCCATCCAGCTGCGGCCCTTCGAAGTGTTGTGCCAGGTGAAGACGGAGTCACCGTCGTGCCACATGTCATAATTGTCTGACTCTACCAGTGCAAGTGCGGCCGCCGCCGTGCCAGCTCCGCGGTCATATCGTCGACAGCAGGCGTCCCAGTCCTTGTGCTTGGGTCCTGGCGCCTCTGAGGCGTCAGGGCTTGGTCCTGCCCATGACTGCACTGCATCCAGTCTTTGGAACCTGAGAATACATCCACGTGCAGGTGTGGGCCAGCCTGAGGGCGCAGGGCATACGCACACCTGAAATTGCCGCTTGGCAGCGCGTACCTTTTGAATACCAGAAATACAGCGCCGCCACTCGGGCCACTGCCCTGTACCCCTACCTGCTGAACGTCTACAACGACCCAGCGTACTCGCAAGTGAGTCTCTAAATGTCTGAATATCAACACCCTTGTATGACCTTAGGTGGTGTCCAGCACCTATTGGCGCTACATATGCTGTGGGGGCAGCTGGTCGATCGATCGTGCATCTCAAGGATCTTTCCTAAGGTTTTTGGAAATAAAAGGCTTAGCATGTAGTATATTTGGTACGTGTGATGAGCGTCCTGATGATCGGCGCATCTGATGGCACCACAGATTATCATGAAGGACGCCGTCACGCGCAAGAAGATGTTTTTCATCCCAGCGGTGAGTGCGCATGGTGGATCGTGATGTTCCATTCGGCCGCCTGCCTTTCCTGCCGCTCAGCATGAGTAACAACAACAAGCGGCATCACGGTGAGCGCTCGCAACGCTGATCTGTGGCTGCTGTGGCGCCGCAGGTCGACAATTACGACCCAGCGTGGGCTTCAGACATCGAGCTGAACAGTGAGCTGACTGGAGCACCATGCACCTCCCTCCCCATGGACCCGCTGCATGGGGCACGGTGTTCCCATGCACAGCGCAGCGCCCCGGCAGCGGCCTGATTAGGGTGTACAGTGCTGTGCCTGAGATGTCACCAGCTTGTTGACAGAATCCCTGCCTGGCCTCGCAGGCGGCTTGAACGACATCACGACGGTGTCCATGTGGGTAAACCAGCAGAGCAAGGGCAACTGGAACTTCTTCAGCTTCTGCCAAGGGGTGCGCGCTGCCACATTTGCACTTGTTAAAGCAGCCAGGTCAGTCCTGAGCAGCAAAGTGGTCGGTCTCTGCTCAGTTGCCTCCTGCCTCCCCGCACTTCACCGCTAAGCCTTGCAGCCACCACCTTCACAGCCGCTCGCGCCTGCCGCACAGGTCGGCAACATCACGGATGCACCATGCAATCAGCCCTTCACGCCAGCCGCCACCAAAACGCGTGGCAGCCAGCTGGCGGTGTCCCCTGGGTGCGTGAGGAGACAGCGCACCGCTCCTGATCCATCCTTGCGATGCGATCTCTCGTCGAAAACGATGCAGCTGCGCCTGGACGTCCAGGCGGCTGTTCTTGGCGGTGAACTGCCCGATGCTGCGGAACTGCCAGTCTTTTGCTGAAATGCTGCGACCATGCACACGCAGGTACCAGACTACGTACCACTCGGCGACGCAGCAAGGCACCGGACATTGGGAGGGCGTCGTCCTACAGCAGCAGTTCGCACGCGCTCTGCAGGTGAGCCCAGGGACAAAAAGGACAAGATTGAGAAACCATGCCGTGCTACAGCTGCCAACCGCCTCCTGCATTGTGCTGGTGGCAGCGCCTCGAGGTTGCTGGTGCACTCGACGAGCGCGGCTGGGCTGCCGGCAATGGTGGATGCACCGCGATCTAGCTCGCCCCTCTGTCTTGTGGAGCTGCGTGCTGCGGCCACTGTGCAGCCTTCTCGCCTGCTGAGCACGCAATGCTGCTGATCGCTTACTGCTGCCGCCGCAGGTCCGGCCGGACTACCTCTTCATCTCCACCTGGAACGAGCACATTGCGCAGCCGCAGCAGCTGGCGGTGCCACCGTACGGCTCCATGGGATTAGAGTCCGACACGTCCGCCGCTCAGCTCGGATTCGTCGGTGAGCACGCTAGGCTCGATGTCGCCCTTGGCCATCCAACATATTACTGACAATGCTTGTGGGCACAGCGATGGTTCCGTGCACACAGCACGTGTTGAGTGGCCAGGTGCTGTGAGCTCTGTGTGATGGCTAGGGCTCGTCTCTATGCCTCAGAAGCACGTCAAGCCGCTCCTGTGCCTGCGCAGACGTGTTCGGCGAGGCCTTCAGTCGTGACATCGAGCCGTCTGTTGAGGGCGGCACGCTGCTGTACGACATCATGGCGTCGTGCATCTCCATGTTCCGAGCAGGGGCGACCTCCTGCTCTGCCGCCTATGCATCAGAGGCCTGCTGCGCAGGTTCGGCTCCCCTGTTGCCGTGCCGATCACGGGCGTGCCTGCCGCTGCTTGCGCCTGTTTTGTCAGCCCTCCTGAAATGGGGGCTGTTGCACCTTGCACCTCCGCAAGCATCGCCTGATATGCCCTGGCTCGCGGAGGTTGTCTGCTCGGTCGACACAGTGCATGGTACCGTCTGCTTGTCCACTGGCCCGGGGGCGCTGTCTGAAGGGAGCGTCTGCCAGTGCTGTTCTGCGGCACACGCAGCCTGCGCTGCATTGCTGAGCCTGTTACGACTGCTGCAGGAGGCAAGTTCAGCTCTCGCTTTACTTATGTAACGACCAATGACGGCGTGCTCGGCATCCGCGCCACCGCTGTCGGCCCGGGCGTCGGCCGAACCGCGCTGTACAAGTGCACGGTGATCCTTCTTTCTTTCGTTTTCCCCCAATTTTCAAGTTTGCTGATTAAGACACGCACAAATCCGGCCATACTCAGTGAAGCTGGACGCAGTGGTCAGATGCTCCGCCTTGCAGGCTGCACGAAATTTGCTGCAGCATCAGCTTCACTTTGCTCGCGACCGCCGCAGCTTGCATGCTTGTTGAGGGGCCTACGCTGTCATGTCACTGCCACAAGCAAGTGCCGCACGCAGCTTCGTGTCTGCCTCTCCATGTTTTTGCTGGCAATGCATCACCTGCAAGCCAACGACAGCATTCCAGTGCAGCTCAGCAAACCACTCGATGGGCCCCCGCCAGCACCAAAACACAGCCGTTGCAAGCAGCCCACCGCTGGGCCAAGCTTGATTCACCCTCCAATGCACAGGCGCTGACGGCAGACCAGGTGACCAAGCTGCGGACGCTGGCGCCCATCCGGAAGCCCACTCAAAAGCCGACTCGGAAGCCCACTCGGCGTCCCACGCGGCGTCCCACTCGCCGACCAACTCGCCGCCCGACTCGCCGCCCGACGCGGCGGCCCACACGGCGGCCAACGAAGAAGCGGCCGACGAAGCGGCGCCCCACAAAGAAGCGGCCGACGAAGAAGCGGCCGACCAAGAGGACGGCCTCCGGCCGCCGGCTGATGGCGGCTGGCGTCGGCCGCGGTCTGGCGCAGGCGCTGCCGCCGCTGCCGGCAAGCTCCTGGTTTTTCACGGTCGACGGGGGATGCGAGGAGGCCGCCATGGGTCCCTTCTACACGCGCTCGACTGTCGGGTGAGGGCCTGTGCCTCTGTGGCATGCTGCATTGGCGCCTCCTTCGCATTCGGTTCGTACCTTTGTTCTTGTGGTAACTCATTTGCCATCTTGCTGTTTCCCGTCTGCAACTGGAGTGTCTGCCGCTGTGCTGCACATTGCGCCCTTTCCGAGCGTCTGTCGGAACTGCGCAGACATGCAGGGTCATGCTGTGTTGACCAGAGCTGCACACACCGCTGCAGGTACATTCCCACGGTCAAGGGCGGCGAGTTTCTGCGGGCGCTGCGGCGGTGCGTCTCGCCGACCGGCGACCGCACGCTGCATATCCTGAACTCGATGCTATGCCCCACGGGCACGACCGTGGACACCATTCTTGGCTATGTGCGCTGATTGCGGCGCCCCCTCGTTTGAGGCTCGCTTCTGGCGACGGCGGCTGATAGACCAACCGTACAAGTGGAGAGGAGACTGTTTCGCGGCAATGCAGCTTCAGCAACAGCAGCCGCCGCCATTGGCGGCAATGCTGCGGAGCCTGCAAATGTTGCATCGAAGTGGGATACCCTAGCTAAGGCAACGGTGCAGCGTCATTGCAGCCACAGTTGCGCAGCTAGGTATGCGCATCATCCAGGAAGAGGCGAAGAATCAGACACGGTTTAATTCGAAGTAGTGGCGTTTCATGAGCACTGTGAGGTGGTTATGTCAACGGCTTATATTTTTTAATTTGATAAATTGCGATGTGATTGCGTGCCTTGCACCTGGTGTGCTAGTGGTCTCAGTGTATTGGGGTATGAATAGCAGAGGTCAACGTGACGGCAGTGTCCATGCATTCCGTGGGCTGTCGGCAACATTGGCAGTTTCCTCGCCTGCTAACCAGCTGCAGTCGTCATGTCTGCAATAGGAAGTACCTACGATGTTGTGCAGTCCAAGCTCCAAAACTCCCCAACCCTGTGGCATGTTGACACCAAATCTTGAATCTCTGATGACCTAGATCCTAGCCCTCGTATACTGCTGCCACCGGCACACATGCGCCTCGTTTGCGCGCCAGGGTCGGGGGGGCAGCTCCACAGGCCCTAGCCCTGTGTGTGCCTGCTGACCGTTCCTGCTGAAAACCGTTCAGTCAATAGGAACTGACCGCAGCCGCCTACAGGCTCGGCCCACCTCCCTCTGTAACTAAAAGAAGTTGTGCCTGCAATGAATTGTCATCTTTCAAGGCTTCGAGTCATGTGACGCCAAGACGGCCTAGCAGCGATCAGCCCGTACGTGAGCGCTGCATCTCTGTCCGCCGCCGTTGCCGTCGCTGTCAGGCGCCTGCCCAGATTTGCCGTGCCACGTCCACACTCGCATTTCGACCGGCATGCGGGCCCCCCCTCTACTCTCAGAGGGCAGCAGCAGCAGCAGGCGCCAGCTGACGTGCACGCGATGCACGAACGGCGGCACCCAGCGCACGCCGCATGCCGCAGCATCCTCCCCCTCCGGCCAGGCTCACGCTTCGGCGTGCCTCGCCTCCCCGTGAGTCGTCACTGGGCCAGCTGGCGCGCCGGAGCCGGCTCAGCGGCGCGGATCGTGATGGGCCGCAGCCCCAGCGCCTCCAGCCGCTGCGCGAGCTGCGGTTCCAGACACCGAGCCGCAGGCAGCGCCGCGCTCGGCACCTCCACAACCGCGTCTGCCGCCTGGCCGATGCTGCAGGAGCGGGACACAAGGTTTTAGTGTTGTATAAGGTCAACAAGCGTCAGGCGTGCACGCTTCACAGGTGGTGGTTGGACAGCAGCGGCAGCGCCCAGCGCTCGGCACCTCCAACAGCACACGTTCGGCCTGCTCAATGCTGCGGGTACAGCAGAGCAGGTAGGCGCCAGAGGCATCAAGGCACAAGGCACAAAGCGCGCGAATTGGCAGCCAAGCGACTGCTGACTGGCGAAACAGCACCGCTCATGCACATGCTCGAGACTGCTCGGCCTCCTGCGCCCCAGGCAGGGGAACCTGACCCAGGCACCGCAGCAGCGCCTCCTGCTCTTGAAGGCATAGTATGCTTCTGACGGCCGCAGGTCGCAAAATGCGCACCGGATGTGCAGCCTGTCCTGCGGCTGCAGGCGCAGGACCTGGCACACGACCGCTTCTGCCTGCGCCAGCGCCGCCGTGGGGCCTTTAGGGTTCAGGCCGCTCTGCGCCGCCGGCGTCCCGTCACCGCTGCGGCAGTTTGCCCTCAACGAATGAGACCGAAGCAGCGAAGGCTTGCAGGGCCAGCACCATGACACACTCGCGGTCGGGCTGGTGGCGGCCGGGCTGTTCCTCGCCCGGCTGCACCCTGGCAGGTGGCAGGCAATGGAACGAGTCTGTCGGCAGGTCTGCAGGTGTTGCTCAATCCTCCCGCTCCAGCTCAGATGCAAAGGCGACATGCAAGCCTAGACTGTTCCAAGCTCATGATGACTGTCAGTCGTGCAACCCGCAGCGCCGCCCTCGGTCGTCAGGTGCCAGAGCCATTTCAGTTGCTGGTGCTGTCCGAGCGGCCAGCAGTGCGGAGAAGCGCACCCGTCGTGCGCGAGAGTCGCCGAGGCCTCTGCATCCGGCACCCAATCCCAATTGGGCAGGCCGGCCAGGTCCGCCACCGCTCGCACGGCGATTTCCGGCAGCCTGGATGGGAGGGTATGGTGTTGGGGACTGCAAGTGTGCCCTTGAAGCGCAGATGATCAGTTGAACAGAGTCACTGGCTTCTTGGTGTGGCTCCGCACAACAGGCTCCAGCGGCAAAAATGGCACCGCAAGGCTGCAGCTCAACCCAGGGCACCAGCCAACGGGAGTTGTCGAAAGCACATCCAAGTCAGCCAAGTCCTCGTGCATCGGCTGCAGCAGTGCCGGCGGTGCGGGGGCAGGAGACGGCCTGCGCACCTGGCCAGCAGCGACACGCGGCGGGCGGTGGGCAGGCCCGCGACGGACGATGCATGACGCGCATCGAGAGTCGTCAAGTCGATGTCCCGGTCCGCTGCCTCGACTGCCGCGGCGTACGACGCGCCCAGCTGCTCGCCAGAGTCCTCAGAGCCATCCCAGCCGGTAAGGCCGTCCTGTTGGCGGCCCGAATCGAGGAATCGTCATGCATGGCACATAGTTGCCGACTGGCTGTCGGTGGTAGCCGCAGGCTCTGTCAGAACACCCCCCCCCCATTTCACCAGCTGCCCGCCGCAGCCCGTCGAGCAGCCCCAGCCCACCTAGGAACCCTGCGAGGGCCTGGACGACGACCCCGTCAAGGGCTGATTCGTTGAGGGAGGATGCCCCAGGGACAGCATGTGAGGATGTGCAGCTGCGCTAGCGGGCGGCGACACGGCATCGGGGCCGTGCCCTGCTTGCCGCAGATGTGCTTTGTGAGGGATGAACACCAGCAGTCTTTTGACACACCTCGTCGCCCGGCGGCAGGTCCTCGGCATGCAGCCCGTCGAAGACGACCACTGGCGGCGCGCCGCGCTGCTGCAACAGCGCGCGGACGGCGGCCAGCGCGCCGCTCAGCGCGGTGCCGGGGACGTCCGCGCCATCGGAGGCGTGCGCCGCGGGCGCCGGCTCGGCCTCCGGCAGCGGCAGCTCCCACAGCTGGATGCCTGCAGGCAGAGGGAGCCCATTATCGGTGCCACGCCACGGCGAGGTTGGCGGAGCAGTGACGCCAGGGGATACTGAGCCCACGTTGGACTTAGTATCTCCGAGTGACCCAGCGGCTCGTCGCCTGCCGCGGCTCAGCTGGCTGCCGTGCGGTGCGTTACCGTGTCGACATTGCTTCAATGAACGACTGCGCGACCACAGGCTGCAGGTTTTATCGAGCGAGCACCAGCGCAGCAGCCCGAGAAAGTGCCAGACCATAATACGCTTCAGCACATGCAAAGTACAGCATGTACAGTCCGTTGTGCAGCGCACCCAGGAAGGTGGCCAGGTACTGAGCGCGGTCAAAGTCTGAGTCCGTCGTGCCTGGCAGCCACACAAACACGGCCGCGCAGCGCTCCTGCGCAGTGCGCGCCAGGGGGTCAGTACCTCTGGTAACGGTTCAGACCCGCCTGGCAACGCAGCCGACAGCCCTTCCGAGCAGCATCGCACGGGCATGGTCAAGGTGGTCAAATGCACGTGCAGCAGCTGGTCTTCTGGTCCCCAGTCCGCCAATCCGGCTGCTGACTGTTGACGCAGGACCGGGATCCCTCACCTCGAACACAGAGTGCACGAGGAACGCCGCCAGCGTGGATGCGACGCCGCCGCCGAACACAACCAGGTTCATGCCCTCTCCCGTTCCTGCCTCCACCGTGTTCTGCAAGCCAGCACGCCTGTTAGTCAGGTGCACGAGAACTGCAGTTGGGTGCGGGGGCATGGAGCGCAGTGCTGCAGGTTGATGCGAGCCTCGGGGGCTGAGCAAGGCACTGGCACTGCTCACATCTTCCTGCCAGCCACTGGGCATGCACCAGCCCGTGTCCTTACGTGTATAGATGATTGGGAGCAACAGGGCAGGTGCACCGAAGGCGTCCACGAATTACTGAGTGAATAGAGACATCAGTGTCGCACCCGCTGCAAGCGCTCAAGCAGTATGATCGCCTCGTCCGTCGACTGCGGGATCGGCACCGTGCTCGCGGCGCATCGCAGGCTTCCCCGGCTGCTGGGTGCATTGCTCCAGGCCTCGCCGCTGCCGCCAGTGGTTGGGCTTCTGCTGGCAGCCAGCCCGCCGGCGCTGCCGCCGACGGCGCCTTGGCCAGGCTGCCGTTCGGGAGTTGCGGCAGCCTGGCGTCTCATCACCGCCGCTCGCCGCGGCGCGGCAGCCAGCGTGCCAGGCTGCAGGCTCTGCCTCCGAGCTGCCAGTGCACCAGGGACACTGCTGCCTGGTGTAAATCCGGGTTGTTGGCTGGGCCGCCGGAGGCCGCTTGCGGCCAACGCACTGGCAGCAGCGTGCAGAGCCATCGCTCGTCGCAGCGGTGACTGTGGACGCTGCGGCGTCAGCCTGCAGCTATTTGCTGTCTGGAGGCCGACAGGCAGTGCACAGCGGTGGCCTGCCGCCGCAGCCGCAAGCATTGCCCAACCTCGCACCGAAGTACGAACAACGCGCCCCAGACTGAGCGGTCACAAGGTGTGTGTGGCAGGATAGCCTGTCATTTTTGAGCCTCGAACCGAGGCGAAAAAGGCTGCACCCGCCCAGAAGCACGTAATTCGTCGAGGGTGAGGAGGCCTCAACTCAGAGTGCTGACTGCAGCCATACAGGAGGTGATAAAGCTTTGTCTGCTAGAGCAGTGGCGGCTGTGCCTCAAGAGTTTCCAGTAGATTGACGTTCTGGAGAAGTTCGAAGGACAAGGCAGACGTCGCGGTGTTTGGCCTCGCCGAGGTGCGGCCTCTCAATGCGCACAAGGAAAATCTACGTGTTGCTAAAACCAACGAACTGTGCTTCGGAGGGGCAGTCGGCTTGACCCTTCAAGAAATTCATCTTCCGGAGGGGGCAGACGCAATATACGGCGAACGGGCCCCGCGCAAACATAAAACACAGGTGCAACCGTGCAAAAGCCACCCAATAGTCCCTCGCACAGCATGCAATCGAACGTGGTGCCTGCTTCGAGTGCACAGACGCCGGTGCGCCTGTTGCAGAGGCCGCAATTGAGCTTCTGTACCGGCGACGTGTCGCATCTGCAGCTGCTGCGGCGACACCGGGGCAGTCGTCGACAGCAGCGCACAGCCAAATGCCGCAGCGGCGTGAGGCATAAGGTGCCCGCTGCCACCACCATCGCGGCTGAAGTGGAGCGAGCTGTGGAGCAGGAGCCTGCCAGCGGGTCGTTTGACTGGCACCGCCAGTGGTACCCAGTCAGCTGGGAGACGTGAGCTGCTTGACTGTTCAAAAGACATGTTGCAATTCTCAGAACCCTGCAACCTCCTGCTCTACCATACAAAGACTGTGCGTCCCCATCATCTGACTGCTGCGCAGCTGCCTGTCAATGATGCAGTGCCAATAACGGTGGAGGTGTACACAAACCAATTGATGCCCATCAATTGTCTGCAGGGACCTCGAAACGGATAAGCCGAACCCTCTGCAGCTCCTCGGCAAGAACATGTAGGCGTCCGTTCCCCGCCGTGTGCCATGCCCTGCGCCGCAGCGGCAAGCCTACGCATCCGCTGCACTGATTGCGTAAGTGGCCAGCTCGCGTTTCCGTAGTTTCAGTGACTAGCATTTTACCTTTGACACAGCGTCGTCTGGAAGGACCCGGCGGGGCAGTGGAACACGTTTCTGGATGTGTGTCCCCACCGGTTGGTGCCACTGTCGGAGGGCCGCGTCAATGAGGACGGCCGCCTGGTAAGCTCCATCCCTTACGTGTGCGAGTAAGAAGAAAGGGATTCTAAGTTTATTCGTCATCCGGACGACGCAGGGTGCATGCCAGGCTGGGACAAAACTCCGATCTGTATTGTCAAGTCAGGCTGGCTTGAGGAAATTCGCCTGGTCAGGGGCCCGTCAAGACAGCGGCGCAGATACCCATGGGTACATGTTCAGGACGAACATGCGGCATCTCTGAGACGTAGACCTCAATTTGCTCTGGCTGTAAGTCCGCTTTGCAATGGTTCGCAGGAGTGCCCGTATCATGGGTGGGCGTTCTCAGCCTCCGGCAAATGCGAGGCCATCCCACAGGGCGGCAGCCCTGATGCGCCACGGTCTGCCGCCACAGCATACCCCTGCACCCTGAAACAAGGTCTGTTATCCAAGTCACCTCCTGTCTAATTCTTCCCTTGCTGGCTGCGTCCTGATTCTGTGCGCCGCAGAAGGTCCCTCTTGGCAGCAGGGCTGGGCTTCACGAAAATGCCTCCGAGGGAGGCAAAGAGGGCACGCCTTCCGTGCAACAGGCCTGCACCTTGTCGAACTTTTCACTGCGTCAAGACGGCGGCCTTGGAGGTCGGACTGCAGACTCCCGAGACCAGCCAGGCGCTGCATCAGGGACGACAAGAGGCTGGGCTGATCTTGTAAATCCCTTTCTTGCCTCCCCAGGGTTGCTGTGGGTGTGGCCGTCGCCGGTGAGCCTGGCCGCGCTGGCAGACGGCCCCAGCGAGGACGACATCCCGATCCTGCCAGAGGTGGAGCAGGGCTCGGGATGGGACCCAGAGGTCACCACCAACACCTTCCGCGACTTCCCCTACGACTACGCCACGCTGGGTGAACCTGCCCTTCTTCCCGGTCGAGGGCTGTGTCTGGCAACCTTTCGGAAGGTTTATCGGTCCATCTCGCAGTGCTCAAGATCCCGTCTCGCTGCTCGCTGCGCAATTTTGCTGCGTCGCAGCGGCCCTGCGCCCTTCCTGTGCTGCCTGCCGCCCGCCACGACTGCGGTACGTGCCGGCGGCATGCTGCGGCTGCGGCTGTGCTGCCTGCACAGGAACATTCTCTGACGAGAACTTTCGTCAGCCAGCATGGCACCACTCACCTTGTAGCAAAGCAGCACAGCTCAGTCTTGTTGCGCATGCCCATGGCCGGGCGTGCTGCCGGTGTGTGCCTTCTCATTCCAGCTCAAATCATTCTTCGAAGTTGCAACAACTTGTGAACCTGCCTGTCGTCCCCTCTGCAGTGGAGAACCTCGCGGATCCAGGCCATGTGCCCTTCACGCACCACGCGACCGTCAGCAAGCGCTCCAGCAGCTCAGTCATCGAGCTGGAGGTCACCCGGCGTGGCCCCTGGGGCTTTGACGGCAAGTGGGAGGCGGGCCCGCGCGCCGGCGCCCTCGGGTGAGCGGCGTCGCCCTCACCGAAGCAGCACCTGGAAGCTGTTCAGCACTGCTGGGGTACATCGGCAGCCTGCGGACTCGGATGTGGCGTGGCGGCCAGCGGCCAGGCAACTCGGCAGTTCGAGTCCAGGCTTGGGGACGCTGCTTTGCTGGGAAGCTGGGGCTTGGTGGCGGTCAGGCAGCAGAGCCCGCGCCCAGCCCCAGGCATCCAGCAGCGCTACCGGCAAGGCCCGGAGCAGTGCAGCAGCTGCGCAATGCCAAGCTGATGCAGGCGCATGCCTCAATCCTGTGGATGTGGTGGCGTGTGGGCGCGGGGCATGGCAACAACTTGCCACATCATGCAATTTGCTCAATCGACATCCACTGCTCCCACTGCTTCAAAAAAAATACTTCGCTGTGACGGCAGGCGGATGGACACGCAGCTGCGGTACCCGACATTGCTGAGGCACACGATCGACGCGTACGACACCAAGGGCTTTGCCAACATTACGGCGACATACTGCGTGCCGCTGGCGCCCGGCCGGTCCCGTGTTTTTGTGCGGCAGCCCTTCCGCTTCAAGGCCAAGGTCCCGGAGCTCATCATGAGTGCGTTTTCGCAGGCTCATCCAGCCTGCTGTGTGTCCACCTCTCGTCTGCTGCACTCAAGCATGCTCGCCTGTTGCCGCGCCGAGTCCTTTCAGTGTAACCTGCTGTACCTTCCATCCAGTAGCGCGACTGCGCCCTGCCACAAGCCATTCTTTGTCCAACGTAATGCACGCACTGTCAGCCGCCTCTGCAGTGGCCGCGCATGCTGGTGTGCACCCGCTTGGCTCGTCCGCGAGCCTTGGCCAAAACCCTGTGTGCTGGCAGATCTTCCTGCTGAAGCTCTGTCTGTGTGTGCCGCCGTCGCAGAGCGGGTGCCGGAGTGGCAGGTGCACGTGGGACAGAACAGGGTGCTGGAGGACGATGTGGTGTTTCTGCATGCCCAGGAGTCGGAGTCTGTCACCCGCGGTGCGTGCACCCTTCTGTTCACCACGCCCTTCTTGGACACGCAGGGTTTGTGCATGCAACGACCCTTCTTGTGCACCATCACGCAGTCTGCGCCTGGTCTCAGCCCTGCCTTCACGCCCGCACGGCCTGCATCTTGTGCCGTTGAAAAGGCCGCAGGAGGAGCAGCCCTCTGGATGCAACTGGTGTGCTGCATGGCAAACGCAGCAGCGCAGCAACACAGCGCCATTGCAGCCGGGTGCCCCGGATATTTGACCGTCGGTTGAACTCCCGCAAACCGACAGACATTGAGGCTCCGATCAGAGATGTCCGAGGGTCTCGTCCTCGTAAGGTCCATATGAAGGTCTTGATTTTACCGTTGGCAGCCCCCTGCTGCCAGTGATGCCCCGTCAAGCCCGTGCTTTCCACGCTCATTGGTAGCCCCTCCCACCGCTACAGGGCTGGCCAAGACGCCCATTGGCAAGGTGTACCACATGCCGGGTGCCAGCGATGCCTACGTCACAGCCTTCCGGTCGTGGCTGCAGCGCTCCGCCGGCGGTGGGCCCTTCGGCCCGCAGGACAAGGCCTGGCTGAAGGTCCGCACCAGTGTACGGCCATGCACCTGCACATAGCCCTCCTGACCCTGCCAAGCAAAACCTCGAACACAGATCCAACTCGGCTCGCCCAGCGCTGCCATGCCCTCCACCTTCCCCAGGTCCTTACTGTCGCCACCCAGCTGCTCTGACACTCGAACAGCCTGGAACGCTGGAGCTTCACACGAGGCATGTGACCCCCGTAGGCGGCAGGGCCGCGGCAGGACAGGGAGCAGCTCCTGGACCGATACCACAGCCACACGAAACACTGCAAGGCTTGTTCCGGTGCGCTGCGCAACACACGGCACGCCATGGCGGCGGCGGCGCTGCTGGCCAGGACGCTGGCGCTGTCCTCGGCGGTCGCGGCGGCAGCGGCATTGGCCGGCGGCGTGCAGTCTGCGACGCAGGCAAGTGGCTGCAGAATGCCGTGCAGCCGAGAGTCTTGCGGCATGCGTATTCGCATCTGCTCCATGGAGGG
Organism: Deuterostichococcus epilithicus; assembly: GCA_033439295.1. NCBI lineage: Eukaryota > Viridiplantae > Chlorophyta > Trebouxiophyceae > Prasiolales > Stichococcaceae > Deuterostichococcus > Deuterostichococcus epilithicus. Next base: position 1,523,833 of record JAVTLE010000004.1, on the reverse strand, counting down.
TTCAGCTTCGCCAGCGGCGCCTTGCTCTCGGTTTGCAGGGCGCCACTGTGTGCAACAGCAACAGCAGCGCTGGCCACTGTGTCTGAATCCAGCACAGTAGCTGCCATGTGCCGCTCTTCGTGGTCTCATGGGCAAATGTCATATTTGCTAGTTATACGTGCAGGCTGCAGCAGCCTCCGCTGCGGGTGGCGGTGCCGGTCAACTGCAATGGCTTGGCGGTCGGCTGCTGCGGGCGTTGCTTGCAATGCTGCCAGGCTCAGGTATCTGCTCGACTAGTCCAAGAATATTTATACGTTATATCTTCAGGCTACAGCGATATGCTCTGGGCTCCTACACCCTGTCGTCTTAGACTTACCAGCTGAAAACTTGCGAAAACTTGTGACTCATGGCGGATGCCTTGTTCGCCAGCTGGTGTGCCTGCACTGCATTTTGGCTTGCTCAGCAGCACAGCCTATTGCTCACAGGCATGGATGATACGATGACCCACAATGAAATCATAGACAACTCAACAAATCACACACTGGTGCGCCTGCAGGGTCTGCGGCAGGCTGTATGGCGGTGGCTGCGGTAGCGCTAGCAGCAGCGGGCGCAATGGCATTGGTGCAAGCACGGTTGCGGAAGCTGGAATGCAGCTTCCTGGTGGGCAGCTGGCCACCGCCACGCAACACTTCTTCGGTGAAGTGACGGATCTGCATTTGCAACTAAGTGAGGCTGGCGGGTGTAATCTCTCGTTCCGTTCTCTTTCCCAGCTTGAACTTAGTATCCCTGCGCACAACATACCCAAGGAAAAGAGAAGATCAAGTTGAATACCCTTGACATTCCCAAAATCGAGTCTCGCAGCAAGCACAAGCTCAGCTACCCAACTGCGTTTATCCTGCTATGGCCTCGAAACTCTGGCCTCCTCCAGAAAGTTGCTCATGAACCAACCATGGCACCAAGTTTGGCGCTGCAGCCCATGTCCTTCTGTCAAGCCATTCCGGAAGGCGGTGAGCCGTCGCCGCCGGGCGCCCGCCAGCGCCTGCAGCAGACCATCACCACACCGCCCACAAGTGCAGCAACAACCGCCGCCTGACCCGCGAGCAGTAGCCTTCGGCGCAGGCGATGCCGCATCTCCACCGCCCTGCCGATTTCTTTTTCGGCGGCCGCCACGCCGGCGCGTGCCTCCGCTTCGTCGTAATACTTGACCATGCGCAGGCTGGGCGGTGGCGGCGCGCCCGTGCTCGTCATGCCTGCAAGGGTCGCAGCCGTGCAGGCCCAGAATGAACCAGATGCCCAAGCATACCGAGCCCCAGCTGCAGGTAAATGATGCCAAGGTCTACTATGCTCGCATTCCTGACTGCATCTGGAGGACTTGCTCTTATGTACAGCGAGGGCGCCAGCAGATATGCGCACGTCTAGATACATGTGACTAGCTTAAGATGCAGGAGATTTCCATTCCAACGCTCAAGTTCATGAGTGTCTGCACGCTGCCATCATGCCAGCAGGTGATCAATCGTAACGAATATTGCTGAGTTCTGATTCTGACCGATGTTGAAGAGCAGCACTTCGTGCTCTTAGAAGATGTCAAGCTGCAGTAGAGAACGCACCGTTCTTTTCTGTGACTGCGCCAAGCGACTTGTAAAAGGCAATGAGGCGCCACTGCGCCGCGTCCACCGTGGCTGATATTTTGAGCGGCAGTCCCTTGTCCAAAACCCAAACTTCGATGCCGAACATGATTCGCTTGCCATAGCCCTGCAAATACACAATACTAGGATTCAGGAGCGGACACTGAGAAGGTTGCAGCACAGCGCATGAGTCGACCTGCAGTGATCCGCCCTCCTGCACTTACATGCCACGGTCCTGGCTCCCACTAGCGACAAGCGCAGGGTTGCACTGCTGTTTGCAGGACAGACCATCCAGCAGCTTTCAGCAAACAGCATGTGTCAAGATTGCAGCAGCATGGACGCTATGTCAGAAGCCTGCGGGCCCACGAGCAGGCCGACAGAGGGTGCAGCGTCAAGTATGCACCATGCGCCGGAATGCCGGGTCGATGCCAAAGCCAAACACGTACAAGGAGTCATGGTACTGCACCCCGGCACACATGCCTGCCAGCTGCCTGTGGCACGTGCACAACGGCCATGAGTCCAGGTGCGCAAGCACAGGCAGCAGGCAGCTGTCTCCGGTGCATTGCGGCGCGTGCGTGGTCACTGGCTGGAAGCAGCGGATGTATGAGTCTGAGGACAACCGCAGACCAGAGGATGCTGCAAGAACCTGGTGCCATGTGGCGCCGCTGGCAGCCACAGCAGGAACCAGGTGCAGTCGTCCGCCTCATGCAGGAAGCAGATCTGCTCGAAAGCCTCATCGACCGAGTCTTCCAGCTCCTGCTCGCCCGGATAGCAGCGGGCGTGCAGCTCCCGAATCTGCGCATGCATTGAAACTTCAGTTGCAGGGAGCGGCGTAGTTTGCTGGAGCGGCAGCAGCCTGCAGCGCCATGCGGCCTGGCAGGCATGCACCGTTGCACCTGCTGCTTGGTTTGCAGGTCGAGCTTAGGTCCAGGAACAGTCTGGAGGCTGTGCTGTGGCTCCACCAGGTCGCTGCCGATCATCAGTGGTGTCCGACAGTTGACCTCTGATGGAGATCAACTACTATGACCGACACAACCACAGCAAACAGCGACGACTTTGGTGTGCTTTGCAAAAGTAAGCAGATATGACTAGCAAACTGCCAACATTCAAAATGACGATTGTGGCTCTGTGCAAAATGCCGAGATCCAGCCCTTTGGAGTTTGTGTCGGAGGGAGCCGTGCTGAGGTCGGGATACGAGGCAAGCTAGAGCTCACTCAGGAGAAGGAAGCTTACGCAACATCCTGCATGTGCTATGATTGCCTGAGCTCGCGTCTGAGCCTTGCTGTCTCGCTTGGCGACATGCTTGATGCTTGACAGCAGTGGGTCGATATCGCTTCCGAGACTGGTCGTGCAGCCCTGATCGGCGTGGAACTGAGTTTTCTCACCGTTCAATCGATCGGCTCAGGCACTGACGCGATCTTGCGTGACTCCGGCCTCGAGATGGTTGTATCTGACACGCAGCTTGAGCCTCAGCAGCTGGCAGGATTCCTCGTTATAACGGTCGCACCAGCGGAAGGGCACGCGGAAGCTCTGCAGGAGCCCTTGGAGTACCGCCTGGCGCTGATAGACAAGCGGAAGCAGGCGGTCTTGCGTGATCAGCAAGGGTGCGCTTGTTGACGCGCACGGACGGCCCACACCGGCAACTTACCTGTGCACGCCTCCTGAGAATGGAGACCTACATGGCGCTGCAGTTCAAGACATCGCTGGGGACGCTGTTCGCGAACAAGCACGTGTATACAGTACACGGCTGCTGACTGCGGCAGTTGCGGCACAGGCACACGCTGGTGGACAGGCCGAATGGCACGCTCGCGGACCGCAAGGGCTGCACCCTGCTGCAAGCGGTCGGACGCCTGGTGTGTTGCACACACAGTTCGGCATTGCGCCGCCATCGCAAATCTTGATCAGATGATTGGGTCCAGTGCGGTTGCTGTACTGGCCAGGCACTGTGGCTGTGCTGGCATTGGCCAGCATCGTCTCTCAGGGCCAGCATCCTGTCTCACCCTTCACTGCCGGGGGCGCTCTACTCCCCTTGGAGGAGTGAGCCTTGACTGACTTCGCTCTGACTCTGAGCTGTGAGCTGTGCAGGCGGTGAGCAATGGCCTGGATGCAAGGGGCCAGGTGGTGGCACATCGTGCAGGAGACGTGCGTGTGCGCCTGGACATTTACTTTCCCCTCCGGTGAGTATCTTCCAGCCCACAAGCATCAGTGCCTTGGCCGGCTGCCAGCTGCGGTTCATTTTCAAAAGATGGCACGCTCTTCCCAAATTTAGTTTTTGGAATTGCTGTTTGAGCACCAGCTTGGCGCCACTCATGCAGTTGCCCCCGTCTATCAGCACAATGCTGCGTTGCCAGTAGAGTGTGCACCACCGCGGCGAGCGGCTTGCACAACTGCAACTGTTTCATGTCTGGAGGCCAGCGACAAGCAGAACGCTGCAAAGGCCGGAATGACCCGGCGGCTGGCACCCTTTGCGCAGGCTGTGGATTGGGCTGCACGTCTGGAAGCGCAGCGCGGCTGCCGCCTTTGTGTTTGGCCACCTGCACCCGCTATGCGAGGCACTGCAGCTGGGGACCGCGCCAGACGGCAAAGTCGACACAGACGCGGCGGCAGCGGAGGGGCCAAGCGGGGGTGCGGAGGCTGCCGAAGTCGCCGGCGAGCAGCAGCCAGACGGTCAGCGCCTCAGGTGGGGAAAGCGTCTGTCAGATAGGAGGGCTGCCAGTGGTCATGCTGGCTGTCCGACCAAGGTCGTCGAGGACAATGGCGGCACACGGCGTGCATTGCAGGAGTGACAGGTGCCAGGTCCATTACCGAGTCCGTGACGCAGTTGCCTGGTCCCTTGCAGCCTGTCGCAGTGCTTTGCGGAGTTGCCGAGCACGCACATGCACGCCGCTGCCATCGCGCTGCCGCCGCCACTGTCAGCAGGCGCTGCACCAGCCCCGCAGCTCTGCGGCAGCACGCATCAGGCGGCACAGCCGGGCGGCGTGCAGCCGGCTGCCGCGGCGCCGGGGCGGCCCAGCCTGACGGCGCTGCCGCCAGAGGTGCTCCGCGGCATACTGCAGGTGACTGCCTCTCTTGTAGAAACTGCAATGATGGCCTGGGAGGTTTCCTGGATGTGGCTACAGTGACACTGCAGCTCGTCAGCGATGCGCAGCTGCCCGACTTCATCCTGAACTGGCGCTGATTGCTGCACACCATATGTAGTCGCAATGACCCTGCGTACCTGCTCAGAGCGTGGGTCACTTGCAAATGCGTTGTTGCAGGCGGTGCGCGCGCCGGCCGACTTGAGGGCGCTGTCTGGCACCTGCCGGCTGCTGCGCCACCTGGCAGCCGACATCGTGCCGGGCCTCAAGCTGACGCTGTTCCCGCACCAGGCACGCCCTTCGGCGCTCCTCACCTCCTTTCTGACGCACCAACCTACTGGAAGACAGCGCCAAGCGCTGGTCTGGCCCCCTGGCATCGTGCAGGCCCACCCGCGGATGTGGCCAGAGTGGCTCTGTCATTACCACCCGCTCGCACGCGGCAGGGTGGTGCCCCCTGTGCTGCGCCGAGTGGGGCGTGTCCAGACAGCTTCACCCGAAGCTGACTTCGATCCGCTTCCACCAGCCACGCTTCTTCGTGGACACAGGAGGTCGCGGTTCGGTGGATGCTGCAGCGAGAGGGCAGCACGGTGGCGGCGGCCCACCCCACGGTGGCAGCCTTCCCCACGGCGCAGGGCCTGCCCCTGTGGCTGTGCGCCGGCGGCGGTGACGCTTTCGTGGAGCCTCCGGATCCGTGCCCGCCCTGCCGCGGCGGGTTCGTCTGCGACGAGCCGGTGAGTCACCCCCCTGACCCCGGCAGCAGAGACTGCCGGCAGTGCCTCCCAGCAGCGACAGCCACGCTGCAACGAGTGTGGACATGTGCACGGCTGGGAGGCGCGTGGCGGCGGGCTTGGGCAGGGTTTGCGTTGGGACCCTCCTCACGAGGGAGGGCACACAGGAGCTGCTGCCTGTGCTTGCGCCTATAGCAGCCTCCCCACTCACTGATCCGGCTGCGGTGTGGCGCCGCAGGGGCTGGGCAAGACGGTGACGTGCATGGCGCTGATGCTCAAGACGCTGGGCACTGCCGCGGGCGCGCCGCTGGGCGCCGAGGTGGCAGCCGCGCCCGACAGCCGCGGCCGGCCCTGCTGCTATTACACCCTGCACGAGACAGGTGGGCCCCCGGCTGATATTGGCCATCAGACCTGATTCAGCGTGGTTGTGTGGGCCGACGGCAGGTCCGACCTGTCTTCAGCATCTCCTGTGCAGCAAGATAGGGTGGGGAGGGGGGGGGCACGTCATGTGCTTTGCGAAAATGGTGTGTGTCAGCGTCATGTAGCGTCTCTTCATCCGAAACGTGTCGCGCTGTGCAGACGAGCCGGCCAGCTGCTTCCACTCGCCGCACCGCAGCCGGCGGCGCTCTGGCAGCCTGCCCAGCTGCGCATCCCTGCCAGCGCCGCTGGATTTTAACCGGGCAGCCACGCAGCCGCCCGAGCAGCTCCTGTCAAAGGTGTCGCAACACAGCCAGCCGGCAGAGCCAGCACAGCCAGCAGCGCCTCCTCAGCAGATGCCTGCGGGAGCAGCCCAGCCAGAGGTGTTAGTGCCACAGGCGGCAGCACAGCCCAGGGCACGGCGCCAAGGACAGCACTGCTGCTCATGCCCAGCAGGCAGCCTGGCAAGCAGCGCTGCTGGCACCGTCGGCGGGCGGACGCAACAGGCCTCGACCCTGAAGCGGAGCGCGCCGACAGCCGCGTCAAACGGCGCCGCCGCATTTGCAGCACCAGACGCGGCCGCCGACGGGGCGATGATTGCGGGGGCTGCAACCATGCACGCCGCGGATGCTGGTGCCGCCGCGGCGCCGGCGGCCAACTCGTCCCAGAGCAGCGACACAGCAGAGTGGCACGTGGCATCAGCCGCGGCGGCCGCCCCTGCAGACGAGCAGGCATCCCCGCCGCCAGCCCCGCCGCCGGCCAAGCGCCGCCGCCGCGTCTGCTTTGCCGAAGATGCCGGCACCACCTTCCCAACGTCAAAGCTGGACGCCCTTACCGGGGACCGGGTGCCAAGCACCAAGGGCGGCGGCGGCAGCAGCGCCCGCTCCCAGCGCAGCCCACGAACATCTCCCGAGGGCGCAGCCGCAGCGGCCGGCAGCGCGCTGGCGGGCGCGCCGTCTGGAGGCGCAGAAGCTCTCGGCGCCGGCGCCACGACGTCGCCCGCCGGCGTGGCCGCGGCACTGCCCTGCGGCGGCGACGAGGAGTCGGGGCACCTCGGCTTTGTGGCGCCGGGTCAGCCGGCGGGGCAGGCGGCCAACGTCAAGGCCGCCCGGGCGGCGCTGGCGGCCTGCCCGGGGACAGCGCTGCGGCACTCCGCCGCGTGGTGGCTGGCGCGGCAGGACCCAGAGGTGGAACCCCTGTTCCGTGCCAGAACTCTGCCAGATAGGAAGCTTGTCGTGCTTCGCAGGTGCTTCGCAGGTGCTGCGCCTGTCAGGAGTCGGGCGACAACGTGCGCCTTGTGCGGTGTCTGGACTGCAACAGCCGTGCGCGCTTCTTCTACGAGTACTGTTGGTGGCGGTTTGTCAAGCGAATCAAGTGTGCTCTTTCTATTCGCAGGTGCTGGCGCGGGAGGGCCTGTCGGTGCCGCGCACCTGCCGGGAACCAGGCGACTATGCACACTTCTTTCGGGCGCTGGGGCTCGAGGAGGGGAGGCGGCCGCGCAGGCGCGGCGAGCGCGGCCTCGTGGTGGGCGCCGCACCGCCCATGAACATGCGGGCACCAGACCAGTCCCTGCATGCCGAGTCGCCCGCTGCAGTCGTGTGCCGGTCGACGTTTGCCCTTCAGTCTGCTCAGCCTCGAGAGTTCTCGCTTCGAGAGCTCCCGGTCGTTTCGGTCGCAGGCAAGGTGCCTCCTGAGATGTCCTTGAGCACAGTGGACCGTTGCAGCGGGTTTTTTCAACAGACTGCCAATCAGTCGTCCCCTTCCGCGCAGCTGGCGCCGCGCGACCACCCGCCGTCGCCCACCATGGCAGACCTGCATCGCTGGGTGCAGCCGGCGGCGGTGGCGGGGCTGCGGCTAGATGCTGCGGCGCTGCAGGCGGCGCTGGAAGCAGGTGTGCACGGACAGTATAACAGTGGCAGTCCAGAGAGGTCAAGGGTCCGAGATGTTGGGGCTGGTGTTGCGGCAGATAGATGGCGCACCTGCGGCTGGAAAGCGCTGCGGCGATGCAGACGGCGCCAGGAGCCGGCGGGGGGACAGGCTGCAGAGCGGGGCTGGATGTAGAGTGCAATCCTGAAGGACGCACTCGCGGTGAAGGCGGCTCTGGAAAGCGGCGAGGCATAGGGTGCAATACGTCTTCAAGTCTCCTTCCAGCAACGTGGGTGCCAACCTGGTGTTGGGGCTTTGTGATGGTGCAACTGCGGCTGGAGGCTGCCGCGGATGCAGGAAGAAGTGGACGCAGCTGGGCAGCCGATGCGGTTGCGTGAGGTTATCCAATTCTCAAAAAGATAAGAGTGACCAGTTGTCGGTTTCGCGCTTGCGGCAAGTCGCCGGTGCGCTGCAAGCGGCGCTGGAAGGAGGTGGGAGCATAGACGCAGGAGGAAACAGCGAATCTGTACATGAGGATCAATGCTGGCGGCGATGTAGTGACGTGCACCGAAGCAAGGCCAGCACGACTGGGGGTGAGCTGCAGCGCCAGCGGCTGTCACCGCCTTGCTGCTTCTTGGGTGCTTTGGAGGCCTTTTCGAAGGCGTTTTAACTTTCTGATGGCAGATCACAGACCTTCGAGCTCCTTATCCGACTCGGCTTTCGTCTAAAGGCAGGGCCGCCATGCATGCTGCCTCATGTGCAGGGCCCGCGGCGGCGCCGACAAAGGTGTTTATGTCGGCCGCGACACTGATCGTGGTCCCGTCGCCGCTCATCGGGCACTGGATGCACCAGCTGGCCAGCCACACGCGCGGCGGCATGCTCCGCGTTGCCGTGCTGGGCGAGGTGCGCTTGGCAGCGTAACGGCCGTCAACCCGGTCAGGATCACCAAGCATGCCTAGCTGCCGTGCATGCCCGTTTGTTTCTTCGCACAGCTGCACAAGAGGACACGTTTTGGATCGCGACGTCTATCTCATCTGGGGATGCGGCGGTCACCCACCTCGCCACCTGGGGGCGAGTTTGAGAGAGGCTGACGCCAGCCCGTTCATGTGCAGGGCACGGCACGGGAGGCGGCGCCGCAAGCGCTGGCATGGGAGCACGACGTGGTGCTGACCACCTTCACGCGGCTCAGCGGCGAGTGGAGCTCTGACTCTGGCGCCGCCTCTCCGCTGCGGCAGGTGCGCTCCTCAGCGAGGAATCGTGCACCACCGCGGTGAGGAAAGGTTTGCAGTGTGCCCCTTTGCAGCCTCCCCGCGGCCTCCCCGCTGCGTCGGGCGTGCGCTGCATATCTGAGGACCTTCACCAGCGATTTCAGCGAGTGTTCTATCGCACCATGACGGTAGGGCAGTCAGGGGCAACGGTTCGGATATATGCATGGGGTGCCGACTCTGGCGCCGCCACCCTGCGCCTGACGGGCCCCTTTAGGAAGACCCTGCCGCACGATCGCACAATGTTCCCCATCCTCGGCAAAGGTGACAGTGGCGACAGCGCGACCGCAGGGTCTGCGGCTGGATCCCAGGGTCTGCCACTGCGTGGCTTGCAGGCGTGCCACCGTCTGCGACTGGCTCCAGAGCCAGCTAGACAGGCACTGCCCGCCGTTTGAAAGGCCATCTGGGGTCACTGACAGCGACAGACGGCGCACGAGACAGCTGCTGCACACCAGTATGAGGGAAGAGTTGCTCGCCATTCCTACTGGCAACACTGCTGCGCCGGTCGTGCGACGGGTATGCAACCCGGTGCTTGGGTCCCGGCACACTGGTCCAGAAGCAGCCAGCTGTGCCTCGACCTTGCTCGGCCTCAATCAGCTGGACTGATGCTGGAAGGCGCAAAGCTCCCCCGTGGTCCACAATGGCAACCCCAAAAGCCTGAGGCTCGAGTTTTTAAACCCATATATGCATCTCTCCTGGCCGCAGGCAGTGCTACACGAGGGCGCGCAGCGTCTGCGGCGCGGCGCTGGCGGACGAGCAGGCCGTAGCAGCCAAACCCTACACACCGACTCCACACCCTGCGGCGCGCAGGTGCACTGGCTGCGCGTCATCCTGGACGAGGGCCATAAAATCGGCGGCGCGGCGCTGACCAATAAGCTGGCCATGGCGGCCAACCTGCGGGCGGAGCGGCGGTGGGTTGTGACCGGAACGCCGGCGCCGGGCGCGGGCGCGGCGGAGCTGGCGCGGCTGCACCCGCTGCTGACCTTCCTGCGGCACCGGCCGTACGGCGGCGCTGCCGGCAAGCGCCTGTGGGACGTGAGCACGGTCACCCCGCTCTCTTGTCCGTCAGTCAGCTGCGCGGTGTGAGACGGCATGTGAAGTGGCGGCGGAGAGGGAAGCAGGCGCATGGACTTGCTGCCCCGGGACGCATCGGACGTGCGGGGCCTGGCCTTGCTGCCGCTGCTGAAGACCCGCACGAGCCTCTCGCTGCATCGAGGCACGTCGCCCGTCAGCCCAGCGCCTGCTGTCAACGTGCCGCAGGAGGCGGTGCAGAGGCCCTTCGAGGCGGGGCGTGCCGAGGGCCGCGGTCGGCTGATGGCGCTGCTGCGGCAGGTCATGATCCGCGCCGCAAAGTCCGACATCCGCACCATCCCGCCCTGCACCCGCCAGGTGCAATCCTCATGCTTGTGTGTGGGTGTGCAGTTGGTTCCTTCTGGTTTGCCGTCTTTCCTGATGTGCGCCGTGAAAGCGCGCCATCTGCTCAGTCCCGCCCTGTACCCTGTACCCTAAACCCTAACCCGCTTGGTGCCGTGGCTGTGCGCGTCCGTCCTGCTGTCTCGTACCTGATTTGGTGCTGCAACCACGGTCACCGTGCGGCTGTGCGCTGCGGCGTCCATCGCTCGGCCTGCCTGCATCTGCTGGAGCAATTGCGGTTGCGGGGCCAGCGGCCTGCTGAGGCTGTGCCATGAACTGCAGGCGCCCGCACTCTGGCACTCACTTGGGACTGGCTCTACGACATATTCCACTGACTTGGGGGTTGAATCACACTGCGCAATTGTGTCCGCAGGTGACGCTGCTGGACTTCGAGGAGGAGCATGCTCGCAGCTACAACGAACTGGTGCGCTTCCTGTCGATGCACCATGGAGATGGCACGAGAAGTACGTCTCGGCAATCGCCGCTGCACATGATACAGTCACTGGGAAACCTGCTGACAAGCATTGCCGCTGCATCTGATATGCTCAACCCTGGACACCATGCCGTCCGGCCCACAGTGCACCGCCTCTTGCGTTGCCCTGCTGGCGGCTGGCACTGCCGCGCGAGGCGGAGTCGTCGCCACCCATCTCGGCGCCTGCGCCCTGAAACCTGCAGAAACTCTCACGCTTCTTCGGGCGCAGGTGGAGGTAATAGGGCTCAACCTGCTGCTGGCAGACTGGGGCGACGAGGACCACTACGAGAGCATCTTGGCTGAGCGCAACTCCAAGTGGGGCCGCGAGTACCTGGCAAACGTCAAGTGCGCCTCATCCAACTGTGATATCAACCATAGCCTTGTATATTGAGTGGCGAGCAGCAGAAGCAACACACAAGCTGAGCCGCTCCCGTTCAGAGCAGGTGCAGCTCCCGAGTAGGGCCGCGAGATATTCGCCTGCGTGCTGCCAGGCCTCCTCCCTCGCGGCAGAACTTATGCGTAAACACCATTGGCAGCTGATCAAACCATCAAACCAGCGATCTTGGCGGCAGCCGTTGCTGTTACAGTCAAGTACACTGTAGTCAACTCGGCAATCTCCAAGCGGGTCTCAAGGTTGCACATCAACGCTGGACATGAAATGCTGCGAAGCTCGCAGCATCGATACAGCACATTTGCGGCATGACTTGAGATCACACTCCAGCTGCCGCTCGCCGGAGCCTCCTTACACCGACACATCTGAAATAGCCGCGGCACCTGGTCCGCCCCCTGCCATGGCCAAGGCAGCATTTCCATTCCTTCAAATGTCGCTGAGTCCGGAAGCCTTTCACATGCAGGCTGTCGTGCTGCGTGGCGGGCAACCAGAACCTGACGCCCGTGGAGCCTCAGCTGAAGGAAACCCTGGAGTTGCTGGCGGCGCGGCTGGCGCTACCGATGCCGGAGGCAAAATCGCCGCCGTGGCTGCCGCCGCGGCATCCGCTGTCCCGCGTCGAGGTGGCGCTGCGGCACGGCGGCGCCTGCGACGCCTGCGCCGCGCCGGCACGCCTGCTGGTGGTGACGCCCTGCGCGCACCTGCTGTGCGTCGCCTGCGCGCGCGCTGACAGGTACTTACCTCGGCTTCCGGTCTCCCATATGGAATGAAGAGTGCCTTCTCCAGGGCAGGCACATCCGCTGTATCCACGCAGAGTGCAGACCATACTTGCAGGATGCTGCAGGTCCACGAGTGTGCGTGACACTGTTCGTTGCCGACTCCATGCTGGCAGTCACTCCGGCGCAATTCCCGCTGCAAACAGATGCTCGCCTGTTGCACGGCTGTCAGTGGGCATACCCTTCATGACTCACCGATTCAGACTGGCAGCTGCACCTTACGAAAGCCCGTGCCTTGCAGGGAGGCGTGCCCGCTGGAGGGCTGCCGCCAGGCGTACCGCATGCAGGCTGTGAGCGACCCGGCACGGCTGAAGACCAACCCGCGGCCCAAGTGGCCAGTGCCGGAGGAGGTCATTGAGTGGCAGCCGTCCTACGTGCAGCGCGGTGCGCCGCCGCTTTGCTCAATGCAGATGATATGCTGTGCCTGTCATGCCTGTCACTGTCACGTCATCTGCAGGTGCGCCGCAGCAGCCGGCCCGGCCAGGCCCCCGCTGTTGCCGCCTCCCTGCCATGCCGTGCTACCGCAATGCAGGAAGGTCTGCATAATCAGCCCCATGCCTGTACACTTGCTGGGCCCTGCATGCTAATGCAGCCGCCGCCTGCCGTCTCAAGCGCCAGCTGTGGCGGCTGGCGGTGGTTTTGCCGGCGGCTGCGCTGTGAGTGACAGGCATGTGACTGCACTCCCGGCTGGCGCAGATCCATGCTCCTGATTTGCATGGCCGCGACTTGTTGACCGGCCATGAGACTGAGCTGGATGGCCCAGAGAAACTCAAGTCATCCGCACCTCCGCAGGCGCGGTGGGGCTGAGCGGCGGCGAGTGGTCCGCCAACTGGCAGGTCACGCGCTCCACAAAGTGCGCCTACCTCCTGCGCCGGCTGCGCGCCAWCGGWGCCSCGYCGRSGCGGCCACTCGCGCCAGCCGGGCGGCGGCGGGCAGAGACGAGGCCGCTGCGGCAGCGCCCGCGGGCGGCGGTGCCGCCGCAGAGGCAGAGTCAGGCAGCGTTGCCGGCGCGACCGGGGTTTCGGCCGCCGCTGGGGGCGTGGCTGCCGGCGCGGCGTTCAGCGTGGCGGCTGCGGTGGCCGGCGATGCGGCGGTCGGGGCGCCGCTACTGCCCGTGCCTGTTGCGTTGCAGCCAACCGCAGACGCTGCCGCTCAACAGCCGCCGATCAAGGTGCAGCATGCCAGGATTGGGTTGTTCCTGTGCATGCTGTGGGAGGTTCTTGTGGGAGATATTGCCGCTGCATTCAGAGAAACCATGATCAACCTGCCTCACATGCACCATTCATATGTGCCGGACACTTTAGCACTTGCCAGGCTGCCGAACATTTGGAATGTGCATATGGTTGTGGCTATCAACGCTGGGCCAGGCATCGGCTTGCGATCGATGGCTTGAGAGGCGCTCACCCTCCCAGCAGCAGGAACTCTGGACGAAGCAAATCCCTGAACGCACGAGCCTGACAATATGTATCGTCCCCTCTGCGCGCAGGCCATTATCTTCAGCCAGTTCTGGATGCACCTGCAGCTGATTGCGGCGACGCTGGCGGCTGGCGGCGTGCACTTCGCGATGCTGCAGGCGCACCACAAGACCGACACGAAAGCCGCTGCGCTCGCGGCTTTCCAGGACGATCCCGCCTGCAGTGCGTCCCCACTGTTTTGAGAAGTCATGCTCTTTTTCCGAAAACCTTGTTCAGATGTGGCCGACCCACATACCGCGTGAGCCGGGCTACCCGAAGGTGCTCACCTTAGGAATACGAGCATTTTTCTGGCCGGAGCTCTGTGCCTCAGGAAGCCGCCAAATGCTGACTCGACACCGCTTCCCCACCCGTGCAGCTGTGTTGGTCATGGACAATACGGGGAGCGTGGGGCTGGACCTGTCCTTCGTCAGCACCGTGTGCCTAATGGAGCTGCCAAATTCTTGCAGACTTACTAAGCTTCATTGCAATTTATCGACTCAGCGCCGCTCCTGTTCACCTGTGCAGCGGTGCTGGTCATGGACGGGACGGGCAGCGTGGGGCTGGACCTGTCCTTCGCCAGCGCCGTGTTCCTCATGGAGCCGCTGTCCGACCCGGCGCTGGAGTCGCAGGTGGTGGCCCGCGCGCACCGGATGGGCGCGGCGCGGCCCATAAGCGTGGAAACCCTGGTCATGCGGGTGCGAATGCTTCCTACTTCGCTCCTGAGACCGAGCTTGCTCTGGACCGAGATGCTTGGGCGCCGCATGGGCGCGGCGCGGCCTGTAAGCGTGGAACTCTGGTCATGCGGGTCTGAACTCTTCACACAATGCCCCTTTCTCACACGTTGCTCCTGATCGCACTTGCTTGGACCCGAGTCGCTTGGGCGCCACTTGGGTGTCCAAGCCCAATGTCCATGAAGATGCCAGCCGTGCGGGTGGGACTGCGAGCTCAGGCTGCTTGCACAAGTCCATGCGGTGCATGAACTCGATGCTAGATCGCTGTGGAAATGCTCTTCACGGGGGCGCGGCTGCGCCAGCGAGGACGAAAAGAAAGTTTGACTGCTCTAGCACTACGGACGCAGCGAATAGCACAGGAACTTTCCTGCACACACTCACAGGGCGATCTAGGTGTACGAGAGTGCGAACAAGGAGCTGCAGGCTTGCAAGTGTCTGACTTTCCTCTGCATGCAACAACCACAGGGCACAGCGGAAGAGGACATTTTGGGTACAGCGGCCGCCACCGCCGCCGGCCAGGCGGAGGCACCGCGATTGGCGGGCGATGCTCGCCGCTCGCGCAACACGCTCTTCCGGGCGCTGCACCGCTGCACCGGCGTCCGCAGCCGCGAGATCGTGGCGGGCTGCGCCTGGGGGTCCACTACAGGGTGACGCGCCTGCCGCCGCCGGCAGCGGCACGGCAGCGGATCGGGCAGGGCCGGCCAGAAACCTTTTATCATTCAAGGAAGCTTGGCATAACGGCCACAGCTATGGTAAGGAACACACTTTGAAACCCTGCATGGCCAGATCGCAGAGACTGGCGCCTGTGCAGTTGTGGCAAGGGCGGTGCTGTTTCGTGGTGAGTATGTGACACCGCTGCTGCCTGAGTCAAAGATGTGACGATGCAAGCGCTTGCTACAGTCAAATGATCACTCTTCGTCTTCGGAAACCACTGTCAGTGTTTGGTACAGCTCTGACCCCTTTTTCTTCTGCCGTGTTCTAGATATTCGCTGAAGTGCATTCTACCCGCCTGCTGTGTGTTGAAGGGGGTGCTTCATCGTTGCGAGGACATTATTCTATACATTCCCTGGGCACTTTGACACCGGAGTGGCTTCCGAGCTAGCCCCTGCACAGCCTTGTAGCGGCTGATTCGGAAGCCACCTGTGCAGGCAGTACGCTGACGCCCAAACCTACCACCTGTGGTTCGGGCGTCAGCTGACAGTATCTGCACGGCCTAAACACACATAATTCCCTAATTGCCAGCCCGCAGCCGCTGCGATGCCACTGCATGACTGCCATCGACTCAGCGGCGCCGCTGGCTGACGCGATAGCGACAGGTGACGTGACGGCGCGTCGCGACGCCGCTGAGCGGTCGTCGTCTGCGTGCTGTAATAAAGCAACAGAAAACGGCCAGGCAAGCCCGTCACCCGCATCAATCTGCTGTGCCTTGGGTCTCCAGTTTGGCTTGCAGGTTTCACGCAGCACAATTCCTCGTGGCCGCCTTCAGTCGATGCACAGCTCACAGCTGTGTATGTGGCAGCAGCAAGCCTTCGGCTAGGTCAGAATCAGGCTGGGGGGTGCGACGTCAGAAAGAAGCTCACTTTTTCCAGTCGCCTGAGTGAAGGCAGGAAATATCGGGAATTATGCCGATCTTCAACGCCAGCAAATGTGCATGTTAGACTCGACTGCTGGTACCGCCTAGTAGTACGACGTATAGCACAACGTGTTAGACAGCTGCTAGGATGGGGCAGCCTTCGCTGTACCCAGGCGCTTCAGGCAAGGGGGTTGCGCAGCTGCACATCAAGGTAGCTCAACACGGCAGCCTGGCCAGCTGCGTGCTTGTCGCGCGCAGAGCGTTTGTAAGATGAGGTCGTGAATTGCCCCGCTGTCGAGCACCACAGATGGCTTGTCAAGACTCTTGTCGGAATTATCCTCAGTTTGCCTGCGCGTACACATCGGACAAGACTTCTCGATGATTGCGAACGAGCAAGCCAGTTATTTCTGTGACGCAGCAGTACCATCCATCCACCGTCGCCCACTACCCTTACACTCGCAACGATGATGGCGCGACGGCAACGGGCTACGGTGCTTCTAGCAGCGTTGATCCTCCTTGCTGGGTGCGTCATGGAGCAGGCTGCGGCTCAAGCATCTGCTGCTGCCGCCACTGTGCGTGCCGCCGCTGTCAACAGCAGGGCAGCCGTCACTCTGACGCGCCTGAATGCTGCCTCGGTGAGTGGTCCGGCCCCTCGACTGCTAAATTCTGACGGTCACGACGGCCTCTGCCAACAACTCACCGGCATGCACCTGCTGCTGTGGCAGCGTTCGCACCTGCCTGGAGCAGCGCTGTCAAAGCGTAGCAGCATGGCCCAAGCAGGCCATACACACTGCCTCGACAATGATACTGATGAGCGTGTGTGGACAAATTCGATACTCGTTGCACTTGCTGAGCTTGGAGCTGCAGATCCATGTAGCAGGCAGGCTTGCTGTTGACGAGTCCCGCATTGCATGTCTCTCATGGGGGTGTGAGTTGTGCGGCAGGCGCGCGCTGCGCCCACAGATGCCGAAGTCGAGAGGGTACTGGCAGCCTGCCGGGCGCTATCAGCGTCGTCACCTGGCTCACAGTGCGCCGAGCTCACCAAATACATCTTCCGCTGCAAGGTCCGCGTGTTTGTGGCACTGCATGTGCTGTCTGACAGGGGAGCACCACTGTGCTTTCCCAATGTGAGCATAATCAGACCTCTTGCTGGGAAGCTGGACAGGGTGTCAAAATTTGGACACGTCACATGACACAGCATCGATGCACATCGTGCGCTCACTTCGACTGCAAATCATACCATCATGCCTGCAGGCAGGCTTTGGCCGGCGCTGCCTGCTGTGCAACATACGATTGAGGATCTGCCTGAAAGTCAACAACCCACGCCTCTTCACGCTGCGCAACGGGCATGTCGGTGCGCCACCCTGCTTGTCCTGCACACCGACTGCCCACACCCGATGTCTACATCCAAACGCACGCGCAAAACGTGCATGTCGGTACCGTGGTGAGCTGTTGCAGATGACTGATGCGCTGTGCAGTTAGGCGGCGGCTGCTGCTGCTGCTGCTGCTGCTGCTGCTGCTGCTGCTGCTGTTGCACGGCTCCGGTATGCTGCAGGGCTCGTTGACGACTAACCCTCAGCAGCGAACCGTGCTGATGTCGGTCGGTCACCTGCAGTGGCCAAGCCTGGCGTGGAGCGCGCCAATGTTCCGAAGGGAGCCAGGCTCTGCCGACCTGGAACGGCCAAGAGCTCAGCATCCAACTCCAGATGCTTCAAGTGCGTCGGGCGGGCGTATACGCCTCTCTATGGTCAGCAACACTGCCGCCGCTGCCTTGCACCGGCGCGGCCAAATGCAGCACACACAAAATGTGCGTGCTCTACAACGTCTTGTGCCACCGACCCGAACGCCCTGATCAACTGATGCATGCAGCAGCATTTTGTATGCAACGATGATTGCTATGGGATTATGCATTGATGGCATGCGCAGCTCTAGCTTTCTTGTACCATCACTGCACTGCAACGCTCGACATTGATGCTGTCTAAGATGCTGCCAAAGCCCTCGTGCTTGCATGTCCCACGGCACATTCCGCCGCAAATTCGCTGATTGCCGCGCAAGTGGTGCTTGGAAACAGCAGCGAGTCCGTTCATGGGCTGCATGGTACCTTCTCTTCAGGTGTACTGGCACCGACGGCTGCGCTCACCCATGCTCCGACCACATCGCCGACTGCCGTTATTGTCGCATTCGCTCCTCCTCCCGCCACACCTTCGCCTGCCTCTTCACCGWCCGCAATGCCGACTGCTATGACGCTACCTGCCCCGGAGCCCCCAGTGMCGCCSCCCWCCGCCGCGCCTACAAGATCCMCAACAGCCATGTCAACCAGCAGCCCAGCAGAGCGGCCCACTGCCAGCCCGACACCAGCCACAAGTGCTCAGCTCACAGGCGCCCCCACAGCGCCGGCGCCCACGCCAGCGTCGTCGTCAGCGCCGACAGCCGCGCCGACGGCCGCAGCGCCAGAGAGCAGCCCACGTCCGCCGCAAGCGCGAGAGGCGCAGCTCAATGTGACGGCCACGCCAAACAGCATGCAGCCGGGCGGCGTGGGCTTCACGGTCACTGGCTTTGCCGGCACAAGGCTGTTAAACGGCCCGGCCAACATCAAGCCGGCGCCTCTTGTGGGAGCCAGCGTTACCTGTAGTGCTATAGGAGGAGGAACAGTCGAGCAGCACTCGGTAGCCACGAGCGCTGATGGTACCTGGAGCATACTGTTTGACGCCCAGCAAGGGTCAGGTCTGTGGACCATCACCTGCTCCGTGCTTGCGGAGGATGGCATCGGACAGTTGGAGGCCCGAGCCACCACGACGGTGATGGTCTTTGGCACAACTCCGATGTCGCAGCCACCTGTCAGCACGGAGGAGCCTGCGCCGTCCGTGCCAATGCCGCCGCCGTCAACCCCACCACAACCAACCCCCAGCCCGCTATCGTCACCCCCGCCATCGCCACTACCACAACCCCCTTCWGMCCTGCCGCCCAGGTAAGCCATCATGCTGGTGAACCCTAGCGACAGTGATGCATGACAAGGTCGGCGGGCTGATTGATGGCGTATCGCCTGCTTCATTTTGTTGCGACAAGTGCCGGTGATTGAACTAAATGCCCCACACCTTGCTTGCCTGTACGTGGTAAACACATGCACCAGCGTGATCATATGGCTGCAAACTTCTCAAATACTTCCAGAAAGCGCTCAGATGAAGAGTTCCAGTCSTGCTTGCAGTCCCCCACCAGCTCCACGGCCTGGCACACCACCATCGCCACCCCCGGAGCCGCCCCCCGGCCCACTGGCGCAGCTGCGGCAGTGCGTTCAGTGGCCGCAGGCGCCCCTGATCCCATCTCCGCAGCCGCCACTGAACGCACTGCCGCAGCTGCGCCCAGCCCACCGCCGCAGCCGCCCCCAGCCCGCTCCCCCAACCACCCCCAAGTCCACCGCCGCACCTGTCACCCGGCCCACCGCCGCAGCCGCCCCTGCCCTGCCGTCGCAGCCGCCCCCAGCCCGCCGCCACAACCGCTCCCTGGCACACCGCTGCAGCTGGCCCCCGGCTGGCGTCCGCCGCAGATGCCACCCAGCCTGCCGCCGCAGCCACCCCCGCTCTGCCGCAGCACTCTTCCCCCATTCTGCCGCCGCGGCTGCCCCCAAGCCCGCCGCCGCAGCCGCCCCAGGCCCGCCGCCGCAGCCACCCCCAGCCCGCCGCCGCAGTCGCTCCCCAGCCTGCCGCCGCAGTCGCCCCCAGCCCGCCGCCGCAGCCGCCCCAAGCCCACCTCTGCAGCCGCCCCAAGCCCACCTCCTCAGCCGCTTCCAAGCCCGCCGCCGCAGCCGCCCCCAGGCCCGCCGCCGCAGCCGCCCCGGCCCGCCGCCGCAGCCGCCCCAAGCCCGCCGCCGCAGCCGCCCCAAGCCCGCCCGCCGCAGCCGCCCTAAGCCCGCCTCCGCAGCCGCCCTCAAGCCCGCCGCCGCAGCCGGCCCCGGCCCGCCGCCGCAGCCGCCCTAAGCCCGCCGCCGCAGCCGCCCCCAGCCCGCCGCCGCAGCCGCCCTAAGCCCGCCTCCGCAGCCGCCCTCAAGCCCGCCGCCGCGGCCGCCCCAGGCCCGCCGCCGCAGCCGGCCTCCGGCCCGCCGCCGCAGCCGCCCTAAGCCCGCCGCCGCAGCCGCCCCTAAGCCCGCCGCCGCAGCCGCCCCTAAGCCCGCCTCCGCAGTCGCCCCTAAGCCCGCCGCCGCAGCCGCCCCAAGCCCGCCGCCGCAGCCACCCCCGCTCTGCCGCAGCACTCTTCCCCATTCTGCCGCCGCAGCCACCCCCAGCCCGCCGCCGCAGCTGCCCCTAAGCCCGCCGCCGCAGCCGCCCTAAGCCCGCCGCCGCAGCCGCCCTAAGCCCGCCGCCGCAGCCGCCCCAGGCCCGCCGCCGCAGCCGCCCCTAAGCCCGCCTCCGCAGCCGCCCTCAAGCCCGCCGCCGCAGCCGCCCCAAGCCCGCCTCCGCAGCCGCCCCTAAGCCCGCCTCCGCAGCCGCCCCTAAGCCCACCTCTGCAGCCTCCCCCAAGCCCACCTCCTCAGCCGCTTCTAAGCCCGCCGCCGCAGCCGCCCCAGGCCCGCCGCCGCAGCCGCCCCGGCCCGCCGCCGCAGCCGCCCCTAAGCCCACCTCCGCAGCCGCTTCCAAACCCGCCGCCGCAGCCGCCCCAGGCCCGCCGCCGCAGCCGCCCCGGCCCGCCTCCGCAGCCGCCCCCAAGCCCGCCTCCTCAGCCGCCCCCAAGCCCGCCGCCGCAGCCGCCCCCAGCCCGCCGCCGCAGTCGCCCCCAGCCCGCCGCCGCAGCCGCCCCCAAGCCCGACTCTGCCTCTCCCCACCTACACCGCCGTGCTCAGCACGCTGACCAGCATGCCCACCGGCACCATTCCCGACGGCGGCACCCTCACCGTCAGCGGCACAGCCGCCACACGGCGAGACGGGCAGCCGGCAGGCAGCGACACGCCTCTGAGTGGCGGGACTGTCCAGTGCCAGCTTGCCACCGGCGGCCAGCAGGCGACGGCGGCAACGGCGGGCGACGGCAGCTGGTCTATCTCCTACGCCAGCCTCCTCACGGCCGGCACCTTCGAGCTCCTGTGCACCGTGCTGGCGGACCCCACGGCCTCGCCGCCTCATGCCGCCAGCACGCAGCAGAGCATCGACTACACGGTCGCCGACCCCACCTACACCGCCGTGCTCAGCACGCTGACCAGCATGCCCACCGGCACCATTCCCGACGGCGGCACCCTCACCGTTAGCGGCACAGCCGCCACACGGCGAGACGGGCAGCCGGCAGGCAGCGACACGCCTCTGAGTGGCGGGACTGTCCAGTGCCAGCTTGCCACCGGCGGCCAGCAGGCGACGGCGGCAACGGCGGGCGACGGCAGCTGGTCTATCTCCTACGCCAGCCTCCTCACGGCCGGCACCTTCGAGCTCCTGTGCACCGTGCTGGCGGACCCCACGGCCTCGCCGCCTCATGCCGCCAGCACGCAGCAGAGCATCGACTACACGGTCGCCGACCCCACCTACACCGCCGTGCTCAGCACGCTGACCAGCATGCCCACCGGCACCATTCCCGACGGCGGCACCCTCACCGTTAGCGGCACAGCCGCCACACGGCGAGACGGGCAGCCGGCAGGCAGCGACACGCCTCTGAGTGGCGGGACTGTCCAGTGCCAGCTTGCCACCGGCGGCCAGCAGGCGACGGCGGCGACGGCGGGCGACGGCAGCTGGTCTATCTCCTACGCCAGCCTCCTCACGGCCGGCACCTTCGAGCTCCTGTGCACCGTGCTGGCGGACCCCACGGCCTCGCCGCCTCATGCCGCCAGCACGCAGCAGAGCATCGACTACACGGTCGCCGATCCCACCTACACCGCCGTGCTCAGCACGCTGACCGGCATGCCCACCGGCACCATTCCCGACGGCGGCACCCTCACCGTCAGCGGCACAGCCGCCACACGGCGAGACGGGCAGCCGGCAGGCAGCGACACGCCTCTGAGTGGCGGGACTGTCCAGTGCCAGCTTGCCACCGGCGGCCAGCAGGCGACGGCGGCGACGGCGGGCGACGGCAGCTGGTCTATCTCCTACGCCAGCCTCCTCACGGCCGGCACCTTCGAGCTCCTGTGCACCGTGCTGGCGGACCCCACGGCCTCGCCGCCTCATGCCGCCAGCACGCAGCAGAGCATCGACTACACGGTCGCCGATCCCACCTACACCGCCGTGCTCAACATGCTGAGCACTACCCCCAATAATGTCCCTAGCGGTGGCACCATCACTGTCAGCGGCACCGCGTCTAGGCAGCGAGATGGGCAGCCAGCAGAGAGCCAGCCGCTGGCGGCCGGCACCATTGGTTGTGCACTGTCAGATGGCAGCCAGCCGGCACAAACCACCACAGCGGGAGACGGCAGCTGGTCCATAGCCTTCGCCAGCTTGGCCACATCTGTCAGCGGCTCCTTCAGATGCAGCGTTTTGAAAGATGACGCCATGACACCGCCCTACGCAGCTAGCGACCAACAATACGATASCTTTACCSCCGCATGCACGCCCGCACTGCTCACCACGCCATACACGGGTGGGCCATATGTCATTGCTTCTTCTCGCAAACTTCCCTCTGATGCTCATGTCATTGTCTATGCTGAATCACGGACCCTGTATCTTGACAACAGCGAACCTGAGAATCTAATGCGACCATCGATGCCCCCACTGCAGGTTCATGTCCCATTTCGTCCACGGCTGAACCGCCAACCGATCTCTTTTGCGAGCCTCCTAGCATAGGCCTAACGCTGGATGCGTCTTCAAGCGCCATCTCGCAGTTGGTGTCACCAGCATCCGACACGGCACTCACGAGCTTCTTCTTCCAGCTGTACACTACCGGCTTTGCGACATCTCCCGCCCCGCTGCCCGTCATGGGACGGTACTACGTCTTTGCAGGCGTACCGTACGGCGGACCCACAGGTGTGCCTCGCCACATTCTGTGTCCATCCTTTCTTCCACGACAATGCAAGCCGGCCCCAAACTGCAATCCTGCTGCTTTCGCATGTGAAAGCCTGGGACTGTGGCATGTGTTGTTTGTCACAAACACCAACCAAATCGGTGGCGTTTGCGCCCTGTTGCAATGCCACCTGATGTCAATGCACCCGTTGCCTGCAGGCCCGGCTCTATTCAGATCAGAAGTTGTTGCGGTCGACAGAAATCTCGGCGCCGCTGCACAGAGAGTGACGTTGCCAGCCCCGGTGTGCATGGCGGCAGGCAGTATCTATGCCCTCGTTTTTTCGGCAGGTATGTTCAATCCATGTATCTTGTACCTGTGTGCATATCGTGTACCTGTGCGCACTGCATACACCCAAGGGTGTGCGGTTGTGGAAGCAACCCACATGCAACGAACCCTTCGTGAGGACTGTCTACTTTTGTGTGCAGTCGGAGTTCAGCAGCCACTCGGAACTCCTGCTTCCTTTGCCTTGGCAGCAGACACAAATGCGCAAGCACCACTACTCTTCGCCAGAGCCCTAAACGTCATGGACGAAAACCAGATTGGCGGCTCTACAATATACGGAGCGGCGCCAGCCCGCCTCAAATACCATGTGGAATGGGCTCTGCCGGCATGAACGATTGTGGTTTGGGTTTTGTGTGTGCTTTCACAGCACGTGATCATTCATGACTGAGCGCTCGAGATAGTCTGCATTGTTGCGGGACATTTTCTAGTGAAGGAGAATAATTGCGCCGCTGCATGCCGTGTCGCGGCCGCTGTTGGACATACATCTGCTTATTGATATTAAGGACGTGTTTCACCCCAAAAGACGTATTACACCCCAAAAAGCCAACTCCAACAAGTTGGCCAACAACTAAGACCAACTCCACCCCTTTTCCTTCATGGCCGCAGACTGCATGCCGCCGGCCAATGCTGCTGCCGCCGCGACCGCCGAGGACAGCGCCCTGGCCAGCAGCGCTGCCGCTGCCATGGCATAAGTGCCGCGTGTTGCACAGCGCACCGAAACAAGCATTGCAGTGCTTCGTGTGGCTGTAGTATCGGTCCAGGAGCTGCTCCTTGTCCAATCGCGCCCCCGCCGCCTGCTGAAAGGGCCACATGCCTCTTGTGGAGCCCCAGGGTACCCAGCTGCTGGGTGTCGAGCAACTGGGTGGCGACAGTAACGACCTGGGAAAAGTTGGAGGGCGTGGCAGCGCTGGGCGAGGTGAGTTCGGGATCTGTGGTCGAGGCTGTGCTCAGGAGGGCAACGTGCACGCAGGTGCACGGCCCGTTCAGCGGTGCCGATCTTCAGCCCAGGCCTCGTCCTGCGGGCCGAAGGCCCACCACCAGCCGAGCGGAGCGCTGCAGCCACGATTGGAAGGCCGTGACGATCCGGAGACACCATTGATGATAGTACCGTTTACAAGCCGTGACCACCTGGACGCACCCGGCTGCAACGGCGCTGTGCTTGGCTGCTGCGAATTGCAAAGCAGCACGCAAGTCGCATCCGAGGGCTGCGCCTGCCGCGGCCTTTCCGAAGCCACCCACATGCAGACCGTGCCGGCTGGGAGGCAGGGCCGGCCGCTGGCGCAAACCACGTCTGCTGGTTCAGAAGAAAGGTCCTGAATGCAGAGGAAGGGCATAAGGAACAGAAAGAGCACACACCGCGGGCGACAGACTTGGACTCTTGAGCGTGCAGAAACACCACATCGTTCTCCTTGTTCTGTCCCACGTGCACCTGCCACTCTGGCACTCGCTCTGCAACGGCGGCAAAAACAAAGTGAGCATCAGCGGGCAAAACTGCCGAACACAGGGTCTTGGCCAAGTCTCGTGGACGAGCCAGGCCTGTGGACACCAGCACGAGCGGCCACTGCAGAGGCAACTGACAGTGCGTGAAACACACCCGAGCAGGAAATGGCGTGTGTTCGGCAAGGCGCAGTCGTGCTAGCGGCCAGACTCAAACTGTTGGAAAGTACAACAGGTAACACGGAAAGGAGTCGGTGTGGCGACAGCCGAGCATTCTCGAGTGCAGCAGACGAGAGGTGTACACAGAACAGGTTCGATAAGCCTGCTGAAATGCATTCATGATGAACTCAGGGACCCTGGCCGTGAAGCGCAGGGGCTGCCACACGAAAATGTGGGATCGTTCGGGTGTCAGCGGCACACAGTATGTCGCTGTGATGTTGGCGAAGCCCTCGGTGTCGTAAGTGTCAATGGTGTGCCGCAGCAGCGTCGGGTACCGCAGCTGCGCCGTATTCATGCGCCTGCCAGCATAGCGAAGGGTTGTTTGAGCAATTGATGCAGTGGAGGTTGGTTCAGCAAGGTGTCTGATGTGTCAAGCTGTCGTCAGGTCCCCCGCCCGCATGACGCCGCATCCGCATGACCAGGGCATCCGCCTGCATCGGACTGGCGTTGCCCAGCCGCCGCACTGCTCCGGGCCTTGCCAGCCGCGCAGCTGAATGCCTGGGGTTTGGCACGTGGTCTGCTGCTTGACCGCCACCGAGCCCCAGCTTCCCAGCAAAGCAGCAGTCCCCAAGCCTGGACTCGGAGCTGCCGACTTGCCTAACCGCTGGCCAACATGCCGCGTCCGAGTCCGCAGGCTGCCAATGTTCCCCAGCGGTGCTGAACAGCTTTCAGGTGCTGCTTCGGTGAGGGCAACGGCGAGCTCACCCGAGGGCGCCGGCTCGCGGGCCCGCCTCCCCTTCCCGTCAAAGCCCCGGGGGCCGTGCCGTGTGACCTCCAGCTCGATGACCGAGCTGCTGGAGCGCCTGCTGACGGTGGCATGGTCTGTGAAGGGCATATGGCGGGATCCGCGAGGTGCTCAACTGCAGAGACACGAGTTGCATGTTTGAGAATTTCTCTCACAACAATGACGTCAGAATGGACAATTCAAGATGCTTGACGCCAGGTTTTGAATGGATAGCACGCGTTTCCTGCGCAACACAGGCTGAGAACAAGCTGCTCATCGCGCTGTGTGCTGCGTCTCCGCCAGCACAGGTTTGTGGGGGCATATTGGTCTGGAAGGAGAGGCGCCGACTTGACGGCGGCGGCAGTGGCAGCAAACAAGGGGCGAGCGTCCTCAGGGAGGGCACATTGGACAAGGTTCATCGATGCTCACCCAGCTTGGCGGAGTCGCAACTCGCGAACACTGTTGGTAGTATGATTCCAGGTCCCACCCAGCGCCTTGTTCCGCCTCTAGCAGCACCGGCATGTTGTGCTCACTAGGGCCATCAGACAGCATGTCCAGGCTCACCGACGATGGCCACACCCATAGCAGCCCTGGGGAAGCAGGAAAGGAGCTGAGGAGTTCAGCACAGGCGTATGTCATCCTCAGGAGTCTGTAGTCCGACCTTCGATGCCGGACTTGATATTAGGCCGGACAGAACCAGACAGTCACCTGCAGTATGCCGCAAAGCACCTCCGGCGGCAGCGCCATCAGGCTGGGCCGCCGTGGCACCGGCGCGCGGCAGCCGGCTGCACGCCGTCCGCTGTGCAGCCTGACGTGCCGCCGCCGAGCTGCGGGGCTGGTGCGGCGCCTGCTGACAGCGGCGGCGGCAGCGGCATGGCAGCGGAGTGCATGTGCGTGCTCGGCAGCTCCTCAAAGCACTGCGCCAGTCTGCAAGGAATCAAAGAGCAGCGTGATGGATCCACTGGGGACCTGGCGCCTGTCGCTCATATGATGCACGCCATGTGCCATCATTGTTGTCTTCGACGACCTGGTCGCACAGCTGGCAAGGCCACTAAAGGCCCTCCCAACCGACAGAGGCATTCTCCACCTGGCGCATTGACCGCTGGCTGCTGCTCGCAGGCGCCTGCGGCAGCCTCTGCACCCCGGCTTGCCCCCTCCGCTGCTGCTGCATTTGTGTCGACTTTGCCGCCCGGTGCAGTCTCGGGCTGCAGCGCCTCGCCCAGCAAATGCAGGTGGCCGAATACAAGGCGGCAGCCGTGCTGCGCTTCCAGAGGTGCACCCCGATCCGCAGCCTGCGCGAAGGGTGCCAGCCGCCTGGTGGGTTCCCGGCCTTTGCAGTGTTCGGCTAGTCGCTGGCCTCCAGACGTAAGCCAGTTGCAGCGTCGCAAACCGCCTGCCTCGGCGGTGCACCCGCTATTGGCATTGCGGCTTTGTGCTGATGAACGCAGGCAACTGCATGACTGGCGCCGCGCTGACGCTCGAGCAGCGGCTCAACATTTGAATTGGTGAGGAGTGTGCCAGCTGTGAACACGAACCACAGCTAGGAGCTGGCCAAGGCACTTAAAATTGTGGGCTGAAAGCTTCTCACCAGAGGGGGAAAGTAGATATCCAGGCGCACGAGCACGTCCCCTGTACGGTGCGCCACCACCCGGCCTCTTGCACCCAGGCCACTGCTCAACGCCTGCACAGCTCACAGCGCAAAGTCAGTGCAAAATCAGACAAAGCTCTCTCATAATCTTAGGGGATTAGAGTGCCCTCAGCAGTGCAGGGTGATATAGGATGATGGACCTGAGAGACAATGCTGGCCATTGCCGGCACAGTAGCTGCACTGGCCCAATCATCTGATCCAGATCGGCGGTTGGCGGCGCAATGCCGAGCTATTATTGATGCAACGCACCAGGTGTCCGACCGCCTGCAGCAGGGGGCAACCCTTGCTATCCGCGAGCGTGTCAGTCGACCTGTCCACCAGCGTCTGCCTGCGCCGCAACTGCCACAGTTGGTCGGACTGCCGAGTTTGCGCAGTGTGGTTATATATCAGCATGCATGCACGGGCACAATGGCACCAGCGACGTCTTCTGCAGCAAGTGAAGAGCTCCATCTCAGGCGCTCACGAAGTCACAGGTTTCAGTTTTGTGTCAGCGGGAATCTGCAATGCAATAAGAAGTCCATTCAGGAGCAAAGATGTGGTGCAAATGAGGCGTGCCGTTTGCACCGTCGGCCAGCAACTTAGAGCAAATCAGCATCTGTCTGTGGTGCCTGGGGATGACGGACAACCTGTTCATGATTCTCTGCTTCGCATGGTATCTTGAACCAGTGTCACCAAACACGGAAGCAGCCATCATAACATATTGCATGTCCGCGCAGCACCACTCACAATTGCACGTTGATGCACCCCCCGGTGCTGAACTGCACCAAGTCAGACTCCGGACCCTCAACATCCCGCGGAGCAACTGGTCTGAGCAAGGCCCCTCACGTCGGAGCATCTGCAGCACCGACCGCAAGTGCATGTAAAGTGAAACACTGCACCCTCAGCACGGATCATGCAAACCCAGTGCAGGCCTTCAGCTGCTGCCGCCAGCAGCGCGGTGTCACGAGGCGGGCTGCTGCCTCCCCTGCCGAGACTGCGAGCCATCTGACCCCACCGCAAGCATGCCGCCGCCGCACGCCAGCGAGCACGCCGGCGCATTTCTGCGTGCTGCCGCAGCACCACCGCAATGCGCGGCACGCCTCTTGTGCTGGGTTGAGATTAGCCGCCCTCCGGGTGGCCGCCAGGCGCTCCCTCGATGGCTGAGTCATTCAGGGCGCATGCCACCACCGCCTGCGCCCCGCCTGGCACACGCCTCAGCCCACATTGCAGCTTCGACAAAACGCTCCCCACGTCTGCCGCCCAGCAGCAGACACAGCAGCAGAGCACGGCCTTCGGGCGTCTTCGCCACAGATGGATGGTGCAATCCAGTGTGAGTATAAGGAACAAGACTGATGATCGCAGGACAAGTGGAGTGGCGCGCCAAAAGGTGGAGTGTTGCGTGGGTAACATGCTCACGATCAGGAAATCTGACAGGCCACGGAATTGTGGTGGCCGCTGTACACATGGATGGCGTCCCCGCAGGACAGGTCCCACAGCCGCAGAAACCAAGTTTTCCCCACAGCACACGTGAGCATCGAAACGCTGCTATTGCGGCAGTCACATGGTATGAATTTATTCCAACGAAGGGTTGGGCTCGCCTTGTGGTGGCCGCTGTACACGCGGATGGCGTCGCCGCTGGACAGGTCCCACAGCCGCGCGGTGCAGTCGGAGCTGGCTGTCACCAAGTATGCTGCATCCACTGAGAACACGCAGTCCCACACCCACTTGGAGTGCCCTGCACCCAGGGGAAAAAATATAAATAAAGCAGCGGGCATGACATCAGCAGTGTGTGAGCAGTGTCCGCGTCTCAGCAGGTGCTGTCAGGACGGGTAAAGCAACAGCCGGCATGCCTGGCAGCGCCAGGGCAGGGGAGATAACCCGGCTGCCTGAGCTGCCTCCAGTGCTCGTGAGAGCGCATCAGGCAGCAGACTGCTGGTCGACGCTGAAGTCACGATCGCATTTCAGCTGGCTGCACCCTTCTGGGCAAGCTCTTCATACAGTGCAAGGCGGCACTGCAGGTGCCGCAGCGGGGCCGGCAACACAAGGCAGTCAACAGCTCTGCGATGAACTTGAACACAGAGAGTCGTCGTGCAGCCGCAGGAAGTCTCCAAAACCCCTGGATCAACCGCGACACCCTGAGCCGCGCACCGGTGAGGGTGCGGTCCAGGGTGAAGCCGTCCACATTCCACAGCTTGATGGTCTTGTCGGAGCTCACTGTGGCCAGCTGCCGCATGTCCGGGCTCAGTAAGCACTTGAGCACGTAACCTGCGGCAGGGTAAGCTGCAATGGTCGGAACGACAGCGAGACTTAGCACAAACTGCTTCATGTCCGGCCTCAGCAGGGCCATGGGCACGTAGCCTGTGGTGTGACAACAGCGTCGCGCAGGCCAACACCGGTTGGAAACTGCCTGCGCAGGCTGCTCTGTGGTGGCAAGTCACGATCTTGATCCAACAGCAGAGACGCGAGGTTCGCAGACTTGCACAGGACGCATCGGGCATGGAGCCGCAGCAAAGCTGCGTCACTGAGCTGCTTCTAAGGATTAGGGTTCAAAGCATTGAGCGCTGTGCCTGCAGACGCTTGTGGATTTGGATTCGTGCAAGTGCCATGCCAATGCAGCACAGAAACGGGATTTCAGGCAAACCACAAGAACGTTGCACAACCCACCCTGGTGCGCCCGCAGCTTGTGCAGCGGCTCGAAGTGGGTGGTGACGCTGGCGCCGCGCAGCATGCGCCACACGTAGGCAGTGCCTGCGTTGTTGGCTGCCACCACCATGCTGCCATCCAGGGCCACCGACAGGCTCCTGTGTAGGTGTGGCAGCATGTTACCAGAACATGCACTTACAACAGATGTAAGTGTGAGATCCTGCATTGTTGGCCGCAGCCACCGTGTTGCCGCTGCAGCCCTGGCTGACATGGCGGCTTTGTCTGGCGCCAACATCAGCACGACTTGCGAGGTGCACCGGCAAGCAGGCCCTCGCATGCATGCGGACGTGCACCCCGGGCGATCAGCCGCGCATCGGCGCAGTCAAGCGATCA
The DNA here is from genome assembly GCA_033439295.1 of Deuterostichococcus epilithicus. NCBI lineage: Eukaryota > Viridiplantae > Chlorophyta > Trebouxiophyceae > Prasiolales > Stichococcaceae > Deuterostichococcus > Deuterostichococcus epilithicus. The sequence continues at coordinate 1,493,778 of JAVTLE010000004.1, read as the reverse complement.
GCGCCTCCAGGCTTTGTCCCATGCTCGGCCTGCTATCCACACGCGGGTCCTGCGAGTCCATTCCTTGCTGGACACTGGCAGGCGGCGCGTCCCCACCTCACGGGGGTGCCGACCTCGGGCACCAGCTCGCAGGAGCAGGCGCCTGCCGTCAGGTCCCACACCCGGATATTGCCCGCCGCATCGCCTGCAGCGGGCGATTGACAAATGTTTGGTCCAGCAGTAAGCGAGGCGCTTGGCTGAGGCCACATCTGTCGCCGCATGCTGCATGCGCAGCCCGCTGCAGTGCATGCCCCTCACGCCAGGCGCGCCCCCACTGCAGCCGCGTCGAATCTTCAGATCAGGAGCAGAATCTGTTGCCAGAAGATAGAATCGTTGAATCGATTACCGCACCCGAGATGAGCTCGCCCTGGTTGGGGTGCAGCACCGCGCAATTGACGGGAGCGCGGCTCTCGTACTCCCGCTGGCAACCGCGCGCGCGCACGTCCCACACTTTGACGGTGCCGTCCTCGCTGGCCGTCCACATCCACTTGGAGTGCTTCTCGAAGCCCACCGCTACAGGTTGGCAAAGGGGCCACACGGTCTGCAGGCACTCGTGGTTCTTCTGCTCTTGGCCACACCCAATTGCAGTGCTTCTCGCAGCCCACCGCTGCAGAGCAGCAGGGCGGCGCAAGCTGTGCCGGGGGTCAATTGCGCGGACAAGGCCGAAGTTCCGGCTGGTCCTTGGCAGGTTGCCTCTGTCTGATTACCATGCAGAGGGCACCCACCCAACAAGATGCTGTCCTCGAAGTGCAGACCAGCATGTCGTGCATGCCTGCAAGACGTGACACCTGTGACATTGCCGGTGTGGCCGTCGAAGCTGTGGATAGGCTGCGCCGCGCCACCCGCTACCTCAAAGATCTTGACGGCCGGGCTGCCCGCCGCCGCCAGCAGCTGCTTGTCGGCTGTGATCTCGAGTTTGTTGACCTGCCGCGGTGAATGAAAGGTCTTCATCGTATTCCCTCGATGCATGTTGTGAAGTCTGACGTGCAGCAGGGCGTATACATGCAGGGCTGGTGTCGAAGCGGCCAGTTGGCACGGCAGGGCAAGCAACGTTGCTGAGGCAGGCATCGCTGGCTGGACTGCAGGCCCGCCTGAGAGTCTGCGAACTGGAGCGTGCGATAGCAGATGCCGCTCGTAGCCTCCCAGAACCTGCAGGTCAAGCACACGGCGTCAATTCCACAGACACCCCGACGCGCTACCTCTGGCTCGTGTCCTGACCAGTCTTGCAGCAAACAGTGATATTCCTCCTCAAGAATATAAACAAATCCAGACATCCTCACCGAAGCCGACGCAACGCAAGGAGCTTGCCTGATAGTGTGGTCATAGCCTGCTGTGGCCAGCACCACTGACGAGCCCATGCCGAGATCAGCATGCTTCCATGTGCATGTCGGTCCTCAGCGCTTCATCCTGCGAGATTCGCAATTCGGCATGCACCGTCTCTTGCCGCAAGCCCGGCCTCCGTGACGGAAAGAACGAGATCCGGGTTCGGAAATGTTCGCGAAACTGGGGCACACGGAAGCTGCTCTAGATGCGAACGTCGCGCGCGCAACTTGCGATCGCTGCGTCAACGTAAAGGGGGTGCAATGCGTCAAGTGCACCTGCACAGCGTGCAGAAGGTGCAGGGGAAGCAGGTGCTGGCAGCAGGACGGATCAGCATGTTGCCAGAAATGCCGGCGGCGCAGCATCGACCTCCTTGGCTATTCTCCCTGCATGATGGAGAAAAACTCCACATCGCAGGCGAGTGAAATGCAGCACCCATGTGTGAACCGCCGATGCAGCCTCGGCGTGGCAGCCTATGGCGGATGGCGTGCTGCGCAATCTGCAGCGCTCAGGACACCTGCTGGAATTACATTTTTGCAAACTCCTCACGCTGTGGCGTTCAAGAACCAATGCTTCAACCGCTGAGTTGCCAGAGCCCGCAGACTGCCCATGTCCTGCCGCGGCTCAGGCGCCTCGCTGCGCCATGAGCTGCGCGGTATCGGAGCCGCCCGGCTTGCGGACGACGACACTCAGGTACAGGTGCACCGGTTTCCCCAGCGTCCGCTGCAGCGCCTGCCGTGCCGTGATGCCCACCTGGCCGATGACCTCGCCGTTTGTGCCCACCACGATGCCGCGCACCTGCAGCGGCGGCACGCAATGTCCTGTGACAGTGCTTGCGGCTCAGGCAGATACTACAGCGGCATGGGCCCCCTGGCAGCGAAATTCCCTTGTTCTAGCAGTTGCGTAGATCCCAGCTTTACACTGTTACGCGTTGCCTCCTGCGCTGCAAGCCTGCGATGTTGTCGTTGTAATCAACAAGTAGACGAGACAATGCCATCGCCAATGCACTGAGTCCGAGCACATGAAGACAGTCTGCTTCAGCAGCAGCGAGCTGCCGGCGGCAAAGTCGCACGTCCCATCACTCAACATGCACGCCATCGTAACTTTCATTCAACTCCACAAGGAACCCACCGATTCGGACCGCACGAAGATGGTCTGCTTCAGCAGCAGCGCGCCGTTGGCCGCAAACTCGCGCGCCTCCGTGGGGACCGGCTCCAGCTCGTAGGGCAGCTCCCCGCTCAGGCGCCGGAACAGCTGCTCCTTGACCAGTTCCACGGCCAGGTCCGCCGCGGCGGCCACCCTGTCGTCGGAGAAGCCGTCCGGCAGCCACTCCGAAGGACGCGCGCTGCAAGATTTCCAGTGTGCTGTTCAACAGGACAATCGATCCAGCGTTGATGAAGTCAGCTTTCATCGAAAGTGGCAGGCCTGAGCGAGCTGCGGCACAGTCGTTGATGTTGACGTCCGGCAGCCACCCCGAGGGGCGGGCACAGCGAGCAGCAGGGGACGCGCTTTGTTGCCAGGCATCACGGCACACGCATTCGAGGTGCAGGCTTCGCTTGACCAACTCGTCGATCAGCTGCAGCCAAGCAGTCGCGCTCGATACCCCGAACTCCATAGTCACCTGTCGAACAGGTACTGCCGCAGCTCATCCACGCCACTGCCGCTCAGCGCTGACGTCATGAACACCTCCTCGAAAGCGCCGCCTGCGGTTGTGGTGCCGGGAGCCAGTGTCAACAGCGGCAAGTCAGCCAGGTACGCGTTCTGCTGCATCAGCAGGTGACACGCAGCTGCAGCTGCAGGCCATTGCTGGTGCAGGAGCAGTGCGCAGGGGGTTTGGGCGGCATCAACGAGTGTGCAGATGCTCAGCCACAGCAGGGCGTCTTTTCTAAATATCTGATGGCTTACATCTGATGGCAGCCAGCCGCCAGTCAAAACATACTCACACACCTGCCGCTTTCGACAGGTTGTCTGCCAGCTGCAGCAGCCGCCGCGGCTCGACAATCAGGTCCACTTTGTTCAGCACCAGCGCCGCCGAGAATCCCTCCACACGCGCGCCGCCGCTGCCGCCGCCGGCTGACGCCTCCTGCGGGTCGCCCTGCCACGGCGGCTGCGAGTCCGGCGGCGGCAGGGCCGCCGCCTCCGCCGCCGCCGCCGCCCGCGCCGCCGCCCACCGCACCTCGAGCTGCTCCGCCAGCCGCGTCACCCGCGGGTCGGGCTGCCCCAGCTGCATCAGGGCAACACAGCCTGCCATGCGCGGTGCACATTGATGTGCCCGTGAAGTTCACGGGAATGATCTGCGACGCAGACCGTCTACTGGTGGGGCCACTGTCAACAGACGCATGGTCTGGGTTTGACGGATGATCAAAAGCAATGTGGACAGCTGACACCCGAGGTGGCTCCCAGGTTGAGCAGCCGCGCTGCTGGGAGCCACTCTGGCGGTGCGCCAGTCTGTCCACCTGGGAATCAGGACTGCAGAAACCCTCCGATGCTCGCCACAAGGAACAGCAGCCGGGTGCGAGCTGCGCGTGGCACCTTACACCCAGCCTGCCACAGCCTCGACCTCCCCCAGGCACAGCTTCAATGCCCTTCTCCCTCAGGCGAGGCACCCTCGCCTGAAGCCTCATACGACTTTCCAACCTCTGAGTCGCTTGAACTGGGTAATCACGAAGTAGATACCATGCCAGAATGCTGCTCTCTGCGCACCTGTCGCTCGGCGTCGACCAGGAACAGGACGGCGCCGCAGTGCTGCGCCACCTGCCAGGCGCCCTGGACCCGAGTACCCTGCTCGCGCCCTCGCACCACGCTCGTCACGCCCGGCGTGTCATACACCGCCACCTGAGCGCAGGCATGACGCGCCAGGGTTTAGGAGCAAAGTCGCAGACCAGACAGGCAATGGACAGAGTTCGCTCGCCTTTCGTCTTCCTGTTTCTGAAATATACCTCGCGGTACATCGTGTGTGAGTCCGCTGCGCACTGCCGCAGCCGGCATCGTGCCAAACGCCATGCCAGAGCCGTCTCGCTGCGGTGGCAGGCCGAAGCCAGCTCACTCATGTAGTGACAACAGCGGCCACAGCCCCGCGGCGGACATCCGCAGCACGACCTGCACGGCTGCAGGTTGGCGGCTGCCAATCTGCATCCAGCAGCACCACGCCATGGAAAACAGCTGCGCTGCGGCCTGGTCAAGAACCCAGAAAACAAGGATCCCACCTGCGTGGCGCCGCCATCGGTGAATGTCGCCAGCCGCGCCGCCGACGACGTGTTGGTCCGGTGCGACACAGCTGCCACCTTGCGGCCCGCCAGCGCATTGGTCAGGCTGGACTTGCCAGCGTTGGGCGCGCCCACGATGCCCGCCTGCAGCAGCCGCCGCTGCGGCTCTGCCAGCGCGGCGTTTTCGGCCTCGGCGCTGCCGTCAAGCACCTCGCCGCCTGCAGGCGGAGCGATCCGCTCGGGGCATTGGGACGTCGGACCATCACATGTATGACTTGACGCGATGGTTTGCATGATGATGCGATCTTTCTGTGAGCTGCAGCAGCGACTGTGGAGGAGTGTGTGGCGGCGTCAGCCGTGAGGTACCTGGCAGATGGTGAGCCAAGCTGTTCGAGTGGTCCGGGACCAGCTCGGCAATCTGCTCGGTGAAAGGGTCTGATTTGCCGTCGCTAGCTGCTGGCATGCTGCTGAAGTCTCGCCACCGGCCTAATGCCGCTGTCAGTGGATGCGCACGTCCTGGCTGTACCTTGTCGGCCACGTCTCTGGCAGACACTGAGCACATCACAGCTGACGCTGCTGCTGCTCCGCAATGCAGTTGATTGACGATGCCCAGCCACACTGTCCGGCTGGACGCCCGGCAGCAGCCATCCTGCAATCCCCGAAGCATTTGGCCGAATCCAGCGAATTGTGGCGGCTCCAGGTCCTCGACACCGCACCGCAGTAAGGTAATCCGCAGGAGAAATTTGCATGCGCAAGCTGGCAGGTTCTGTGTGTGTAGTCGAAATGCCGGAACTCGCTCTTGCTTCCTTTCCCCCTTCCTTCTCCCTAGTCAGCGTTTAGTGTTCCAGCAATGCAAGGTACCTGTAAATGTTTACTATCGTGTGCATGCATTACACTCTAGACCAGATCGCAGCTTACTTTCTCTGCTGACGTGCAAGACAAGCGAACACAGTTCGATGGAAAGAGGGCCTGACACCACGTTGCAAACCAACTTCAAGACGCACGAGCCGACACATACCTATTCGAAGCTGAATCCCGGAACACACTGCTGCAAAGTCCTGACTTGCCCAATGCCATTGCTGCAGTGAGCCGCCACACGCCATGCTGAAGACACCCTACGGTTCACAAGTCATCACGCACAGCACTGACGCCTCAAGCTGGATGCCGACGGTACAGGCCAGGCGCCAGGGTCCGACCGGGATCAAATCATTCCACAGGTTGGCGGCCGCTCGCTGCTGATTGCCGAGCATACATTTCGCAGCAAGGGATAATGGCAGCTGCTTCACTATCTCCTGAAATAAAGGGGGATGACCCCCCCTGCATATTTGCACCTAGCGCACACAATGGCAGTCCGACATGCAGCAACACCATTGCAAACCCTTCGCCCAGAGCCAGCTGCACCTGCTTGCCACTCGGCGGGCGGACAGCGCCAGCGCGCGATCCCTGCCGCCTCCAAAGGGGGGATGTCCACATCCTTGTGCCTGCGCCTGTTATGCTGCTTCCCAGGCTCTGCGGCTGCTGAACGGTCGCCGCCAGCTTCAGGCGGCTGCCAGAGGCACGCGGGATGGCGTCGCCGGCCGACTGCCAGGCGGACTGCCCATGAACGACTGATCCATGAGCCCCTGCAGGTCCGGCGCCTGCGCCCGCAGATCCATCGCGATCATGGAAGTGCCCAAGCCTGCTTGCGAAAGTGTCTCGAACATCGATGTGGGAACAGCCCCGCCTGCAATGCTCGCTTCCCTGAGCCAGGCAGCTGCCGCTGGAGGCGCACAGCAATGCCGGCACAAGCGGACGCACATGCGCAAGAGCGACGCCAGATGGCCAAACGAAGGAATTGAGCACAGACCCACAGACATGATTTGAAGATGGTGCAGACCTGGCTGGCCTCGGACACGTTGCTGGTCGTGTCTCCGCCCGCATCCGAGCCGCGGTATGCCGTCCGCTGCGGGCTGAGGCCCGCTGCTGCCGCGTCGCTGCTGTCGCTGCCAGGCGCGCCACGCCGCTTCTGCAGCAGCCGGAAGCGATGCGTCAGTCCGCCTTCCAAGCACGTCCTCGGGTCCTCGCACGATCTTAGCACCAACATTCTTGGACACTGCGCTTGTCCAATTGCCGCAGACGAGGCACAGCGGAAGTGTCCTTCGTTTCCTGCAACGGCAGCAGTGGCGCTCCTATGCACCGGGCAGCACTGCTGCAGCCACAGCATCCGCCCCACAGTGCAATGCAAATCACCTTCTTGGTAGGTGTGAGGAAGAGCGAAGACCCGACAGCCGAAGCGCTGGCCGCCTCTGACGCATCCACCGCCGCCGGCGGCACATTGCCAGCCGCGTCCGACACTGGCGCCAGCGGGTGGCGCTGGTCGACCTCCCCGAGGGCAGCCGTCCTGCACATCAGGTATCGCGTCAGAATGGCGAGGGGCTGGTTGGTGTGTTGGGACTCTGTCCAGCTCCGAAATCGATGCACTGCCAAACGGCACAGTCGTTCTACGAGCACAACACAGCGTCTGTGCGTCCTGAGGCACACTGCAGCTGCTCCTTTCCGGCTTCGAGGTGTCCCTCAGATCGTGGCCCATTCACGAGTCCCCAAACGGCGGCGCGAGGCCGCGCTGCTTCACTGTGCACCGCAGCAGTTTCAGGTTGTAGCTTGGAGGAAGATATGTCTCCTGATAGGCGGAAACCATTCCCGTGATGATGGACGGCGTCGCGGTGGGCGGAGGCGCGAAGCCCAGCCTCTCGATGGCATACAGCAGGTCACTTAGGATCGCTTCAGTGACTGTATGCTGAGAGGCTTGCAGACTCACTTGTCCTCGAGCGGCGGCGCAAGGCCCAGCTTCTCCATGGCGTACTGCGCAGCAGGCGTATTGCCGCCGGGCAAGTGCGCAAGCGTCGAGCGTGCACGGTCCGTTGCGGCCGCCGCCGCCGCCGCCGCGTCCGCGTCCAGCTGCTGCGCTTCCTCCTCCTCCTCCTGCGCAGTTCCGACGCCGATCAGTAAGTACAGGTATGTAAAGCACACTCGGATGGCCTCCGCCGGCGGCGGCGCCGCAATGTCCGCGTCCAATCGCGTCAGCTCCCTTCCTCTTGTTCGCACCGCGAGCCGAGCAGTGGGTGGCTTTGGGACTCTGTCAGCATCATGCGCCAACTCCGTGCTTGTGCTTGCCAGCAGGCCGCCAAGGACGCTCTACCGGATACTGTGTGATATCAGCAGCGCGACGGCACGCTCTGATGGTAGCTGCGCCCCGAGCGACTGCTGCCAGCGAAGCAGGTGTGCAGCGAGTGCCCGCACGGAACTCGCCCGAACCCTGCTCCCCACCTGCGAGTCTGGCGGCCCCGCCTGCGGCTGCGCCACCTCATCCTCCGGCGCAGCCTCCAACGCTGCCTGCTGCGGTGCACCCTGCAGCTGCTGCTGGCTGCTGCTGGCACGCGTCTCGCCGGCGGTCTGCGGCCCCAGCAGCAGCCGCGCCGCCGACGTCGCCACGAACTTGGTGGTCGCGAATCCAGTGTACGCTGCATGCGGAACAGCATTGGGGTCGATACCCAGCAGCTGTAATCGGCGGAATGGCTCAAGGTCGCCACGTGCTTGCTGGGTGGCAGCTGAATGCCAGCCGGATGTTTGCTGACCCGGGGGCTCTTGCCGGTTGTGTCGCCTCCTTTCAGAGCCTTGCAGCTCGAGACCATCGAAACAGGAGGCGGGGCAATGATAGCTGGTGCCGCAGTGGTGGAAAGAACACTGAGTGGACTGCAGGCCCCAATGCGCACCCAGGGCGCATGTGAAGGCGGTGGAGCCAGCAATGCAGGCGGCCCCAAACAGCACCACGCTGGTGCAGCCCAGCACCACCGCCAGCGTCACGCCTGCGGCAGACAAACGAAGCCTTGGCGCTCGGTGCACGCTGCGGTCGTCCTGGGTGGGACTGCCACCACTGGTCCGATCACAATGCCGCAGCCTTGCATGAGGGTGGCGCCCCAAACATGCATTTCCAGTACATGTGCAAGGTCAGTGCAGCAAGAGTACGCTATGCATCAGCATGGATTAATGTGAGTTTCTCATGTCAGAACAGCAGCGCCCTGCCACCTTTGCGTAACTACAGTATTTGGAATCGTTTTAAATCCAAAAAACTTTCACCCACCTCCGAGCACGGACAGCACCAGGATGACGTTCAGGGCGGCCACAGCGACGGCCAGGGCGATTGCCGTCGCGGCCGCAGTGTAGGTCGAGGCGCACAGCAGCACCACGGCGGCAGCCTGCAGGTGTTTTGTACATGTTGCGGCCGTGTGCACACCCGGTCAGCAACCCCGCTTGCATACGCTGCTCCGACGCTGCAAGGCTGAGACAATACCGTTGCATGTAGTCGTCAATCTTGGAGGAGATTCATGGCGCACCAGCCAGCCCAGATAGGTGTGGGGCTGCAGCGCGGTGGCATGGCGCCGGAAGAATGCCGCATCCTTTGGTGTGTTCGTGCTGTAGCACACGAAGCCACTGCTCAGGACGTGCCAGTACAGTGTCCGCAGCGGCAAGTGTGTGAGCCCAACAGGCCCCAGCGCTGCAGTGATGCACGTGCCCCAGCCGCTCACTCACCGTAGGTCGCAGAAAAGCTGGAAGGCGGCCTCCCGTGTGTGTTCCGGAACAAACACCTGCGAAGGGCAGTGCAATCAATGCGTTCATTGCAAGATCAGCAACCGATACACAACGCGAGCGAGGTTGGCTCTCCTCTTAGGACACAGCCTGAAAGCAGCTTCAGCGTGGCTGATAGTTCCACCAGGTCTGAATCCTGCTGTCATGCAGCGCATATGGCACACTTCACTGAGTCACAACGCTGTCTGTTATGCTCAAAAGTTGTACCTTGGCCGCGCGGTCAAAGTAGAAGCTGCGATAGAAACCCCACATCACGGTGCTGACAACCACAAATACTTGGTGCGCGGTGCCGGCGACAGCCGACATGACTTCGTGTTGCTTTCAACACCTCCTTTGAGACAGTCTATGCAACCCGCCGGCAGCTGCGGTGGTCAGGCCTCCATCTCGCACAATCCCACTCCAGAGCCGCTAGCAGAAGATTGCCTGGCTGCAGCTGGCAGGCTGACGTTTGTGCAAGATCAGAGCGTGTCTGGCTGCCGATCTCCTTCAGATTTGAACTGCGGGAAAGGTGTTATGGCCGAATGGACACGAGAGAAGAAAGCATATACATGAGACTTTTCGAAAATACCGCAATGAACAATTCGGCGGCCATGGACTTTCATCAAGCTCACACTCGCAGCCCGGTCAGAAAAGCCGCCTAGCAGAAGGAACGGTGCAAAGCCTGTCTCTGTTTCAACGAAATGTATGCTTGGAAGAGCACTGGCAGCAAAAGACAGCTCCATCAGTGCTCCATCAGGTCACAGCCCGGCTGCGCATCGCATCAAAACGGCTCAAACCCTGCACAGCGGCTGCCTCATCCAGCGCTGCGCGTGTGCCGCCAGTGCCAGCAGCGGCCGGCTGCACGGGCCCCTGCCAGCCGATGGACTGCGCTGCCGTCCCGGCAGCGGCAGTAGCTGCGGCTGCGGCTGGCGGCAGACCGGCAGCCGCCGCAGCGCTGCCAGCATGGGCGCAGGGCCAGGTGCGGCTGTGCTCTGCATTCCTGGCAGAGAGCTGGAAGCTGCCGCCACCCGTGAGGGTTGCGAGCTGAAGGCAGCAGCAAGCAGCGGCCGCCGGGCGCCGCTGCTGCGGGCACTGCCATGGCCCCAGCTCCAGGGCATCCCGCGGCCACCACCGCCGCCTGCAAACATGACGGCGCCGCCGCAGCCGCCGCACCAGGCGCCGGTGAAAGACGACATGGCGTGCGCTTGGATGCGCTGCGCGCTCGCCAGGGGCGAGGACCCGTAGGCCGCCTGCTGCTGCTGCCCCGCTGTCGGGCTGAAACCTGACGCAGACCTGTAAGGGGACACTTTGGAAGTCGTCGTCTGAGTTCAATCAGCATGAGCGCAGCGTGCATGCTGACCAAATTCAGACTGCGCTGTATGAGAGCACATCGACTGGGGCCACATGACGGATTGGGACTAGTCACAGCCACGGACTGTTCAGGCAAGGCATGTTCGAAAAGGGCCGCCGCCTCTCGCAATAGCCAAAGGGCGAGCAGCGAATGCAAACACCAAACAGCAGCTGTCGCATCCATCCGAATCCACCATGTGAAAGTTGCTTGATGGAGGAAGTCGCACCAGCGAGGAACAGCTGCCAGCGCGTCGGAATCGCTGCTGCTGTCATTGCCGCTGCCGGCGCCGGTGCCGCCGCCGCCCTCGAACTCGCCGCTGCCATTGGCAATGCCGCCGATCATGCCGCCGTCGCGGCCGGCATCGCCGCCAACCTCTGTGTCAATGGGCTCAGCGCTATCGAGTTCATCGCCAAGGTCCTCGCCGGCGCCTGCGACAATGGCGCCGGGAACGACCAGCCTACTGGGAGGCGGCCGTCGCAGCGGCTCCTTCTGCTGCTGCAGGCGTGGCTGACCCCCCAGCGCCCACTTGTCCCTGCGAAGTTTAGGGTTTAAGGTTTGGCGGAGGTACCCGACAGGTCTCGCTGGCCAGCTTCAACTCACTGTGGACAGCAGCAGCAGCAGCAGCAGCTGTAGCGGCAGCAGTGGTTTCCGACAGCCGTTCCTGTGCAACAGCGGGCTTTCGAATGTTGCTCTCAGGCCTGCCAGGGTGTCCGTGCCTGAACGCTGCAGCAGAGCTCTGCCCAGGTCTTCTGGCAGACACACCTGGCGACATGCAGTCGGGGCAGCAGCGGCGAGACGCGCTCGGAGGGCGGCTTCAGCACCCGCATGCGCGCCCAGCTGGCGTGCCTGCAAAGATCAGAGCGGCATGGTTCAATGTGCACGCTTCGGAGCCTCGTCTTCTCGTGGGCTCCACCGCAGCAGCCTCGACACGCTGACCAGGTGCGGAGCCCAGACGCTCAGGTAAAGGGCTGCCCGTTAGTCGACGCAACACACGAGCTGCCCGCGCAACGCCCTTGGCTGACAAGCCGTCGGCGGCCCGCCGCACTGCCGCGACAGCCTCACCCCGTCTGGCGCAGGGCGTGCAGGCCATTCCCTCGCACAAGCGGCGGGCCCCACCAATGGGCTTGCTGTAGCAGAAGGGCCTCGCCTGTAGCGGGTGGACGCGCCGAAGTGGTTCAGCGCCGCCTCCTCTTTGGGGTACTCCACGGCATCCACTGCCGCCTCCAGCTGCTCGAGCGGGAAGGGCTCGTATGGGTGCGCGGCCCGCTGGTGCGCCTGCCGCCGGGCGTCCGCCGCCCTGCGGAAGGCACAGGCCACAGGCTCTTGTCGTCGTTTCGATGTTGTCTGGGCAGCTTCCGGGTCCGCCAGCTGGGGAGGGGCGGCGTCGGCGTGCTTGATGTCATGGTTTTCAGGGCATCAGCGTGGACGCGCCATTCTGCGGCTCGCTGTGGTGCTGAGACGTGTGGGGCGGCTTTGGCGCGTCTGCGACAGCAGCGTGGGCCATCGCGTTCGTGGCTGCGTGACAGGGCGGCCAGGCACGCGCGCGTCCATGGCGAGGTGCCCACCGCACGGCCTTCTTGGCGGCCGCTACCAGGTTCTCCATGTATTCTGCGGGCGCAGTGGGGCTGCCGCCGTCGCCGCCGCCGCCGCCGGTTGCCACGGCGCCCTCCGGCGCCGTCGCTGCTGCCTTCATGGCAAACTGCAGCGCCTGCAACGGGAGCGGTCGTGGAAGATTGTCGCCAAGAGAGGGGTTTTCGCCGAGATGAGAAAGGTTGGCAGTTTCTGGAGATAGCTAGGCTCGCGTGTCAGTCCAGGTCTCCAGTTGACTTGGCAACGACTGCATGCAGGCAGCACGGTTGGAGTTTGTGACTGTGTGATTTTCGATGTGGGACCCTGCCAGAGCAAGCAGCTGCATGCTGCTGGCCTTCCCAAACTTGTGGCAAAGCCACACAACCAGAGTCCAGCGTTTTGCAGGTGCTGCACACCTCGTCCAACGGGAACATTGGGCTGTTGGATGGCAGGCCCACGGCACAAGATGTTGGCGGCGGCAAAAGTTTCGACAAGAGCCTCACAGGCTCCGCACCATTTGTGCGGCGGGGACTGCGGGAGTTCTGGCAGCACCGGGTTTTGATCAGAGATCTGTCGGTTCCAGTTCGAGTGCGCTTCGTGTTGGGGGCGCACATTGTTGGCGGCGGCCAGGGTGTCCACCAGCGCCTCACAAGTGCCGCAGACCTCGTACAGCGGGAACAGCGGGCTGCCCGGCTGCAGCAGGTGCGCCAGGGTAGCCGGAGCGTGTTCCGTCGACGCGTCGCCGCCGGGCAGCATCGCCATCGCGGTCGCGGCGGGGCTCAGCGGCGAGCCCGCGCGCCGCCTGCGCCGCCCCGGCCGCGCGCTGACGGGCGCCTGCGGGGCGGGAAGTGGAGCGTATTAGTCTAAGTTTAAGGCTTTAATGGAGTGTTCGGAATTGATCGTGCATGGCCCGCCCTGCTCGAAAGCGCAGGGCGAAGGGCTGGTTGCCGCTGCCGGGCTGGTCAGCGACTGGTTGAAGGTGGGCAGAGCAGTGACAGGCTGCTGGTGCAGCTGCAGATGACCTACATCAGCGCGCACACAAAAGCAAGCGTTGCGCTGACGACACTCAGGGACGGGCCTGCCGTTGAAGCTGGGCGGCTATGGGCTTGCACGCGCCTGCGGCAGGCGTTTGCGGCGGATGGTGGGCATCGCGACTGCAGCCTCCATGAGTGCCGCCGCGTGCGGCGCCTCTCGCTCGTAGGTGAACCGGTAGTCCGGGCAATCCGAGGTCAGATACATGTCCAGCACCCACAGCACGCCCTGCCAGGAACAGAGCAGTCTGTTCAACTGCAGCCGCCGGCCGGATGCACCATGTCCGACACCCGTAGCACGCCATGTTGCATCTTGTGCACAGGCGCCAGGTCCTGAGGAGCAGGGAAGAGCCATGTCAGCTGGAAGGAGAGCTCTGGGAGGGTGGCTCGCCTGAAGGTATTCGACGGCGTCTGCCGGCAGCAGCTGCCCGCTGCCGCTTTCCGCGTCTGCCTCGACGTCAGAGTCGCCGCTGGCTGCCGCCGCCGCCGCCGCTGCAGGAGCCGCCGCGCCTGCAGCAGTTTCTGCCGTACGATCGGCTGCGGAAGCTGCCGCTGCCTTGCGAGCCGCCGCTGGAGCCGCCGCCGCCTTGGGCACCGGAACCGGAATGACCCCGCGCTTTTCCAGCAGCTTGGCCAGCACGATGGAGTCGAAGGAAACGACGCCGGTGCGCGCATGCCGCTTGATCAGCGTTCTACAGGCATTGGGAGAGACCGTGAGGAAGCTGTCTGCCGTGAGCTGTGGCGCCAGCATGCACGCGTGCTGCTTCAGCAGTGGCCTGCAGGCGCAAGTATGAGTGTCGTGCTGGTACAATTTGGCAAAGAGATGCGTCTGCAGGAGACGATGCCGGCGCGCACGTGTGCCTGCTGGGCAGCCTCGACTGAGCTGCTACTGAGCGCTGACGGACTTGCTCGGCAGCCTCATCAGGAGCAGCAGCAGCAGCAGCAGCAGCAGCAGCAGCACGCGCAGGAGCAGCAGAACGTGCAGGGGCAGCCGCAGTCTGCGGAGGAGGCTGCAGCAGCAGCAGCTGACGTCGCCGATGCAGGTTGCCTGTTTGTTGGTGCCCAATGCTGCCAACCTTGAAAGAGCTTGAACCCCAGTAAACCGCACCCGGGACAGCCTCACTGAAGCAGAACGCATGTTGCATGGCAGCAGCAGCCTTGAGTCACGGTTGCCCGCTGTGAAAGCGCTTGGTGGCGCGCAGCTGTGGGCAGCAGGCCCACAGGCGCTCCCACGGGGGAGCGGCAGCCCTAAACCCTGAAAACCCACTCGCCTGTTCTGGAAGCGCTTGCTCGCGCGCAGGGTCAGGTAGCAGGCCCACAGGCGCTCCAGGGGGGACCGCGCGGTGTGCAGCCCGCGCACCGCCGGCAGGTAGTCGTTGCCTGCCGCCAGGATGATGCACGCCGCCAGGTCCAGCTTGAGCGCCTGAAGTAGATAGGATAGAGTGCTGAAGCGTCAGGTTTCAAAGGGTTCAAGGATCCCCCGCCAGATGGTCAATTGCCTGCCACACGCCGGCAGGTCCAGTTGCAGCGCCAAACGGCCGGGAGACTCCCAGGTTTCAACAGGCAGAGGCGGTGCACTTGTGCGTATGCGGCCATCTGGGTCGGCAGGCGACCAGTCAACTTGCTTGGTTGACCGGGTGCGGGAGGCGGCGCAGCTCTGGTGTTGTGGATCGGGTCAGCCGTCTGCACATTGGCGAAACAACGGGGAACGTGCTGCAACAGAGACTGGGCCCAGGGGGCTGACCAGCACGGCTGCAGGATTGCCGCAGGACACCAACAGCTGCGCTGCCTCGCTTGCCAAGGGTAGGACTATGGAAAGGCCTTGCTGGCACGACTGCGGGGTCACCGCCGGGCGTTGCCGGCCGCTGGCAGCTGTGCCAATTCAGCGAGCAGGGCAGGGCTGAAAAGAGGGGCGCCTCACCGGCACGGCGCCGGCGTCACCGCCAGCCGCCGGCAGCTCTGCGAGCGCCGCGTTCAGTCGCCCGACGTCGAAGCAGCCCAGCGACGACTGGATGTTCTGCTGCCCGCGGCGCGGCGGCCCCCGCGTGGGCTCCGCAGCCACGTGCAGCGTGAACGGCGCATCACCGTCAGCTCCGCCGGCCAGCCGGTGCGGCTCCGCCAGCATCGCGATGAGCGTCAGGTCCGAGTCGGCTGCAGGGAAACCGCCTTACGTAATCGCCCAAGAGAACCTGGACGACTGTTGGCGATGTGCACACATCCCAGCAGCCGTGGCGTTTGCGGTCTCGCAAATGAGCGACAGGTCCAAGCCCGGCTGCGGAGCCAGCAGGAGCCGTGCTTTGTCCACGAGGCAAACCAAAGTGGGGCTTCTGTTGGCGGTATTAGACCCCCCGGGGGGCGCCCCCGCCCCGCGGCCGCGGCAGACCCTGAGTTATGCACCAGTTGTGGGGAGGGCGGGAGGCTCCAGAGCACTGGGCATCCAGGCTCGAGACGCTACGCTACAGGGTACGACAGTGCAGAAAGCAACAGGCGCACCGCCCATCATGAGGTGGCTCTCGCCGGGCTGCACGGAGTCGGGCCACGGCTCCCGCAGCCGGTGCGCCATCTTCATCTCACCCTCGCCCTGTGTGGAGATTGAGGACTCAACCTTTCAAACAGCGGTTTACAGTCGGGTGATACTGCAGGTGACATAATGCTTGCGTCCTCCGCAGAAGGTGCTCCATCGTCATCACGCCCTTGCTGTCTTGCGCAGACATCGCAGTGGGAAGTCAGCTCTCACTTGCCAGAAGTCAGCTCTCGCTTCCTATAGTCAACTTGTCGGGTCGTCATGCTGGTCGCGCAGCGGAGCACTGTGTGCCAATGCAGGCGGACCACCATCCGCAGAGGATGATGCGAGCCACCGGTGTCGGGCCGAGTGACCATGCTTTTGCTGCGGCGCATCAGGTGGCCTGGAATTCCCCTGGGGTGTGATGGGTCAGTGCCCACTGCATACCCGCCTGGATCTTCTGCACACCTTCGCATGCAAGTAAGCGATTTTCACACGAACCACACCACGCTGGCCGCGGCTCCGTGTGGAGCCCTGCTGCTCGTGAAGCCCTGCTGCTCGTGTTCAGGTTCTGGACACGGCAGCGCGCAAGATGCCGACTTTTCAACCCAGATGTCAAGAAAACAGACGTCTCGAAATGCGCACCGGCACCGGCACTGTGGAGCCGGATAGCACAGAGGCGACGTTCTGCCAGGCCGAGTTCTGCAGCCGCTGCAGCGCGTAGCTTTCGCAGCAAGCCTTCGCAAGCCTCTTAAGCATTTTGAGTCTCAGGTGATTCAAAAATGTTGCAAGGCTCAAGAGTGCTCACCGGCACAGTGGAGCCGGACACCTCAAAGGCGACGGCGTGCCAGGCCCGGTTCTGCAGCCGCTGCAGCGCGTAAAACGCCAGCCCTGCCTCCACGCGGCCCATGAAGGGTGTGCCTGGCGTCAGCCCCAGCAGCGACACCGCTCCCGGCGGCCCCGCCCGGCTCTCCCGCCGCAGCGTCAGCCGCCGACGGCGCCTGCATTGGGGGGTTTGGCAGCCCTCAGAATGCAAATCGGTCACGCAGAGCATGGATCCGGATGGCGGCCATGCAGCTCTCCCGCCGCAGCGCCAGCCGCCGCCGGCGCCTGCGTTGCCCGGTCGGCCGCTGCCAGGGTGCGGCCGCCTACAGCAGAGTCGGGTGGCACGCACCTCACGCCGCAGCGTCAGCTGCCGTCGGCGCCTGCGCCGCTCAGAGATGGGCCCGTCCGTCAGGTTGCGAAGCATCTGTCGAGAAGATTGCTGGGGGCAGGCATGAGGAGGGATGCGAATCGTGCTGATTATGGGCAAGGCGGGCGGGCGCGCACCATCGCAGCAGCGACCTGGCGAGCGGCACGGGGCACTCTGTGCCAGACTGCTCTCATGATGCACGTCAGGTGACGTTGCAATGGCGGAGGGTGGGCAGCCCGGGCGCGAGCGCACCGCTGCAGCAGCAGCTTGGCGAGGGGCGCGGGGCCGTCCACCGCCAGCAGCACGCTGCGCTGCGGCTTCGTGACCGACATCGCCCTGTCCAGCCCGGAGTACAGCTTGTTGAAGTACGCCTCCTCATGCCGCACTGTGAGCACACGGGACGCAGTCAGGCGGTCGTAGGTTCACAGTATCAAGGCCCGCCATCGCCATGTCCAGCCCGCTGTGCAGCTTTTTGAAGCACGCTTCCTCATGCCGCACTGTGCGCACACAATATGAGGGTAAAGCGTCAGGGCCCACAGCAGAACTGCAGGCGCGTCCCCGTCTGCACCTTGCACTCCGCAGGGACGGCGCTGCAGTCATGAGTCTTTCGAGACCAGATTGGTTCCTGCATCTGGTTGCTCAATAAACGTAACGGAGGCATGCAGCGGCCGCACCATTGCTGGCGACATACAGCAGCGGCGCGACGTCGATGTAGACGTGGTCGTAGCGCGGCAGCCGTGGCACGTACGCGCTCGGAAACTGCTGCCTGAACCAGGACGTAAAGCCCTTGATGCCCATGTCGGTGGTGCCGTCAGCGCGCTGAAGGAGCCGTCATCGGCGATGTCGCAATGCTGCGGGATCTCACTGCGGGACCTGTTCACTGATCAACTCAGTATTGCTGGCCGTCAGAAAGTGGCGAGTGCGTTCGGAGTTGGCACGTTCGATATCTCGCACGCAATCAATTGCCTAGCGCGCTGCTGATATGTGCGGGCTGCAAGGGGTGGCTTGCGTGCAGGACGTCCGGTCGAGGCTGCTGTCGCCGTTGCGGAGACGGGCAAAGCTTGCGGATCGCGATAGTGTTCCTCTTCTTGATGATGGACCAATAAGATCTGATATGTGGGGGTATGCTTCCGGTGTGTATCCGAACTGCAGTAAGCGGCGGTTTCGCTTATGAGTAATTCCCCTGCAGGTGGTTATGATGGCGGCAAGGAAATTCCCCATGCTTATTAGTGTCCCCGCAAATTGAAATGAGAACGAAATTGCGATCGGGTGGAACGCACACTGGCGGGATCGCCATGCAATCAGGCATGCACATCAGCGAAAGTGATGTGAGGGGTTGGGTTGATGGGTGCGTGAAAGGCCGTTCGCGGAACGGAATGCGGAACGCAGGAGAAGGCATGGATGATGGAGACGTGCGGCTGCTGCCATGAAAGAGGAGAGAGAGGGGCCGGTGAGAAGAGGGAGGGAAGGARGAGGTGGTGGGAGAAGTGGTGAGGGCSGCCGCTGAAAGAGGGGGGTGGGTGAGCGGGAGGAAGGCGGCGGAAAGAGAAAGCCAGAGCTGGTGGGCAGAGCCAGGGGGCGTGGTCGTCGCGCGTGAGTCATTCCAAGTTACAAATGAGTGTCATCCAAATGCAGAAACCAAGGAAAGGAAAAGCGTACGGGGAAGCACATGTTCCCCGCTGAATGTAAGGCCATGGCATAGAACCCCACAAAAGATTGCCGTCCAGCAATATCGAATATCAAAGCATTCCGTGCTGGAGCAACAGAAGACGGCTGGATGATGCACCACAAATTGAGTCACACACCAAAATCCACACAAATATTCACGCCCGCAGTTGCCCCCGGGCGCGACATGAAGCAATGGATGCTCAGGAAGCGACATGTTGGTAAGTTGTTTCTGCCAGCCCGATTATGTTGCGTCAGCAGAGGTGCCGCTGCGGTAAAATTGCCGCCTTGCACAGACATGTGCACACCACATCGACACTTGAGCGGGTGACACCCGTGATGTGGAAGGGGTGCCACCGCTCCCCAGAGATGACTTGCCAGGCGGCCGGTGGGCCATTGTGAGCCTGATGGGCACTGCGGCCGGCGCCGTGTTGCTGTGCTGCCCTGCCGCCTCGCCTTGCCGCCGCGGCCCTACGACAGCAGCTGCCGTGGCCGCGGTCAGAGCGCTCACTCGCCCTCCCCACTGACGGTCCCGATGTCATGATGCGCCCGACACTACGTCGCGGGTCGTGGGACCAGGGTCCCGAAAGTCGCCTTCTGCCGATGCTACCGATGCACGCAGTAGTGGGGAGGGGTCTGCCCGTCGGAACTTCCAGAACCCGCCTCCAGGACCTTTCTCGCCTGCTTGCGTCGCCTGACTCCGCAGCTGCAGACCGCCTGCGCTTGGTGCCTTTTGCGGCAGCTGCAGGAGCGGCGGCTGCCGGCTGCCGTCCTTGTTGACGCCAAATTCATATGCTATGATGGAGGCGTCAGGGCTGCTGCCCCTCCCGGCCCAAGCGCCTGCCGGCCCGCCACGCTGTCCGAGCGGCGGCGCTGCCGTCCGGGCGTCACTGGACAGAGGACCAGATGTTGTGGGGAGATGCGGCGCCGGAGCCGGGGCGCGACACCGGCACGGTCGGCTCGTACAGCGAACCCAGGTTGAGGGAGCTGCCGCGGCCCGTGCTGCCGCCAGCCTGCCATTAGAGGACATGCAGCGTCAGCTCGTGCGGCGCTGCTGATTCAGTGCTACAAGCAGGTGCTACCACCGGGCGGGGTAGAGCGCACTGCTCAAGTTGACAGCGCTTGCTCGGAGTTGGAGGCATCGTCAAGCAGCACACAGAGAGAGGGGGGCTGCGCAGGTGGCGATCAAGCACCCAGACGAGCAGAAGACTGCACAGGCACCGATCACCACCGTTAGCTGAACAGTGATTGCTGCATTAAGGGGCACACCTGGACAGTGGTGGCGGGGGCCAGGTTGGCGAACAGGCTGGCGGAATCGCTGGCGGCGGACGACGCGCTGCTGCGGGCCAGGCCGTTGGTGCCGCTGGCGCTGTCGAAAACAGGGCCGCTGCCAAAGCCGGGGCTGCCGGACGGTGCATGGTTGCGCTGCGCCACGGCAGCAGACTCGGAGAGTCCGTAGTTGAAGGACCCCGGCAGCGCACCCATCAGCAGGTGCTGCACCGACTCCTGGTTGCCCTGCAGGACATTTGCCAAAGGAATCTTGTATATGTGCGCAAAAGTAGTGCAGCCGCAAACCGAATGGTGGGCTCAATACGCCGAGGGTCCAGCTGTAGAATGGACCAAGGGATGCAGAAGGGACACTCAGCTGTAGAAGGGCCGGGGACTGACACAGGGTTGAAGGGGGATGAGTGGCACTGCAGAGCCAAACACCTGCTGCAGGCGGCTGTCCATGCTGAAGCGGCGGGACCCCGGTGCCTTGGGCGGTAGAAAGTCGCCGCCGCCCGCGTTGCTTGAGAAGCTGGGGAAGTCGCAGCTGCCACGGCGCGAATCGCGGTGCGGTGCCGGCTCCGTGGAATAGGCAGTGTCTGCGGATGACGCAAACACTTGGTGAGTTTGTGCTTTCGCAAGAGACTCGTCAAGAGCCTGCTTCCTGGTGCTGCTCGCACACAGTGCAACATGCAACGAAGGCACCTGTACCTGGGGCGCAGCAGCAGTAGTTTTCTGTGGCCCAGTAGATGGAGCGCGCAGGGCAAGGGGACAACACGGAGGGTTGTACCGGCGGGACTCGAAAAGGCCTCAGAGAGGGAGGCACCTTCTCGCAGGCCGGACATGGGCCCCTGGAACTGCAGCTGCGACGGCGCCACCGCAAAGCTGGCACGCGGCAGGTAGGCAGGCAGCGAAGACGAGCGCTGGCTGCTCAGCGAGCCGGCCAGGCCATTGCTGGCAATGTCAGGCGCCAAGCCGCTGGCGCTGTTGGCGATGGCGGCGGAAGCCGCGGCGTTAGAGGCGCCCGTCAGAAAGTAGGCGCCGCCAGGGCCGAAAGCCATGGGTGCGGAGGTGGCCTCGAACGGCGCAGCGCCAGCGTTCAGGCTGCCGTGCTGAGCCGGCTCCCCCTCAGCGACGTCCTGCAGTCGCGCAACGGTCGAAAGACATCAGAGGGCGGTGGTGATACACCCTGCTGTGCTGCTGGAACCACCCATGCAGCTCCCTGCACCTCATGCCAGCACTGCAGGGCTCCAGACTGTTCCAGCATGGGCCCAACGTGAAGTCGTCTCGAGCTGCAGGTGACCAACAGTAGTCATTCTGCCCACCTGGAGGCAGTGGGAGCCACGCGAGGTTGTGGACGGGCGGCCGCTGGAGATCGAGTCGAAGCTGGAGCGCTGCGGCCGGGCGCTGCCCACAGAATCAAAGCTCGAGCGCTGCGTGTAGCTGTGCATGTCGAACGACGAGCGCGGGGTGCGAACCTGCAACGGCACAGGGTGGGAACCGGGTCAGGGGTGCGGAACGTAGGCCGATTTTGCGGGGGGCGGGCTGTCTGCCGTACGCATTCTGCGCACAGCGCTTGCGGGCTGCATCTGGATCTGGATGGCGCCCACGTTCATGGCTGACGAACATGGGACAACGAGCTTCCCCCCACCCACCCNCCCACACAGAAAATATTGTTGGCGATCTGCAGGTACGATTCCATCATGGTGGTCATGGCGGCGTCATGGTCAAGACTGCAGTGCGCAGTACGAATCGGGCACTCAGCAGATCGAAATCTAGACATTGCACCAGCATCAGCTCGTGGCTGGTTAGTAGCACGCGATTAATAGCACGACAGCACGGTACCAAGCGATTTCGCGCTGTGAGTGGATCGCAGAACATCACCAAAAGCACGGTAATCAGCTTCGGATCTGCAAGGAATGTACTGCTTGGATGCATCTGGTACAGTTGCAGGTACAGGCACTGATTGCAGCCAAGTGTCATCAATGGGCTCAAAATCTCGCAGATCAATCGGCGTGAGCCCGGTGTGCTGCTGAGGACGTTCGCCGCTGAGCTAACCTGCTGCAGCTGGCCCTTTGCACCCAAGACGCAGGCATCCCAGCAAGGAAGCCAGGCAGAAGGGCCGCCCAAAGACATTGGTAAAATATTGAGGTCCGGTTTTGCGGGGAATCACTGACATGTTTTGTGGTGGGGTCGTGGAATACACACCAGGGGCACCTCGAACGAGGAGCGGGGCGTGCTGTACTCAGAGCGCCCAAACATGCCGGCGTCCAGGCTGGAGCGCGGCGTCGGCTGCTGCTGCTGGTGCAGACTGCCGCCGCCAGCGGCCGCGAGCAGCTGCGCCGCCAGCTGGCCAGTGGGGTCCAGCGCCGCCAGCAGCGCCGCCGGGTCCTGCCGGCCGTGATAACAAGAAAGTCAGAAAAGGCGCCGGCCAGTTGGCGGCACCGCGCAGACAGAAGCAGGACGCAAGCGCTGCGCTTGTAACGACTGCCGCCGTGACAACCTGCTGCAACAGGGCACAAATGTTCTGATGGGTCCTGATGGGGTCGCTTACTTCGCCCGCACGTGAGCCTGTGGGTCATTTCAAAGCCATTCATTGCCATGGGTCGTTTTCAAGGCCATTCGAGCCTTCAGCGGAGGCCCTCGACATGCACGGCCGGTTGCAGGATGCAGGCAAGAGTGCAAGGCTGACCTGCTGGCCGAAGGAGGGGTCCAGCTGCTGCGGCAGCTGCGGCGACAGGACGTGCGGCGCCGACACGCCCATCTGCTGATACAGCGCCTCCAGCGCCTCGGCGGACGGCAGCTGGCCGTCCAGCCCCGCCGGCAGCTGCTGGTGCGTCGCCTGCTGCTGCTGCTGCTGCTGCTGCGCGCTGCGGTCCTGCTGCTGCGGGCGGGAATGGGTGCCTCCGCTCAGTCGGGCGATGTCGAATCCAGCAGGTCCGCAGGCACACAGCATGCAATGCCGCTGCTGAGCACCTCCAGAATAGTCAGCTCTACAACCTTTGCAGCTTGTGGACACACATTACATCCAAGTTCGGTTCGTGTCGCACCTGCTGCTGCAGCATCGTCGACAGCAGCTGCACCAGCAGCGTGTTCTGCTCGTTGGCCGCCGCCTGCTGCTGCTGCTGCTGCTGCTGCTGCTGCTGCTGCGCCGCCAGCTGCTGGCTGACCTGGAGGCCCGCGAGACGCGCCGCAAGGTCGCTCGACTCTGCAACCGCATGGCCGCTGCGCAGGCGGGAGATGTTGGACGCCAGCTGCTGCGGCACAGCAGGCGGCAGGGCGTCAGCGCAATAGCCTCGAGGGCGAAGGCTGCCGGCTCTGTATGAGCAGTTTGTCGTGTCGACAGCTCTGTAGGTGGCACATGCATGAGAAAGGCAGCTGCAAGCAACACGGAGGCGCGCTGTTCAGGCAGGGGAGATGCACCGGAAAGCAGAGGCCTGCCGAGGCTGCTGCGCACCGGGTCCAGGGTGAAGCTGGCGCGGCGGGCGCCGGCGGCCGCGGCCGCGGCGGCCAGCGCCTGCGGGTTGACGAAGGGCTTGGAGGATGGCACGCGCAGCTCGCTCAGCGTGTGGGCGAAGAAGCAGACGCGGCGCTTGCAGTTGGTGCCGTCATTGCACAGCTGCGTGCGGTACCTGCGGGCAAAGGGGCGTAGTTCGCATCAAGGGAACGGCGCGTCGTGACGGCGATGTCATCATGTAGCACTGCGGCACATTCATTGAGCTGCACTGCGAGCACCAGGGCCTGCATGCGGCAGCCTGCTTACAACCTTGGATGCGGACTCACTGCAGATGCAAGACCGGCAACGGGTCGCCGGTTGCTCATTGGCATGCATGCGGGCCAAGCAGGGCGCACCGGGTGGGGTGCAGCCAGTACTCGAAGACGTTGTGGGCGTAGGGGCACAGCTCGCCGCGCACGCAGACGCCGTCCTTCTTCATGTCCGGGCAGGCGATGCCGGTGTAGGAGCTGACGCGCGGGTCGCGGCGGCGCGCTTTCTCGCCTGTGCGTGGTTCAAAGAGATGTTGCTGGATATGCGGCGAGCCTGGGCTCCGGAGGTCAGTAGCGTTGGAGGCTGGTATGCAGGGTTAGGCTGATCAGGAGCAAGCAGGCGGCATCAAGACGCGCCAGCGCGCGCTGGTGGCCCAACCGCAACACGGCGGCAGGTGAAACCGTGCTGCCTGAGGTCGTGAAACCTTGATAACATTGCTCACCCGGGTGGGCGAAGGGGCACGTTGTCCAGTCGTGGCAGTAGCGCTTTGAGCAGGGCAACACCTGCAAAGCACCAAACCTCCGCCCTGTCAGTACCGATGGCTGTTTGACTGACTGGCTGACGGTGCCACCTTGGCTCCATTGGCGAAACAGGCCTCACGAATCTGTCCGATCTCGTAGCTCGCCGCCAAAGATCTAGCAGGGACACGAGGCAAGTCGCAGAGCCGTCAGCTGCCAGACTGCTTCGCTGAGGGGACGCGTCAAGATGCAAGCCAGGTACAAAGGTGCTGACAGGATCAGCAGAACCGGCCAAAGATGTTACTCGGAGCTTGAGCAGACGCAGGATCACAGGTACAGGTGCGCCGCCGCGAAAGCCACGCGACCGAGGCGGGCTGCACTGTCCCGCCGTGCAAGACATACGGGCAAGGCAGGCCCGAGGGGCTGGCGTCGCTTTCAGGGCGGATCAAGAGCGGTATGAAGTAGACGAGAAGGCAACGACAGCTGCTGCACGCCCAACTGTGACGGCAATGAGCCGACGAGGGCTGCTGACGACGGCTGCTGACTGCCATTTCGTCAGGACTGGCGCTTTTTGGAAACGCTGGGTGCGGGCCCCACCTTCATGTAATAGATGCGGAACTCGTCGGTGCAGTAAAGCGGCGGGTCCACGTCGTCGCCCTCCCGAGGTGGCTGTTCCTGCGCAGGCCGAGGCAGCGTACGAAGGTGAGCAGGGATGGTCGACAACAGGCGACAAGGGCTCCCCGCTGGCGGCGTTCGTGTACGTGGGCAAGTGCACACCGTTTGCGCGGTGCTGGCTGGCGCCACGGCCGGTGCGGTGGCTGCCATGGTGTCGTCGAGCCCGGCTGCAGCTGACATATGGACAGGCGTGCAAGCCTGGAAGGGCGGCGAGGGGTGCTGCAGGACAGCGGCGGCGCGGCGCTAACGGCTGCTCATAAGGCTGAAAGAATCCAACGTAGGACCGCTCGCGAGATTGTTGCGACGCGAGGCAGATTGATGAGATTTGGGCGGGCAGGCACAGGCCGCAAGCTTGAACCCCGTTGGCTTTTTTCTTCAGCACTCGCGATCCCGGATCCTCTGCAGACTACAGATCTTGATCATCACATAACCTACTGGCCAGTTCCTGCCGCAGAAAGCGCCACGTCGCCCTGAAACGGGCCACGTTGCTTTGACTGGGATCTTCATCGATTCATGTCAGTCTCACATCTGACTTGTGCTGTTCAATTGTGGCGGGCACAGCGCTTCGTATATTCAGGTACAAGTGCACGGCCCATCTTGAATGTTGCCTTGAACTCTCAATCAGAGATCCGCAATCGATCAACCCTGCATGTTATCTCCAGGTGCAGAAGCCTGTGCGCGCCCAAATCTCGCCCTGCCGTGCCACGCTATCTAGAAGGGAGTAAATGGAGCTGGCGGCGCATCGCCGTCGTTCGTGCCGTCTTCCGACAGCATGAAATCCAGGTTGTTGGGCTCTGTTGACCTGCGAGCGCATGCATCAGAGGACTGTGATTCTCGGCAGTGTGCAAGGATGCCAGCAAACGTGGCGACACCCAAGCCTACAGACACTCTCCACCATAGGAAGGCATGCCGCCAAGATGTTATGTGGTAATGTGCTACTATGCGACACATCGTCAGACAGCAGTGTTGCCAGCCAGGTGTTGTTCCAGGAGCAAGCCAGGTCGTTTGAAATGGGAGGAATGCTCAAGAGCATCACTCACTGGGAGGCTGTGGGTGCTTGTGCCGGCTTGGATGACGGCGGGTGCGCGTAGTTGGCCGCAGCATAGATGCCGGCAGCAATGCTGAGCGCTGTCAAGACTGGCAGCACAATTGACGCGCCCTTCCCCAACCACTGCCGAGCACAGTACGACGAATCGATTATCAGGAACCGTCCATCATGCGCTCAACATCAGACATGTCCTGGCTTCAATTATACAGCATGCGGCATGACGTTCGTCTGCGATCGACTCTGCTCTCATGATGATGTTACGTGCACGCTGCAGCGACACATATTAAGCAGCATCCGGGACAACACCACCGCGTCCATCGCACACGCCACGCCCGCATGCACTGCACATTGACGCATGCGTGCGCATGAAACAACTGCACAAGCTTCGAGAGCACACGCAAAGCATGGTGGTCATGCCCTGCAGCAAGGCCCTGCGAGTCAGGGCGAGTGCGCGGAGGCTTTGGGAGGACTAGAAGTGCTCACGTTCCAGGCAGGCCCCTCCCAGAAGTCACGCTCCGGCGGCTCCCACCAGGGGTTGCCCTCCGAGTCAACCGGCTCGTAGCCCGAGAGCATGGCCGCCGAGGCGACTTGCGGCTCCTCCTGCGACTCATCCTCCTTCTCTTTCCGCTGCAGCAACGACCAAGCATCTCACGGTTGCCGTCCGGGTGGTGGGGCATGTCCATGAACCGTGCCATGCCATGAAACAGGCACACCGCACTGCTGCTGCGTGATGATGATTACCTCTTTTGTTGCTGCCTTCTTCGCTGCCACGCGCGTCAGCGCTCTGAGAGCAGGGCGACTCTGCCAGCAGCCATGCCTGGGCAGTGCTGTGCTAAGATGTGCCGCTCTGTGAGCGTGCAGACCAGGCCGTTCCACTTGGGCACTCATGTTCATTGTCGCGTGCGGCTCCTTCAACCTGGTGTCGATCCGACGCTGCTGACAGCAAGTGCAACTTAGAGACGTGCAGGTGGTGCGCGGTTGGTGGGCTTTCCCTGGCGCTTCAGCCGCGTTCAGCGACCTAGAAACAGGCTCAAAGCTACGACTTTCCGTCCAGTTAGCTGTCTTTCGGTGTGTGAGAAATGAAGTCGCACATTGCTCAGCGCCGGATTGAGCGATTTGGCGAAGTGCGATTTTTTTCCGGAACCCATGAGCATCGCCTTGCTGCGGGCCGTCGCAGCACGACACTCGCACTTATTTCTGGTGGTGCACCTACATCATGGAGCAGCGTGCTGCAGCTCTGCCCGCTTGAATCCGGCACAGGTGCAGGCTTTTGCGCAGCGACTCGAGTGCCCAGGGTTCGATGTTTGAATGGCTTCAATGTGGCAAGCACGCGCCAGCAGCAGCCGAATATATTTCTAGTCCTCGAAGCAGTCGCAGAGCTCCTCAGACAGCCAGGCGCCAGCATGTTTTGAACAACATCCAAGCGGAGACCAGCAACGACAGGTCGGCTTTGCCAGATTTGAAGTCACGCATCAAATGTGACGATGGCGGATGCCTGCATCGCTGTGTGGACGCCTTGCCTCGTTTAGGCTGCTATAGTACTGTGGCGCAGCTTGGCCCTGTCCAGCCGGTGCGCGGCGTCGCCAGTGCAGCCGCACAGGGCTTCAGTTTCAGCGTACAACCAGCCTGTTGCCTCCTTCCCTGCAGATTGTGCACGGTTTGGTACAATTCCAGTAGGATCTGACCTCCGCGGCCCACAGACCCGAATGATGTCGGCGCCGCAGCGAGAACGCTCAAACAGCCGAGCCGCTGATCGGTGCATGACGCAGCCGGAGGTTGCAGCCACGGGGCATGACCCTTTGAACATACTGCCCTGACTCGCAGCCTCAGCGGACTGTCCCCATCCCCCGCCTGCGTCAGCCAAACCGGCACAGCCAGCATTTGAACAGCATGCTGGGCGGCACGACTGATTGGGCGCTCAAGCGCGTAGCGCGCTTTCTGCTGAAGCGCCACCTGGGGCGAGCCCTGCGAGGCGACCTGGACCTGGACAGTCTCGATGTAGCGCTCGGGTCCGGCTCGCTGCAGCTGCGGAGCCTGCTGCTCGATTGTGACTACCTCAATGCGCAGCTGGTGAGTCGCTTCTCTCGTTGGACCCATGGAGAAGGAAGGGGTTGTCGTTGTGTGGCATATATCATTCCCCTCTTTATTCTTTAGCGACAAGCGTTGGGCCTGCTGCTCGATCGCGAATGCCTCAATGTGCAGTTAGTGCGGAACAGAGATGCTGTGGGATTCAACATTCTAAGAGGAAAAGCGGAGGGTCGCTGCAGCTGCAAAGGCTGCTACTGGACGGCCGACGGCCTGACGCGCAGCTCTTGGTATGATTGGAGCCATGGGTCCTTCAAGGCTTCGTGAAGCCGTGAATGGGAAAGCGGAGAGTATCGTCCCCGGGGCATACAAGGGGGATGCCGGGCAGGTGTCGTGCCTGGTCTTGTGCGTCTGCCCAAGGAACATCTGCTTGATGTCAACCCGAGCTTGAGCACTGTCCAAATGCTGCAGGGGCCGGATGCGGGGTGGGAAGTCACGGCCGCCTACGTCGGCGCTGCGCGTGCGATGGTGCCCATCACTGCGCTGTACTCCCAGGTGTGGTGTCTGGGGTGCAGGGTTTGACATACCCACAAGTCACTGGTGAACTCAGGCGTGCGGCAAGGGCCATTGGTGCATGTTGCCTGTGTATACCGTGCGGGGTGGGCCGGGACCATCGGACCGGGTCTGCCGCAAGTACTCTGCCATCCATGCCTCTCTTGAGATACGCACAAGGATTTGAAGGGCGGACCCGCTGCTGTGTCATCACTGTGCACTAAACCATTGTTTCCTACCATCGCAGCCCTGTTGCCTGGAGCTGGACGAGGTCCTGGTCACGCTGCGGCCGCGGACCGCAGGCGCTGCTGGTGGCGCGGCCGGCGAGGCCGCCGGGCAGCAGAACGGATTCCACGACACGGCTGCAGGGTCTGCTGAGACGCTGGACGACATTGCGGCAGGTGCACGCGCCAAACATAATACCAATCTCTCGCCTGCAAATCTGCATCCAGTCGGGCCTGCCGTGCTGTTGTCAAGACCCTCAGGACCCAGGGCGCGCCTCCCTGCCGCGGGGTCCCCTGTTGATCCCTCATTTGGATGCCAGCTGGACAGTGAA
This sequence comes from Deuterostichococcus epilithicus, assembly GCA_033439295.1. NCBI lineage: Eukaryota > Viridiplantae > Chlorophyta > Trebouxiophyceae > Prasiolales > Stichococcaceae > Deuterostichococcus > Deuterostichococcus epilithicus. Next base: position 1,464,951 of record JAVTLE010000004.1, on the reverse strand, counting down.
GCATTGGAAAACCTAAGTGCCCCCCCCTGGCCAGGCGCCGGGCGCGTCGCGGACGGGGTGCGGCTTATAGCCGGCGGGCTGGAGGCGCTGCTGCAGGGGCTAAGGCTGTCCGCCCGCCGCGTCGCCGTGCGCGTGGAGCTGCCGCCGCCGCCGGCCGCCCGCGCCTCCGCTGCCGCCAGGTGAGAGATTCCACTTTCTCCCACCAGCACCTGTGCTAACCTGTTCCTCAGCCCTGTTCCCCTCTGCTGCTTGGCGGGTTGTGGATTGGAGCAGGCCAGCGGCGTTGTTGAACGGCTGCCTCCAAGCGGTGCAGATCAGGCGGTTGACACCGCTGCTAGAAATGCCGCAAGGCTACATGCGGCACGGTACTGAGCATATACACCCAAATGACCAGCGTGTGAATCCTGCGGCTGCAGGGATTGTGAGCCAGGCGGCGCCGCCGCGGTGCTGCACCTGGATGAGGTGGTGTATGCCGGCGACGGCCATGACGTGGCAGCCACAGGCGGCCCTGCCGCCGACGCCGCCGACGCCGCCGCGCCTGGCGCCGCACTGCACAAATCCGTTACCTTCTCGGGCCTGACTGTGGACCTTGAGGCTCTCTCAAACGAGCCAGACGTGGACGCTTCGTTTGTGGCAGCCGGCGCCGCCGCGGGTGCGGCAGCGCCTGCACATGCGGCGCAGGCAGCAGACGGCGGCGGCGGCGACGGCGGCGGCTCTGACGGCATGTCACTCGCATCCCCTCGCGGCAGCGGCAGCAGCATCAGCGGCGCCGGCAGCGACAGTGCTGTCTCACTGTCCGATAGCGGTGCCTCTGAACCGCGGCACGCTGAAAGGACAGCCGTTATCTGCGGCGAGGGAGGAGCAGGCGTGTCGGGACAGCTGGACATGCTTCTCACATGGCCGGACCCTGCGATCGGGGGCGGCGGCGGCCCGCGTGCGGCGGCGCAGCTGTCGTTGCAGCCGCTACGGGTGCAGCTGCGGCAGCGCCACCTGCCGCTGCTCAGCAACGCGGCGACCACGCTTGCGGCGGTGCTGGGAAGCCGCTTCGAGGCGGCACCCACTGGGTGCGCTTTTCTTCTGTCTGTGTTGGCCGCTGCACAGAGCAGACGCAAAGTATCGAAGCTCAAGGCAGCTGTGTAAGTCGCCAAAACCAGCAAACTGACAGGGTTAGCTCGTGTGTATGTGACAACGACCTGGAGGATGGTGTCGACCGGGCAGAGGGCACTGACAACATTCCCGTGTTGCAGCAGCCCCAGCGCGGCCGCGGACCCGCCGCCAGCCGGCCAGCGCTCCTTCCTGGAAGGCATGCTGCTGCCCGACTTCGGAGGCCTGGTGGCCGACACGCTCGCGGGCAGCGTCGCCTGGGGCGGAGCCTCCGCCGCCGCAACCGGCGGCCCGGATGTGGCGCTGGGCACGGCGTCGGCAGCGTACTTTGACGCGGACTCGGTGTTCGGCTCGCTGCGGGACAGCTTCTCCAATACGGTGCGGCACCGCTCAAAGTGTTCCATGCCGCAAGCTCAAGCGTGCAAGCTGTTGTGGTGAGTGGCTGGTGCACCACCCTTGCGCCACAGGGCTGCCTGCGCAGGCCTCATTCTGCGGGCGAGCGGTTGCGACAGCTGCAGCAGCATACAGCTCGTGCTGATGCACGTGCGTCATGCATGATCCACCAGTCTCCGGCCCTGGGTGTGATGCCTGGTTTTTGCACCCTTGCAGTTCTGGTCCACCTCTGCATCGCTGCACGGCCTGGCCGGCGGCGAGGCCGGCTGCGGGGCGCCGCGGCCGGGCCTCGCCTGGGACCTGCGCGCCGCGGCCGCAGGCCTGGCGCTGGTGCTCTGGTACCCTCCCACGGCGGCGGTGGCTGCCGCCGCCGCGTGCGCCGTTCGCGCGCCGGCTGCTTCTGGACCACAGGAAGGCGCTGCACCGCAGCGGCAGCAGGAAGGCGCTTCACCGCAGCGGCAGCGGCAGCAGCCCTGCGGGCAGCAGCAGGGCGGTGCGGACAGCGTTTCCGATGGCGCCGCTGCAGACGCCTTTCAGCAGCCGCGCGACTCGATGCTGCAGGGTGGGGAGTCGTTTATGTCCGCGGCGTCGCAGCTGCGCTGGTCTGGCGCCGGCTCCCCTGCGGCGGCGTCCGGCGGCGGCGGCGGGACCGCCGGCGAGTCTCAGCACGCCGCTCCGTCCTCCCCTGCGCTGCCAGTGGGCGGCAGCAGCGGCTCTCGGGGTTTGGATCCATCAGCGGCAGCGCTTGTTGGCGGCGCCAGCGGCTCGACGACGGCCGGCGAGGAGTCGTTAGGCGACAGAGATTTTGGTCGGCTGGAGCTGGAGTGCACCGACGTTGTCGTCGACGCCAGCAGCGGCGGCAGCGGCGGCGGCAGCGGCGGCGGCAGCGCCGTCACAGCGGTCGCGCGGCTGTATGCGCTGTCTGCGCTCGAGTACCTGCCCACGGACGATGCAGGGTGAGCTCCTGGCTGCAGAGCATCCCTCTTGCAGATGCAAGTTTCGTGATGTCGAGGGTGCTGCTGTCAATCGACACACGACACAGAAGCTTTACTCTGCTGACGAGACCTGCGGGCGCTGCCGCCTGCAGGTCATGTCGAACCGGATGCCAATGCAAGAAGCTTTCATGCATGCTTAAATGCACGACCTGAATGCCTCCAGGCAGCATGCTGAGGCTTGCCTTCGGCACTTTGTGCACAGAGCGAGGGGCAGCCAGCCACCCGAGGCGGCGGCGGAGGTTCTGCGGGCGCTGCCGCCGCTGCCAGGCACCGCGAGGCCAGCGCCCTACTTCCTGCCGCCGCAGCCGCCCGGCAGCAGCCGTGACGGCTCGCCACGGCGCACTCCCCACCTCGTGCAGGTGCGACTACAACATCCTGGCGCAGACGATTATATCATCCTGAGGCCCACCAGGCCCATCTGTGACCCTGGTCGAGACCGGCGTGGCGTGAGACGCCTACCCGAGCATGCTACCAGAGCGTGCCGTCCTGCTGCCGCAGGTGTGCCCCGTGTTGAGCTGCGTCGGCGGCCCGCGCTCGGAGGGTGGCCGCCCCTCGGCGACGCTGCGCCTGCGACTGGGCGGCGGCGCGCCCGCTGCTTTGCCTGCCAAGCAGGCGCCCTCCACCGCGACCCAGCAGAGGCGCTCTGGCACCGGTGCCGCCGCCGCAGGAATCCGGCCGGTGGATGGCGGGGACGGCAGCGACGGCCATCCGGCAGCGGAGGTCGGCCTGCGGGCCGTCACCCTGTGGCTGGGCCTGCCGCTGCTCGCACGGCTGGAGGCGTTTGCTGAGCCGCTGCTGCTGGCGGCCGCCGATGCGGCGGCGGCTGCGCAACCGGGCGACGGGGACGACGGGCGGAGTGGATGCCGGAACGGGGGCCGTGATGGCGGCCAGGGCAATGGCCAGAAGGCTGTGTCCTTCGAGGCGCCCGGGCGGCGGAATTCCAGCGTGCGCAGCGCGGTGGCGGCAGCCATCGACTCCATCCTCGATGACCTGCAGGTGTTTTCGGGGGGTGTACATTGCCGCTGACTGGCATATTGTAGGACGCTGTCGCCGGTATTCATGCACGCATTTGACGCTCCCATTTCCGCGTGTCACAGGCCGACTGCCCTGATTCTCGAAAGCAGCTGCTGCCCGCGAAGAGTAACAACGGAATCGTCAGATGGCTGAGGCTCAACGGCACTTTACAGCTCCCCTCCAACAGCACCCAGCCTGTTGCCCCACCTGATCCATCTCCCGACCCGCCCATCTCCTGGCTGCTGCAGGAGTTCGAGGCCGGCAAGTCGGCGGCCTCTGCCCCCGCGCCGCCGCGGCAACAGTTCACCGCCTTAGTGTCCGCCTCGCACATTTGCGCGGTGCTAGAGCTGCCCGGCAGCAACGGCGGCGGCGGCGGCGCCTTTGGGACAGGCGCAGTGCATGGGCATCGCCACCTGGCCGTTGACATCTTCCCGGTGAGCACACAAAAAAGCCAGACCTCTGTGAGAACTATTATCAGATCCGTCAAAGTTGGCAACTGACACAAATCATGACCCGCTGGAGGCAGCCCGCCAGCTTCACGAGGCAAAGCATGCACAAACGAACGATGCGCCCACTGACGGCAAATCGGTGTCAGGGGCCACATTCCAGAGCCTGTAGCAGGTATGTGTTCAGGTGTCACACGCGGAAGCCCCAGTGACTCGTGCGCTTTGGCGGACGACAGGTGCTTGTGCATGCAGGCGAATGGGCGCGCGGAGCAGGGCGGCGTGCCGGCTGCGCCGGTGGCGCCACTGCTGGTGGCGCGCTGCCGCTCCGGCGAGCGCGGCAGCGAGCTGGAGCTGGACTGTGCCGCGGCGCGCGCCACGGTGCATCTCCACAACCCAAAACCACACACTCCTACATACACCCCCCCCAASGCCCATTGACCCGCGGCATTTGTGCTGTCAGCATGCATGTATGTAGGTGCGCCTGCTTGCTTGTTTGGTGACCGGCTCATGGCGCATCCAAACCCAGTTCCGCAGGGACGAGGCAGCCGAACATCAGTGACCCGTGGGTGCTTTGCCGGTATGCAGTCCCTCACCGCATGCTGCTGACATCCATCGCATTCGCAGGCATACCTGGTGGGCGACCCCTTTGCGGTGGGCTCCGGCTGCGAGCGCCGCGGCGGCGCGCTGACCGCTAGCCGCGTGCTGGACGCGCATCAGCCGCCTGCGGTGCCMGGCGGCGGGCCGCGCGCCACGGCGGCGGCGCACGCGCTCACAGCAGAGGCCCGCTGGTCGCCGAGCGCCGTGGTGTGGTTCTGCGACAGTCCCCTGCTGTGCCCATACCGACATCGCACTGGCGGAGGCGCCGTGCTGCGGAGATGTTGGCAGCTGCCGGCGCTGAGGAAGGGCGCCGCGCGCATTAACAACTGCTGCCAACTATCTGAAGTATTGTTTGTGGAACGCTTCGGATGAACGCCAGGCAAAGCGAACTGCACTGGCCGAGGAGCTGCGCTGACTGTTGTGGTGTTTGGGATGCCAGATGACATAGGATACTTCAGGAAAGGTTCCCTGACTGCCCCTCAATGCTGCAGGCGCGCCCAGCGGATCTGGACGCCGCCTGGGCTTACGCTGGCAGGCACGCCGCCAGCAGCGGCGGCGGCGGCGGCGGCGCAACAGGCGCCGATTTGGACGGCGTCGGCTTCCGGGAGGCGGCGCTGGCGGCCGCGGGGGCATGCCTCCGAGTGCGCGCCCCGGCCGTCACTGCAGAGCTGTGCCAGGTGTGCGATTCGGGAGACACAATTGAATTTGAACTCTGTGTATCCTCCCTCAGTAGGCCCTGCAAGGGGACCCATGCCTGCAGCGATGCGCGGGGACTGCTGAGCGGCAATCCCCCTGGTTCGTGCGCCTTGTGGCTCTCCTGTGCCCCACAGGCTCCCCTGTGCCGACAGATTGCTGCACATTCTGCACACAGGCGGACTTGGCGGCACTGGCGGAGCTGGCGCGCGCGGCGGCGGCGTGGCGGGAGGGCGTCGCGGCCGCGGCGCGGGCGGCCGGCTGGCCGGTCGCGCCTGCCGGCCCGCAGGCCGCGCTGCTGCTGGACGCCGGGCTGGCGGCGGTGCTGCGCCCCCCGTCGCAGGCGCGCCATTCCTGTGTACATTGACGAGCACCGCTTGCATTCAATGGCACATGTGCAAACCGCCCCAGACGCGCTGGCTATGCTGACAGGCATCCTCGTCCGACGTCAGACTGCGGCAGTTCCGTAACACACCTGTGCTGCTGCCCACTGCCAACCAAAGCTGGCCACGCCGCCGCCGGCAGGGCGGGCTCACTCAGCCTGCTCGAGCCGCGGCGGCTCGTGGGGCATCCATGCATGCGGCGCTGTCATGCCCAATGTTGCCCGCCCACATCAGCCACGGCAAACCACCCGTCGGTGCGTCGAGCGCAGGAGGGCTCTGCGGCCGGCCGGGACGCTGCGGCATTCTCGCTGCATGCCGGCGAGCTGCGCCTCTTTGCCGTGTCGTGTCTCGGCGGCTCGCTCGACGCCTCGGCGGCGCTGCTGCAGGTGCGGGTTTAGGGTTTCCAGATCGGCGTCTCGCTTGCCACGCTGACGCCACTGGCCAGCTTTCATGCGCGGCGCCAGTCTGGCTGTGCAGTGTCTGCTCAACTGTATGCCTCAAGGCCGCAAAATGGAGATCCCCCCGCCGGGGGATGGTGCCGTGCTGCGACCATACGCCGTTTTCTTGCTGCAGGCCAATGGTGTGACGCTGCGCCAGGGGTGCGACAGTGGCAGCTCCGGCAGGTGCGCCCGGCGCCAGGCCAACGGTGCCAGCAGCAGCCGGGCCACGGGCAGCCAGGGCGGCGCAGCCGTCCGGGAGGCGACACAAGCAGGGGGAGCAGTGCTGCTGTCCTGCGGCAGCGACGCCGGCCTCGACCTCGTGCACGTGCAGCGGTGAACTCTGTTTCTGTCCTCTTCAGCTCCAGACTTGCTCTGGCATGGCCGTTCGGTCACGTTTTGATGTGCTTCGTCAGTACGCGGCACTTTCTCAGCACGCGGCATCATGCCGACGGCGCCATCCGACCACGCATCAGCGCATGGTCTGGGGCGCAGACTCCTCTGGTTGTGATGTGCCTTGTAGTCGTCATGCATTGCCCCTGGCGCCGCAGGCGCGCCGGCGGCGGTGCGTCCACAACTGCAGAGGCGGTTGCGTCCGTCGCTCTGCGCGGCGTCACGCTCGCCACAGACCCGCCGTCCGCTCGGGGAGCGCCAGGGGGCTGCGCGGATTCTGCAGCAGGCAGCAGCCGCAGGCAGGCGCCAGACGCCAGCAGCAACGACGGTGGCGGCGGCGTCGGCGCAGGGCCCCCGTCAGCGGACTGGATCGGGCGGCTGGCCGGCTTTTTTGCGGTTGGCGACGCACCGGCCCGGCCGCCGCCGCCGGCGGCCGGCCCAGAGCACCAGCCCGCCACCGCCTGGGCCGTCAGCCTGCAGGTTGGGGGCTTTCCTGTGCCTCCTTGTTTGTTGAGACGATTGTCGGCAAATTTGGTCGGACGAGTGCAGGCAGTGCAGCAGTGGCACCTGACGGCGCTCCTGCACAACAGCCGTGCCAGGCCGCATGTGTGGCTCCAACAGGTTCCCCTATTAAGAGTCAGTGCTGCCTACTTTGCTTCGGCTGTACGCTGCAGCCAGAGTCTGCGACAAACTTGCGACAAAAGCGACAACAATCACATGACAGGAGCGGCAATCACAATCTTGTCTGCATGCTGCAGGACTGTGCAGTGCGTCACGAGCCGCCGGCTCAGCCGCCTGACGATCTCTCGGGAGGCGGCGTCGCCACGGCGCTCCTGCTGGGCGGCGCCAGCTGGGCCACGGGGCCACCGCAGCAGCAGCAACAGCAGGCGCCTGATGCCGCCGCAGGGGCAGGGGATGGAGCCGCGAGGGCACGGCCAGTCGTGCTGCAGTCGCTCAGCCTGTGGGTCGCGCCTGCCGACGGTGAGGGCAGCTTGCTTTGTCACTTCTCCGCATGCGATGCTGGGTCGCTAGTACCACGGATGGCAGCATCTGGAACGACAAGATGGCACTGGGGGCGTGAATCGCTTGCCTCTTGGAATACACGCTGGCACCTAACCATCTGCGACCACATTGTTCGTGCCTGGGTTCACCTGCGTACACGCCAGCCTTGCTGCAAGGCTGGACCAGGGATTGATTGCGAGATTGTCAATACCCTGCAGAGCGAGGTGGCGGCTGGGGGCCGTGCGACGTGGCAGACCTGCCAGCGATGCAGCTGCCAGCAGCCGGCTACCACTGTGTCGCCCAGGAGACTGAGCTGCGCATCTTCGTGTGCGCGCCTGGCGAGCACGAGTCAGGTGACTCCCTGTCTCCCGACCCTGTCGGACCCTGCACAGCGGTCATTGCTTGCGAGCCGTATGAAACACAATGCTCGTGGCTGTCTCTGTCTCGTGACACGTGGCCTCTGTCGTGCTGCTGCGCAGTTTGTGTTTGCTGTGTGAGTACACAGGCGGCTTGGTAGCGCAGTTGTGCGCCAGAGCACTGAGCAGGCTCCCTCCGGGCGTGCAGGGCTGCTCGACGTCACCGTCAGTAACAGCCGCCTGGTCAGCAACCTGAGCCGCGAGGGGCTGCAGTGCCTTGCCCGGCTGGCCCGGCAGTGCACTCCGCTGCCGCCGCAGCCTGCGCTGCACAGCGGCACGGAGCCGCCACCATCTGGCAGTAAGCGGCACCGGGAGCCCGCAGCGGCAGCGGAAGCGCAGGAGCAATGGATGAAAGACGAGGTCCAGGATATTGCGCAGAGGTGCTGAACCCTGTCGACACAAATAGGAGTGCCTGCGGTACGGCTGTAAAGGAGCTCAAGCCTGAGCGGGCAGCGATGTCACGCACAGAGCTTCTGGCGGTTTCAAGATGCCGCTGCCAGGTTCGGCTCGAGGTTGTGCCTGGTTTTGCCTGCAGCGAGGGCCTGCTGGAGGCGTCGGTGTTCCTCGGCGGCGGCTGGCTCGATGGCGGCGGCGGCGGCGGCGGCGGCGACGGCGGCGGCGGCGGCAGCGCAGACCCCGACTTGCCGAGTGCTGACGGCTCGCACCTCTTGGCGCCGTTGGCCGGGGCGGGCTACCTGTCGCAGGCTGCGCCGTCGCCGCACTCTGGCACGCCGGACAGAGGCAGCACTTGCGGTGACAGCAAGGCGTCCGGCGAGGGTTTGGGGTTTAGGGATGAGGCGCCGCCCGGCCTCATCGAGGGCTTCCTGGACTGCTCCGCGCTGCTGGACCGGGACGGCGGCGCCCGCGGCAGCCCGCGGCCAGGCGGCGGCGCGGCGTCTCCAGCCGGTGGAGAGGGCGCCACCGCGGCGTCTCCAGCGGGTGGAGACGCCTACGAGGCGGAGGTGCTGGAGTGGGAGGAGCGCGGCATCTGGTACACGCCGCCAGACGCCGAGCTGGACGTCGAAGGTGCAGATTTATTATCCCGTACAGAATCTGAAAGGATCACCTGCCCTGCTGTGGAAAGCGTACTGTAGCCGTAACCGTAGACTGCCTGCTATGTGTGCACGATGCTGGAGTCTTGGAACGCCGCCAGACGCTGAGCTGGCGTCGAAGGTGTGGACGTCTGAACTTAACGTCTGAACATTGTGTTTATTGTGTTTAAAGTGAGCGGGAAGTGCGACTATCCAGTGCAGGCAGACGCTCCTCTGACCTGGCACTCTCTAAGCTAGCTGCCAGGCAACAACCGAGTTGGACATCGGAAGCCATTTCCGCTCCTGGCCCATCAGCACATGTCCGTCTTCACAGTCAAAGCTGCAGCAAACATGATGCACTCTGCAGTCCTGCGTGAGTGACTCGTCTATGGCTGCGTTGTGTGAGCTGCGCCTGTCCAGGGCATTGCTCCCGGCGCCGTGGTCGATGTGCCAACGATGGCGCACTGGTCTCTGCGAAATGCGCCCGCGCATGTTGCCTACCCTCTTACGGCTGCCTGTCCGAGGTGCACGAGGACTATCTCAAATGTGGCGAGAATGCCACAAACTGTTCTCCGACAATTCGGTCCCTGAGACACACGCCTGCCCGCACTGCAGGCGGCGCGCCGGAGGTGCACGAAGACTATGTGGTGGTTCCCGGTGCCGATGACGCATCGTTGCCGGGCAGCAGTGGCGGCGGCGCCCGCCGCGGCGCGCTCGCGGAGCCGCCGCCGGGCGCCTTCCCGCCGCCGGCCGCGCGCCTGACGCTGCGCAACTTCAATGTGCGGCTTCATGCTGCCTCGGTCCACGTTGCCTGTCCCCCAAGCGTTACTGGCATGCCTCTGCGCAATGCCAGGGGATGGGCACCTTTCCCAGTGTCTGTGTTCAGAGACATGCCTCATGCGACAGCCTCACTGGTGTCTAGCCACACTGCAGCGAGCCCTAGCAGGCACATTGCCGAGATACACCGCTCCGGCAGCAGCTCTGCAGTGCGCCGCTCACAGACGACTCAGTGACTTTCACTCTCGAGCGCCCATCCCTCCTCTGTCCAGGTCCTTGTGGCACTGTGCGCGGACCCAGAGGAGCCGGAAGCCGCAGCTACTTCTGCCGCTTCCAGCACCCGCCGCGGCGGCCGCGGCGCCGCCGTGCCCCAGCCGCCCGGCCGGCACCGAGGCGGTGGCGCCCGCCGCGTGGAGGCGGAGCTGTCGGGGCTGGCCGTGCGGGCGGAGCGCTATGGGGAGGGCGACAGCCACGCATGGCGGCTGGCCGTGTCGGTGCACGACCTGGAGGTGCGGCGCTTGTTGAATTTCGGGTCCGATGGAAATGACCCTCACGAAGCTTCCAGCACCGACCCTCGGAACGGTGTCCGGACTGGAGGATTTAGGGTTGAGGGAGGGCGGGCTGCGGGGCCTGTGCGGACGGATGCGGGTTTCGTGGTTGTATTGTGCCGCCGCACAGGCTGCTCGCCCACAGCAGCCAATGCAGACCCTGGGCCAGCCGCACATCACCGGTTCGGCAGCCTCGGCAGCCGGCAGGCCGACAGACCCTCCACCCATGCTGACGGCGTGCGGCGCCGCGGGAGCCGCCATTTCTCTGCTGCTGGTGGGGCCTGCCTGATGCTCGCCTGTCCGACACGGACAACCCTTGAGCTGGGGCGTGCCTCCACCCTACCCTAAACCCTACCCGCCCGCTGCAGGTTCGCGACTGCTCGGTGGCGGCGTCGCAGCGTAGCCCGTGGCGCCGCATGCTAGGGCACCACGCCACGCTGCGCGCGCCGCGCGACCCTGCCGCCTGCATCTTCCAGGTTCCTGCTTGTTACATACATGCACATATCTGCTGGCATGCCCTTCTGTTTGTGGGTCGTGTGCCCTGCCCCCTGCCTGCGGAATGCAGCGTCAGCCGTGTTCCCTGTGTGGGTGGTGTGTCGCTGTGCGCTGCGCGCCACAGCGCTGGCGCCCTCCCATGTCGCCCGCGCGCCACGCGTGCCACTGCAGGCTGCCGCTGCCATTCGCACAATGACATTGCTTTTCCAAAGCTCACGTGTCCTCCTCCCGCCGCACGCAGGCGGAGGTGGCGGCTGCGGTGCCGGAGGCGGGCGCCTTTGAGGAGCTCGAGCTGTCGCTCGACCTGCTGCCGCTGCGGGTGAGGCTGCCGTGCCGCCTGAGGCAGCGTTGTCGAGGCGGCCTGCCGAAACTGCTGGCGCACTGCTGGCTTGCCATGCTGCTTCTGAGAGCGTCTGTTCCTGCGTGCCATGCACGATGCATCCAAGGAAACAGTCTTCTTCCATTGCTCCTGGATGTATCAAGCATGCTGCTGTGCTGGCGCGACCTGTCTTGTTCTCTTTCCGTTTCAAACACCACATGTATGCCTCCCCGATGCAACATCATCTCTAGAGTGCACCTTGTCTGGCCGCAAGTGCACCTTCACAGCACTTCCCAAGCCGTGTTACTTACCGAGCTTTCTTTGTACCATCCCAGCCATCCCAGCTTTCACACCCCGCTTGCCTCCACAGGTGCTGCCAGGGCACCTATCGGCACTCTTTACCGGCTTCCGCTGCATGTCCCACTGTAAGATGTTCTGCGCACAGGTGCGGCTGGACCAGGGGACCTGCCTCTTCCTGGCAGCCTTCCTGGCGCCGGCGGCCGACGAGGCACCGGTGCTGGTGTCAGCGCCCGGCGCCTCTGACGAGGAGTCCGACTCTGTAGCGGCGGCGGCAGCGGTCGACGCAGGTGTGCTCGCCCTCCTTTCACCAGTTCATCGATATTTCGTGCCACAATGCTGAGCTCGCAATGAGCCGCAAAAGTTCGTGATCCAGCGACCGTGAGCATGCCTGGCGCCGCGATCCGTGACAACACGGACTTGAACGCGTATCAGGTCGCTCGTGCGACCCAAGCCAGACCAACGGGCGAAGGAACTTCGGTCGTAAGTCTCAGACGACGGTCGTCCCTCACTGCGATGCGTGCCCGTGGCCCAGGCCCCATGTTCAGGAGGGTCACAGTCGGCGGCTGGGCCGTGACGGTGGACTACAAACCCCGCCGTGTGGACCTGAGCGCCCTGCGCGCCGGCGCGCTCGTCGAGGTGTGTAGTTCCATCCCTTTGCTGCTAGCATCTGCGCACGAAACGTGCATGGCTGGCCTTGCGCCTGACAGGCGCGCCGGTCGAGGTGTGTTGCCCCAGCGGCACGCGCGTGCTGTTTCATCAGGATGCTGCCGGCGTGCTGCTGTGGCGCCGCCCCAGTATGGTGCTTTGCACGCTGAGGACTGCGGAGGCTTGGCACTGTTTTGATGTTGCGCCGGCGCGGGCAGCAGGGCAGCATGGCGCCGGCCGCAGTCTGGCTCGTGACTACAGGACCTGATCTGGGAGGCCGTCGCGTACAGTGCGATGTCGCTGACAGTGCACGGGTTTCACGTCTACAGGTGCTCAATCTGGTGCCGTGGGGCGGCGTGGCGCTGCGGCTGCCGCGGGTCGCGCTGTCCGACGCCAATGGCTGGCCCGCAGTGGGGCAGGGCGTCGCCGCCGCTTACATCTCTGACATCACCACACACCAGGTGCCGCGGCTCGGAGGAACTGCAACGCCGGCGCCTGCGCAGCGCCGGCGTGAGCCGCTGGCTGCCGCAAGCTCCGTCCGTCCGGGTTCTGGTGCCGATGTAGAGCGCAACCTTGCAAGCTCTTTGAAGCAATCACTACAGCCACTGCTTGTCCACCCTCGCCGCACCCTGATTCCCTCTGCTGTGTCCGTGCCCGCCAGGCGCACAGGTTCGTCACTGGCGTCGCGCCCATTGCGGCGCTGGTGCGCCTGGGCACCGCCGCCGCGCCGCTCGCCGCCATCCCCTCGGGTGCGCCCCGCTGTCGGCTTCCTGCTTCCAGCCCTGCTGCCTTCTCTTGCGTGGCCTTGTTTGTGGCGGGAAGGTCCGTGCAGCGCAGCTCGCAGCCTGCCTGGTGCCGCCAACACGTGGCCTGGGAAGAGGCGCGGCGCTGGCCCTGCCCCAAGGCCGGCGCCTGCATCTGCTGTGTGCGTGCGAGCTGTAGAGCCTGGCCTCCTCTGTTGTTTGGTCGCGCGAGCACCAGCGTTCGCGCGCAGTCGGGTGTCGTTCGCGCGTGCAGGTCGGCTGGCGGCGGCGCAGAGGCGGGGCDCGCACCGCTCGCCGCGCGACCGGCAGTCTGCTGGCCGCTCCACCCCCACCTGTGAGCCCTGGAGACACCCTGCAGCAGCGAAGGGTTTGATCGACGCCCTAGCCATCAAGCTGTGCCCTGCTGCGAATACATGCGGCCAGACGCAGACCCTCAGCGGCAGCGAATTGCGATCAAGCCCTGACGCTGACGCGCCCCACAGGCACGCCGCGGGGCGACCGCACGCCTAGGAACGGCGGCGGCGGCGGCGGCGGCAACAACCAGCATCCGGCGGACGCAGTGCCTCTGGAGCGGCAGCTGCGGCGCGGGCTCACGGCGCTGGCGCGCGCGGTCGCGCTGGAGGCTCTGGGCTTGTCCGCCACCGTCGCCGGCGGCGCGCAGGCCGTGCTGCAGGCGAGGCTGCGTTTCTCGTTGAGTGGGCCAGCGCGGCGGTGGCGGCCGCTTCACATCGCTTGCGCAGCAGCTATCTGGTGCAGGGTTGAGGGTTCAGACTCTGGCTGCCCGGCGCGTGCCGGCCGCGTCTCAGGCAGCAGCACCTGGATGGTCGTGAAGGCATGTGGCGTCCACCGGGTCTCCGACCAACCATCGGGTGGCCAGGGGCCAGCAGGGCCACGCCTCGGTATTCCCATGCGGAACTGCCGGCGGGGCATCGGCTATTCCTGAGCAAGTACAGCCTGCGTGGTGTCCCCACACCACCCGTGAACATTTTAGGGTTTGTGGGCTGCAGGGCCACGCCTCTTCGACCTATGCGGAGCAGCCGGCCGGCGTGGGCGAGGGGCTGCGCCAGGCGGGCGCGCGGCTGCAGGGCGGCTTTGGCGCCGCCGCGCATGCAGTGCTCCTCGCGCCGGCGGCCTCCGTGCGATCCGGCGACGCCTCCCTCGGCGCGGTGAGGATGGCTGCGGCAGAAAGCCGTGCTCTGGACCTGCCCCTGTGACCCGCGTCCGGTCTTTCTGCCCCATGCATGGCGCCCCCAGCATGCCGCTGGGTGTGCCCAGGGGTGCCCTTGCACCTTCTTCCGAGGCCGGTGCTGTTTGTGTCAGGCGCGTCGCCGCTGCCTGGCCCCATGGACGGTCACGCAGTGCGGCGTGTGGCGCCCCGGCAGCGCTGCCGGCGCGTTCCCCTGCTGGCGCGTTCCCCTGCGGTCGCTGGCCCACAATCTGACGGCCGCAGCGCTGTGCAGAGTAAGCGTTTGGCTCACCAAGTATCATGTCACATGACACTGGACAGGCGATAGCGCGGGGGGTGCGGGCGCTGCCAGGCGCTGCCGCGGCGCCGGCGGAGGCGCTCGCGGGCGCGGTGCGGGCATTGGCGCTGGGCACCCGCAATGGCATCGACCCGGAGCGCTACGCGCAACGCCGCCTGGACCGCGGGATGTGATGTACTATTCTGCGCCTCGCATAAAAGGCGGTGCCGACGGCGAAGGCGGGCGGCTGCGAGATCAATGGCGGTGGCGTGGCGGCGGCGGCAGCTTTGGAGGCTTGCAAGGCCGTCACAAACGCCTTGCCGCCTCGCTGCAAAGGGCAAGTGGTGCTCAGCCGCAGGTGTGCCGATGCCACCTGATGCCGGCAGTGTCTGCGGCGCTGCCCGAGCTCAATGCCCCCTGCAGCAGACTGCGCGAAGCGCAACCTCCGTCGATCGCCAAGGGGGACAGCTTCTAATTCCCCCCTGGAATGAGCGGCCAGGGATGCGTTCATTGCCTCTGCGCTGGCTGGCACAGTAGGCAATAAGAGGCATGTCATTGTTTCTCGAGCCTCGAGCTGGTGGGTTGTAGCGAGTACCGGGTACCTACTAAAAAACTCGAATGTATTAGTCTGTAGATTATGGGTGCGTGCATAACGCCAGCAGCTAGTGCGGCCATTCACAGAATTGAGCAAGTCGGCCTCCTGTACTCTTTAGTCTCGGTTGTAAGGGTTGTAGACATGCAACTGTAATTGTGTACAGGTGTCCATCCGGTCTTCCATGTGAGGCACCGCCAGAAGGCTGCTGGATCAAGGTCACTCACATTTGCATGGGCATAGAATTCGCGTGGGCATACGCCCACAGAGCACGACAGACGTTCCTTCCGATGTTCCTTGTGAATTTCCGTCCAGCAACTTCAGTGTTTGCCACCTGCCTGCACGAGTACCCTTCCTGGCTACGCACTCGCAGGATGGACGGATGACCAAGGCAACGGCCTCACGTGGCGGCGGCGTGGGCAGCCCTTGATGCAGAACCGCGGAAACGGAGCACACTCTAATTCCTACATCACGAAGGACACTCTAATTCCTACATCCCTAACTGAATCAGTCGTAGGGCGACGGGGGCGCAAGGGCGATGAGGTTGAAGTTGATGTCGCCGCCGGCAGTCTCCATGAACTTCTTCACCACCGCCACTGAGTCCTGCACGCGAGCACGGCTCACGCTTCAGAAACCAGCTGTTTGAATTGGTTCCGCCTGGAGCCAGAAGACCTCGAGCAGAGGCCGGCAGATGTGCCGCAGCATTCTCGGCGGCATCCCAAGCGCAGTGCCACTGCCAAGCGGACGACAACTGCAGAGCACGGGTCGCCCAGCACTGCTGCATGGCCACGAAGCACGTCCCCAGGGGCCGAGAACGAGTCCTGGGCAGGCGCTCGCCTGCAGCAGCGTGTCTCGTGAGGTGGGCCCGTGCGGTACGGGGCCGCTCTTGCGGCCGTCCAGCTCCCACAGCCGTCCCTCGCGCTCCACCAGCGCCACAAAGTGGAGCGCCACCACCTCGTCTGGCTCCGGCGGCTTCGTCTGCCCCTCGTTTGCCGCCGCCTGCCGCGTCGGCGGTGTCACGGTTCAGGCTGTCTGGCGGACGGGCAATGCAAGGCGTCACAAAGTGCAGCGCTCCCCCTCGTCGGGTTCCGGAAACTTCGTCTGCCCCTCGTTTGCTGCAGCCAAGAAGCAGCGTCAGTAGCCCCTCGTCAGCCGCCGTCTTGTGGGCGCATATCCTGAGAATCAGATATGGGAATGAGAGGCTCCATCGGGTCGGTGGACCTGCAGAGGCCCCCGCCGACATTGTCTGCCCCTCGTCGGCTGCTGCCTGCAGTTTCAGGTGCGCCTGGCAGTTGCCGGGTGTCAGCGATGTGACAATGCGCAGCGATGACTTTGGCTCCGGCCACTTCAGTTGCCCTCGTTGGCTGCCGCACGCAGGCGCTGGGAAGGGTCGTCGGCTAGTGCACGACATAGCCACGAGAAAGGGAGCAGCAAGCTGCCGCAACACAAGCAACCACGAAGCACACCAAATGCATGGATCACCGCTCTGCAAGCGGCCCAGCGCAAATATGCGGCGACTCCCACCGCTGCACTCACGGGCACACTGCCCAGATCAGCCGAGCAGCTGGGCAGTACCTTCTTTTGGCCTACTACAGCCCAGGGGTTATCGACAGCAGAACTAAATATCCAAGTCGGAGCTCATGTGTCGAGGCAGGTCAAGGCCGCACATCATGGGCGTCGTCGAGGGCGGGCGCATCCGACGGCGGGTGCTCCAGGAAGGAACCGCGCTGCGCCGGCGACATCGCCTCCGTGCGGCGGAAGAACTCTTCGAGCCAGGAGCCGGACTCTGCGCGTCAACCCACAGTGTGTCGAGCTGCAGGATTTCAGCTGGCATTGCCTGTGCGATATCGCCCTGTGGGGATGTGGTGTCGTCCTGCAGCAATGATGGCAGGATGCCAGGGCCTGGCTGCTGAATGGCGACATGTTTAGAGTGCCGCACCGACGTGCCGTGCTGCCTTTTGGGGGCCATCAGCAGCGCAGCTGATCACAGCGATGGCATCAGCGCGCACCTAGCTGCACTTCGCCGCGCGCATTGCCGAGCGCGTGCAGCAGCCCGATGGTGCCGCACGCGTTGCCGATTGTCTGCCGCATGAAGTACAGTCCTTGCGGCCCCGGAGCCCGACCGCCCGCCTTTGCTGCCTCTTCTTCCTGCGCAACCTTGGCCGCCTCCGCCTGTGGGGTCAATGGGAACAGC
Organism: Deuterostichococcus epilithicus; assembly: GCA_033439295.1. NCBI lineage: Eukaryota > Viridiplantae > Chlorophyta > Trebouxiophyceae > Prasiolales > Stichococcaceae > Deuterostichococcus > Deuterostichococcus epilithicus. Next base: position 1,447,950 of record JAVTLE010000004.1, on the reverse strand, counting down.
AGCAGCAGCGCCAGCACCGGCTGCTGCACCATCTGCAGCAGCTCCTGCATTGGGTGACGAAGCGCACGTCAGCCGTGTGGGCGTGGGCTGCTAATGCAGCGGCTGCGGCGGTGCTGGTGCGGTCACTGTCGCAAAATCTGCGACCGCCCTGCTATGCATGCGTGCGATGATTGGATGCAGGCCTGCGGTCAGCTGCCATGCTGCAACAGCGCTTGGTCGTGCAGGCCGCAAACCCCAATTGTATCCGGTGCCGCACATGATCAAGCTTGATGATCCGAGTTCGATCTGATTGACGCGAAATTGTGCGGGATTGCACTGGCGAGGGTGACGGAATGTTCATGGGCATCGAGAGATTCCGTGGCACTCACAGGGTCCAGGCCGAAGACGTCGCAAAAGCGATAATTACTGTCGGTGAATCCGATTCGACCCGCAAAGTCGTTCAAGACGGCCGGGTTGCTCTCCAGCGGAAGCCATTTCTTGCCCATGATGCCAAATTTGAGGCCACCAAGAAACAGAGGCGCTGCAAAGTGGGCAAGAAGCTTTCTGTCTCTCTCGATGCAAGGAGTCGCTTGCAACACGGAGGGTAGGTCGCAGCTGCAGAGTGCGTGATGCGTGAAGCCTCAAGAAGCTAAACAGCTTCACGATTATGCAAGTAAACCCTTCAGGCACCAAGGTACTGCTCCCAGTGCCCACTTGGCGCGACACTCCAGCATCTCGACTGTCGTGCTGGACCATTTCCTCGCTCCAGCCTGGTGGTCCGGATCCGTTTCGTTCCTTCGAGGGCTTGCCAGCGATCTTGTGGGACAGCACAGCACAGCAGCTGCAGACGCAGAGCACATGCGGACAACCACGGACAGTGTCAGCAGCCGCACATGCGCAGGGTAATCCATGGGTAAAACACCATTCCAGACAGGCCCAAGCCAAGCCCGGCATCCCCTGAGCCCGTTTCAGAACTGGCCGGCGGCGTAGGCCTGCTCCGACAGGAAGGTGGCCACCACAGTGCGGCCTGCAAAGCGGCGCCCGTGCATGGAGGTGCGCGCCGTCGAGGCGCCCGCCAGGTCCTCATACTCCACGATGACCTGTTGCAGGGGTTTAGGTTTGAGAATTTAGGCGCAGACGCAGCATGCTTGCTCCTGCAGAGCCCGTTGTCTGCCTCGATGCAACTGTCGTGTGTAAGGATGCTGGACAGGTGAGCTCTGAACAGGCAGAAAGCCGACCGAGCACGCGAATGCGCCTGCATTGGTGCGCCTCCTGTAACGTCCAAGGCAGCGTCTCCAGATGTTCCACGACATGCCATAGCAACGAGGCAGTGACAGTGTATGCGGGGGTCCACACCTTGCCGATGCCCGGGGGGTCGGGTGCGCCGCCCTGGCCGGGCCGCGGGATGATGACGTTGCGCACCTACACAACACGCCAGCAGCACGCCATCAGAGGCCGCAACCAGGGCATATGCCCAAGTCCAACGACTGGTCGTGCTGAACGCTGCTGCGCGCTGGCCGGTGGCGCATCAGGCAGTGCGACTGCGTGCGCTCAGGGCGAGAGGCAGTGCGGCTCCTCTGTGTGGAGGTTTTGCGGAACAGGAAAGGAGTGGACATGCGCACCGAGCCGTACTTGCCGCACTCATCACGCATGTCCTCCACGATTTCGTTGTACTCTCCCTCGTCCGCCAGCTCATCCTTCGTCACCGCCTCCAGCAGGCTGCATGCGCAGCAACAGATCGATCACGACAGCCGCTCAGAGCCAAAGGGAGTAGTTTGGGAGGCACGTGTGGTTGAAATGGTTGGTGGCTCCCTCATCCTCGGCACTCCTTTATCTCTCCAGCAGGCTGCAGCAGGGATGGAATGAAAGGCTTCACGACAAAGGGCTGGCAACGGGAATGAGCGACTTTCACTCGCCCAGCCCCGCACTCGTCACCACCGAAAGCGGGCTGGGCATGAAGACGGCCCTCGCAAGCAGAGGGACTCGGCTGGAAGGCCGTCATATGCCATGGGCACATGTGAGTCAAGGCTGCTCATGCGAGCAGTTGACAAGTTCTCCGAGCTGACCCTAAAGAGATGAGCATCAATGTGCAATGACGAAGGCTTGTCCAGGCTGCGGCATTCGCACCTGACGATGCGCGAGGGTGGCGCCTCCGGCATCGGCGGCGGCGCCGCGGGCATCGCCGCCGGCTGCATGCCCGTGTGCGCCGCCGCGCCATCCCGGTTATGCTGCGGTGAAAAACACATGCAGGTCCGTCAGAGCCCGGCCTTGCGCTGGCGGAGGCGCATGTCACTCTCAATCAGTGTCAGCCCGCGCCGGAGGCCATCAGCACGCACCATGCACTTCCGGGCGTTGCCGCAGCTGGAAGCCCAGCCGCAGACGTGTTGGCTGCGGGACCGCAGGCCCATGCAGGCGGCGTCCACGGGGCTCGATCGAGTTGCAATTCCGGACTGTCCACGACGCAGCTCTACACTCGGCTGGCAACTGCAGAGAGGTTTAGGGTTTAGGGATTACACGGCGCACCTCCGTTGCGCGGCGCACGGTCAGCGTTCGCTCTCCCATGCGCATGCCGTTGAGGCCGGCGCACGCTACGTCCGTGACCCCCGGGTCCAGGTACACCACGAAGCCGTAGCTGCGCAGCACCGCACAAGCCTGAACCCTGATATCGAGAGCATGCGCCAAGGGCCGCGTGTGGCAGGACCCGGGGCTGCAAGCCGCTGGAAAGGAGGGGGTACGTTCCTGCTGTGCCCCCGCAACAGCTGCCGCACAGGGCTGGCACGCGGTCGTCATCGCACGTCCCAGCGGGCCAGGGCACGGCCGCTGCCCAGCACAGCTCGCATGCGGGACTGCGCACCGGGGTCTGGGCGCATATGATCTGCCACACACGGCGTCACAGACTGGACGGCAGGTATGCGGCAGGATGTTCAGCCCAGGGACAGCGCCAACCCTTCTGTCTGACCCGACACGGGCTCCTTCACCGGGTCGAAGGCCCTGAGCGGGCCGAAGGTGGACAGGGGCTCCTCCAAGTGATTTGACAGAACAGCTATCCTATTCTGCAAGGAGCAGGCGCACCCCTTGGACTGGCCGGTCTCTCGGTCCTTGACCAGGTCGAAGGCCTTGAGGGGGCCGAAGGAGGACAGCAGCTCCCGGCACTGCTCCTCGTTGAGGTAGTAGGGCAGGCCGCCGACAAAGACGCGGTCCGCCGCGTCCATGCCGCCCGGCTGCCCCGTCAGCCCGCCGCCACCGCCGCCGGCCTGCAGCAAGAGAGTGGAAACTCTCGTGACCCGACTCTCTCGACGCCAGCGCTGTTCAGGATCCTGATGCTGGAGGTTGCGGCAGACGCCTGGCTGCTCTGTCAGCCCGCCGCCGCCGCCGCCGGCCTGCGCAAGCAGGTTCGAGCATCACGGTGACGGAGTCTTCACAGCGAAGGCTGGTAGCCTCGCTGCCCATAGGCCCGCCAGCCCGCCGGTACCGTGCCAGCCTGCGCCGGTCATGCAGGACGCGATGACAGAGGTTCTAACAAGCGGCCGGCTGCCCTGCCAGCCGGCCGCTGCCAACAGGCTGAGCGCACATGCCATACAGGCTACCAGAAAGCACGCAAGCGTCGAGCAGCGGTCAGTCCTGGCCTTGCATTGGCGAGCAGTTCGCCTGTTTGGGGCACGCTGACTGCATCTGTTCTGGCAGGCTGCCGGCGGATGGAGTGCATGCTGTGCAGGCGGGCAGGCGCTTGCACATGTCATCAGCTCCTCCACCGCGACGCCAGGCGCAGGGCTCCTGACCGGCGTCTTTGGGACGCCACACTGACATACTGCACAGAGAAGCAAGCTCGGCAGCCCGCTTGCCTGCAGGCCGATGGCGGCCAGGTTGAGGCCGGGGCTGGGGTTGGCGGGTCCCAGCGAGGTGGCGGCCGCCGGGTTGTAGTCGTTGGGCCGCCGCACGCGCACCGACACGCCCTCAAACATGATGCCGTCCAGTGCCATAGCGTTGGAAGTCTCTTCCACGGTGCGGAACTCCACGAACGCGAACTTCTTCTCGTAGTTGATGTACACGTTGACGACGCAGGGGCCTGCAGAGTTTAGGGTTTAGGGTTTCCCAGGGGGGGTCTGCGACACCTGCACACACGCGGCGCTGCCGCTGCCCTGTGTTGGTTTCCTTGCTTGCCCCTGCTGTAGTGGGGCGGGGCTGGTGTGTTCCCTGGTTCCCTGTCGCTGCGGCGCCCGTCGGGCATTCGGGGCTTGTGGTTATTCGGGCCGCCGCCGGCGTGTCACGCTGCTGTGAGCAGCCTGTGGCGCGTTGCCGCTGGGCGGTCTTGGCGAGCTACATCAGAAACAGGGCAGACACAAGAAGGCATCAATAGGATGTTGCAAGGGGACCTGTGTCTTGTATGCATGTGTGGGAGGGATCGTGAGTGGTTGACAGGCACGCATAAGATCACTGGCAACTTCACGCCGGCACCCTACTTGAAGTCAACAAGGTCATCTCATGGTCACCTGAAGCTGAGAGTTGGCTGTCGAGGTGGGAGGCTGAGCTCTAAGAGACAGAGAGCAGAACAGGGAGGAGAGCGCCTGGCATACCATTGCAGAATTGCTCACCGGGACCGGCCGTGGTGCCGCCGACGGCTGCTAGCGCGTTGCTCATGAAGGTCGCAATGTTCTGCTCGTTGGCGGTGGGCGGCAGGCCGCCAACATAGACGCGGCGCGCGTGCCGCGTCGCCTGCTGTGTCGGCGCCGCCAGCGCCGCAGCCGCGGCAGCGCCTGCGCACGAACCCAGGACTGCAGAACTCAGCGGCAGCTCGCACTGTGCTATGACACAGCAGCGATGCGAAACTGGACCCGTCCAGCTCCTGAAAGCCGCAACCATCCTGCTGCACAAACCCCTGCAAAGGCTGGGACACCATCCACAAAGGGCAGACCTCTCACATGCAACCAATAATATGCGCTGCTGAACGATGGTCATGGGAGGCTGAAACGCGCTGCAGCAATGGCCCGGAGATTGCAATTTTGCATTGCAGATCTCTCACCAGGTGGCCCAGCACTGAAGCCGGTCGGTGCGCCGCTGAAGCCCGTCGGCGCGCCGCTGAACCCGGTGGGCGCTGCCGGCGCCGCGCCGAAGCCAGTCGCGGCCACCGCCGCCATGCCGGGCACCGCCCCTGGCACCGCGCCAGCGACATCGCCGGTCACTGCGCCAGGGGCCACATCGAAGCCGGTCCCCTTGCGCTCACGCACCTGGTTTGCAGCAGCACATCTGTATTGGTACACCTCAGTCCTGCCTTCACAAGGTCCAGCCTGCACCTTTCAATGCGGCACAGCACTCAGCAGCAGCTCTACTGAAGTGTGCAGGATTTCGGGTTTAGGGAAGTGTGTAGTAAAGACAACCGTCGGCGCACCGGGCGGCGACGAGGCGGTGTTCCGCTTCGCGAACGCCTCCGCGAGCTCTTCCTGCAGGCACACGTGAGCATACATCAGTGGCCGCCTACCAGTTTTTTTGTCGCTGAGAGCCCAAGCGTGAGGAATTGTCGAGTCCTGCAGGCCGGTGCAGCTGTAGGGGACGTCTGCATGCGCAGTGCTTTGCGGTAGACGTGCCATTGTGACACGTATCTAGGCACGAGTCGTCACTGCCAGCGGCCTTCCGATTTAAAGATGAAAGGGCTCGTCTGCGAGCTCCATCGGCAATGCGCACTTGTGGTCACGGTCGCGGTCGCGAGAGCGGGAACGAGACCGCGAGCGCCGGCTGTGCTTGCTCTTGCTGCTGCTGCGATGGCGGCGGTCCTGCAGAGGTTGAACCAGTGCGAGGTCTGACTGATGGTAAGCAACACAAATCTTTGGTGCAAGGTGTGCAGACACCGCCCGGCAAGCATTGTGTCATATTGCGGCCGAACGCATGTCCAACGACTAGTGAAGGCGCAGAGAGCAGTCCATTGGCATGCATGACCAGCGACACCAGGATCAGCCGGCAAACAAGCAAGCAATACCGTGCAACATGCTGTGCTGGTCGAAGTCTCACAAGAAGAGCAAGCAACTTTTGAGCAGCAAGCTGGGAGCAAACGCACGTCGTCGTCGCGCCCCATGATCTTTTACGGCAGCACCACTCTCCAGCGGCCAGTTGTCGCCAGCGGCAGAGCGTCGCTGGCTCGCTGCCTTCCGGAACCCAGAGATCAGCTACTTGACGGGCTCCGTCGCGCAGGTCTGAGGAGGCAGAGCTATGTGATACGTCTTTTACAACTCCTGCAAGCGAGTGTTGCGACCTCCGACCTTTAACCCACGCCCCAGCGACGAAGCAGATCAAGCTGCCGCCCGGGCAAGTAAACTGCATACATCTTTTGAGGGCTTTGCCCGATCGCGCTGGTACTTGACATCTTCGGAGATCCACGTGATCCTCGCTGTCAGTCAGCTGCTGAGCAGGGTGGGCTTGGGTGTGGCATTCCAGCGATTGCAGACAGACAGCGGTCCGGTCCTCCAAAACAGGCTGCTGCTCGTCTGACAGGCAGCACAATAGCCGGTGGTCACGGCCGCAGGCCTGCGAATATTGGTGCCAAGCCATGGCACCGTCCGCTAAGAGTGAGCCTCCTCTCGATGCGCGCTGCGATGTGTATCGCGTATCAAGATGTCCACGTAATGCTGCCCCGAAAGAATTGGGGTGGTTTCACATGGATTGAGCCGCCACGTTATCGTGTCACACGAGGCCATCGCAGGGCCCCTGGCCGTTCAAACTGTCTGGGGAGCATGAAAGATTATACAGTCAAGCTTTGGCACCGGTCGCACCAACTCAGGGTACGTTGCAAGGCCGAAGGCCAGGCAGATGCCTCGACAGAGGCAGGTGGTACAAGGGCCTTGGGCTTGTGAAGCGGTCATCTGGGTGCCAGCGAACAATGTGCAAGCTGATTCGAAGCGCTCTGGAATGCGCCATGCATAGCGGAATTGCCGGAGTGCGGTGCTGCCGCCAGGAGCCTGGGGCCATCATTCACCACATGTGAACATGAAGCCGTGCAGTGCTTGCGAGGGTCGTACCTGGTCCTCTCGGACTCGTAGGATTATGCCAATATGGTAGCAGGCATGCCTTGGCATGCAAAGCCGGCGGCGGACTGCCACTTGACCAATTCGCGGCTCAGGCTGGCTGCTGTTCCACACCTACAGAAAAGGCGCTGCGGCGGGCGGCGCTCAGCGACCCGGGTATCTGCGACGACGAGAGCATCTCCGCGACGTCCGGCGCAACCGGCACAGTCAGCCTGGGCGACTGGGGCCTCGCGGATGTATCAGATACCTCGGACATGTCGCCGTTGGAGATTGCACTGGAGGCCCTATACGAAAAGAGGTGGGTGCTGCTGTGTGGATCATGGGGTCCTTACATCAGAACACCAGGCTGTCAGTGCAACAAACGATGGGGTAGTGGCACGTATGGAGGGTGCGGACCTGGGGCTAAAGGCTGTGCGCAGACGTAAGACTTGGGTCATGGCGCCGCAGCTGCTGCTACTGCGCATCTGAGACGCATTGATGACATGTTCGTGAGCGGCTTGCGTCACACCGCTGGAGCTGCAGCCTGGGCCCCGCGTTGCTTGGTCTTGGATTGGCGGAACAGCGCATGGCCGCAGCACCCTCTTTGCAGCACTATTACCATCACTTCAAACAAGAGCCGATCTGGTGTGCAGGGCCACCACGCGGGAGCTGGGCCTGGAGGCGCTCGCGGGCATCCTTGCATGCACCTATGCCTTTGATGAGGTCCATTCCAAGTGCGATCCTTGGCTGCATGCTGACCCTCTGCCCCCTGGGAGGTTGCCCCCGGAGTCCTGGTCACCTCTGTCCGCGGCTTTGCCCACTTGCACAGCCACCTGTCAACCCTAACTGGTGCCGCTGGGCTCTGGCTCAGCAGCAAATGCTTCCGCGATGCCGCAGCAGCGCCTGACCCCTCTGCTGCAGGAGCGACACACTGGCCAGCATGCTGCTGAGCAGCCTGCGGCGCGGCGGTGCTGAGGAGGCTGTGTTGGCGGCACGCTGCCTGGGCCTGCAGGCGGTCACGCTCGGCGCTGGCGACGAGTGCGAAGAGTGAGCAGCTCCATCAGCTGCCAAGCAGGGCTGGTTTCTGACAAGCAAACAACCACACCTGCGAAATAAGTGAACGATGCGACGGTCAATTCTAGGACAGCACGCCAGTGTGTGTCGTGGGTGCCTGCTGAACTGTGTAGCGCCGATGGTGCTGGACCTCGCTCAGGCGCAGCCGGCAGCAGGGGGCCCTCAAAGGCATTCTGCAGCTGTCTGCAGCCTCCACCCTGACCTGTGCCTCGAGTCCGATCTCAAACCCTACACCGTACCCCTGGTGCAGGCTGCTGGAGCGCGCGCAGCCGACGCTCGTCAAGGCGATGCGAGCGGGCAAGGCGCCTGCGGTGCGCGTGACGGCGGTCCAGGTGCTGTGCCTCATGGCCTTCGTCGGCAGCAACGACCCCGCGGCCATGGCGGACATCATGCAGACGCTGGAGGGGTTGCGATCAGCAGGTGGGCAAATGCGTATCCTGAACGACCCCTGCGCAAGATGTCAACCTGGTTGTGCGTGTGAGAGGGAGTCTGGGCGGGGCAATGAGACAGAGGTCCCACTGCAGCTGCCGCATCGGGCAATGCCTGGCGCCTTGCTGTGCCTTACTGTGGCCGGTTAGCCTGTAGCTGGCGTCAGCGCCGCTGTTTCAACCACACACATTCAACAGGTCATGACTGCGGCACCTTCGGCTTCCTGCAGCGCCGCCGGTCGCCACGGCAGCGCTGCGCGGCTGGTCGCTGCTGCTTTCCAAGCTGCCGCAGCCGCGGCCGGGCAGCGCCGCCTCCTCCTCGGCGACAGTGGAGGGCCAGCTGGCGGGCCTTGGCAAGGCGCTGCACGCGGATGACGTGGCGGTGCGGCAGGCGGCCGGTGAGGGCGCTGCGCTGCTCTACTCCCAGAGCGGCCTGGCGGCGGACCGCGACAGCCCTGGCGGCTCGGGGTGAGCTCTGCTTCCCTTTGTGCCCCTTCTGCGCAGGGCTCGTACCTGCACTCGTTTGTGATCTTGCCAGCACTCTGTGTGGCCAGGTGTCTGGCGCCATTTGGGCTCCCATCTACAGACATGCACAGACAGGCCACTGCAGGCTGCTGTGACAGAGGATTGGAGTGAGTGCGTGCTGCCGGAGGGCAGAGGCGCCTCCCGGAGTCCACAGTGAGGCTTCAGAGGAGAGGTTTTGTGCTCGTTTTGGTGCCGCTGCGTGAGCGGCCACTGTGTCCCCCTTGGCACAGGGTTTGCTGTGTTTTGGCACAGGGCGGCGACACCTGGGGATGTGACGCCCACCCGGGCCGTCGACGGCGAGGCGGTGGAGGCGGAGATGGGAGACGTCATGGCCCGCATGCGGGAGCTGGCCACGCACCGGGGAGACGCCGCGCGGCGCAGCAAGCGGGACCGGTCAGCGCTGAAAAGCACCTTCCGGGACCTGATCACCACTGTCGAGGTGGGGGCGCACGAGAAGGTTGAAAACTGTTCTGGGGATTTGGGGGTTTTCCCAGGGCTTGTTCACCACGGTGGATGTGGCGTCAAGGGTTCGGCCGGATGTTGGCGACCTGACGGTTTGCATCTTGCGACTGGGGTGCAAAGCATTGCTGCTTGGATGCTGCTGCATGCCGGCGGACCCTGCGACTTCTGCCGGCGTGAGGTTGTGCAGCAATGCCAGTGTGGCTTTGTGGGCGTGCTGGCGCAGCTGCACGGCAGCCCCAACATGCACAGGCCATTCCGGCGTCTGTAGAACGCTTCCACACTTCGGATGCATGACACCCGATATCGGTGGCTTCTATTCTGCAGGAGGGCACCGTTCCGAGGACGCAGGTGCGGCTCAACGGCGGCGACACGCTCACGGTCGACAGCCTCGCGGGCGTGGTGCAGCTCAATGCGCTGCGCTCCTTCCTGGCAGAGGGCTTCCAGCTGCACCTACAGGTGTGACTCGGTCACATTCTGCATGTCGTGCATCAATCGCTGCTGCGATCTGGTTGCGTCCTCGTCCATTTTGTCTCCAAGCGCGTCCCAGCATGTCTCACGCCGCACTCTTGGCTGGATAAGCACCCGTCCATTGCATCAGCTGTGGCTGCCAGTCGCGCAGGTGCGTGCACAGTCGGTGCATGGCATCGTGCTGGTGTCCTCCCTGGGCACCTTGCCTGTGACTGCTCCTCAAGGCGAATCCAGCTCCAAGCAGCCCGTCCTCCGCAATCGTAACACATCAAAACCCACTCTCCAACCACCAACCCACTTGGTCGTGCCGCGCAGGAGAACCCGCTGCTGCACCAGGTCTTCGGCTTCCAGCCGGCCTACACGTCGCCGGCAGACGCCGCCGAGGACCGACAGGCGGTGCGCGAGGCTCGGCGGGCGCTGCACTCCCCGAGCAGCGCGGCCGCCAAGGCTGCGACGCGGCAGCGGGGCAAGGCCCGCGCGGACTCCGCGCTGCGGAAGGGCGCGTCATATAGCAACCTAGAGGAGGGGGTGTGGTGATGCAGCGCCGGGTTCCCTCCTCCCCCTCTCCCGCTGCCCATGGCGCCGCTGGCCCGCGACCACGCCCCGCAGCGGCAGCCATGGCCGTGTGCAGCTGTGGGCCGCGGTAAGTACTGCGTTGTGTCCATCGCCTTTGCTAAGCATGCGGCGACCTGGCAGCCAGCATGGCGACTGAGAGTCGGGGACGCTGGCGACGGGTCATCGTGTGCATTCTGCGAAAATTTCGAACTCCGCGAGAGCAGGCACATCTGCCGGTCGGACAATGTTGCAGCGCTGCCACGGCTAGCCTTGGGCATCCGCTCTGGACCTCGTGCATGTCGGAATTGAGAAGAATGAGCTTGCAAGGAACAATCAGTGCAGGAGCGTCAGTGCGCTACCCTGCCCTTTTGTTAGGTACTTGAGTTGGCTGCGCGGGCAGGTACACAGTTTTGCACAGCTGATGCTGTATTCACCCCAGGATCGTGCCAACTGACCGGAAACCCAGCAGGGAGGGTCTCAGCTTGAGGAGGACTGTTTGAGGCCACTCGTCCGCGCGTGCGGCGGTCACTGCAAATGAGGTCGTGCCGTCACGAGCTGACTGCGGAACGACCTCCTGAACACTGCCATATGCAATTAGTACCGCGCCTCAGACCTGGTGACCGCGGCGGCAAGCCAGCTTCGAAGCTGGGTAGGTGCTCGCAATAGTCCAATGGAGGCCTAGTACACCTGCGAGAGCCGTTTCATTGAGCCCGCACCTCTTTCTAGCGTGCTGGCATGGTTTGGCAATTTTCGTTGCTGATGGCATTCGAGTTTCCGCTGCTGTTTAAATGGATTGAGGTGCTGGTGGGTGTGCACGGAGCAATGTCAGATGCATCAACAGGTGTCCAAGTGTAGCAGCAGAATATAGTTGAACTCGCAAGAATCGGCAGCCCTTCAAAACACGCTCGCTGCTGCAGCACGCCAGCCTAAGCAACACATGAAATGCCAGGATCAATGCAGCCCAGCTCCCGCGCAGCATCTTCGCTGCTGCCGCCGCGGCCGCACTCCCATCAGCTCGCGTCCCGCGTGGGGCTGCCGCTGCCAAAGGCGTTCGTAGCTGACGACAGGCGGTCGCGCAGCGAGCTGGTGAAGGCCGTCATGCCGCCGCTGCTGGCGGCGACAGTACCGCCGCCGCCACCGCCGCCTGCGTCCCGGTCTGCCACCTCCAGCTCAGCCTTGAGCAGGTCCATTTTCTCGGACATCTCCGCCTGCTTCTCCACTGCCCTGATGAGCGCCCGCTTGGTCTTCACATAGTCACCTGTGCCACACGAAGCGTATGGCGTCCAAACCAGCGTGCAGCCCGAACTGAAGATTGCAGGCATGCCCCACGCTGTGAACCCTGCTGCGGCGCCCTCGCGCCACGCGCGTCACATGGAGGGACCCACAGGTGGGTGTCAGGGCATGCACGGAATGCTGTTGCAGGCACCCTGCAGCCGGCGCGCGCCAATAGGAGAAGGCGCTGCACACACACGAGGCGTTGGAGACAGGACTGTGACAGGCCCTCCCGACCACCAGGGACCCAGCGGGCGGCGGCTCACTCTGCGTTTCGGCCATCTCCAGCTTGGAGCGCACGAGGTTCTCCATGAGGAGCTCGTTCTCCTCGCGCAGCCGCATCGCCTCCAGGTCCTCCTCCGACAGCCCCGCCACGTCGCCCCAGCCCCAGCGGCGGGAGGTGCCGCCCACGCCGCCGGCGGACAGCTTGACAGCGGCGCCGCCGCCGCCGCCGCCGGCATCCTCTGCCGACGGGGAGGCGCCACCCCCGGGCGAGGCCGGGGCCTCTCGCCGCGGCGTGCCGCCGTCCTCGCCTGCGCTCAGAGGACCGGACACTGCGACCAAAGCTCCAGGACGACGCCATGCGGCATGAGGACCGGCAGCGTCGCGCCGTGAGGCCTGCGGCCCAGATGTGGAGTCGGGCAGACGGCAGCGCAGCCGGGCAGCGCAGCACGGCAGCATTAAGACAGTCGAGTCAGCGGACCCAAGCAGTTCACCCGGCAGCCGGCCCCTCCCCCGCTTCAGATGTTTCAGGCGCGGTGCAGCTTGGCGCACAGATGCAGGGGCCTAGGGTTTAGAGCCCATGGACGCACCGGAAGCTGTGGAAGCGGTGTCTGCCGCTTCCAGGGTGGCGACCGCGGCGGGACCCAGTGCGGCGGACGCCGCCGCAAGCCGCTTCTCCAGTTTCCGCACCCGCTCGTCCGCCGCCTGCGGCACAGGCTCGAGGATGTCAACCCCAGACCCTGAAATGCTCAGCCGAACGCTGAAGTCGACCCAGGCGAGGCGCTCGTGATGGCACGGCCCTGGGGTTTAAATGTGCTGAACTGGGGCGCAGCAGCGGCGCGCCCAGGTGCTGCCGACATGCACACATGCCTCCCTCCTTGTGGTAGAGCATCAAGACAGCAGCCTAGCAGCGCTATGCAACCCAGCAGAAGCAGGGACGGGGGCCGCAGGCTTCCCGGGGGGGGACCTGGCGCTCGCGGTGGGCGGCCTGCAGCGCGGCCTGCGCCGCCTTGAGGCGCTCGTCGGTGTCGCGGGCGCGCTTGGCCGCCTCCTCCTCCTTCGCCCCCCGCTTCTCCGTCAGCTCCGCCAGCCGCCCCTGCATCGCGTCCAGCGCCTGCGACAAACAGTATACACGTCTGGTTGAAGGGTGTCAAGACGCCGAGGTTTTGAATGGCTCCTCCGTCAGCTCCGTCAGCTGCTCCTGCAATGCGTCCGGTCGCATGAGCCGATGTTTCAGAACACGTCCAGGGCTTGCGGCTGGGATGCCGAGGGCTGGACTGCCCACCGGTCGGCTCCGCGGGTCCTCCTCCGCGCCGTTCAGGTCGGGCAGCGGCCGGCGTGGTCGCCGGCTCGGACTCTGGGCTGCCGCGACAGACCTGAGCAGAGTGAAAAAGGCCACGCACCGTCTGGTCGGGCGGCGTGGTCGCGGCCGCCAGTGCGGCCGCCAGCTCGCTCTCCAGGTTGCCGCGGTCCTCCTCGGAGCGCTCAGCCGCGAGCGCCGCCTTGGACAGCTGCGCCTGCATCATCTCCAGCCGGCTGGCCAGCTCCGCGGCCTGCCACTTGAGGGCGCCCACATCCTCCGCCTGTGCGGGGGTCAGTTTCAGGTTTTCTTATTGGGCTGGGTTAAGGCCGCGCGAGACGCAGCCATCCCTCCCTTGGCGTGCTGGGCTGCCGAGCCATGTCTCCAGCCAGCCGGCTGGTGTGCCCATTGGCGGGGCGGCGATGATTCCTTCGTGGTTGCCGCCATTGGAGCCGGTCCACATCCCGCTGTTGGGTGTGCCGCCTGCACATGCCTGCGGATCCATTGGCCTCGATGGCACAGCTCGCAGGCGGCCTGTGCGAAAGAGGAGGCACACGAAGCAGTTTGAGGCGAGTTCAGCCGGAGGCGTCACCTCGACATGGTGGCTGTACAATCTGTACATGTTTTCACGGTCGTGCGCGCTGATGCCCGCCTCGCCACCAGCCTCGGTGTCTGCTGCCCTTCCGCTGCTGCTGCCGCCGCCGCCGCCGCCGCCGTGGGCCGCTGCCGCCGCGCCGGCGTCGCCGCCCAGCTGCGTCCACACAGCGTCCGCAGGCGCAGCAGCAGCAGGTCCAGAACCGGTGAACCCCGCTGCCGATGCGTCCGCTGCCACGCCGCCGGAGGCCGCCCCCTCGCGCAGCGACGGCGCTGCCGGGCTGTACCCGCCGCTCGCGCCCGCCGTGTCGCTGCCCTGAACAGCACGCATGAGTGGTCGCCATCAGGAATTGGCAAGCAAGCTGCCGATGTGCATGCAGCTGCGGCACCCTGATAGCAGAGTCGGAGCGGCCTGCCGGAGGCGAAACTGCAGGGGACAGGCGTGCTCAGTTTGCGTGTCAGTCCCCTTGACTGCACCCGCAGCTCATGTCAACATGAGGCGTGGGGCAGGAAGGCAGGCTGCTGCTGGGGCATTCGCAGAGCTGACGGTGTGTCTCGTGTCTTTTGGGATTGTAGGTGTAGCAGAGGGCGCACCGCCGGCCATGCGGCGCGGCGAGGAGAGCTGCTTGCACTGGAAGCCGCGCTGTCGGCCGCCAACCCGGGGACGCTGGACCGCCTCCCGCTCCTCTGCGCTGCACCGTCTGCGATGCAGTGGCACCGTCTTGGGTCTCAGTCACGAATGCGAGGCTGCCCGAGGCCTTGTGTGCTCCCAGACACAGGCGCAGGGTGGGGCCGGTAGGGGGAGCAGCACTGGGAGCAGCACTCGAGCCTGACAGCCGTGCCCAAGGAGTACCGTGACCCGGCCCAGTGAGGGATCTGGTGTGCTGCGAGGCTCCCGCCGCCCCTGAGCGGGAGCTTCTGCCCCTAGAATGCTGCAGGCCTGCACACGATGGCCTGCAGGACGCCTGCAGATGGTTGCAACTCGACACGAAACTAATATCTTTTTGCACACCTGGGGACTGGCCGCTGCCAGGGTGCTCGCCCATGGACGCCGCCCGGCCAACCTGGCCGTCTTCGGCGAGGCTGCCTGAGGAGCGGCGGGAGCCGCTGGCGACGCCGCCGCTGGCGCTGCGGCGCGGCGGCCGCCCCTCGCCCCAGTCAGGCGCGACAGCGTCCACACGCCCGACGCCCTGCTCCTCCAGGTCCTGCGATTTTTGGATATTATCTTTATTTCTTGATGCAGACGCTGGGGTGAGCATCCGGTTTCCGCGTGTGCAGGCCAGAACCGCCAGGGGGATAGTGCATCATCGCCTGGCATCGAGTCAGTGCGAATGCAGTGTGCGGCCGCTCCATGAGCTGCGTGCACACGGCACTGCCGCCAGTCACCACGCGTCCGAGCCTGGCTGCAGCACAGCTCGCCGCCGATGGACAGGCATCACATATTGGTTCTCGACACAGACGGCGCGGCCGGGTGCCCCTGCAGCGTTTAGGGGGTTGGGGGGTTTGGGACGCACCGCCATGACGGCCATGCCCCACTCTTGCGAGCCGGCGGCGCCGGAGGCCGAGGAGGCCAGCGGCGACGCCAGGGGCGGCCCGCCGCGCGAGATGCGGGTGCGCCCCGGCTGGAAGTGCGGCGCCCGGGGCGGCTGCGTGCCTGCAGAGAGCATGCGAGGAAGGGCTTCGAAGCGTTCTCCAACCTCGCGAAAGGCACCCGCCCGAGGCGAGGCAGGGCACCGTCACGAACACACCAGGGGGTTCATCGCGGCCAGGCCTGGGTTCAGCATACTGGGTGGCGTTTGGGTGGGTGCTGGCTGATGCCGGCATGCTGACATTGCTCATCATTGATCCGGCGTCACCCGCTTGGCTTGAAGTGCGTGCAAAACATTGCAGGAAGTTGCCTGCGTCGCACTTCGATCCAGCGGTGAGAGAGAGAGAGGCAGAAGGGAGAGGCTCGCACCGATGCCAGCCTTCTCCAGGCCCTGTATGGTAGCGCCGACCTCGGACGCCGGCGCCGGCGGCTCCGCAGGCGGTGCCGCCTCCAATGCCTCCTCGGCGGCCGCCGATGGCAGCCGGCTGTCGATCTTCTCGATCTCACTGACCGTGCTGCGGAAGGGGGACCGGTACGGCGACCTGCGCAGCCGACGCGTCGGTGCCTGGAAGCTTGGGATGACAGCTGGCACGGCTGAGCACCTAATCACGGCTGGGCTGGTTGTATCTGTGCCACTCTGCACGTTGCCTTGCCTTGCCCTGCTCCCATCCTGCGCCTGTCTGATGCGGCGGTGCCACCATCCGGACGCGTGCAGACGTCGATGCGCTGGAAACGCATCGGGGACTGCATCTCGCCCAACGAAAGCTGCGAAAGCCCTGGCGGCAGCGCACCGCTTGCCGTCGGAGGTGAACTCGCCGTCGTTGCGCCGCATGCGGATGCGCAGCTCGTGTGCCTCCTGTTGCGCTGCCACCTTGGCAGCATTTGCCGCCTCCACCTGTGGACATAAGCACCAGTGAATTTATGTGTCTGCGCCGTGTGGCTGCCTGTACTCGGCTCCTTAACTAGGACTTTCCGAGTCGTCCGACAGAGGGCGGGTCCCTTGGGCGCACAGCTTGAACTTTGTGGCAGAGGAAGCGGGCGCGGATGCTGTGGTGTGACGCTGGTTGAGCGGCACTCCTGAATGAGGATCGCAGAACGATCGACACCTGGCGCTGCAGCTCGACGGCGGCGGCCTCGAACTCGGCGGTGCGGTTGGTCTCCCTGTAGCGGATGTTCTCCAGGCGCAGCTTCTCAATGCGGTCCTGCAGTTTCTTCACCTGTGGCAGCGGGCGCAGCAGGGTGGCATGATATTCCCGCCGTGTGCCCGTTTCTCAGATGTTTGCATGGGGTCAGCCCAGCACGTGCTGTGCATGCCGGCCGAGGGCGGCGCCTCGGACTTGCCGGCGGCAGTCGCCCATGCGGCGGCTCTGACGCATCCTGTCACTCCTTGCCACGCAATGCACCGGCACAGTCTTGTGCTTCCACGCCCTGGAGGCATGAGGCTCCTCTGCACGCATGCCAGCTGCTGCAGCGGACGAGGGCAAACCGGACAGCGAGCGAGACGGGGTGCACTAGGGAACTGCAACAACTGCTGCGGCAGGCGGGTCTGGTTTGAGGAGGATTTTGGCTAAAGGGAACCACACCTCGATGGTCCAGTCGCGTGCCTCCATTTTGTACTTGCGCTCGCGGTCGGCCCAGGCTGACGGCGCCTTGAAGGTCTTGCTGAACACGATGTCGTTCAGCTCCTCCACCATCTGCGTCGCCCGCTCCTTCTCCTGCGGGGATGGTGCGGGGCACCATGAGCTTCACGCACCAGATTCTACGACATGATGAACGAGATGTAGCTCAAGTCATCAAGTCCAGACACCATCTGCGTCGCCAGGTCCTTCTCCTGCGGGGGTGGAGCGGCCAACGCCCGATCAGGCCTCGGGCCCCAGGTCTTCAGACGGTCCGCTGCGACCAGCCAGGTCACAATGGGTCATGCAGGCACCGGAGCTGCAAGGGCAGCTTGTGCATCCGAGGGCGCATTTCGGAGTGGGAGACGGGGGGTGGGGGGCACACTTCCCCCTAAACCCTGAGCCCGTTGTACTTTCTCTCACCTGGAGCGTCTGCTGCAAGTGCTGCTCCAGCACCGCGGTGTCTCGAAGCCCCTTCACCACCCGCACCAGCACCTGCGCCACATTTATACTCGACGTTCTGTTCTTTTTTGTTGATAACAGGAAGGCGAGCCAGCGTCGGGCGCGCACAACAGATGCTCTGGTGTCTGGTGCGCGGCAGGAAGGACTGGCGAGTCCTGGATGTGATGCCGCGATGCGCCGATGCTCCCAGTTCGGATGTGCGGCGTCTGGCGCAGCCCCCGTCCCTGCGCTGCCTTGCTTGCGCAGCCAACGCTGAAACTGCAAGCGCTGCCCCACAGGCAGCCCGGCGTGCACAGCGCGGCTTTTGTGTTCCCCAGCGGCGCCAACCCTGGATATCCCACTGCCCTGCTGATGGAGCATTACACCGCTGACAGAGCACCATTGCGCAGAGGGCCACCTGAATCCTGCCAGTTTGGGAAACCCCATTGGGAACCCCCCGATCATGCGCGCCTGGGCGTCAACGGTGCGTTTGTCGCCTTCCCCCGCCATGAGCGCCCCCGCCAGCTCCTCCCGCTCCCGCGCGCTCATCGGCGCATCGGAGCCCTCCAGCTGCAGCAGCGGCGAAACGGCCTCGGCGCCGCCGCCCGCCTTGAGCTGTGTCTTGAGCTCCCTCACCTGCACCGCCAGCGCTGCGGCGGAAGGGGAACATTGTGTCAGTGACACAGGGCATGATGACGACCAGCATGTGAGCCCGCCTGAGCAGCCGCTACTTGAGCTGCCTCGCCTGCACCGCCAGCGCTGCGGCAAGGCGGCGGTGGCGGAGCGTCAGAGGAATTGCGAGTCTGCGGGGATCGGCAGGTCGCGGCTTGTAGGGTTTCGAAGGCTTCGTGGGGGGCTCTCCGGGCCGCGCATGGCGGATACAGCAGCCCTGCAACCCTGGCTCTGGCCCGACATGGCACTGCTTAGGACAACTGCTTGCAAGCCAATCGGCGCCTTAGGATGCCCTGCAGAACCCTAAACCCTAAAACCAAGAACTCACCCGCTTTGTCGGCCTCGGCCTCCTTTGCACGGTCCTGCTCCCTCGACAGCGCCCACTCCGTGTCGGACAGCTTCTGCTGCAGCAGCTCGCGCTTGTAGGCGTCGCCGGCCACCCGCAGCTTCTCTGTTTCGTCTTGCGCCTGCTTCAGCTGCCTGCAGCGATTGCAACAGGCACGCAAGTTTCAGGTGCGTGGTTGGCCGGTTTCCGCTGCCGCTCGTACGCCAAAAGTCACCCGCAGCTTCCATTGTCTCGCTCTGTGCCTGCTGAAGCTGCCTGCAAGCATATTGAAGAGCTGGTGACTGGAGCAATCTGGCGCATTCCAGATTCCAGTCTCATTCCAGCCTTTCGCCAGCGCTTACTGGCGTCCCGGCTTCTCTGTCGTCTCCTGCACATGCTTCAACCACCTGCGGCGTGCGAGCGGCACACGAGATCCAGGCATGGTGCGCCTGCTTGCAGGAATCAGGCGTTGTGCGCCACAGCCAGCGATTGCAATGCTGTGCGGGTGATGCCGGGGCAGATGAGGCCGCTGCAGGACTGCCGGCTGCCAGGTGCCGGCTGACAGGCTGGGGCACAATGCCTCCGCGCCCGCTGCGGGCCAGCCTCGGCCCCACGCACTGCAGGCCAACAAACGCCCGCAGCCCCCGGCCATGCGCATGCTTTTCCCTCCATGCAGAATTCCGCGATCCGGAGTTCCCTGGGTATCTGGAGCTCCCTGCATTTCTGAGGAGAGACAATGGGCGCACTTGTCGAGCACCGCATCCTCCTGCTTGCGGCGCAGCTCCCGGTTCTCCGCTGCCAGCCGCTCCGCCTGCTGCAGCGCGTCGTTCAGCAGCGTCGCCATGCCCGACGCCTGCGCGGGGCGGCACGCAGGCCTCTCAGTCGGCCGGCGGTCCAGGTCGGGGCATGCATCCAGTGCAGAGATGCAGCATGAGATTGCCAACCCTCTCACCCACGTGTTCCCCCACTGCGCCAGCCTTTTCCAGGAGCTCAACTTCAGGTGCCTAATGATCGTCATGGCCAACAAGGACCATGATCAAGCCCACGAATCCCCCGGCCCGCCTTCCCTCCGCCCGCTCCTTCTGATGACTCGGCACACACGCTGCGCCCCACCTGGCTGAATGCGCGGTCGGCCTCGCCGCCGACGGAGTTGAAGGCCTCTCGCAGCGCGTCAGCATCCGTCTGTGGCAGCGCGACGCCCAGTCTCGCCACCAGACCGCCCAGCGCATTGAGCTTGGTGGCCAGCGCCTCATGCTCGGCGCCGGGCTCGTCACCGCCGCCGCCGGCCTGCTGGGAGCTCTCGCCAACGTCGGGGATACGCGCCGGCGAGCCATTGGCCAGGGCACCGCCGCCGGCCACGCGATCGCTGGGCCCTGCGGTGGAAGCTTGCGGTTCCTGCGCGGCCGAGGAACCCATGAGGTCCCGGCACGAGGCCATTGCAACCATGACACTTGGTGCGGGACAGCATCGTGGCTGACTGGCCATGACCTGCACCTCACAAGCTTTGGCACAGCACCTACAGGACTGGCAAGGATACGCACCGTCGCAGGTGTCTCGGCCTCTGCCATGTGCTAGTAAGTTCAGGGTGACGTCATTGCCGTATGGCACTGCTGTGGGTGGGGTGGGTCGATGCCAGCAACCCGCTGCCGGTACCCGCGCCAGCCTCCCCAGCCTTTCTGGGGGGAGAGGCCGCGCAATTCAGGTCGCGAAGAGCCGCCTCGGTCAGCAAAGCGTCAGTGGGCCTCAAGGAACGGCCTGCACAGGAGGAGTGAGGTTGGCAAATCGGATGGATTGCCAGGTGCACAACCCCTGGCAAAGGCGACTAATTCGATGCAGCACTCCATTTGTACTTGCATGGTGATGCCAGTAACGTTACAGGGTCTTGATTATAGCAGAGCAGCTGCGCAAAACCTCTGCAGGACGGATGCACTACAATCTGCATCCTGCTTCAGAGGACGCCTGCCTCGCGGGTAGACGCACCCAAAGCAGCACAAGCAGCACCAGGCACAGTTTGAACACGGGGCAAGATGGAAGCACACCAGCAGCGGCCAGGGCCCTGCCGGCCTAACCGTGGGGAGGTGTGTCCCGCATGAATCGTCAGCCCACCTGTAAGCAGCTCATGCGCAAGTCCTGTACGGTAATGTTTCGCTAGTGGACCGACGCTCCTCGCACCGCGACCAGAAAGCAGTCTATCCTCGATGCGTTCTTCCGATTCGGCTGGTTCTGTGCTCGACTGGTGCAATGCTATGCGATGCTGTTGGCCTGTGCACACAACCGCTCCCGGACAACTAACGGATCAGGAATGTGAGCTCTCGCCGATTGCGACCGCGGCCACCAGATAGGCGGGGCTCTGCTCCGCCAGGGGCCAGGCTCGCGAAACCTCGCTGGGAGTCCCGCAGTCCCCGGTTTTGTGTGCTTCCTCCCCTGTGCTTGTTTGCCGAGTGTGATTACAGTAATTTGCAACAGCTCTTTCGCATAAACGAGAGCGGCTGCTTTTTCAAGACGGGTCCTGGTCGTTAGTGCCTGTGTCTGCGCGCTGGCGCTGAGACCCGCGGCACAATTTGAAATCAGGTCACACCCGTCCCCCGCTCCTCTCGTCAGCAACAGCGCGGACACTAGAACCCCTCATTCAGGCCAAATGTTCAGCGGCTTGCAGTTTTGACATGGTGAAGCTGCACAGCTTGGGATCAGAATCCCTGCATGGACGGGGACCCCGCACCGGCGGTAGACCAAGCTGACGGCGCCGAGCCGGCAGCGGAGCAGGTCGAGGAGGCCACGCAGGCGCTGCTGGCGCGTAACGCCACCATCATACACATGCTCGCACGTGAGTATGGTCTCGGGTGCATTTGCCGTGCTGATCCATGTGACGCCGGCTGAACACCGCCTGCGCCTGCCCAGGTGCATGCCTCGACAATCTGCATGCCCAGGATGCGGCCAGCCATCTTGAGCGGACGTGCTTGAGTGTGCTGTCACCAGGCTTCAGCTTGACCACGTGGCCATGCCGGCACCATCACGGAGTGTATCCCATCGCCGTGGCGTGAATGACTGGATGAGGTCTCCTGCCGCTGGTGCCCTGCAGGCCTCGGCCAGCAGCGCGGCGGCACGCCGACGCCGCGGGAGGCAGCCCTCGCTGTCGAGGCGTACGAGAACCTGGCGGCCCTGGCATCAGGCTTCTCGCCCGCCGAGCTGCTGGCGCCGGCGCCGCCGCTCGCCACCTTCACGCGCATGGCGCGCGGCCTGGGGCTGCTGCCGCTGCCGCTGGACCCGCCGGCCGAGGCTGCAATCTCGACCGCGGCCGCCTCCACAGCGCAGCAGCAGCGCCCGCCGGCCGCGCAGCAGCTGCTGCGATCATCGTCTGTATCAGCAGGTCGGTCTTGATTACCGTGTGTAGAGACGCAGTGCCACCATCTCTAACCGACATATGGTGCAGCCTCTGCATCTGGTGCACGTGCACAAAGCGTGCGTTCGGTTTCTTCTCTATCTCAGCTGTCTTCAGGGTGAGGATCCGGCAGCAGCGCCGAGCGCGCAAGGTTTCACATTCACTTGCCGCAGGCTGCCAAACAGTGTTGCGACCAGCCACATCCACGCATTTAGGGGGAACCGATGACTCAAGGGCCTGGTTTTGAGCGCAGGCCATGGCGGCTCACCTGCTCAGCAGCTGGGTGCATGGAGCGGCGGCGTGGCGCCTCCGCCGCCGCTCCAGCCGCCTCCTGCACCGATGCACAGCGCAGTGGCGGCCATACAGGCGAGTCTTGTTACATCGCCGACTGTGACGAGTCGCCGCTCATGTCTCAAGCTGTTGGTGTCCACGCAATTGGGCTGCCAAGCTGTTCGGCAAGCGGCACACAACTGCAGCATCCTGTCGTCTTGCTGAAGCTATGGAGACCGTTGGGATCATTCGCTGCCCACACCAGCCCTGGCGCCTGACGCCGGAGGATTTGCTGCCTGCAGGCAAAACTCGTCCAGCTGCAGGGGACGCCGCACGCCCAGCAGCAGGCGCTGTCGTCGCTGCACCAGCCGCAGCACCAGCACGCTGGCTCGGGCAAGGTGCCATGGGGCCAGCTGCAGCAGGGACGGCCGCCGCACACGCCACAGCAGTCGCCTCTCGCGCCAACGCACGCACATCAGCAGGCTCAGATGCAGCTGCTGGCGGCGCAGGAGCATCAGCGGCGGGTGGCGCAGTTGCAGCAGGCTCAGCTGTGTCGGCAACAGGCCGCGACTAGCGCTCGTCAGGTGCAGCATCCGGGGCGCCTGATGCCGCCACAGCTGCACCTGCACCAGCAGGAGTTGTTAATGCAGCAACAATACCGGCTGCAGCAGCAGCAACATCAGCAGCAGCGGCATCAGGCGATTGCAGCGGCACAGGTGGCGCAGCAGGCGCAGCAGCAGCAGCAGCAGCAGCAGCAGCAGCAGCAGCAGCAGCAGCAGCAGCAGCAGCAGCAGCAGCAGCAGCAGCAGCAGCAGCAGCAGCAGCAGCAGCGGCCATTAGGCCAGCAGCATCTGCAATGGCCATCGGGACAGCAGCCGCTGCAGCAGTCCTTGCCCACCAGGCTCCACACGCTCGGCAATGGCGCCACCGCCGGTGCCGGAGCACCACAGTGGGCAGGGTCCGGTGCCTTAGTCAACTCACCGCAGGGGGTGCCTGGCGGCAGCAGCGGTGCTGCCAGTGCGAAGTCTGGTGACCTGAGCTTCCTGCCACCTGCGCTGTTGCAGCAGCAGCAGCAGCAGCAGCAGCAACAGCAGCAGCAGCAGCAGCAGCCAGGCTACTGGGGCGATGGCCAGCAGCCAGGCTACTGGGGCAATGGCCTGCCAATGGCGGCGCCCCTGCAGCAGGTGCAGGCAAGGCAAGAGTCTGTCGTAATGCAGCATCAGCGGCAAACAGGAGAGTCTTGCGGCAGCTGAAGCGCCTTGAATTTCATAAGACGGTAAAGATGGCACGTACATGTGTCCAACCGTGATTTAACCTCCACCAGAGGTGGGGTGAGGTGACTGTAGTATTTCATCTTGACAAGACAGTTGAGAACAGACCCGGTTTCAAAGGAACCGAATCCTCTCAGCAACGGAACAAGAAACATGTTCAAGGGCTCCAAATGCAGGAGTCAGTCTCATAGCAGAAACGCAGATTCACTCACTATGCACGATGCATCTCAAACCCTTGCAAGACGTCAGCAATTTTGATCTGGCGAGCCCACCAAAAAAACACCGAAAAGACAGCGGCTGCTTTGAAAAGGCAGCATAGAGGACACCAGCGCCTTAAACGCCCCACCATCCGTGAAGCCACAATACATCACGCCAAAGATCCACCACCATGCCCGCTGGACACGACAGCGGCTGTTCATCGAGCGAACGTGCGCTGAAGCAGATACGACTGCGCACAAAGGTCAGGCGCCCCGCGTGCTGCGCGGCGACTTTTGCTTGGGGCTGCTGCGGGTGCTCCGGGCACTGCCGCCGCTGTCGCGGGCGAGGCCGTCGGCAGTGCTGCGCCGGCTGCCGCCGTGAGCAAGGTCGTGCAGCGACGGCGTGCTCTGACTCTGCACCTGCGGGCGCGTGGTGCAGCGGCGCAGTTGGTATTGTACCAGTGGACGTACGAGCTTCTTGTGGTTGCTGCGGTTGGAGAGCGCACGCGCGAGGGCAGCGCCGCGGGATTGAGGTGACGGTGACTCGTGCTGCATCAGTCATGCTGCATCCAGTTTCACGACAGAGCAGTTCCCATGACCGGGGCCACTGCCCAGCTGCAACGGCTGTGCCATGAACGGCGCTCCCTTCCCACGGGGTCGTCATTGACAGCTTCACACCTTGCGCGACAGCCAGCCAGTTCTGGCGGGCGAGGCGCCCGTGCGGCCGACAGCGCACGCCGGCGGCTCTTGCCCCGGCTCTTTCGTCACGATGACGTTGTTGTCTGTGTCCAGCCATGGCGCTGCAAAGAGGCAACTTTCAACTTGGGCCTTGAAACTGCAAGTCGAGAAAGCTCACCATTGAGCAACGATAGTTGTCTGTGTGCAGTGCCGCCACCATTTCAGGGCGACAACAAACTTCGAGTTTATAGCAGTAGCAGCTGCTGCAACGAATGCTGCGCGATGCACTGCAAAGACGCAAGCAGCGTGCGATGCACGGCGACAATGCAGCAAAAGCCGTGCAGATTCGGCTTGCATTTGTCTGGCGCTATGCTGCGCCGCCTCAGTTTGATGTCGCCTTGCAAATTGCCATCAAACACCGCAACCTGGTCTGGTACCACAACATTTACTTGTCTCTGCCAGGCGCCAAAGTTAAGGCGTCGACTCAAATCCAGCGGGCCGACAAGCCCGTGCAGTGGCGATTAAAGGGTTAAGCAGTCATGGCAAAGCGACGGAGCTGCGAGCAGGGCACAGCCTGGCGCAGCAGACACTCGAAGGAATGTTCTGGCGGGAGGACAGTCAGTGAAAAGGCTGCGCACCGGCAGCCAGGTCCAGGTGGTTGAGGCGCATGGTGCCGAGCAGCGCCTCCGGGAGGCACTCCACGCTGTTGGCCTGCACCGGTTTTGGATTTCGTTTTGGTGGATACTACAGGTTGGTGAATGAACAGGCTGGTGTCCGGGCGTGGGTCGTCATCGGCAGAAGACATGAATGTGCGCAGGCAGTCCAGGGGCTGCCGTTCCGTGCATAAGAGGGGCAGGAACGCTGCGCGGTAGGTCCGGCGGCGGGCGGCCAAGAACCCCTAAACCCTGGACTGCGGGGCACCGCGCTGCCTCGCGCCTGCATGACGACGGCCATGTCGATGACCAGGTTCTTGACGGCGCCTGCCACCAGGCCCACCACCGACGTCGCCGACGCCGAGGAGCCGACGTCCACGTCCACCTGTGTTCAATCGAAAGGAGTGAAAAAAAGCGATACGATAGGGCCCCTTTTGACGTCGAGGAGCCGACGGCCACGTCCAGCTGCTTTGCGCGCCGCGGCGCATTCGATGGGAGTGGACAAGCAGTGATCCGGAAGGGCCCCCTTCGACACAGGGAGCAGACCTGCAGCGGCCCGACTGCGCCGCCGTCCTCACAGGCGGCAACACGATGCAGGGTGGTGGCAGGTCGAGGGGCCAGGGAGGAGGGCCAGCAATGTCATGAAGCAGTGCAGGAACACGAAGAAGGGGTGTCGAGCTTCAACACCCCTTGCCACAGATCGAGGCTCTGGCACAGGGGCACGCGCGGCACAGGTCAAGCGGAGAAAGCAAACTGGGGGGATCAAATGGGAACACTGTTTTAGGGTTTAAACACCAGTGGCGGGACCCGCACCTCCATGTAGTTGGGGCCCCGGAAGTACTTGGTGGTCAGCTTCTTGCCCAGCAGCACCGGCGTGTTCTGCCCCACCGCCTGCTTGACGATCCAGCTGCCCTTCTCCACCCTGCGCAGACACGGGGGTTGCAGTTTGAGTAGGACACGGCCCGGGGCGGGGATTGGACACAGTTCAATGGGACGCGGCTCAGGCACTGCCACCCATCTCCTCTGCAGCCGCGGCTCCCAGGCAGGCGGTGCCGCGAGGGTCACACCCAGCAGAAAGCGTTCGTCTCCCCGTGCCGCCTTAGAAACACAGCAGCCGGCACTGCCGAAGTACAGGGCGGCTGGACAGGTTGGCGGGGTTCCCAGGCAGAATTTACCCGACAAGCCCCACCTGGGGATGAGCTTGAAGATGTTGCCGCGCTCGGCGTCGTCTCCGCGCAGGAACACCGCCAGTGCGCGGTTGAAGGGCGTGTCGGGCGCCCAGTCCCCCAGCGGGTCGTGGCCCAGAGCCCAGGTGGTGGTCAGGCTCAGTTTGGGGTTGCCCGGCACCATGACCTGCGCAGCAGCAGCAGCAGCAGCAGCATCAGCAGCAGCAGCAGCATGAGGGGTCGGCTCGGAGCTGCCTGGTGACATGACGTGTGCGGCCCAGCCCAGAGCGTCCGGCGGTTTGCAGCCTAGCGCCCTAAGTACCGGCCCCGTCAGCTGTGGGTTGCCCGGCACCGTCACCTGTGCGCCAAATTAATAGGGCCTTCCCTGCAAGACGTGGGCTGTTGTAGGATTTGGAGTCCGTAGCTCAGTGCGAAGGTCATGGTACCAGTGACGCTCAGCTAGCCTGACCACCACCTCGGCGCTGAGGGGATGTGGCATTAGGGTCAGCGCCGCGGTGCATTTGGGGTCAGGCTCAGCTCTGGGTTGCCCGGCACCACGACCCGAGCGTCGCAGGGCCTTGTCAAGAGACCTTTTGGGCTTTCCTGGCTTGAGTCACCATGCCAAATTTGCAGCCGCGCGAAGCATAGGAGTTGCTGTGCCATGCAACCGCACAGCGGGATACTTGGCAATTCGAAGCGCAGCTGTCAATCGGGCACGTCAGCGTTGCAACGTACAGGAAGGTGGCCCTTTTCCAGACTCGCTTGCAGCAATGTTTGTGCACGCCCAGAGGCGGCCGCAGGGGCCGCGGCAGGGCGGCACAGACCAGACCAGAGGAGCCATCCTGCAGACAATGATATCAGGGGTGCAGCCGAGTGACGAGGGGACAGACCCAAAGTGGAAAGGAAGACACGCGCCTGCATGACGAACATGAAGGGCGCGGTGGAGTGGCGGACTGCCGGCAGGTGGCGCGCGATGTGGAAGGTGGGTGCCACATCCACCAGATCGACCGCCAGCAGCTCCATTTCCACGCCTTCTGCCTCCACCTTTTTCTTGTCTTGCAGGTACGATGGGCCCCGCACCTGCACATGACAGGGCAGGGCAGGGCGTCAGCAATGCTTCGTTGCCAGGGACCTGGTTCGGGATCCACGCCAGCAGCTCCATCCTGACGCCCTCCGCCTCCCCCTGCCTCCTGGTCTGCAGATTACGCCGGGCCCGGCCCTGCGGCCAGAGGGACATGGCCAGCGGGAGTGGCCATCGCTGCTGTTTTCTGCAGGCCAGTATGTGGGCGCCACGTCCGACAATAACACACCGCCAGCAGCTCAATATCGAGTGTCTATGCCTCCACCTTTCACTTGTCGTGCAGGCAGACCTGCGGGCTGAGAGCAGCGAGCTCTGTGCGACACGAGGGCAGGGAGGACAGGGGCCAGGACTCTACTGTCTTCGATGCTCGTCCAGGGGGGCTGCAACATCTGTGCGCAAGGCGGGCGGCCCTGCCTCTGGCCCGCAGCGCAGCAGGCTGAGGCGAGGCGTGTGGCAGCAGCCGGCTGCCGGCGACGGCCCCTGCCGCCCGCATCTCTTCGCTGGCAGTGGACATCAACACCAAGAGCTTGGTGACTGGACCTTCAAAGACGCTTACCTTGAGGCCCAAGGGCCCGGGCTCGCTGTAGAAGTGCTCGTCAATGGACCGGTGCTCGTCGGCCAGCCAGGGTTTGGGCGGCACCGGCGGCGGCGCCGGCGCCGTCGCCTGCCCCAGCAGCATGCCCGACACGCGCGCCAACATGTTGCCCAGCGGGCTGCACGGAACGGATCACCAGCTGAAGCCAGGGTGCGATCTTTGAAATGACCATATTCCGCCGCAATGTTGCACAGAGTGCATGCGGTCTGCAGCAGGGCGGCCGCGAAAGTGTCAGGCCCCTCGTGCCCTCACAGATGCCGCTTGCAGCGCATGCAAAGAAAACCCCAGTATGAGGAATGCTGCATGGGCCCAGCGCTGGGCCTGATCTGCAAGGTGTTTCAAGACGAATCAGGAAGAATGCGGCCTGCCTGCGCATCGGCTGCGAGAAGGTGCCAGTGGGCTGCACGATGAAGTGGCCGCCGTCCTTCGGGTCGGGGTGCGGCGCCACGTCGCCGCTGCCACCGCGGAAGATGGACGTCGTCACCAGCCGCGGCGACAGGCACTGGCTGAGGCTCTGCGCAGCACCATGGGCAATGGCTGCTGCCGTCAGTCACCCAACAGACACACGTGCAGCTGACAGACACACGTGCAGCTGACAGACACACGTGCAGCTGGACCGACACATGGAGACTGTAGCAGGACCCATAATGTTGGCGTGCTCGGCACTCAGTGCGCTTCCCAGGCCGCCTCCTGCGCCCAAATCCCAGCCAATGCAGCCCAAGCCACAGCAGCCTGTACTACAGCGGCTGGGGCCTGTGCAATGATGCCGTACAGGGCTGCTAGGGAGGCTGCTAAGATGCCACAGAGGCCGGGCAGCCTTGGGGCGCACCTTCAGGGCCTGTGCGCCGGGGGTGGCGGCGCGCTCGAGCGGCGCTGCCGGCGCCGCCGACCGCCGTCCAGTGTACACCCGCTCAGCCGGCTGCGCTGGGCTTGCCGTCTGGAGCGGGCACAGAGGGTCCATGTCAACAACGGCGTCCTCCCTTGCAGGGTGCTCTCAACTCTAGATTCCAAGGCAGCAGCCTTCCGCACTTGGCAATGGGTATCATAAACAACCCCTTCCATGCGCCCCTGCCTGGTTGACATATGAAGTCTGAAACCTGCAACAACCTGCATATGTATGTACAGTCGAATGCTGGCATCGGAACTTTACAGGCCAAATCAGAGCCAGTGTGTCCCTCACCCAGAACGCCAGGCAGGCTGCGCCAGTCAGGGCGGCAGCAACCCACGACAGCGTCGAGCACGACGTTGCCGCTGAGCTGGCTGCTGTGCCGCTCCAGCGGAGGTGCACCGCCTCGATGCCTGCCAGGACCCCTACGCAAGCGCAAGGACGGGAGTAGGGACCATCTGTATGCCGTAAGTTTGATCGAGTCCTTGGCTCAAACAAAGCATATGTTTTTGTGGCACCAGGTTATGGCATCAGAAGCCTTTGTCCAGCTGTGAACGCAACACAAGCGGACATCATCAGTGTGTTCGAAGCAATCGGGCGACCGAAGATCTCTGCCGCAGCATTGCGACAGAAACGTGCGCGCCCACCTGCGGTGGCGGCGAAGAGGCGCAGGCTGGCACTGCGGCACAGCAGCAGCCACAGCGCCACCAGGGCCACCAGGGCACCTGCCCAGCACGTGAACGTGCGGTTGCCGAGACTGTGCCACCAGGCGGCTGTCAAGTCCACTGCCGCCGACGCCCATGACCCGCCGAAGCCCCAGCTGCCGGGGCCGCCCCAGCCGCCGGTGGGCCGGAGGCCCCAGCCGCTGCTGCCGAAGCCCCAGCCGCGGCCGGCTGTCACCCCGCCTCTGCTGTTGAACACACCCGCAAATCCATCCGGCAGCGCCGCGGGCTGCTGCCACAGGAGCCAGCTGCCGGCGCCGGTGGCGGCAAGGACGGTCTGCCATGCGACGCTGCGCGCAAAGCCGCGCTGCGCGGGTCGCTCGCCAGCATTCGCGCCCGTGTCTGCTACTCTGCGCCATGTCAGGGAGCATGCGAGGATGTGAGTTGGCATAGGAAGCTTTCTGTGGATACACTCGAGGCATGTGGTGCATGGCGGAGAAGGTCCTCTGCATTGCGCCCGCCGTTGTGCAATGTGCATCTCTTCTGCCGCAAACCAGAATTTTGACGGCGCTGTCCGATGCGGTACAAGTCCGGAGCGCGCACCTCCCAGCGGCCAGGCACTCTGTCAGGTACCCGCTGACGACCGGTACTGCTATCGCCGCGGCCTGCAGTGCGATATCAAGCCGGAAGTTGGGGGTTGCTGCAAGCGCTCATCAGTCAGGTGGTCCGCGCCACCAGCGATGAGGGGAGGAGTGAGCAGTGGTATAGCGCACAGACCGGCAACCGGAAACGCAGTGTGATCGCGGCGGCAGCAGCCCACAGCACTGCCACACCCGCACAAAGGGGCGTTCGTGGCAGCAGCTTGAGATTGCCTCGACACGTGAAGATTTCGAACGGGTTGGGACGCCAGGGTATGATCCACGCTCGAAGTTACAAGTGGTTTTGTATTGGTAGTCATCGACCGGGTCGATCACAACCCCGAGTCGCTGTCTTCGCATGCATTTCGTGCAAATCGTGTCTGATGCTGGTGGGAAGGTGGAGGATTCGCACAGCGGTGGCGAGCGGACGCCACTGGCTGATGTCCTCGTTCGGATGGGATGCAGGAGCGCGCCAGCCCATGCTGCTATTGTCCATTCTGCCCTAATGCTGCTATCGCCTGGTCGGCCTCCTGTGAACCCCTTTGAAATTCTCTCTCAGGGAGCGCTGCGGACTGTCTGTCGCGCCTGAGTTTTGATGTTGAATGGTTTGAAGAACTTGACTGGCCCGGCTGGGAACTAGGCTGGCCCAAGAATTATTTGCTGTGGTCTGTCAAAGGCGTGCAAAAGCCGATTAGTCATGCGCCAGCCGTCTGACAGCACTTGGGGCAGGTGTCCTACAACGCGCACATCTCTCTCTGTGGTCTGTGCAAGTCGTATGGGGGCTGATCGCCTCAAAATAAAACACACGGCCGGCATAGGCCACTTGGGTTGAATAGAAAATACCTATGGTGTCGAAACCAAGCACTTCTGAGCACCCAGCGTCGCCGCCGCCACCGTAATTAGGTATATGGTATAAGTGTCAAACTCACTGCCTTTACGGGCAGCTGGTCAAAAGATGGTCGTATTCCATGATGATCAGCGCGTACCAGATGCTGGCGCACGAACAACGTCTGTTGGCTCAGCCTGCAGACTGTCTGTTGACACCGCTTGGCCGGCCAATGCCGGCCAACACGCTGTAAAACGCCTGGAGATCTACGAGTTATCAACAGAACCTCCCTCGCGCCATCACTGCTGCGCGACCGGGGCGCCGCCGGCCGCCCGCACGGTCAGCATCAGCGCCAGCAGCTGCGCGCTCCACTGCGCGATCTCGCGGTCGCCGCCCGGCGGTGCTGCGAACGGCACAAACGCCGGCTGCCGAGCGGCGGCTGGCGCCGGCGCCCGCGTTCGGCTGCGGCGCGGTATGTGCGGCTGCTCTGCTGGCGGCAGCGGCGTGCTCGCGTAGCGTCCCTCCGCCAGCCACGGCGGCGACGACGCCCCTGCCGACACCAGTGTCGGCACCGTGCCGCCGGCGGAGCTCTCTGAGTGCGTGGACGTGCGCCACAGCGGCTCGGGCGGCGCCGGCGGAGAGGTGTGGCGCCGGCGTGGCGGCGCCGCTGCTCGGGCGCCACCGCCGCCATTGTTTGCATGCTTCATGCCCGTCAGTATCTCGCCGGCAGACAGCTCGCTGTCCGACGTCGCCGGCGACGGCGGCCGCGGCGCCACCTTGACGGCTGCCTGCTGCGCGTGCGGCGACAGGAACCCGCCCGCCGCGTCGCCTGGCATACCCGCTGGGGGAAGATCCTGCAGCTGCTGGCCGCGGGGTGCTGCCATGGCGGCCAAGTACGCCGCCAGGGCGCCGCCCGACGGCAGCGCCGGGTGGGGCAGGCTGCCGCCAGCGGCGGCAGTGGCGGCGCTGATGCCTGCCAGCAGGCCCTGCCCGGCGGCGGTTGCCGGCCGGTGTGCCACGGGGTGGAACGCCGAGCGCGGCAGCGCGGCTGCGGCCGCCGCCTGCTCTGCGCCCCCGGCAAAGGCAGCAGCAGAGGCGGCGGCTGCGTGCTGCGCCTGCCACGCCGCCATCTGCTGCTGCAGGAAAGCCACATCCAGCGTCGCCCGCTGCGCTTGGTGCTGCTGCTGGGCCTGCTGTTGCTGCTGATGCTCATGCTGCTCGCCGATGTCATAGCGCGCCTGGGCCTGCTGTGCCACTGCCTGCGACTGCAGCTGGTGCAGGGGCGTCGGCCGCTCGCCGGCGGGCGGGCTGCGGCGGTACGCCGGCAGGCCCCCCAGCGGCTGCTCCAGCCTGCATTTGCAAGCAATGGGTTCAGAAAGCACATCCACCGCAGGAGCCACTACCTGAACCTTTCGCTGATGAGCACGGCTTGCTGACGTGTGAGTAACCCAGCGCCATGTTTGCATGCATGCCAAACGTGTGAAAAGGTGCGTGCCTGCGGCGAGCAGCGGATGACTCCTGGGCTGCCGCCTTGCGCTTTTTGTACCTGTTGCTGCGCGCCTCTGCCTCGCACACCTGCATGCAGACACGACTACGTGCTCGGCAACAATCCAGACAAGCGCCGCTGTCTTTGCTCACTCAGGTATGCATCGATCGACTAGTATGAGGGTTGCTTGGGGGGCAACCGCACCTTGCACCAGCCACGGAGGCCATCGCCACGGGAAACGTCGGCAGAGAATTCGATGCACTGCTTCATCTCCTGCGCGAAAGGATTGAGGGTTAGTGCGTATGCGACGGCTAAACATTTTCAAGTGAGAAGGTGTGCCTGCGCATGGTCCATGCATGCCAGTACTGGGCTCACTCGATGCCACCATGCGGCTGCGGTACAGGTGTAACCATCGTCTGGGCCCTGCAGATACAGGCAATGCTTCCCGGCGTACGGCCAGGCCCACCTGGCAGTGGCCGCACTTCTTGCGGCTGTCGGGGTCATGTATGGTGGCCGGCCGCTTATCCTCGCGCCGGCGGTGGGCGCCCCTGCCACCGCCACTTTGCCGCGGCCTGTCTGCGTCTGCATCCATACTGGTGCCTCCAGCAGCCCAACCTCGTTCAAAAGCCTGCAATGTTGGGGTTGGTTGCTTTGGCGGGCGTGCTGTGACCCTTGAGCAATAGCTTGTTCGACATTGCCCAGCTGGCAGGCGAGGATGTCAAGATCCGGCAGCAGCATTTCTCTCAAACGCGGGGACAAACATGCGAGAGGCTTTACGACTGAACACTTGCTGCAGAAGGAGATCGCGCTCCATGTGGACTCGGCCTCTGCAGATGCTCACCTGCTCGCACGACGACGACGACAATAGCTGAGTCATGCGATGTGCACGATGCGCCCCGCCTGGAGCAGCAGCAAAAACGGCATCAGGGAAGGGTCGCGGCAACCAGCTCGTATCAAATAAGATCGCATGGTAGGACCCAGCAACGGCTTGCCCGGGTCCAGCGGAACAGGGCCAGGACCAAAGGCCTTGCGGCTGGGAGAAAACAGTTGGCCGGCGGTGGCAAAGAGCACGGCGACCGGCAGAAACGATTGCACGAGCTGTGGTCTGGCCACTGAAACATTGTGTCCTTGCGCACCCCTGGGGTTCGATTCCATTTTGTGAGCGCCTAGTCAGGTTTACGGCGTCGTACTGGCAGCCAGTTGCTCGCACGAGCATCACGACCAGCCCGCATCGCGGACAGCGTACACGAGGGACGGCATACGCGAGACAACTTGAAGCTTCCTTGGCCAGCGGCGAAGGCCCACAGGCCAGACAGCCTTTGGGTTGCCAGGCAGCCGGCGCCGGAAACGCGGTCCGACGTTCGTGCCCAAGCTGCTGCCCCCCGCGTGCTGCAGAAGGGCTGCTGAGTTCTGCGACAGGCTGTGGCGCCGTACCTGGGTGCAAGGAAAGCCGAGGACGTGCCCGCGGTGGTGCGCTCACTCCTCGTAAGACTGACACACAGGCACACAAGTCCCGCGCGCCCTGCACCGCTCTGGCCACGTGTTTGTCTGATCTCCAGGCTGCAACGTTATGTTCGTGGCTGTTCTGCTGGCTGAAAAGTTGACAAGGTAGGCTGTAGTAAGGCTCACCCCACATTGTCAACTTTCTGGCAAGCGGAGCTGGGGGACGGGAAAAGCAGTTGTTTCCCCAGAACTCGATCACTGGAGCGGCTCTGGCCGGGCGAGAGAGTTTTGTTACCTAGGCTGGATTGATCTCCCAGTCTGTGACAACAATGACCTCAGCAGCAAAAGGACAGTAGTTTGGCGAATCAGACTCAATCGTCGAAGGCTGGCCGGGACAGCTGGCACAGCTTCCTTGTCGCACAAGCAGCCAGAGAAATAGGGAGAGAGCGCCCCCCGGCACAAACCCATCTGCAGCCATCAGTGCCGTTACAGGATTCCCACTGCTGCCATAGATTTCTGATGCTCGCCGGCCTGCAGCACATCGTCGTCGGTGTTGCCATGCCAGACATCACAGACAGACAGGTGGCATCCGCAGCAGCATACAGCTCGGCCTGGACCCGCTGCCCGGCCTGGATCCGCGTTGGCTGCATTATCAGGAAGCCCTCAAGTTTTTCGGGCCGCGCAACTGGTCTGCTCACCCTGGCGGTGTGAGCGCCAGGTGCAGCTCAGACAGTCGTGGGCTGGTGTGCCTGCAGGGCGATGGTATCTCTGCGACACTTGCATGAGACTGGGGTTGCAAACTTTTAGGCGTTGGGCATTAGACCAACACTGGGAATGTTCCGCAGCCGCGGAGGATGGCAACAGCGGCAGGCGTCAAGCTGCAGGTGGCGGCCAGGCGGGCGCTGCGACACTACATTTGGGACAAAACGCTCTCCCGTCGCAGTCAACTGACCCATCAGTCCATCCGGCGCGCCCACAGCCGGCTTGAGTCCGCGACCATAGGTTGGGCATGGGGTCTCACCGGTCGCAGCAGGTACAACCACAGACGTGTGCAGGGCGTGCTTCCTGACTTCGGTACTCCAGGTGGTCATTCCGATTCCCATCCAGACAGCACGTGCGACCGGAGGGTTGATCAGGTCTGCTCAAATAAGGAGTTGTCGCTCTCTGAGGAGGAAGGAAACAGGCTGGCGGTCTAGCATGGGTATGGGAAGTGAATGGATGGTGCAGCTGTGCAGGGTTCGAATCGCTGGAGGCGCGGTACATAACCAAAGGTGCAAAGGACCAAGGCACCGTCGCTGACGCTCAAATGTTGATGTCACAACACGTCAAGCCATGTCAATACCAGGATTTGCAATATCAAGATGTCAATAGCGGTGCCACAACGCCTCCTGCTCCTGAGCGTGTGTAGCGTCCTTGAAGTGAGCTGCGTCGGACCGCTTGGCAGCCACATACGCCGTCAGCAGTGGCGCGCCAATCGTCGACCTCAGCCCCGCCATGAGGTCTGCACGAGCACATGCGTTTCAAGTTCCCTTTTGGCAAGATTGGACCTGCATACGATCGCATGACGTGCCCATGTACACGACTTCACAGTGCGAATGCACATGATGCGTCCTGCGCCCTGCACCTGCGGACACGCAAAAAACTTGACCCGCACCTTTGTCGATCTGCATGGTGTCCAGCGCCGCTGTGAGGCTAGTCGGCAGTATGCGAATGCCCTCCTGAAGCCGCTCGTCCCGCGTAAGCTTTGCTGCATCCACCTGCAAGAGCATTGCAGCTGTTTGGCATCAAATCCGCTTCGCTGGACGCTACCAACTTGAGCAGCAACGAATCGGTCCCAATGCAGCAGGTCTGGCCACCGGATGCTGCCGGCGAGTGGGTCACATTTGACACCTCTCATGGACGCTGAGCATCGCAGCTGGCCAGTACACACGACTAGCTCCGCAGAGGTTTCCCACCTGCACCGGAGGAGGCAGTTTGCCGCCCCGCCGCAGGCCCAGCAGGCCTGCGGTCGCAATTGCCGCGAGCGCCAGGTGCGGGTTTGCGGTTGCATCCATCGTCTGCACCCCAGAACAACGATCAGCTCAGCAGCTGACACCGCAGCCCCGGGTCGAAGGCTGCCGACAAAGCCACCAGCGCAGCAGTGTAAAAACAAGCAGTACTGAGCACATGCGCTTGAAGGCCCAGCTCCAGCAGGACAGGAGGAAACGCCACTATCGCATCAGTCTTCAAGCATTGGCTGCCACTGTTGCAGGCGGAAACGGGCCCACCTTGAGCTCGCAGTTGGCACCATCGCCCTCCTCCTGTATGAATCGCAGGGCCGCCTCCCGATTGTTGATCCCCCATGCCTGCGGGCAAACACACGGGTGTCTGCTCAGCTGTCTATGTGTCGATGCACTTCTGCAGCTGCCGCTCAACGCAGCTGCCGCTCACAACGGGCAGAGTAGATGCATTTTTCTGTGCAGATCTTGATGGATGTGCTCTGGCACGCCATGTCAACCTGCAGGGCGCCGGCAGCTGGCAGCTGAGCGCGCTAGCAGCCAACTGCATTGACAACAGGGTCGACTTTCTGGCAAGGTCAGGTCACTACCGATTCTCAGTGTGCGCACCCCGCCTGCCATGATCCATTGCACGATTGTGGCCGCTGCCAGCCTGGGGCTTGCCGCACAGCAAGGGCGGAGCCTGGCGACAAAGACAGAGCGTGGAGGGACCCGGGGGGGTGGGGATGCGTCAGCGGACGAACGTCCATCAATCCCTCCACAGAGGTCCCACGCACGCTGTGATTCCAGTCACGGCCAGGGTGAAGAAACACCCTCACCTGGTAGGCGCCTGTCCAGGTGCTGGGCGCAAGACGCCGGTAGCTGTTGGGGCTCGCCGCAAGGAAGGCCACAATGCCGGGTAGGTGGCCTGCAGGCGTACGGATATTGGTTGCGTTGTTTTCATGTGGTGAGGCACCCTCCGGACGGGCAGCCATGTCGTGGTGCGGATCTGCTCTGGGTGCATCATGCAGCAGCGTCGGCATTGGAGGTACAAACGCACCCAGCACACCCGACAGGAAGTGCTCGCCCGCCTCACTCAGCCCGTTCGCCTCCGGCAGCCCGCCGGATAGCAGGTTGCTGCCGTCCTATGCGCAGCAAAAGGCCGGTGTCACAACTGAAATGCAGGGTGCGGTTGTAAGGCTCACCCTGCATAACGCGTGACCTTCTTGTGAGGCTCACCCCTGGCGCGGTCTGCAGCGAGGCAGCAGAGCCTCAGACCGATCCACGCAAGGCCTCCGCTGCACTAACATGCCGGTTCAAATGCGCACCCTGCACGAGCCATGAACCCACGACGCTCCGCATGCATGTCATGCACTCAGCTCTGCTGCGAAAAGTGCCTGCGGACCTGGTACACGCTGAAGTGCACATGCGAGCCAGATCCCGAGTGGTGTTCAAACGGTTTCGGCAGCAGCGTCGCGGGCCGGCCCGACCGCGCC
Source organism: Deuterostichococcus epilithicus (assembly GCA_033439295.1). Classification (NCBI taxonomy): domain Eukaryota; kingdom Viridiplantae; phylum Chlorophyta; class Trebouxiophyceae; order Prasiolales; family Stichococcaceae; genus Deuterostichococcus; species Deuterostichococcus epilithicus. Next base: position 1,410,734 of record JAVTLE010000004.1, on the reverse strand, counting down.
GCTGTGTCCACGATCGCCTCGCGCGTCAGCACGAGCGCGTCCGCTGCTGCAAAGGCGCTGGTGTGCGACGTGGCGATCTCGTACTGCCCGCCGCCGCCCTCCGCATGCCACTGCTCAACTGCCGCCCCCGACAGCAGCTGGACCGCCCCGATGATGGCCTCCATGTCTGCGGCGGCAAGGTAGAGCGCGCTTGGCAGTAGTGGTTTCTGGGCTCGTGAGGCGGCACCGGAGCGGAAGAGATGGGGGCGTGCTTGGCAGTGGTGGTACAATCCAGGTCTGCGATGGACAGGTGCTGCACCGCCCGATGATGGCTGTCGTGTGTGCTGCGGCAGGCGGTTCACGTATGCATCCTTGCTGAGGCCGATGCACACCTGGCAGACAGCTGCAGAACGGACTTTCCACATCCATCATGCGGCTGGACAATTGGTGGGCGGCTCCCCTCAAATTAATGAAGCCTGGAACGCAGCTGCGCCTCTCCCTGGCTGCTGGCTGGCCCTTCATACGCGTTGAGGCCTGTGCGCTGTGCTTCGCACTGCAGAGCGCTCACCCCTCCCAGCGCCAACTGTGAAAGCGTATCACCTTCCTCCGCGGCGTCGGCGGCGCTGGACTGGCAGTACCGGGAGTCGTCCAGTGGCTCCGGGACTTCGCCTTTCGACTTGTCGGGCGCCTTTCGCAGCAGGTAGAACTCTATCTCGCAGCCCACCTGACGCATGGCACACTGCAGGTGGGAACCCATCGCAGGCATACCACTGAGGGTTGGGACCATTTGCCACCACGGCACGACGGGTAACCCGCACAGGCAGTAACGGACCAGGCTTGCCCATCAGGCGCAAAATTACCCATAAGGGCGGAATGAAACACGACATGCAGCACTACACCTTCATGGTGATACCAAATTCGGACTCGAGTGCCGCTAGCGCCCTCCGCAGCGCATTGCGCGGGCAGTACGCCCACGGCTCCCCTGCAGCATGTCGTGCTTCACATGCGCACGCAGCCTTCGAAAGTGCAGGCTTCCTCTGATTTCTGAAGGATTGTTGACCAGGCCGCCGTGCGCAGGACGCAGGCTGACGACGCTGCAGCAAGTGCCGCGGCGGACGCCACGGCAGCGTCAACGAAGAGGCTGCTGGCAACTCTGCAACTTAACCCACAGGCTTGCAGCAACCTGCACTGCGCCCTGGCAGCAGTGCAAAGGGTTCAGACTCACCCGCTGAGGTGCGCATGTCGATGTGCGCCACATAATGGCTCTCTTTCCAGGGCACTTGCCGCAGGGTGGTCAGGTCCGGCACAATGCGCGTCTCGCCCGCCGCCGTCAGCCCCGAGCCGGGAGCAGGGCTGTCCGAATGCGTCGCCGACCCCATGCAGGCCTGTGTGAGGCCGACGCCGGCCACCGCCGCGCTGCGGATGCGCATTGCCGGAATGATCCTGCAGACACAACATCCCTTATTGCCTTGTATGTATACAGAGGACGAGTGCAAGCGGTAAAGTGTTTTGCATCAGGCAATTTCTGAGCTTGTGGACCGTTGTATGGTTGGACCGTCCCACGGTTGCCTGACATGCATGCCTGCAAGCCTGCCAGGCTGGCGACGCACCTGCATCTGCGCACACCGCTCGCATCGCACCAGATGAGCCTCAGCCACTTGCACCACGGTGGCACCTTTTGCAGCAGCTCTGCGGTCGACACAATTATTTGACTGCCGTTAGTTGCACGGGGCACGTGTTCCAGTCAGGCAGCGTGCTCCTTGCGGTGCCACGGGTACCTTCCAGCGCTGGCGTTACAGTGTCAATTTTACGGGCTGACATTGCGATGCATCAACCCTGATGGATTCCAGTGCCTGCAGCGTTTGCCTAGTGCCAGGCCTGGAGCGGGTGAGCAAGTTGGACTGCACGCACTCTCGGTGCTCCGCGAGCCTGCTGGCAAGCACGCAGTGCTGTCGGGTTATCGCGATGACAGGATGCAACCAGGATGCAATATGCGAAGACTGTGCAGGAGATCGGTTGGCAGTCGGTTGCGCTGCAGGGTGGGCTGGCAGCAGGGTCGATTTGCTGATGTACAAGATGCACCAGGGGTCGAGAAGCGACACGCCCGAGTTTCGTGTCGCCCAACTTGTTTGCAACGGCTGGATCTGCTTACATAGGGTCGAGCTAGCCGAACAGGCGTCGCGGTAGGGTTTGCGTCTGAGGAGAGGCTGCAGTGCGGTGCAGCGGAAGCCTAAGCTTCCCCGCACGCCAGGTGAGACGCTTTGAAATGGCCGTTTGCAGTGCCAGACACAGTGAGGAGGAGCGACGGGGCTGCTGAAAAGGCTATCAGAATCCTGTTTCTGTGGCAGTGCACGGGCGAGCTGCCGGACAGGTGCATTCGTGACACTGAAGCCCGGCTAAAACTGCAGCCGATCAGCCTGTGGTCAGGACCCCCGGCGGCCCTCTCGCGCGGCATGCGGTCGTGCCGGCCGCTGCTCCGGTCCCCTTCGACGCCTGGATCGATGCATCATGGTCTCTGTCAAGGCCGCGCGCAGTCAGCACCGGTGCACGCACTCTTTCTGCAGCGTACATCAGCTCTGTCTTCCCGTCAGACAGAACTCCCGCTGGCAAGCCTCGGCTGCTCCGGATCCGTGCCTCATGGTGGCAAGGGCCTGTCAGCAAATTCAGATCGTCTTGCGAGCGCCTGACAGCGACCATGGCCCTAGCCGGGCCCGCGATCAGACTGAACGCCTCAAACTGAACGTCTGGCTGCGAAGGTCCTGGCGAGGATTGCGGCGATGCCTAGCTTTATACAGCCGTGGCACCGCCTCTCTGGCTCAGCTGACGCATAAATCAAAGTCATATGTTTACTGTATTGTTCGGCTGCGCCCCCGGCACATCTCAAGGGATGGCAGCTGACCAGAAGGGTCGCGTGTGGAGGTTGGCTGCTCGATTGTCTGCGCCATGGCCGAGCCTGCTCCTGTGTCTTCTACCGGTGAACCACAACCAGATGCTGGGCTCCATGTTACAGCCCCTGCATCGTCACACAGGATTGCGGGTGACGCGTTAGCTCTGCACCTCGCGTCTGTCAGTTCCGTTCCTCCGGCTGCGCTGCGAGGAGACTGACTCGGGCAACTGCCGCGCAGGTGGGAACCACGCGCATGTGACGGCGACCAGGGGCGGCATGCAGGCAGAGGGAGGCGAGGGGCTGTTGAAGGGCGGCCAGGGCGGCGGCGGCATGCAAGAGTCCCGCAAGCGGCAACGCAACACGCTCGCGGTGGGCGCCGGAACCAGCCCTCCACTTCTTGTTCGGAGAGCGACAGAAGGCGCTGTGTCGCATGTGGTTTTTGCGGGGTGCTGGACCGGCAAACAGCGACAGCAAGAGTGCAAACACCTGAGCGGATGGCCTCGGCACGGTCGGCGCACAAAAAGGCACACGGCAGTCATGTCGCACCGTTCACTCTCCCCGCTGCCTGCATGGAGGCTCCGCCAAGACTCACGGAGCCAAAGTTTCCGCCACAGGGCCGCTTTTCGGGGCGGCTGGCGCGCAAGGAGGACGAGGCCCAGCTGGTGGTGGAGTGCGCCCTTCTGGGCCCTCTGCTGGGCGACACGCAGCCTGCGACGCTGTCCACGATCGTCCGCTCCATCGCCTCGGGGCGGGTCCGGAAGTACCTGGAGACGCACCTGCCACGGGACCGGGGGCCGCCCGGCGGCGGGCCCGGCGACGCCACCTCCGACCTGCAGGCGCGCCTGCCCTGCCAGTGTGGCCGTCTACCCCGGACAAGCAAAGCGGCACTGTGGCAGGCGTCAGCGCGTCTCTTATCCCGCATCTGTGACCGCAGCGCAGCCAGAGGGTCCAGCTGTGCATGCCAGAGCCGCTGCCGCACTGCGGGCTAGGAACAGATGCACTCTGCCGCAGGCGCCGAAGTTTGCGCGCAGCGGGAGCCCTGAACAGTCAGCCAGCAACGAACCGACTCCCTGCCAATCCACACGCAGGCGGCGTGGCAGTCGCGCGCGGCGCTGGCGGCGGCCGAGCACCAGAGCCAGCAGCTGGCGCAGGTGCAGTCAGAGCTCAACACGCTCAAGGCGCGCCTGTGGGACAGCGCCGCCCGCAACGCCGAGCTCGAAAAGTGAGCAGCTCCTCTGTGGCACACGGTCGTCAGTCAACCATTTGCACGAGGAAGCCTTGGCATGAGCGCCTGTATTGTGACCCAGTGGGTGCTTCGCATCAATCTGCATGTTGCTAGGGCCGCCGTGCCATGCACCGACCGCTTGCTTGTGGTGCCTCATCCTGCAGGCAGGGGGCCATCCAGCAGCGCATGCTGGCGATGCTGTCGGGCGGGCAGGGCGGCGGCCCGCCGACCTCGCTCGCTGAGGTGGCCGCCCCAGAGCACGCCGCGCAGGGGCAGGGGCAGGGGCAGGCGCAGCAGCAGGCGCAGCACGGCGGCAGCAACGGCGGCGCCAGCAGCGGCTTTGCGCACGCGCCGAGCAGTGGCTTTGCCGAGCTGTCGATGCCATCGCAGTGGGGCGGCGGCGCCGGCGCCGCTGCGGTGGCGGCGGCGGCTGCCGCGCGGCCGACGCTGTCGCCCGGCTCGCTCGTGCCGCCKSCKGCGCTGCTGGCGCCCGGCCCCGCGGCGGCGGCGCTGGGAGGCATGGGGTCGTTCCAGCAGCTGCGCTACGGCAATGGCACCGAAGCGCTTGGGGGCGGGATGGGCAGCCTCGCCGGGCAGCAGGCGCCCAGCCTGAGCAGCTACGTCACGGCGCCGGCGCCCGCTGCAGCGCCAGGGCCGGCCGCAGCAGCTGCTGCGGGCCGGGTCGGGGCCACTGCAGGGGGGGCCGCCCGGCGCCGGCAGCGGCTTCCAGCGGCCACGGTCCAGCGACGGCTGGCAGCCGCTGCGGCCTCAGCAGAATGCGGCCGGCGGCGGCGCGGCGCGCCTGCGCGCAGGCGGTGACSKCGGCGACGGCGACGGCGCCGGCAGCGCCTTTGGCCGCCCGGCCGCCGGGTCGGCGTTCTCGCCGCGCGAGCCGCGCAACGGCGGCGGCCCGGGCGCGACAGCGCCGCCGCGCCCGGCCGCTGGGCCGGCGCGCGCTGCCGGCAGCAGCCTTGGGCCCAAGGTGGGCGATGCTGAGATGCATTCTGCTATCCGCCTGCCTCACCATCTCTGCAGCCGGTTCTGTTCGCTGCAACTGCGCACAGCATTATGCCAAGTGTGCACAAGTCGGCGTGGCACCGGCAGGAACACATGGCACAGCTGTGCGCAGAGCAGCTGAGCAAGCGCTGCCACACTCTCCTGACTGCAGGGGCAGGAGCTGCCCGGCGGCCGCCAACAGAGCGGCGACAGTGGCGCCGCAGCTGTGCTCGCAGAGATGCAGGTGGCTGCCCTCGCATATTACTGCCTGGTTACTAACATGCATGTGGTGTGCGGTTCCTCTGCAATGCATCCCGCATGCCTGCAGCAGCATTGTGGACTGGTCACCAGACTTACTGTGCCGGTCCTTCGTTATACCATCTGCAGGTTTGCTCCTCTACAATGTTTGCATGGACACCTGCAGAAGCATTCAGAAGCTGCGACTCTCAGTCTCGGCACATTGTGCGTGAACTCGGTTGGGGTTTGGCGTCCACATGCAGGCGGGGTTGACTGCGGGTGACCGCCAGCGAATGGCTCCAGGGCCAGCGCAGCCGCAGCCGGCTGCCGAGGCCGCGGCCGCGGGGGAGGCTGCAACGGCAGTTCAGGCTGGGGGGGTTGGCGGCTTGCTGCAGCAGCCAGGCGTGGCAGCAGGCAGCGCCGCGTCGGGCGGAAAGTAGGGGATGGGATTGGCAGAGGCAACTGCGGCCGCGGCGCGGTCGCACGGGGAAACCGCCGTCAAGCCTGCGCCAGGGGGTTCGTCAGCTGGCCGGCGCCACGCACACGGCGGCCAGGCCAGTGCTGACCAGCGCAGCGCTCGCCAAGTGTGATGTCCAGGAGCGAAGGGAGGTGTCTCATCAATCTCACCGTATCCCACTGGGTTTTGAGCGATGGTCAGCAGCCGTTAGGACTGGAGGGTGTTTTGTGGGGGCTGGTGTGCTACAGACCTGCGGTCAACAGGGTCGATATGCATCTGAGAGTGATTTGTCCAGAGCTCTTCTAGCATCTCAATTTGAGCTCGCGCCAGCTTTTTGGTTTCTTGTCGCAAAATACACCTGCCTACCTAGACAGCATGCTCTTGGGAGTTACGAAATCTGTTGCAGTCATCCGGCGCCGCCACTTGTGCATGCAGTGAAAGGTGTTTGTGCGGTCTCTCTAGCAACAGAGAACGACTGGGCTGTGATGAATACGTTGGTAAATTCCGCCAAACTCAGCTTTAACCTCTCAAACCCTGCTGTTGTACCGCCAGACAGAGGCACGGGTACCAGTCCCGTACCCGATTGCAGAGGCACTTCTGCAGCTACCTGAACTCGACGTGAGACCAGTGCAAACAGGGACAACTCGCACTGCAAGCTCAAATGGCATGTGTCGCAAGCTGGAGTGGAAACCATGCCTCTAGGTACTTGCTGGTGAGCGGGCTTGAACTGTGCGGTTACCATGGGCCTATGCACACCAACCGGACCAAACTCAATGCTAGACTCATCTCGAACAGAGTGCCGTCTCCGAGCAACGATGAGAGGAGAACGTCAACCGATGAACGAGCTCTGTGGGAAGGCGAGGCTCGGAAACGTCGCTCACGTTGCAGCAGAAATGCATCGCGTAGCGGCTCATGCGAGCATGCTCGCTGGGGCTGCCCGAGCTGCTCCTGCATCCCGCGCAATGGCTGCGGCGCGTCCAAGCGCTTCTGCTGCAGCTCCAAGCGCCATGCCTTCCAGCTCAAGCTGCCGCGACAGGCTTCGTCAGGCCGGCGCCCCGCCGGCACCACAGCCCCAGGTTCCGCACAAGGCTCAGGCCTTGTGGTGCAGCTGCTGCACGAAGTCGACGGAGCTGACGATGAAGATGCCGGTCAGCGCCAGCACCACCACCACCGCAAGGCACACCGGCCCGTTCTGGTCATCGATGTAGCCCACCTGCGGCAGCAGCACAGTACAACTTGTTATTCCCCTCAGCTGCGGAGCCGCGGCTGACGGGCGTGACACGGGAACAAGCTGTTGCTTGGGTGTCTCCATGCGACGAAGGACGGGGTGCTCTAGAGCCGTCACAGGCAGGTTTCACAAACACGAGCTCACGGGCTTGCAGAGCTGAAGGGGCGCAGTCGCTTGCAGCGCTGCGGGACTCGACCAGCCACTGCTCCTTCCAAGATGTTCTTGTTTCGAGGGTTTCGAGGGTTCAGGGTTGTGGCGCGCCTGCTTGCGCGCGATCTGACCGCCGCGCCACAGGAAGACGACAAGCGCGTAGCCGCACATGAGCACCGCCACCGGCAGCAGGATCATGGCGATGATGGTCGTCGTGCCGTCAATGCCCTGCGACAGGCGCAAGGGCCGTCGACAGCTGCTCCGTGCGGACGTGGCTCTGAGCTGACGGCGGTCTGAAACGAGAGGACTGACAGACAGGTTCAGGCTGAGCGCGCCGCTGCAGGCGCCCGGTCTCGAGCGCGCTTCCCCTGCGAGCGCACCGACGCTGCTGCGCCGCGCCTGCTGCGTCCCGAGCCTGCTGCGGGGTCCGGGCGCACGCCCGGTGGGCCGCGGCGCCGGGCACCGGCAGGCCGGACCAGGAAGCGGGGAGCTGGAGGCGCACCGCGGAGGAGGCGCGCGGGTCTCGCGGCGCGGAGCCGGCGAATCCCAGCAGCGCGGCGCCTATGGACCCGATGGTGACCGCCATGTGCAGCCATGACAGAAAGGTGCGCTCGTTGGCAAAGAAGGTCTTGGGCTCGATGCGCTGCGGGATGGTCGTCGCCATGCGCGCGTCCGACTGCGGGGTGCGGCAGCAGGGACGCGTCAGGCAGCACCGGGCAGCAGGGGCGGCGGGAGCTTGGCGTCGTGCCGGCGCAGGGCGCGGGCGCGGCGTGGCGAGACGCGAGGCGCGGTTCCCACTCGTGCGCGCAGCAGCGCATCTCTGCAGCGCGTGCCTCACGACTTGTCGGTGCTCGGTTGCAGCCGCAGCCTGGTCGTGGCCTGGCCTTGGCCTGCGCTGCTGCGCGGGACAGGGTTTGCTGGCCTTGCGGGGGAAGCGCGTGGTCGCACCTTGGGCTTCTTGCGCGACAGGAACCACCGGTTCAGGAGGCCTCCCCGCCGATTCTGGGCGTCCGGCCCCAGCCCTGCAGCGCAGGCAACAGACCTATGGTTGTTGCATGACAGGACGCACTGGTCGAGGTGGGGGCCCCGCCGGCAGGTCTGGGCGTCCAGCCCCAGCCCTGCGGCGCGGCGCCAGGTTCGGCAACGATTCATCGATGCGGTGTCGCGAGGCAGCGAAGCAGCAGCAAGGCAGCAACGCCTCGCCGTTCCAAGGCGCAGCTGCTGTGACGGGTACCCCCGACAGACATGGCAGACCGCTCCAGGCGACTACACGCTCTGCAGGGGGCCGCCTGCCAGCAAGTATTTCTGTTGTCCCTACAAGTCCCCAACACTACACACTGCGGGTGTTCATGTGGCGGCGCACCGGTGATCTCGGAGCGGTCGGGCAGCAGCTGCAGCGTCGGCTCGTCGCCCAACAGCGGGTGGCTCAACTCCTCCAGGTTGCCGGTGCGCTTGCGCGGCTTGGCGCGCCCCTTGGGCGGCGCCTGCGTCGCCACCGGAGGCAGCGTCGGCAGCGCCTGCGTGCCAGCCAAGAACTTTCGCTTCGGTGCCCGACCCAATCCCCAAACGGCCAGTACCCGACCGCAGGTGCGCAAGCCGCTTCGTGACCAAGCCGGAGAATGTCCTCGGCTGGCTGGGCGCTTTCCGTGCCTTTGTTTTGGCATTGCTTGCATGATCGCTGGCGGGCTGGGCGCTGCCACGCCTTTCCTGGCACTGCTGGCATGACATCTGCAGCGACCGTGCACGCACTGCGCCGCCAGGAAGGTTCCACAGAGTTTCTTACGACGGCGCACCTTCGGAGCGGGCGCGGACATGAGCATCGACGGCCGCACTGACTCGTCGTCCACCCAGTAGGGCACCGCCTGCGCACGTCATGGTGACTGCATGTCAACGGAAGTGCCAGACCCGGCAGTGAAGGGCAGAGCGGGCAGTGCATCAGGGTAGCACCTTTCTGCCACAGGTGGCGCCGTGACATGGTTTTGTGCTGCACCGCCGGGTGCCCAGCCACGATGAGTGATGCGCAAGGTGGCACAGGAACCTGCCGCTTCACATGTCTGCGCCTTGACGCCATGACCGCACAGTGCCAGCGGGCAAAGCAGGGGGGAGGGAGACCGCGCGCGCGCCTGGACCATGTCGGGCATGAGCGTAGCGGAGCCGTGGATGAACTTGCTGAATTTGTGCACCTCCGTCAGGTAGCCGCTCTGCAGCAGCTCCTGCGGGGAGGAGGAGGAGGCACGGTTCAGCGACAAGGTGCGCTCTGGTTAGGGGCCTGGGGCCTGGCTGGGGGCCTGGACACCGGTTATCGATGCCCGCTTCTTGAACATCGTCGATGGCACGAAGCGAGGCAAGCTGAGCTGGCACCTGCGCCCGCACAGGAGGCCCGATGCCGGGCTCCGCCGCCGCATGCCGATGCAGCGGCGGCCCGAGGGACCGCCCCAGTCTGGAGGCGCTGCCACATAGGTGCAGATGTGGCAGGACCGAAATGAAGCACCTTGATCCACTCGGGCGCCTCCTCGCCCTGGTGCAGCGACAGCTTCACCTCCAGCACCGCGTGCGGGAAGCGCGTGATCTCAGTGCGCGGCGTCGGCAGCGCCGGGTCGCGCCGCCACCTGCGTGAGCCGCAGAGCAGGGGACCATCAACCCTTCAGCCACCAGGCATGTCGTGTGCGGGGACGGTGCACCGCGGATGCCAGGCCCTGCTGCGAGGTTCCCAGCCCTGACGGCGCTGGAACACGAATGGCTCAAGCGGCGGGCAGATGACTGCAGGACGGGAAGCAGGGATGTTGGCAGCCGCGCAGTCGCCCCCAGACTCGACTTGTGGAGCTGCGCCCAGTCCCGTCAGATATGCTGGCTGTCAGGAACCCTGGGATGATGCGGGTGCCTATCAGGAATTGACAAGAAGATGGCGCACCGGCCAGACTCGTGGCAGGAGGGCGCTTCCTCTGGGTTCTCCTTGATCATGCACAGGTTGGTGTCCAGGCTGACACGCACTGTGGAGTCGAAGGGGATCTGCGGGGAAGTATGTGCGAGGGTTTCAAGCGTGCCTGTCGCACTGCCTTCAGCACGTAACACAAAGGAGACGTGACATCAACAGCCACACGTCGGGGACGGCCCCAAGTCAATGTGCAGCTGGGGTGGAGGCAACCACAGGTTTTGTGGCTAGAGTTTGTGGCCAGAACCTTTGCAGGGCCGCCACGGAAGGGGGACAGGGCACTCGCCTGGAAGGCAGTGCGCATATACTGCGTGCGGATCATGGGCCGCAGCTGCTTTGAGTCCACCACCTTTTGGCACTCTGAGAAAAACGAAGCGAACTTTTTCCTTTCATCCTCGCTCTTGCCCTGCGGGGCGGACACAAGGCGCAGGTTTGACTGACGACGCAGCTGGTGCGGGTGCTGTCAGTGCCGCGCAAGTGCCTGGCGCGCCGCCGCCTGCTGGACAGGGTGCGAGTGGCCGCCAGCCGCCAATGACGATGTCCAGGCGGCGGGCCGAGCATGCAGGCAGGCGGCAGGCGGCAGGCGGCAGGGCGCCCCTTGCCACAACGTGGTGACGCCGCTGCCGCAGCAGCACATGCACCACTTCTGGCGGCTGAGGCGTCCGAACCTGCACATCCCACGTACAACATTGCAGCAGCATTGCATCCCGGGCGGAGAAGGGGAGGAACCCTAAACCCTATGTGCACCTTCTTCTCCAGCTCGGCCAGCGCCGCCTCCAGGGTGTAGCTGCCCTCCAGGAAGGGCACCACCTGCGGCTCCTCCAGCACCACCCGCTCCTTGACGCTCTCCTCCCCCTTCCAGCCTGCAGGCGCCCGCGGATGACCACACGCACGTTAGTCCACCCAAAAGCATGAATCAAAATGCAGCTGGAAGCGCCTCGCACCGCAGCTCTGTCAGCACCCGGTCTTTCATGCTCTCCTTCCTGGTGCGTCTTGCGCTCGACAAACACCGGCTTGGGCTGCGGGGCCGTACCAGCGCAGGCGCAGCGTGTCTGTTTCTGGCTATTGGTGGAGGAAAAGACGAAGCAAAGGGCACGAAGGAGTGAGATGCCGTACCTTCCCGGTGCGTTTTGCGCTCCACGAACACCAGCTTGGGCTGCGGGCCGTACCAGCGCAGGCGCAGCGCGATGGCGCCAGGCTTCTTGTCCAGCCGCCCGTGATACAGCTCCAGCGAATCATTGTCCAGGTAGACGGAGTTGATCAGCTGCGCGTCGCCCACCTCCTTGTCGTTGTCCTGCGGCAGGGAAAAATAACAAAACTGGAAATTCCAAATTCCAAATATCGAGAAAATCGTTTTCGAGATATAGATTATTCATCAGCTGCGCGTCGCCCACCTCCTTGTCATTGTCCTGCGGCAGGGGAACGAATCAGCTGAAAATGGAGACCCTAGTCATGGAAGCCCAGCCGACCGTGGTACGACTCGGGAGAAACGTTGTCGCGACAGAAAAGGATCGGTCAGCTGCATGTTGCCCACCCTGTTGTCGTTGCCCTGGGTGGGCGCGGCAGGTAATTGAAATGATGCATGGGAAGAGGATCGTGTGCAGGACAGTTTCGAGGTCAGCCCCAGACTGGCAGCAAAACAAGCACAGTGCCCTCATCAGATTCCATCTGTCACGGCTTTGAACTGAGCACAGTGCCCCCACTTGGTTGCCAGACCTTGGATGTGAGTGGTCCTGCCGCCAATGCATGCGGCGGGGCCAGAGGCACGTGCGCTCGATCTGCCACTTGGGCAGGCCATCGGAAGCCGCAGCGTGCCACAAGGTATGCATCGGCGCCCCGAGGCACGGGCAGAGGATGCTTTCTGCTGTGCGGGAGCTGTCGATGCAGAAGCTGTGGAGCACACCAGGGGCTTTCTCGAGGGCGGGGGCGCACCGACTTTTCGAACTGGAAGACGGGCAGGTGCTGCAGCACATGGTGCTTCACCGCCGACACGTCAGTGGTCCGCACCCAGTACTTGGTCGTCGACCGCACAAAGCCCTGCGGCAGCAGCAGAGATGCAGCGTTGACAGTCGGTGCTGACTGCTGACATGGCCATCGCCCACACCCAGTGCTTGGTCGTCGAACGCACAGAAAAAGGGCCAGGCCGCCTGGGGGTACTTGTCCTCACGTCCCAGGCGACAGCCATCGCCTGCAGGCTCAGCACTGATGAATCCATGGCACCAACGAGGGGCCTTTTTGCTTTTCCACTGCACGCTGCTGGAGACCTGAGCCTTGAGACTTGAGCTGATTTAGCAGCAGCTGCTATGCCATCAAACGTGTTGAAAAACACCGCCAGAAAAGGCAGGCAGGTGCGCTGCGTGCACGCGCACCTGGGCAGAGTCCTCGTTCTTGATGCCGCTGGTGTCGCCGCGCAGCTGCGAGTACACGTTGGACAGCCGCACCAGGATGTTGCTGCTGGTGCCCTGCATGGCAGCGGCAGGCAGGCTTCGAGGTTGCTGCTGCAGGGCGACGCTGCGCTCACTGCAGCAAGGCCCGTGGCCTGAGGCCGGGTCACACGAGGAGGTGCAGGCGTTGGTTTCTTAAGATAAAAGGCAACAGACAACAACAGAGCCCGCAAGGGTGCAGCAACGATCGTGCCAAAAGGCGACGGAGGCCGCCCGGCCGCGGCGCCAGCACCGATCAACAGACTGCAGCAACGGCTGGCCGCAGATGCGCAAATCTTTGAACCCTCTTTCCCGCGCACCTGGACCCACTTCTGCTGGTGCAGGTGCGCCACGTAAAATTGCTGGCAGGGCGCGTGCGGCAGCATCTTGTCGTGCTTCTTCAGAATCTTGTGGAAGCCCTGTGAGCAGGAGAGCCTGCAGTTCAGCATGCGTTTCGATGCATCCACAGCCCACCAGCTGCTCGATGAGCATTTCACACATCTTGGGCACACGCTGATTTGTCCGGCAAGTCATCAGCCAGGCTGACAAGGCCAGCACCTAGGGCTGCTGCTGCGGAACCCTGATGCAATGTTGGCTGCGATTGCAGCCCCTGTAGCAAGCAGGGCGCACCATGTAGTTGAGGTTGACGAACTTTTCCAGCGCCAGGTACTCGTCCCCCAGCTTCTGCGCCTCCTGCGCCGATTGCCAGGACGCAGATTCATGCCCGTGTCCTCGTGAAATCGACAAACACATGATTTACAACACCCACAACTGCACTGGCAATGCACGCCTCCCCCAGCTGCTGCGCAGTCCTGCGCCAGCTCAGGAGCACGCACACCTAGTCGTCACCGCACACCCTTGTGAAAACCCTGACCGGCCAGTCACCACCGCACTCACTGCCGCATCCCAATCCCGATCCCGCAGAGTGCGCTGTCCGCCGCCGCCGCGGCCGGCTCCGGCCCCCGCCCATCCAGCGTATGTCCAGCGTCGGGTGGTGCACGCACGAGCGAAGCGAGGTAACACCAAAAGGCCACACAATTCGCGCACCGCTTCAAGCGCCTCGCGCTGCGACCCGCCGCGGTCAGCCTTGACCTGGCCATCCAGCTTGTCCAGCGCCACCACCAGGGACTTGACGCGGCCCTCCGTGAAGTCGCCCACCTTTTGTACCTGGGTTGCAAAACAACAAGAAGGACTAAGAGGAGCGGCGTCGCACGCGGCAGCCAGCTCCAGAGTTGAGAGTCACGCCAGGCGGTCGGAGAATCAACCTCGTATCTCAAGTCCATAACCCACGACTTGGATCTCCGCCGCCAGCCATGGTGGAGGCCTGAGGCCATCCACGGTGCGACCCAATTGGTCGAGGATATGGCGCGGCGGGACGGGAAAGGGGGTCATCAGCCGCGCCCCCTCCCACGCAAGATCTGCAAAGCGAGCTTGCAGGACACCTCGCACAGCTCGAGCGACCCCGCAGGACGCGCCAGGCCGCCAAGCCCCGGCTGCAAGCCGTGAACCACCCCCGCATCGAGCGCCTTACCGACGAAGCGCTCCTCGCTGGCGTCGCGCTGCGTGATTGTGTCCGCGCGCACCACCCACACAGGTCAAACCCTATCTCAGAGAGCCTAGTTCTCAGGACCCCACCTCCGCATCGAGCGCCTTGAAGAAGCGCTCCTCTGCGGCGTCGCGCTGCGTCTGCGCGCGCGCCACCGACAGCGAGGTGGTCCGCGGCGAGTAGCTGATCATGTCGCCGCCCGCCTCTGCCTCTCGCACGCTCTCCTTTATCAGGTCCTTGAGCTGCGGCACGAGAGCACAACAATCGTCACAAAACATTTCTGATGATGTCATCGCCTCCCACACACGCTCTTCTTGATCAGGCCATTCGAGCAGGTCCTTCAGCTGCAACGGTCAGCAGTGCAAGAGCAGCATGCAAGCACCCCATGACGTGTGGCAGGGCGATCAGCTGACTCGTCAGGGTCTCGTTGACGAGAGCCAGGAGCTGTGGCTCAAAGACTGCCGCAGTGCATCAGGGGAAGATTGCGTGGAGAAGCGCAAGGAGCTGTTGGGGGTGTCAGGCACCTTTTTGTAGTCCAGGTACTGTGTTGCCCATTCTGGCCGTGCCTGCGGTGCCGCATGAAGTCGGCGTTAGACGTGTGTTGATGCGGCTGCAAACCCGAGTCGACATGCCTGCGGGGCCAGCGCATGCAGGGGACGACAGGCGACAAGGCTGGAAGCATGCGTGGATGCATTGACACTGGAATTTTCGCAGCTGCATTCCGAGGGCTGCCCACCTTGTCGGAAAGGTACTGCGTCAACAATGGAGAGACATCAGCAGTTGACAACGGCATGCTAGGGCGCAGTCGAGCTTTTAAGCACGGATCGTGCAGTCATAAGCACATCAGCGCAGCTCACGGTTGCGCTGATGTGCTGCAAACGAAGTTGTGTGCAATGACCCACCTTGCCAAACTTCATCCTGCCCAGTGCCGGGCAGCGGCGGGCTGTCTAGGTGGGATGCGGATCAAACTCCAGCAGCCTGCGTGATCAGGATACAGGTTTGCCTCGAGGGCGGCTGGAGCATCGCGCCCAGTCTGCCTGCCAGCAGCTACAACTGCTGCTCGCTGCCGTGCGCAAGGTACGCCGAATGAAGTGACAGCGGCTGCACAACAAGAGGAGCATGCAGGAACAGCCCAGAGCTTTATCTGGCTCTGAAGCGTACTGAAGAGCTTGCACTGCGAACAGCCTGCTCACAAAGGGCACCCGCTGCAGGCTCACTTGCAACTGCAAACTCTAACAGCGAGTGCCTCACCTTTTGCTGAGCCCTGTGTGCTTCTTCCATGTGCTTCTTGGAGCGTCTCGAGACTGGCACCTACTCTACGCTGCTCGACCGGCAAAAGCGCCCCCGAAGTGTGCTGCTTGACCCAACGATGGCGTCGGCTCCTGCAGCGTTTCGGAAACACCAGCTACTTTGCCGGAGGCTGCCAATGCTCGCGTGCACTGCTGTGCAGCTCCTCAGAGAGCCTGCCTGCACTGCAAGCCCTTCAACCTAATATTCCAAGGGGCCAAGCGAAACCGGCGATTGCAGGGGTGTGGAAGAGCTAGGCGGACGGCGCTACACTCTGTGTTGTCGCGATAGATCTGGCAGAGTGTCACAAATCGGGACCGTGCACGGGCGGGGCCGCGTGTGTCTGCACGACGGTTTATTCCGAGATGCTTGCGAGGGGGCATGTGCTGGGGGCTGGCACCATGGCCATGTGAGTCATGCATGCCGTACAGAAACTGCCGTACTGAGATCAGGGTATACACCATGTGCACGAAACACCACACACCCAGTTGCTCTCCACTATCTTCATGAGAACAACCACAATAATGAATGAGCTTTGCAGGACACAGTGTCAGAGCAGTCGTTCGAGCGGCCTCTCCGCCGTTCCAGGTTGTTCCGCGGTGCAGGCTCCAGCCAGGAGCAGCTACCTCAACTCTCACGGCTTTGTCCCGGCAGCCGCCTGCGGCCCCGCGAGCGCCGCTTGCTGCGATTCATACTCCACCTGATACTTTGCCAGGCGCGCCGAGACGCTGAAGCCAAGCGCCGTCTTGAGCAGCGCCACCGGCGAGCGGCTGAAGGCTGGGAACCATTTGGCGTTCAGCACGCCCAGGATCTGCACATAAAGAGTGTGGAGCAGCATGGGTGGCGGCTGTGGAAAATAGTCGGATGGCCTGGGTGTTGCCGTGAGCCGCCTCGCAGCAGCGATGGACCAGGCACGTGGTGCGGTGGGACGGGGGACAGCAGGCTGGGGTGCATGCACGGCACAGCCGCCTGCACAACTGCGGGAGGCGGGCCACCCACCTGCTCGAAATCGGCGGACAGCAGCTCCTTTTCCACGCCCTTCAGCAGCGCCAGCCCCACCCGGAACGTGGTCTGCGCGGGCACATCACGGTTCTAGGCGTGCTCGAATAAACTCTCCACTGGAGGAAGCTTGCAGCGGTATGCAGGGCAAGTTGGCAGCGGGCTCCCAGATTGACAAGAGAGCCTCCACCAGAAAAAGCTTGCAGCTGCATGTAGGATAAGTAGGAGGCCCGGCCTCTTCACTGACGAGGGCCCTGGGATCCACCCTCGAGCCTTCCAGCATGGCATTACAGTGCACAGCCAGCATCCGGCGCACACGCTCACAGGCAAATGTCAACATGTATCACCACACAACCTAGCACAAGGAAGGCGAATGGACCAAACATGGAGATGTCCCAAGTAGATACTTTTTCTATATTAAGGGGAAAAAAACACCCCACCTTGAGGCCCTCCAGCAGGAAGACGTCCCAGACGCGCAGCAGGTGGTCGAACGGCAGCGCGTAGGCAAAGGCGGTGATGAACCAGTGGCTGCAGTACATGCTGGGCGCGATGCCCTCGTCCGACAGGTGCGCCCCCAGCGCCGGCAGCTCCTCCTGCACCAGGCGCTCGAACTGCGGGGCAGTGTGTGGGAGACATGAGATGTTGGAGGGCTTGGGAGATAGGTTGCACTCTGCGGTCCTGCCAGTAGTGGGTGCACCCCCAGCGCCGACAGCTCCTCCCGTGCCCGCTGCGCTGCTGGCTTTTTCTTGCGAGGCAGCAAGGTGATATGTAGAGGAGTTCGAGGTGTTGCAGAGCCAGCCTCGAAAGGGGATGCATTCACCAGCTGCCAACGGCTCGTGTCATAGCAGCCGCACGCATCTGCACAGCAGCCAGCAAAAGCGTGTATGACCCCACCTACGCCAAGTCCAAGTTGTGATCCCGGGGTTCTGCCGTGAGTGCCTCCTGCTGCACAGGATGCGGTGTGGCAAGGCCAGCACAGGTCCGTTTCTGCCTTCCTTCCTTGCTGCCTTCCTTCCTTCCTTCCTGCCTTCCTGCCTGCCTCCCTCCCTCCCTCAACTCAGTTCCCTCATATGGTTCCTCGGCTGCCAATGTGGGCGCCCACCTGGAAGAGGCACAGCTGCAGCAGCGGCAGGCCGGGCTGGAAGAGGCCTTGCAAGGGGGTCCGGCGGCCCCCGTGGAGCAGCGCCGCCAGCGTCCAGAAGGCGTCCTCCTCGCTCATGTACAGCAGCAGCAGCCCTGCCATGAAGCCCATGCCCTGCACGTAGCCCACCTGCGGCAGGCGCAGATCCTATGTTGGCGCTTGGACTTGGACACCATGATGAGGCCAACCTCTGTCCAAGAAGATGCTCATTTCTGCTGCGGCCCCTCCCCTTCCTTCCCCCTTCACGGGCGGAGGTTGCTTCCCTGTGAGCCTTGTGAGTACAGCTACCGAAGTACCCAAGCACGCCCTGCATGCAGAGATCAGATCGCACAAAGCAGGCTCCTTGACCATTGACCTGAGCAAGGCGACTCCGGAGCCGGTGGTGCCAACCCTCGCCATGCTGTGGTCCTTGCGAAGACATCCAGTTGCTCGAGTGATGGCGAAAATGCAAATTCCAGAGCCGCGCTCTGGGGCGCTCGCATCCATGCTCGCTCATTGCACAGAAGCCCCAGCCTTGTGATGGCGGCGCCCCAGCAGCAGACCGGAACAGTCACCGCAACCACATCAGCACAGCACCACATCGATGACAGGGGGGCGCCTTGCTGTTGTAGCGGGAGAAGCACCGCAACAGCAGGCTGGGGCCGCCGCTGCCGCCGCCGCCGCCGTGATGCATTCAACCTTTCGAAGAGAGACGAAGACAGCGATGCACCTTGCTGTCGAAGAGGGAGAAGGCCTTCAGCACGTTGTACAGCGACAGCTGCCCCGGGCCCTGCCGCTGCTGGTAGTACACGTGGCTCGGGTAGGTGCGGTTCAGGTCCCGCACGATCTCGGCGTCTTTCGGACCCGCCTCCGCCGCCACCAGGGCGGCATACACGCCTGCATTGCAGCCGAAAGAGTGCACGATGCGTCGCGAGTTCACAGGCTACAGAGACCTGGCGCCTTGGGGGCCTGCCTCCACCAACAGGAGGCCGCAGTGCATGCCTGCCGAAGGGTTTTGTGGTCTGAAGGGGGCTTTGCGGCCGTGAGCGGCCCTTGCGCGCAAGCTCGACAGTCCAGACATCCAGGCTGGGTCGGAGATGCACGGTGCGACGCCTAGCAGCAGCGTGTCAGGGCAGCATGTGGGCATCGGATTGGCTACGCCGCAGTGAGGCACTCCGCATATCTTCAATGGACGATCACGCCGGCTGTCACGGCACGCCTCTCAACACGTGAGAGTTTGGGCAAGACGCTTGTGAGCAGGCGTCCAAAAGCAGGTGGCCCTCGATAAGGTTGGAGGATCGAGAGGGTAGGGCAAAATCTGATGGCCTCGCAAATGTGGCCGCCATGTAGCAGCTGCTGCACACGGCGCGCCTTGAGGAAATTCACCTCCTTTTGCAGTGGAAAAGGAGAGTCTCCGATCGAGATATGTTCGGGAAGGACTCACCCTCGTTGCGCAGCAGCAGGTCGCGGCCGCCGGACAGCAGCTGCCACACCAGGCCCCGCAGCTGGTCGGGGATGCCCTTGCGCACCCGCTTCTGCACCTTGCGCGGGTGCGCCCTCACATACGCCTTCCAGTCGGCGCCGCCCGAGCCTGGGCGAGGGGACAATTCATGTCACGTTCCAGAAAACCTATCACGGAACGGCATCAGGCTTGCACCCATTTCTGCACCTTGCGGTGCGCCCTCAGGCGCACTTTCCATTTGGCGCCGCCGCAGCCTGGAGGAGCGCAGACTAGACTCTAGGAATTTTCAGAGTTTTCAGTTCAAATGCCCTCGCACGCTCGATTCGTTCTGCACCTTGTGCGGGTGCATACGCATTCCAGTCCATGCCGCCCAAGCCTGGGGTATGCGAGCCATGCCAGGATTTTCAGGTGCAGTCAGTGCAGTTGGACAACGTCCAGGCTCGCAGCGCTTTGTGAGGTGTTGGGGTGGCGGTGGTGGGAGGAGGGGGGAGGCTCTGGCGCGTATGCCGACAGCCCATGGCAAGTCACCACCTGGTACCCTCGGCATCAGAGGCCTGCATAAAACGATGACCCGCAGCCTCGGACCCGCAAAACGGCCCATTGCAGTCCGTCCTGCAGTCGCGCGCTGCACTGCGTGTAGGGGCGGTCAGGCGGGCAGAGGTGCGCACCGAGCATGCGGCGCCATTTCTGCAGCCGCCGGATGTCGCGCTCCCGGTTGAGCGCGGCTGTTGGGTCGGACCGCACGTTCCACACCGCCGGCTGTGACGACGGCCCCGCCGGCGGCAGGCCGCCTGGGCCAATGGGAAGCGGGGACATAGTAGATGGCAGCAGAGAGCGGTGGCCAGCAGGCGCGCACACGTCGCTGGCGCTGCTGGGTCTGGGCGCTGTCGTGCATGGAGTGCACGGCAAGTACTGCGGCATTGTCAGGGATGGTCCCCAGGGCCGGCGCGCTCAGACAGAGAGGGGAAGGGGGGAGAAGGAGGGGCTTTGTAATGTCACCGCTGCCAGCGAACGAAAAGGGTCGCGGTGCCGCCTGCTCGTGAAAGCAGAGCGGGAGAAAGGGTGGACTGATGAGGTCACTCAAATCTTCTCACCGCTGCCGGCGGACGACACGGTGCTGCTGCCGTTGCTGCCGGTGCGCACCCCCCGCGGCCGGCCCGGCACGCCCAGCGTCTTGCTGAGCCGCGAGACGGACAGCCTGGCGGCGCCCCCAGGCGGCSGCGGCGGCGGAAGCCGTGCGGCGGCGGCGGCGGCGGCAGCCTTTTCGTCCTGCTCCCGCTGGAGGAAGCCGTAGCGGTCGGTCGGCAGCACGCCGCCCGACTTGTGCCGCATCAGCTGGTACACCTGCGTCTCCGTCATGAGGCCTGCGCAGCACACAGGTTCGAGGGTTTCAACAGCAGCAGGCGCATGTGCACGGCATCGGCCTGTTGTTGCTCCTGCTGAGCATCCCCGGGCCGGCGGCTCGACGCCCGACGCGTGCCGCGTCCGCTGATACGCCTGCGTCTCCGGACGTCAGGCCTGCAGAAGCTAGCAGCCGATCAGCGAGCGATGCTGATGCAAATCAGTTTTCATTGTACTTTCCTGAGTCGGGAGCGTCCCGCCCGCCACCTGTCGCGTGCCTTGCTCTCTTCAGAGGACGCACATGCCGTCCACCGCATGCTTTGCGACCCAGCTGTTGACACTGTTTGTTGCAGGGAGTGGGTGACATTGTCACCAAGACACACCTAGCGGCCGCTCCCCGTCAATGAGGGTGCTCTCATCCTGCAGCCGCGCTGCCTGCGCAGAAGCGCTCCCCCTTCGGACGCCGTTCTGCACTGCAGTTCCCTCCTCCTGAGGCACGGCGGGCGCCGCGCCGCCGCCGCCGTCCCGTCCTGTGGACTGTGCCGGCTCAGGGCTCATCTTCCTGCGCAGCAGCAGAGTTCCAGAACGATGTTCACTGATCAGCAAACAGGCAACCTCGTCGAGCACCACAATGTGACGAGGTCGTGCCATGGGCTGACGAAGAATCGCCTGGCGCATATGCCCGGCAAGGACAGTGAGCTGACATGAAACGTCGACATCCCCCTCGTGTCATGTCCCTGTCCACACGATGGAAGCGATGTGCGACTCGCGCCTGGTGCTGGGCCGCGGCGGGCCACCCGCCGCCTGCTCTGCGGCGTCCGCCGTCCGCGCGGCCTCCGCCAAACTGACCGCCTTGGCGCGGCCGTCGCTGCCTGCCGTGGCGCCAGCGCCCATGCCGGGCCCCATGGCGCCTGCTATGCCGCCGGCACCGGCCGCCGCCGGCTGCCAGGATGGACGCGCCGGGTCCGCAGGCTGCACATGCAGCCGCTCCAGCACAGCCGACGCCGGCAACTCGTTGTTCTGGCTGGCAGACCGACTGTCCACCTGCACATGTGGACTGCAGTTGGTGGTGTATGGGTCTGCGCTCAGTGGTTCTGCTGCCACGTATGCGAGGCGAGCCTCCAGCGGCAGCCTGGCAGTCAGCTTGCATCGAGCCATGTGCACCAACGCAAGCATGCTTCCAAGACCACTGGCAGTCGGCTGGACGGTCAAGGTCACATTGCGACACACTTCCGACGAGCGTGGCAGAGGCACTCGAGGGAGCATGCTGAGCTGTGCAAAGCAGGAATTAGCAGGAGCACCTTGAGGCCGGACAGGTTGCTGGCGAGGGAGCCGCTGCGGCTCCAGGCCGCGGGGCTGCTGCTGCCGCTGCTGCTGAAGCTGGACCCCCGGCTGCGGGCGCGAGCGCAGAGCGGTTTCTCATTAGTATGCAGCATCGGGCGTCAGGCATGCTCGGCTCTGGCGTGCATGGTTTTGGGGAGCCAGCTGACTACTGCACGGCCTGCACCTAAACCGAACAGGCAGCGGAGGAACTACTCCTGAATATCGATGTACCCAAGTGCACCCAACTTGATGCTGGAGGCGGTGTCACGCACCTGCCGGGCGCTGAGCTGCTGTCCATGGTGTCGAATGACATCATGGAGGAGGGCGTGCCGTCCCGCAGCCCGTCAGATGCGCTACTGCCCAAGCGCTTGGGGGCCGCCACATCGATGGGCGCCCTTGGCGCCGCCACGTCGGCATGGCCACTGGCGCCGCAGGCACCGGCGGCTGCAGCAGCGGCCGAGGCGGAATCGGTGGCAGCGGGTGCCGCTGGTGGCTCACCCGCCGCCGGTGGCACTTGCTGAGAGGCTGCAACAGCAGCGTCCATGCTGCCGTTGGCGGAGCCGCCCGCGCCGGCGCCGGTGCCGCTGCTGGCGGCGTTGGGTGCCAATTCTGTAAGCTCCAATGGCGGCGCCACATGCGGGGTGGGGCCGCCAGCAGCTGCGCTGGCAGGTTCGTATTTGCCATTGGGAACAACAGCAGCGTCAGCGAGGCCAGTGGGAGGAACGCCGATGTGCGCGCCGCTTGCCGCAGACCCAACCTCGCTCGCCAGCGCCGCATTGAGCGGAGCAGGCAGCTCAGGGGTCGGCGGGGAATCGGACACTCTGTGGCTGACCAGCCTGTTGGCGTTCGCCGCAGGTCCGTCGTGCGCTGCCAGCTTCATGTGGCCGGGGCTCGATGAGTAACCTGGCGCCAGCCGGTCTGCAGCTGTACAGGCTGTGGCGGTGGCCCAACTCGCTACCCCAGCCGCGCCTCTCAGTGCTATCCAGGAGAAGGCCGAGATGTTGTGGCTGCAGCCCGGCAGCACCTGTGTGGGAGGCTACAGTTCGCTCTCAAACACGCGGCTTGTGTCTTTCGATCCGAAACGGATTGAAGGATTACCTCCACCTCGGCTGCCTGTTGCTCAGAAGTTGATATGGCATGCAGTACGAGCAACGCAAACGCTCGGAATCAGCGTTGCCCAGACAATGTGGAGAAGTGGCTGATGCAACTGTGCATCCGCCCCAAAGGCCTCAGTATCTTGTAGCCGCAGATCAGGCGGCCAGTGCACAGGCTCAAGGCGTTTGCTGGTGCGATCTGAGAAGGTGCAGAATGACACCAGTCTCGCAAAGTCCCGCTCCAGCCCCCCAAACCCTGCAAGTTCACCGGACGTGCCACTTGGCGCACGTCGGCGGAAATTCTGGTATTTACCAGAATCCTTCAGCCCTGTAACTTCCCCGTAGCGATGGAAGTGTGCCAAAGCTCGGGCGGGCAGGGCGTACTCAAGCGGGAACGGACAGGGTTCAGGCAGCACAAACAACGAAAGCAGCTGCTGAATCGAGCAGGGACAGCAGGCTGCTAGGGGCGCGCGGGCGCTGCGCGAAAGGAACACCGTTAGCCCGGTGCATGCAGTGTTGTTACGGACCGTTCTCGTCTGCATTATCGCCGCCGTATGCGAATCGCTCGATCGAGTGGATCTCGCGAGTGGATCTATGTGCTTGGTCCTCATCACCTCGTGAATGCGTGCGTGACTGAAGTGGTGTACTGAAGCACTGCGAATCAATGCTTCTCCGACTTCCACCCTCCCTGTTTCGGGTAAATGTACCATTCCCGCCCGCACTTGGATGGCCTGCAGCGCCAGACACACGCACATGCACTGCTGGGTAGTGTCATCCGGGCAACTATGCACGCACTCGGACCAGCATTGCCAGCATGTACGTGCAAGGCAGACATGACGTGACTTCACAGCACTCAAGATGGTGCCTGAGCAGACAAAGTGAAATGGCGCTTCATTTCGTTTCATGCGGCCTCCGCCCTGGCAGCAAGAGGAGGCAGAAACAGAAGCAGAAGCTAAAACTCACCCATCATGAGCCACAATGCCACGAGGGCAGTACCACGGGTGGACTCCGTTCTCGTAGGTGCTACGTAACGACCTTCATGCGCTCTGACGACCAGTCGCGGGAGCTGTTGGGGTGCCTGATCAGCGGCTCCTCATCCAGTTCGACGACTTCGATCCTCGTGCGGAAGCGCAGCCCCGGTATGCGGTACCCCGGTGGCGGCTGCGGCAGCTGAGGCGTGGCTGCCCGCAAAGCTGCTGCGGCCGCTTGGCGCCCTGCCTGGCGCTCTTCTGCAAGCCACTGTGCATCTGGCTGGAATGCCGCGTTGCGCTCCGGCAGCATATCCATACACCGCTGGTCCATGCCAAAAAATTCAGCCTCCTGCTGCAGGGCCTCCTGCACCGCGCTGAAGGCAGGAATAATCAACATTCGGAATGGCCATGCCCCT
Organism: Deuterostichococcus epilithicus; assembly: GCA_033439295.1. Lineage (NCBI taxonomy): Eukaryota > Viridiplantae > Chlorophyta > Trebouxiophyceae > Prasiolales > Stichococcaceae > Deuterostichococcus > Deuterostichococcus epilithicus. The sequence continues at coordinate 1,386,661 of JAVTLE010000004.1, read as the reverse complement.
CTCACAAGCAACGACTATCCGTGTTTCCGCATGCCACTTCGAATCGATGTCAACCAGTTGGGAGATCTATCCTGCGACGAGCAGTGAAAATGCAATGCTGTATGCTTTCGCTGCCATTATAGCAGCACTCATGGCCGTCCCACATCTGCCGCCGCCATGTCGGTCCGGATCCATCGGCTGCGCATGTAGCTCAGGATGTCGGCAAAAATGCCTCCGTTTCGGTCGATGAAGAAGCAATTGTCGTCCATCACAGTGGTCGGCACTGCGTCTTCTGCTGCCAGCAAGCTGAAATACGATGAGCAATCCGTCAGAGTCCCCACAGTTGTCTTGTGGCGATGGCCGCCGACATCTAGTTGCGTGCACCACTGCAGAAGCATCCGACGGAAACTTGGCCAGCCTCATCCTGCTGATAATATTGTATTGTGAAGCCACAGACAGTGTTGGCAGTGACTCGCCGACCGAGTTTGGCGAGGGTTCATGCGGCTTAGAGGCGAGGATGGGGGAGCTTCTACCCCAGTGGAAGCCTTGTACATTCTCCTTGAACTCAGAGGAGGCGAGAGGCTGAGAGAGATAACAACCCGCCACCCTCACTTAAACATCAGACAAGTGCAGAGGCTTTCGGCTCCCTATACAAATGTCACCAGATACACCACCACATGTACGTATACTGATTGTAAATTTACCATCAAACGACCACGATTGGCCAGGTGCATGCACTGATGAGGCCCACATCCCGCCGCAAGGACAAGCATGCGCGCATGACAGCGCCACGCAGTAGTGTCCACGTCCAACCCGAATTAAATGCTGCATCAATGGCGCCGGAGTGGCAAACGAACATACTTACGAAGTGGTGACACACCAGCCATTACCATGCAATGCCGCTCGCCGCCCACAGCGCCGCTTTCACAAGACGTGCAGATGCGCATGCGCTCCAACCTGTGCCGCAATCCCCAGACCTCACGCACAGGCATAGGAGGCTGTGGGAGCGACTGTCGTCTGGTCGAGCTGCATCTTGAGGTCGATGCTGAACTGGCAGTCTAGCTTGCTGAAGCGCGGGTGCATCAGGCCATCGGCAGCGCCAGCCCAGACTGGCAGTCGATTGCAGGGTCATGTGCCTCAGGAGTATAGTCCACCACGCAGGCGGGTGTTCAGCAGGATGGCCAGCAGCCACATCACTGCTGAGTGGACCGCCCACCGCCGAGGGCCAGTAATTGCTGGTGTTGCTTGCGTTCCCCTTCTTGTAGATGACCGTCATCAAACCGATGTTTCAGTCTTTGGGCAACCTCTCAGACAGGAAACGAAGGCGGCGTTCAGCATCGCCGTCAGCGCCGGCGGCAGCACATTCTCTACATACCTTGCCCGTCTTGCCGCTGCAAGATCGCATATTGGCGCAGCTCCTGCCGGCTGAGCGCTGAGCCTAAACGCCTTGCAAGGCGATGCAGGGTGGGGCTGGCGGCTGTATCCTAGCTGCAGCGGCAGCAGCCGGGCTGCGGCAAACAGAATCGAACCGCAGCCGCTTGCGCAGCATCTTCATCCTAGAAATACCTTCTCTTCCTTCTTTCCTTCTCTTCTTTTGGCAATGCCACTTCACAAGCTCTGCCTCTGTTGTAAATGTGCGCCAGATCAGATATTGCATTGTATGTGTGAGCAACACATATTCCATCATCAACCAATGCACGCGGCATTGGGTCAGTGCACGCAGTGGTTGGGGGCCGCCGCTATCGCTCCGTCTGGACAGACCCCTAAATTTAGCATGTCCGTCTGTCGTCTGGACAGAGACTCCTTGGTGTCCGTCTGTCCAGACGGACAGACAAAAGACTGCATTAAGAAGTCTCAGCAGTCCCACAGCTTTTGAGATCCAACATAAATTCTTCCATCTGTGATTTCAACAATCATCTCGCAGTGAACACGGCAAAGCAGCTGGGGTCTGTTGCAATGTCCTCCGACACCGACTCGCCAGAGGTGCCATCGGAGTTTCTGAGGAACTTGGTCCCCGACAATGTCGTTGTTGAGCCCATGCATCCGCCCAGGTAAACTGCANCCCCCGCCTGCGTGTAAGACAAGCACCTCATATCATCACGCGCACTGGATAGCAGAGTCGGCAGCTCGGCGGCATACCGACTCAATCGTATGGATGCACTGCTATTGTCATATGAAGGCCAGGCATTGCTCAAAACGTTGGTTTGTACTTGTTTGAATTGAAATTCTGACCTGCTTGGCATAGTTGCCGGCAAAAGTGGTGGCGCTGATGGCGAGGGACGAACAGCTGGCACTGCGCACTGCGCCGCCGAATCCTGCCTGGGCAGTGTTGCCCGCAAAAAGGCTGCCAGCAATGCTGCTGGTGGCAGACCTGTGTGATATACTAGTTTGATCACAACTCTGCTTCATTCTCCATTGTTCTGAGTGATTATGAGGATGCAGACATCCAGCGGATAACAAGAGTCGTGCATTCGCGCATTATGGTTTGCAGTTCACAACCCGCAAAGCCTGTGCAGACAACCACTCACCCTGCAGAACAACTGACGAGCGTGACGGCTGCGCCGCCTGCGCCGTCAGGCGACACATTGTACAGGAATTGAGTGTTGCTGATGCGGAAAGTGCTGCCAGACTGAGCATAGAATGCGCCGCTCCTGTGCAGCACAATCCATCTGTTGTTAGAATCCACATCAGTGGCCACTAATGGCCAGACCTTACTTCGCATTGAATCACTTGCAAATTCCAGATGGGGTTGCATGCAAACAGATGATGAGGCACATCACCGAGGCTATGCCTGCACTGGCAGAATGCACAGATGGACAGGAACGGCATGCCAACCAGCGTCCGCATCACAGACTACTTACGTGGCGTTGTTGATCTGGAACACCGTGTTGGTGCTGAGGGTGACGGCAGAGCCAGTGGCAATGACAGCCGCCCCATTAATGTTCACCGTATTGCCGATAATTGTGGTTGACGACATGTTCAACGCAGAGGATATAATCTGCATGCATGCCGCTCCGGTGTCCACTGTAGCCACCGTGAGCAAGCTTCAATCGCGTTGTGGCGTCACTAATGACATGTTGAGACAGTTCAGACATGCGCTGACCAGCAAAAAGATATGTTGTGCGCCTGTGCCTTCTCATCCAAATTATATATGCAGCGGACTGCAATTGGAGCGATGGATCAGTGCAGCACCCTTGTTGTTGCTGCAGACTAGCTGCTGCACCACGAACACCGAGGACGAGGTGATGCTGAGCGGCGGCGATGCCGTATTCACGATGCCGCTGATGCTGCCAGTCAGGGTGACGCTGGCGGCCGTGAAAGACAGCGCCGCATCGCGGTTGCCAACACCAAACCGGTTAGTCGGCGTTGCCTTCGTGAACCTGACACCTGCGGGTGTCGTCAGACGTTCTGAATGGTTTACACGACATGCTGGCTGGATTGTGTGTGTCCGACCGTCTCTCAAATGCCTTGATGAGCAGCACTATCAGGACATGCTACACACCATGTAATACAATGGGAAGTCAGTTGGGGGCAGCCATCATGCAAGCCGTTGAGCGCTTGTTTGTTCACCGACGGTGTCTGCGCAAGGTGGCTGGTAAACCGACCTGTCCATGTCCATGGTTGTGCACGATACAAGCTTCGCAAGCCCTCGCCCCCTGTGACTTCAAGAACCGCACCAGGCACGCGGCTGCTGCATGCCAGGCTGCCTGCCACTCTGCTGCCGCCTGCAACCATGCAACAGTGGCACTTTTTTTCGGGGCGACGAACTTGGCTCCAAGGTGGCCGAGGAGCACATCTGCTTGCAGCATCGAGTCACGTTTGCCGATGGCGTTATGATGAGAACTGCCTTGCTTCTATTATATATATTGCATGGCAGCAGCAGGAGTGCAGCAAGGGGGCCTGAATGGGAGTGCAACCAGTCAAGTTGGTGGATCCCTCACCTGAGCCTGTCAGCAGCACAGTGCAGAAGAAGTCTGTCGAGTAAGGCCAGACCCGAGCCACAGCAGGAGGCTGTGGCGGCGGTGGCGGTGGCTTGGGAGGAGGCGGCGAAGGCGGCGGCGGGTTCTGAGGCTTTGGAGCGGTGACTCGGAGCGCTTTCGGCGGCGGCGGGCTGGACACGTGGCCTGTTGGATTTTGAGCCCATGGCGGGCCCCGGTCAAAACAGCCTGCAGTGCTGAACTGCACCTTGCCAAAGCCGCTGCCGAGGCTGTTGATGCTGTCGTACACCTGCATGAAGCATAGATCAACTTCTTCTTCTATTGTACTTCTCTATATCTATTTTCAAGATCATTGCACAGCAGTGTCCTTGTGGACTCATTGCATCGCCCCTCCACTTGCGTGACGTGTGTGCAATTGGCAAGTGGATCTCGAAGACCAGCTAATTGTGCCACATAGCAGCAATGGTCTAGTAGGTCGGTTTCCCTGAACCAGGCGCACACCGCTGCGCCGCAGACGGGTGTGATGCGCATTGGCAGGGGTAGCGCATAAGCTGCATTGTAGCTCCACATGTTATTGCTCTCCCGCCGCGCCGACACCCACACCCCGGTCACCTACAGTCACCAGGTAGGGTCCGGTCAGCAGTCTGAGACCTCCTATGGAATGTGCACTCGACAGCAGTATTTCAAAGTGACTCTGAAGCCGCATGCCCTGCACGATTCGTCCTCGGCTCACCTGGTACTCTACGGATTTGACAGGCACTCTTCCATTGGAGACCACTGTCTGGAGGAAGTAAGGGTTCGAGTTGGGCCGCACGTAGTAGTGCAGCATGGTGTTACCGACCTGGCATGGCACGATGTACCTGCGCAGCACACGAGATCTCCATTGGCGACTGCTGTGAGTTGCATGTGCTAAAGAGGACTTGACGGCCACGCCACTGAAGGTATGTGTGCATAATAATCGCAGCGGCTGTGGCGGCTGCATGCAGACACCTTCTTGTCAATAGCAACTGCACATGGCCGCACATATTACACTGACCAGTCGATCTGCCAGATGCCGTCTCCAATGTCGTAGCTGCGTGCCAGGTCCAAGTTCGGCTGCGGGCACTCGGGGCACTCGTTGTCGACGACAGCGTACTGCCACGTCTGAGGGATCTCCTTCCCCACTACACCGATGCCTTTGCCTGTGTTGGCATAGGAAATTTATGTAATGGCGCACAAGGCGTTCAACACCAGGTGCCACATGACATGCGCGAGTCGCAATGAACTTGTTTATGACGATTTTTGTCCTGTCGCACGGGCCCAATCATAGCCAGCAGCTGCATACACGCAGCGGGACCCAAGCATCCAGCAGACTGTGCGGCATTTGCAGCACCTGTTCCGCGCATCCAGAGGCACGTGCCGCACGTCGCAGACCCCATGAACAGTGGTCGGTCAATGGCGATGTACGTGGTCGGAGTCGTGGCGTTGTACTGGCTCCACGGATACTTGTAGGTGTTTGCAAAATTGGTGCCATATGCACATGCGCCAGCTAGGTTCTGATCCGCACCGTAGACCGTGCCCTGGGGGCGCAAGACGAGACGTTGGTTCCAGCAGAAAGCTCAAGAGCGTGTGGAAACTGGAGGCAGCTTCAGATATCAGGTGTGGCCAGTCAATCTGGTGCTTCTGTCCCTCCAGCAGCATACGCCAGCGACCCTTGCAGCAGCCGAGGCGGCAGCGCAACGGAGCCGGATGTCATACAACTCTTGCGTACTTGCAGCAGGCAATCCTTCCTTCTGAAAGTGCCCTGACTGACCTACAAGCACATCATTCCATCGCGACTCACATTGCCGAGGTAGTGCTGCGCGGTGAAGGCGCGCCAGTCCATAACTTGAGCTGCAGCGGTCGAAGCGAGGCAGCAAGCAAGCACGAGGACCATATTCCCTTCGGCTGTGCCATGCCGCATCGCGTGATATGTAGGCAACCCCCGGGGCGTTTTGGTTTGAAGCATCTCGACTGCTGCTGTATGAGCACTTCACTGCATGCTGCAGTTGCTCGTCCGTCGGGAAGTCTCCAGACGGACCGACTCACGTGCGAGTCTACTCTCAACGGTGTGATGTGCTTTAAGACTTCATTTGATGCATTTTCCGATCATGACAAGTCGAAGCGGACGGCCGACCATGCAGCTCCCCGGTCGTGTCAGGTCGCTGCTGGCACTTCTGGTGGGGCGACTGCTCAGTCGGAAAAGCAAGACTGAGTGCAAGTGCTTCAAGGAAAAGGTTTTGGCATGTTCACGCGCTTGCGGCTGACTGCATTACGTTTCGGAGCCTTGATGCGCGCTTTCCACCTTCCGCTGAGATCCTTTGTCGATCGTCAGCGCTGGAAGACTTTGAATGTGTGCAACTCATTGATGCTACCCCGTGTTCACCGACAAAAGCCGCGCCAGCTTGAGATCAGAGTCAGAAGCTTTCAAACCACAAACTCCGCGGTTATCTATAGCCAGCAACGCCACATTGTGCCGTCAGCCCGCCGCCAAAGACGCCAGCTGCCGTTCGAGGCTTCGCTCTACGAAATGCCAGTACCAGCTACGCTGTGCGCGCTCGCTGTAAAGCGCAAACACCGGCCGCCGCACCAGCGCCTTCGCCTGCAGCCGTTGGCTGACCTGTGAATGAGGGGTGGTGGCATAGAAGGGCAGCAGGAGGAATGCAGCAGCGATGGTGGATGTGCGGCAGCGTGGCGTACTTGACAATGCTTTGACAGGAAGGAGGAAGTGCATCTGCTTGTTGCGCAGCAAGCAGGCTAGCTTGCCGCTTGCTCGACAGGCCGCCCGTGGGCCATGAAAGCAAAGCACCGAGCCGGCAAAGATGCGCAGGGAAACGTCAGTGAAGGACCAGCACCTTGATCACGAACAGCGGGGTGTCCATGGCTACGAAGAAGCGCTTGGGCAGGCGGTGATGCCTGCGACAGCCACCTTGCACGGGGTCACCTGCAGGCGCAGAGCAGCAGTTTCTAGCAATGCCACCAGCCGTCCTCAATCAATATGTGACATCAATGCCAAACAGCAAAGAGCTGCCTTCGTGGGACATGCTGTGCATCCTTGTACCTGTGCTGCAGGGACTACGGTTCCCCATATACAACCGCAGCCTGCAGGCACTGCGGTGCCCTGCGGCAGCGCATTTGAAGCATGGACTCTTTGGTCGTTGGCTCAGAATCCGACTTAGGGATCTGGGCACACGGGCGACCGCGCACCCTCAACGGCCGCCAGGCTCGCGGCGCCGCTGGCAGCCGCGCCCTGCGCCGCGACTCGTGCCATGATGTCGCGCGCCCACGCCGTCGAGCAGTCAAGCGAGGCGGCGGTGTCGCGGAACAGCACCAGGCCCGTGTCGAATGCGCGGCCTTGCCATCGGGTGTCGTCTGGCGCGATGCTCATGCCAATCTCGCGCTCCAGCCTTGCAGTGAGGGCGCGAGCTTTGTGTTCAGCAATCGAGTTGACGAGGTCGCTCACTTCCTGCGACAATTAGCCGCCGGGGCCGGTGACGACAGATCAACAGGAGTTCAGGACATGGATCAGTGTTTGCAATGCGTGCTGAATCGCCACCGGCGGGAGCCCTGCCCGGCTTCATGCTTTGGCGAGATTTCTAGAGGGACTCAGGCGGCGCCCACCTGGCAAGGGCGCACGTGCGTGTGGCAGGTCACCGTCAGCAGGGGCCCAATGGGCTGCACTCTTGACTCCATCAAGATTACAACCAGCGAGCTGTTCAATATCTGCGGTGCTTCCTCACCCGGCGAGGTAGGTCAAGAAGGGCGCGAGGCAGGCCACCGTGACAGTACTGGGCACCAGCAGCACGACGCGGTCCGTGCCCGCCGGCAGCAGCTGCAGCGGCGCCGCCTCGGTCGCGCGACGCCCCGCCTCGTCACGCGGCGGCGAGTACACCTCTGTGATCGCCGCCTGCACAGGGGCAATGTAGTAATATACTATTGGTGTAGTGGCGTCCGGTTCATGGGAGAGAACTGTATATACCGCCGGTGTCATGTGATCGTGATCACCCTGCCGTGCCAGATTTATGAGAATGGGGCATGCCACGCTTCTGCCCGGAGCAGTCGAGCAACCCTGGGGCCTGACGGAAGTATCAACGGCGGTGTCGGAGGTGTTCCCTGCTGCACGGCCGGCGGATATGTGAAGCTTTCAGATGGGTGTGGCGCTGGATATGTGCCTCGAACATCCCCCACCTCACAGCGCATTTGCAGAGCCGCGGGGCGGTCGGTGATGACGTAGACCGGCCCGGACCAGCCGCCGACGTAGCGCAGCGCCGCTGCCGACAAGCACACCAGCCGCAAATTGCAGCGCGGCTGCAGGCACACGTACGCAAAGGCGCCCGCGGCGTGCTGCAACAGGCCCACGCGGCGGGCCGCCACTGAGGCGCCGCTCGACTTTGCTGCCTGAGAGGACGCTGCGCCACCTGTAACAATTTGAAGTGACGAGCTCAGGCCCGTCTTGCTCATGCCTGCAGCAAGGGGCGGCGCTGTGACTTGGCAGTGGATGGACCAGGCTCGTGGTTCTGGGCCAAGGCTCTCACCTGTTGTGAGCGGCCGCTGCGGCAGGCTGGCCTCGTATGGCAGCAGCTCCAGCCTGCGGCACGAGTGTCACTGCTCAATACTGTTTATTGGATGCCGGCGGACCGAAGATTCTTGTTGAGCCCACTCTGACGGTGTACTTCTGCACTAGCGCCCCGCCACACCTGTGCAACTCGCGGCGGTGGAGGCTGCCGATGCTGGCGGCCGCGCGTGCGGAGCAGGGTCGCAGGCTGATCGAGTCCGCGCTAGAGCTAATGAACGCCACGTACAGCCAGACGAGGACCCAGGTGGGCAGGACCGCCGTGCACGCCAGGCGCAGGCACTTTCCGGCCGCACACTCACTGCACACCATGGGCTGCCGGCGCTGCGTCAGTCACCGCCCAGCTACCCTGGCACTCGTTGGGTGCTGGGCCAAACGGCCGATGTGCCTGCACTCAGCATCGCTAAATGGTCGCCAAAACGACGTCGCCTTTCAGCTGGACTGCCAATTGTCAGACGGGCAGCTGTGGTTTTTTGGTCAATGGTTCGAGGAAAGAGCTTAAATTTTGTCAATATGAATGCCCTCCAGAGCTGCTAAATGTGAACCGCTGGTCGGATATTGCACAAGCTGCGGCGGTCAGTTTTCCGACTGGGCGGGATGTGAATAGTCGTGGTCGTGCGTCGTGATGACCACCGCTGACATCGGGCGTGCATTTGCCGAAGCGAACAAAAAATGCTTTTACAACATGTCTTACGTGCGGCGTGCACGATTCAGCTCAGATCTATACTCCTGCACCTGCGATCCTCAAATGACCTGGTGACTAATTCACCAGCACGACTGCAGTTTTACTGCCCTGTAGCAGACAGCAGGGCTTGCATCCCCTGTAGCAGACCTGAAGTCAGGCTGCAGTCTGCTCTGACTGTACTTGCTCGCGAACGTCTTTGTAAGCCGGGCGGCTGCGCTGCTTCGCCGGCTCTCGACCCCTGTCCCCTGCCGAGGCCCTCAAACCGCCGCCCCGCCACATCCGCTGAAATCCCCGATGTGTCACCTCCTTTGGTCCGGCTGCGCCGCCAGCTCGGCAAAATGGTCCACCAGGTGCCGCGAGCCGCAGCGCTCGCCAACCGAGTCGTGGCTGGAGATAACAACCAGGAACTGCGCAAAGGCATGGAAGCGCATTGCTCCCGCCCACACGTATGCCAGTAGCCGCAGGAACGCCATCATGAGCCGCACCGCCCACAGCGGCACCGACTTGTACCTTGCGAATAAAGAGACAGATGTGTCAAGTTGGGTTGTGTTTGCACCGAATGGCGTGCACAACTGACTAATGCTCATGTTCTGGCGGACGCGGCGCACCTCATGCACGAAAGACATGACCGGATTCAGGGCGCAGGGCAGGCAGTTGCCGATGCGAGCGCCCACCTAATGCGCCGCACGCCTGCAGCGTTGGCGGCCAGCAGCGCAATCTGCCGGAAGGTGTACACGTCTGGTCCGCCGACTTCGATGCGCTGATTTGCCTCATCTGGCCGTTCCAGGCTGTCTGCCATCCTGTGGATGGGCCAGCAGTGCCGAACTCTCACACATGTCTGTGACAGGCTGCCATGTTACAGCACATGGTCAGTGACAGGCTGCCTTTCCACAGCGCTAACCTGTGCTTGTTCTTTTCTGCATCCTTATCGACAGCACGTTGTGCAAAGTCCCATCTTGTGTTGACACCACAGACAACTACCACAAGACTCGCCTGGCTGCCAAGTCCGCGCCGTCAATGGGATTCGACTTCATGTTGAAACCGCTGCCGAGGCTGCTGGCGCGTCCCTTGCGCTGCACAGTCCTGCAATGTGATACATCCAGCTCGTCTGAGATGCAACCTCTCGGTCCCAATTCCTTCATCGTCTCCAGACCCGACATCACTCTGGGCGACTCCAACCTGAAGATCCTGTCGTAGTCTTTGAAGAAGCCTGATGGACCAAAAATGGTGTAGCTGGTGCCACCGGACTGTCGGCTGGCCAGTTCAGCCAAATGCGTAATGCGATCGATGGCGGCCTCACGCACGCGAAAGCCCTGCACATCATGATGTGTTTCACTGCTATGGCGCGCCGCTGCATGTCAGGCTGCAGCGATGTCCCTGCGCAGCAACTGGACAGAGGGGAGTCCTCTTCCCTCAAGCGCAGCCACGCGGTCACCTCGAACTCCTGCCGGCACCGCTCCGAGTTCAGGCTCGCAACCTGCGCCGTCAGGATGCACTACTATGGCGCGCTGCTGCGTGTCAGGCAGCAGCGATGTCCTTGCACAGCCATGCGGTCACCTCGAACTCACCATGAGGAAGCGCGCGGCCCCTGCTGCGCGCGCCGCCTCGAACAGCGCCAGGTTACCCTGTGCCGTCGGCCGAAACGCATCCTGGATGTTGGACGACGCCATCATGCTGCAGCGACAAGTAACATGAAACGGAAGCTCTGTGCTGTGTGAGCAGAATATAGACTGATCGGTAGACTCAGATCAGAGCCTCGCCGCAAAGCCCAAACACTCTGCTGCAGGGCCTGCATGGAGGTGCGTCACTATCAAGTGACGCACTAAGTAAGGAGGTGCGTCATCTGATGTACCTGCCACCGACGCATGAGACGACCGCATCGCAGCCTTTGCAAGCCGATCGCAGCGAGTCTGCGTCCAGGACATCGCCGAGGACCTCCTCGCACAGGCCATCACGCGCGGCGGCCAGCCTGCCAGGCTGTCGCACCAGCGCCCGCACAGAGTAGCGCTCTCGTGCAATCAGCTCCGAGACCAGACGCTGGCCTATGTATCCCGTAGCTCCTGCCACGAGCACTACCTGCTTATTTGCCGACATGAAGGCTGGCCAAGGTGGCAGCGCTGGCGACGGTGGTGGCGGCGGAATCACCTGTTCACGTTTCCAGCCGGAGCTCAATCAACAATAAGATTTGGACATCAGAGCACATTGCAAATTTCAATTCAATCCTGACAAGTTTCACCTCGCTGAAAGATCAAAGAGACCCCGCCCAGCTTCCATCTCGCTGCCGAATGGTTCGACGTCACCACTCAAGCTTTGTCCCAGGTGCAGTCTGCGATTCTGCGAACCAGAAGCTATCACTCAGTGAGAAAATTCAGCAATCATGCTTTCGTCTGCGCTGCTCCCCGTTTCCTGCCACCACGCCGCGATCAATCGGCCAGCCAATCCAATCCAATCCTCAGGTCAGCGGCAGCCAGCATGCCACGCATCAGGCAGCCAGCCGAGGGCATTCAGCAGTGCTCAGTATCACAGGAAATTTACAACGGGCAGGACGACATGTTTCAGGCGGCAGCGGAGCAACAATTGGAGGCAACAATGTGCGCACCGCTGCGCAGCAGCATTCTCAGTCCCAGCGGAGCAGCTGCCGAACCCGTTCGCACATGAACGGTGCGTCGTTGATTGGTCGAAGTTTCAGAAATGCGAGCTATCCGTTGGGCCTGCTGCAGACCAGAGGGCGAAGCTTCGCCACCTGCAATGCGGCGCCACGATCTACCGTGCAGGCACATCACTGACTGCACGCTTGACAACCGCAAGACTGCAAATTCGCCACCGTGTGCTCATGCAGAGCTCCCGGGAGATGCGGACTGATGTCTGGTGCAGGTCAGATACAAATCCAGAGGACTCTCTGCGTGCGGCGGCGTGGGAGGTGCTGAAACAACCCGATGCAGAGGGTGGCCTGGAGCCTGAGGCTATCGCGTCGAAGCTGGGGCAGCTGGGGTCGGGCTGGAAGCTTGCGGACGGTGCGGCCGACCTGCCGAAGGTGTGACCCATTGGCAGAACAGCCTGGCTGCTACTGGCACAGCCGCTGGGACGGCAGTTGCGACAGGGGGAATGCAGTGCGATGAAGACACGGGCGCACGCCTCGTCAACCTCGGCGTCAACCTCGGTGAGCGTCATTCGGCTCTGCTGCCACCTGAAAGCGCGTCTGACAACCAGCATCCTTCTGCAACGGCCAGGTGCAGCAGCTGCTGGAGGACAGCATCTACTTCGTGGCCGCGGACACGCGCTTTGAGGACGGTAAGCCGGTGGGCAGCAGCCCCAAGTGGACGCTGGCGGTGCTGCGACCCGTCAGGTGCGAATCTGGACGAGCGGCCGTGGGGCTATGCGCCGGAGCGCGCTGCCGCCTCCACGGGCTGCCCCGTGACATGCAGTGCCGCTGGTCGAGCGCCACACCGGGCATCCACGTGGGACCAGCACGACCGCACCAATGCCTTGCATGATCAGATTGGGCGACAGAGGCGTTGCGGCGTTCGTGGCCGTGAAGGACATGCTGCTGGGGCGTATGTGTCCCCCGCAGATGGCAGTGCATATAGGGTTTGTGCATGTGGGGCGCAGCTGGGACGTCGTGGGCACCACAGCAAGTGGAACGCCTCCTGTAAGCGCAACGCCTGCTGCGTGCAGGTGGGGCATCGTGGGGACGGGCGGCATCGCTGAGGATGTGGTGTCCATGATGGACATGCTGCCGGGCACGGAGATCGTGGCCATCGGCGCGCGCAAAGAGGTCGCAGATGCCGAGGAGTTTGCCAAAAAGCACGGTGAGGGGGCGGCAGACACCGGCGAGGTGCTGCTTAAGAGCGCATGTCCGCCACCCGGGGAGGCCCTGGACTGTCCTTTCAGAGGACGGGGCATGGTGTCGTGGGCGCTGCTGTCACATGAGGCCGACGTTGGTGCTGCCTGCTGGCAGTAGGCCAGGTGTGTGCTTGGAGGCCAGCGGAGGCCCTGTCACCCGCCTGCAAGGCCCGGCTGTCCAGCTCGATTCTGCGACTGTCCAGCTGACCTGACCTCCTCGCACCTGCCGCCACGCAGGTGGGCGCAACTGCTATGGCTCCTTCGAGGAGGTTGCGGACGACCCGGAGATCGACGCGGCGTATGTCAACGCGTAAGTCTTTAAAACCTGTCATGTTGCCTCGAGTCCTGCTCGCGAGAGATAGGAGAGACAGATGATACCTGTCCAGCCTCACACAGGCTGTTTTGGGGTTGAGGCATGAAACCTTGCTGAAGAAATTTCTTGTTCCAAGACGCATAGTCATGTGGACCCAGCTTGGGAATTTGGCCAGCCACTGGCAACAGATGCTCCAACTCCTCACGTGCTGAGGAGTGGGAGTGAGCTTGCTGCAGGATCCACGTCACGCACAAGGACCTGGCCATCGCCATGATGGACAAGGGCAAACACGTGCTGTCAGAGAAGCCCATTGCGGTGCGTCCTTTCTGGGCTTGTGCTTGGCTCTGAAGTCTGTCCCAAGCTGAGCGGCACATGGCGTCAGCTGGATGCACTGCTGAGGCGACCATCTGCGCTCCTGAATCTTGCCGGCAGATCAGTGATGCTCGTCGAGACCACACGACGCAGTCCTCGGCACACGAATGTTTTACATCTGCGGCGGTCCTGGCGGTCGTCGATGGGAGTGGTCCTGCCACCGCACAGGTCCACACAGGCCTGGCACGGGATGTGATCCCCTCAGCATGCAAGTCGGTGTCATGCGCAGATCCACGCGAATCTGGCGCGGGACATGATCGCCAAGGCGAAGGCAAAGGACGTGTTCCTAACGGAGGGCCTGTGGTCGCGATTTTTCCCTACAACCCAAAAGTGCGCCCCCGCTTTTCCTTCAACCTGCCCTTCAACCTGCATCACCTCGGAAATACCCGAGGGTGCCGCTCGCATGTTGTCTGATGCGCAGGTGGATGGTGCATGGGGAACGTCAGTGCAGGTTTCTGCGTGGCACTGCACACACGCTCCCTCTGCGGTTGTCCAATCAGCGACGCCATGGGGAAGTTGCCAATGAGCTCCAGCACTCGCCGCCGTCACCATGCCTTCGGTAAAGAAGGGATACCCATGCAAGCGACAGCCACTGACCCTGTGCCGCTTGACTCTTTGCTGCTGCCCCAGGGTGAAGCAGCTCATTGAGGCCGGCGCGATTGGGGAGGTCAAGCTGGTACAGGCGCAGATCTGCATCGAGATGACCGACGTCAAACGCCTGTGCGTCCTTTCACATCCACCCTTTCAAGACGTGCTCCCTCTCGAGCATTGCGCTGCGCCAAGACTGGTCTTGATGTCGACCAGGTGCTGGCCCAGACATTTGCATCCAGACATCTGCGCCGAGTTGACTGACGCCAAGGGCCTGTACGCATGTCGCCTTTGGCGAGCACTGGGAACTTTGCAGGACGTGTTCTCAATGTCTTTGCTGCATGAGAGCTTCTGAGCTGCCCAACAGGCACCAGCGCTGGGGCAGAGTGCACAGTGCTGCCGAGGTGCCGGCCGCCGCATGCCTGGCATGAGTTCGTTCCTTCGCCAGGCGGGAGCTGAGAGAAACCCCTAAACCCTGCACGTTCGATGATCTGAGCGCAGGTACGACCTGGACATGGGCGGCGGCGGGCTGCTGGACATCGGGCTGTACGTCATGGGCATCGCCTCCTGGGCCTTCGGCGGGGAGCGGCCCGATGCCGCGGACGCCTTCGGCGCGCTCGCGGACACCGGCGCCGACGTCGCCGGCACCATCAGCCTCAGGTGGTTGGAGCTCCTCGCCTCCTGGCCCTCGCTTGGGGATGCGCAGATGTTGTTGCGCTGCGCATGCGGCCTGCGCAGTCGTCGCGAACGAAGGCACCGGCAGTGTGGACGCCGCTGTCTGGGCCCGCAGTGGATGCCCTTTGCGGTGGCACTTTCGGCGGCCCTGGCTGTCACATGCCCGCTGCCGGAACCAGCTGCACAGCGAGGCATCTGGGCGCTGCCCACATGCTTGCGCAGGCAGATGATCTTAAGTCCATGCTGATGTTTTGATCTTGAAAGTCTGCTCACCTTCTGTGCGCGTTCTCCCCCGCAGGTATGGCAAGAGCGGCATGGCGAGCTTGTACTACAGCATCGAGTACGATGCGCCCATCGAGGCCACCGTCTTCGGTACCAAAGGCCGCATCAAGATTCACCACCGGGCGCACAACCCGGAGGCCATCACCCTGGTCACCGTGGGTGAGCCTTGTCCGTGCCAGTCGCCCATGTTGCCCACGGCTGCTGGAGCACCCACGACCATGACGCGTGTCTCAGTGACGGTATTACAGAAAGGATCGCCTGTCGTCTGCTGCCCTATAAAGCTCAGAGGAGCAAAGAACTGCAACGAATATCGTATGTGCAGACGGCGACGGCAATGAGAAGGAGCAGCGGATGGAGTTTCCTAACCCGCCCAAGCCAAAGGAGGTCGACCACGGTGACGCGGACGGCGGCTTCAACTTCCCGGGGTCTGCCGGCTTCATCTGGCAGGCACGCACAGCGACCTGTATCGACTCTCAAGTCAAGGCTTGCCTGCAACTTTTGTGTGCTGCTCGAGGCATTGCGTTGCCACGGCCGGTCTCGGTGGAGGACCTCATCTGCGACCAGCTGCATTTTGCTCGGCTGTGTATGCCCGGCACGAAGTTTTCTTTCTGATGTGGCCCCTATTCATCATTCCCTCATCAGGCGATGGCTGTACACTCAGCGTTGCTGAAGGGCAGAAAGGAGATGGAGGACATCAGTCACGAGGAGACGGTGCGTCCCGCTTCTGCTGGCGTCAAACCTCATATGGCCACATGCCACACAACCGCAGGGCAGAAGGACGCATTCAGCTGTTCTGCCCGCTGACATGCCTGCATCCGGGAACCAATAAATTCGACGCTGCTGCACTCCAGGTGATGATGATGGAGGTGCGTGTCATATACGCCATCTGCTGCCTGAACCCAAGCCTGAGTCATGCAGTGCAACACATGTGCAATACTCCTGCACAACCATCTGGAGCCATCTACAGTGCGCTGCTCTGCTACAAACAAGGTCAGCCAGTGCCTGATCTGTTGTCTGGGCCCTGCAGCTGTGCGATCAGCTCCGAGAATCGGAGCACCTACCAGTCGAATACAAGCAGGATGCCTGCAAGAAGCGGGATTGAGCGGCGCACCCGGTGCAATTGCGGTGATACCCGGTGTTGGCGGAAGCGTTTTGGCAGACAGAAGGGGGCGCAACCCTGCCGGACAGCTGACACCAGACGAGCATATCGGCTGGAGGCACACCACGCTCCCACAGTGCAAGTAAGTTCCCAGGCTCGATTGTACATTGAAACCAGACAGCCGGTTGTCTCAGAACATCGGCAATGAGCTCAGGTCCCAGCAACCAGGCTTGTTTGGTGCAGCATCAGGTCAGCAAAAGAAGTTGGCGAAGTCTTGGTGGTCTTGGCACACTCCAGCATACTTGTAGTAGGAGTCTCGTAGGCTCGGCAAATTGCTCGGATTCAACTTGGTGACGCAGAGAGCCAAGCAGTGCGAATTACCAGTAATATGACCAGTGAAAGGACTCAAGAGCGTTGTGCGCCACATGCTTTGGTTGTGCTTGATACTGGCACAACTTAGACTTCTACCTGTGCGGCCAAGTGAGGGTACCTACTCGAAGCGCTGACCGCGAGACCTGGCGCGTCAGTGCTGCTGCAATTAAGTGTTTGGCATGGCATGGCAAACCTGCGTTCCAGCCGGCCCGATGGGTGCGCAAGGGCTGCTCGCAGCATTGCCAATTATGAAGAAGCCCCTGGAAAAGCGCCGAGGCAGTGCTGCACGACGGACCATGAGGCCCGAGAGCTGGTCAGGCCTGCCGCCGCGGTGGGGCATCGGTCCAGATGCCCTAGCCATGGCGGCAGCATGACCAACTTGCACAGGCGAGGGTCTCTCGCCGCTGAATGTAGAAGGGTTTGAACAGCGCAGCATCGTCTTGCCCTCTCATACTCTGTCAACGCTGCTGTTGAGAGTTCGTCTCCATTTGATGAAGGGAGTTGATTGGTTGAACCAAAGGCTGATCCCGCATATTGTGTGCCGCCGATCTGTCCGCCGGTGTGCCTGGGACCTCCTGCTGCGTATGCTGCGCTGGATCAAGGCAGCATCGTGCTGGAGCGTTCTGACCAAACGTAGCTGTTCAGTAGAGGCTTGGCACAAACCCACACTACAAGTTCCAAGTGAGAGCGCATGGCGCGGGAATCGAAAAGGATTGAATGCCCTTGTCGTTCAGGACAGCACAACGCCTACGACACGGCAGCCTGCGTTCGCATTTGCGCGGCTTCTGTCTCTGAGGATTCCGTTATAGCTGTCTTAGCGCTCGACGCCGTCCAGATGCCAAAAGGTTTGAATTTGGCCTGAGGACTGTCTGAAGTAAGTTTGCTAGCAGCGACTCCGTTGAGCTCAGACTGCCTGCGCTGGCCCGACAGCATGGCTGCAGGAGTAAATAAACATGGCAATCTTCCGCCGGAGACAGACGACCAGCACGTCATCAGGGTAGGGGAGCTTTGTGTTGCAACAACAACTCCAGCACCTGTTGTGCTGCATTACAGCTGCAACTGATGCCATTCCAGTTTTCACAAAGAAGAGGTGCCCTGCAGGACCTCAAGCAGTCATACCTTGGGGGCGGAGCTCCAGGGCTCTCGACCCAGATCTGCCAGAAGCACTGTAAAGAGACGGCCGCATGGACGCTGCGAAATGCGCAAGGCAAGGAGTTGCCGGGCAACATTTCCGTCAGGCAAAATATCGGGAAATACGGTGTGGGCCGCAGCTTCCGGGCAGAGATCACGGGTGGCTGGCCTCGGTTCGTCAGGGAGAATGGCATAGAGCGCGGCATGGACCTGCTCATGCGTGTGACGGCGCCCAAAGTCCTGACCATCACCGTCATTGGCCAGCCCAGCGCCGCGGCTGCGGCGGGGGGGCCCATCAGCAACGACGCCTACACATCGCTCTACGGCAGCACAGCCGGCGGCGGCGGCGGCGGCAGCACCGCCTCCGTGGGCAGCAAGCGGAGCCGCAAGTCGAAGGCTGCAGGCGGAGCGCGGCAGGAGGCGTCGTCCCCAGGCGCCCGCGAGCCGCGCGTGCCGCCGCAGGGCTGGGCGCGACTGACGCACTAGCTGCGCCGGCCGCTGATGCGGAAGCCGCGGATGCAGCGGCGGCTGCGATGCATCAGGACAGCCGCCATGCGGCCACAAGGGATCCAGCCGGCGACCGCTCAACCGCCAGCGTCGATGCAGCCGAGGCTGCTGCTGTGCCTCCGATTCCCGCGTCGCTGGCGGCAGCGTCTGGCCCTCCAGCGGTGCCATTGTCCAATGGTGCGCCTTCGCGATCCTTGGGCGGCATCCTCAAGGCTGGCCTGGGGTGGCTGGCGCCTGGCAAGGAGGCCTCAGCGCCGGCGCCAGCTTCGGCAGGCGCCCACACGGGAGCCGCAGATGGGCCCAGCCTGTCGGAGCCTGCGGACAGTGCAGCCAGCGGCCAGACTGCAATTGCCACGCGGGACCCAGCTGAAGCAGCGCCTTCGTCCTCGGCAAAAGGCGCGACGGCACCATCACGGCGAGGCATCGGCGAACAGCAGCGGCGGCAGCATCAGCAGCAGCCGCCCACGGCTGCCAGAGGTGGCCTCAAACGCTCAGCCGCG
Source organism: Deuterostichococcus epilithicus (assembly GCA_033439295.1). Lineage (NCBI taxonomy): Eukaryota > Viridiplantae > Chlorophyta > Trebouxiophyceae > Prasiolales > Stichococcaceae > Deuterostichococcus > Deuterostichococcus epilithicus. Next base: position 1,367,786 of record JAVTLE010000004.1, on the reverse strand, counting down.
CAGGCGGCATTGCGCAGGCTGTCAGAGGCGGCCGAAGCAGAGCGCAGTGACTCGGACGATGGCGATGGGGTGGGCACGCCAGCTTGTGCAGCTGCCGCGGCAGGTCCACCGGCCCCAAAGGCAGCGAAGCGGACCCGCCAGGCGGTGGCAGCGGCAGCACTGGCAGGCAAGGCAGGCAAGTCAGGCAATGCAGGCAGGCTGCGGCAGGCTGCGGCGGTAGAGCTGGGCGCCCGCGGTGGCGGCGCCGGCGCAGTGACGGACGCCGCATTTGTGCAAGCGGTGGTTGGCGCCAAGCCCAACGTCATCCAGGTACCAGCTAGCTCACCCGCATGATCAGAATCCAGCTCTGCAGGGTGTCGCAGGGTGTTGCAGGCATCAAGACGGGCTGTCCCATTGCGCATAAGCTTCGAGCTGCACTGAGCTGCGGACCCAATCGCCACGGAGCCTTACATCCTGCTCGCATACAGACCGGGTTGCTCTGTCAGCATGTTTTTCGAGCATTGTATGATGTCGGCGCCAGGTGGAGGCGGCCTGGGTTCCAGTGGGTTCCACAGCGCTGGGAGCCGTCACTGGCTACAGCGCCAAGCTGCAGCAGTTCACAGTAGAGTGGGAGGGCGGTGCTGGAGAGTCGCCGCACGCGTGGACCGAAGCGGTGCCAGCCGCGGAACTCGACAGGCTGCTGCTGCGGCGCGGCGGCCTCGTCGGCAAGGCCATCACGGTGGTGCGGGTTCGAGTCTGAACCAGGGGTTTGGGGTTCAAGTTTTCGACAGCGGACCTGAAACGGCTGCTGCTGCGGCAATGGCGACTTGATCAACCAGGGTTGGAAAATCGACTTATGCCAACCCTCCCGAGTGGGCACAAGGACGAGCATGCCTTCCCTGCTCTCCCCTGCCGAGCTCTACGAGGGTTGGCACGATTCAGCGGTTGCGCTGTATTGGCACCACTGGGTGCCCTCCACTCAGAATCCGACGCGCTGGGTCTGGAGGGAGTCGGGAGGCGAGGGGAAGGGTTCCGCAGGACTTGGCTTGCTGGTTGATGGCACAGAGCGCGCGTCACTGCATTGCTGTCTGAAGGATGTTACACCGTGGCAAGGAGCGTGGGGCGTCACGACTCTGGCGCAACCGCCTTGCAGCCCCAGCCCCCGGCGTGCATGAGCGCTGCTCGTGCTCGTGCCCTCCCGACGATGCTCGGCTGCTGTCCACAACCTCGATGTCCACCTCCCCGGGCTGTACCCGCAGGAGTTCCCCATGGAGGACGGGTCCTACCAGCCGTTTGAGGGGCGGCTGGCGACCTACGACGCCGCCTCGGCCATGTACACAGTGGAATTTGAGGACGGAGAGGTCTGGGACAGCAGCCGGGTGCGTCCTGATGGTTATTCAAACACCAGAATGGGAATGTTTTCCCCACACACGTGTGAAACATAAGCGCAGTTGCAGGTCTGGGTGTGCGGCGCCGCGCTGTTGGATCCACGTCCGGCTCATCGCGCCCGCACCCTTCTTCATCTTTAGTCATCTGTCTGCCCGCTGCAAGGTGACACGAGTGCATCCAACAACCATCTCGCAGCACAGGACCCGCACCTCCCTGGGGGTGACCCATCCTGCCAGTCCCTGTACTGGGAACAACGACAGGGCGGCTGGCCCGCCGGCGCTTTCTTGCCTGCCGCCGGTGCTTTGTTGCCTGGCTGGTCGAGTGGGAAACACCCTTGCATCGAACTCCCAGTCGTCTCTGCAGTCGTCCATACGCGCCGTGGGCATGAGCGCCGCCACCCCTCGGCAGTGCGGCGCCGTAGCCAGCCCACAGGCATGCTTGCGGTCTGGCGGGTGCACTGGCCGCCTCAGTCTTGTCGTGCCTGGGGCTGGTATGGAGTGCTAGGACGCTGCACCATAGTCTTCCCCATAGAGCCTGCAGACTGAGCCCGCGCCAAGCCCAAGCACAGCTCAAGCACAGCCCGAGTACAGCCCAGCTGCCACTCCCAGCGGCGCAAGCACGAGGCGCATCCTCTGATGCCAAGCGCTCTCTTTCCAGCTCCAGGGGCATTCTGTGGTGCAGTGCCTCACTCGACGTTGTCAAACGCTCTTGCCCTCACAGGAGCAGGAGCATTTCAAGGACGTGGACGATGCGAGAGCGCTGCACTACCTGCTGCCGCAGAGGCGCAAGCGCACCTTCCGGTGCGTTTTGATGACCTGGTGTGCTGCAGCGCGAGTCACGGCAGTTGCTTCGGTGCTTTTGGCGAGTGCCTCTCTCGTCCTCGTCCGTGTTTGACTGGCCGCATGGGCCCCCGAGATGCCTTCTCCCGGGCACGATCGCACTCAGGGTTTTGCACTATGAACGCTGTGACCTCTGACAGTCGTGTGGTGACTCTGGCCGCTTACAGGTTTGCGGACGAGATCATGTGCATGGATGGAGATGCGGCGGCGGCGCGCGCTGCGGCGCTGGGCCTGCGCGACTGCAGCCCGCGCAAAGCAAAGCCGCTTCCGATTTCCGTTGCAGCAGCCGACGCTCCGCGGCACACCCGGGGCCTGAAGGCGGCGGCGGCACCGAGGAAGGTGCCGGCGATGGCGATGGCGGCGGCAGCTGCCGGCAGCGGCCCGCGTGGCGGCGCCACGGCGCCCAKGGCCGCGACGGCATCCGCGGCGGCACCGGGCCGCCGCSCMGCCCGCGGCGGAGCAGCAGCGCCGGCGCCGACCATAGCTGGCCCAAGCCGCAAGCGCGGCAGGCCTCCCAAGACGGCCGCCGCAGCTGGCGCGGCCCTGTTGCCGCAGCCAGCGCCCACAGCAGCAGGGCCCAGCGGCGWCGCGACGSGCGCCGGCGCCGTTCCCGCGGCGGACGGGCCGGCCGGCCCGGCCAAGCGGGCGCGGCCGCTGCGCTCCGCCGCGGCCGCGGCCTCGRGCGCCATTGCAGCGGCCGTGGCGGCTGAGGCGCGGGATGACGCAGAGGCGGGGGCGGCGGCGGCCGAGACGCCTGTGGCGACGCAGCACGGCAACCCGGCASCACGCGGCGGCCGCGGCGGCGGCCGCGGCGGCCGCGGTCGTGGCAGGGGCTCCGCCGCTGCCGGCCGCGGCAGGGCCGGCGGCCGCACTGCCGCCGGTGGCGCCGGCGGCGAGGCTGCCGCCATGGCGCGCGCAGCGTGGCTTCGGGGCTTGAGCCCCAGCGACCGGCAGCAGTGGCAGCAGGAGGGGGGCGCCGGCGCGGAGCGTGGCGTCCAGGCCTGGGTCGGTGAGTGCATGCTCAAAGCACGAAAAGCCAACAGCATCGGCCGCCTGCCTGCCGGATTGGTCAGGAACCCAGAGCAAGCGTTGGAACCAGTGCTTCTGAGCATTCTTTGCGGCACACCTGTTTCCTAGTACCGCCGGAACGTCGCGCGGGCTGGCCTCTGGTTTGTTTTGTACACTCGCCAGACAACCATCAGCCTATAGTGCCTCCGCTCGTCCGTCAAAGACCCCCGCCTCTGCCGCGCAGGCCTGCACCGCTCGCAGTCGGGCTGGCAGCAGGTCGGCCCATGGCTTGCCAACGGTGCCATGGGCACCGCCAGCAGCAAGCAAGGCCTCGACAAGCGCCACCTGCCCGACAGGTGCCACATCCGAAACAGCTACCCGCGTGAAACGCGTGGCACCGCGTCATGCTTCGAGTTCGGCAGCAAGCAGGGCAAGGACACGCACCAGCGCCTCGGCCCGAAGATGCTCTCAAGACAACTATTGGCACTGCACATGGCTGACCGCATGTGCACGTGTGAGGGATAGACCGCGCTGGATGCCCGGCTGCACTGAGGCGGCATTGGCGATGCTGGTCATGCTTGTCAGCCCACGACTACCGACAGGCGGCGAGATTGCTCGGAAGGTTTACTGGAATCACACTGCGGCCGCCGCTGCAGGCAGGCGGCTCCAGAGCGAGGGGCTGTCTTGAGACTTTCGAACGTCCATAGCCAGCTCCAGCCTTGATGCTCAGTGGGCCCAACCGCGCCTGCAGGCAGGAGTCCCCGGGCGTCAAGACCGGCCGCGCCGTGCCCGGCTGGCTGGGCGTGCTGGTGGAGGAGGGGGAGACCTGGTCGCCGACTTACACCGGTGAGTCATTTTTGTGTTGTCATTTTCTATGAATGCACCCATACCGGACTCGGTGATAGCTCTGTGCTAGCTCCGCATTGTGGGCTGTTGTTGCTTGTTGCAACAACCCAGCCGCACTCTGGCAGGTGCACAATGCCCTGACCTTGGCAGCGGCTGCTTGGCGCCGCTGGTCGGCTTCGCCGGCCGCTGCGCGGCAGCGCGGCATGGCGACAGGCCTGCTGTCTCCTGGGCAGCTAGTCGCCAGGGCTCAGTGACCGAAGCTTGGCACATGGTCTGAGCCAATGCCATCTTGCTGATGGTGCAGGGCGGTACTTCGCCTACCTGTGGGACCGAACCTGCGCCTTCAAGATGTGCATCCAGGTAGCGTATCCCTCCACTGACCTATGCAGCCCACCCTGACCCTGACGGCTCGGGTGCCATGCGCTGCCTGCGGAATGCCTGCTGATGTGCCCCCAACACAAGGTCGGCCTCAAGGCAGCGCCGTGCCATAGGTGCGGGGCCGCTGCAGCCCATCGGGCACCATGGCAGCGCACCGAGCAGTGTTCGCAAAAGAACAGCCTGCCTCGTGTCATGCTGCTGCGATGCAACCAACGACTATCCTTGCCACCATTCCACGGGTTCTGAGGCACACTCTCCTGCGCCCACCCCGCAGCGGCCGGCCGACACGGTGGAGGATGCGGCCCGCACATACGATGCAGCCGCGCTGGCGTACGCCGGCGGACCCAACACCGATACCAACTTCCTGCCGAGCCCTGAGGCACTGGCGGCGCTGGGGCAGCCGGTGCGCGCCATGTTGATGCTCCTTCTGGCCTCGGCTGTTGCTGACCTCATATGAGAATCGGTTTTCTCGGTTGGAGCTTGAATTGCCTGATACGACCAAGATCATTTGATGGCCGACGCCGATGACTCCGACTCCAAATGGTAGTCTGTGCTTCGCCGCACGCTTCCCAGTGCCTGACAAGCCTCTGGCGTAAGCACAATGATGCTCATTCAACGGCCTGCCAAGGAGAATGCAATCATCGCACCCCTCCTGGTCCCCCTGCCTGTCGTCAGCGTGCTCCGGACTTCACAGTACATCAACTCGGCAACGAATGGGCCACAGTGGCAGGTTGTCGCTGCCACTGTGGTCCTGGACGTGACCCAGATCCCTGCACATGGCCTCGGCCATCCCTGTACAACATTCACTCGTACCCCGCAGGGAGAAGGGGGAGGGGGGGGCGCTCGGTGACGACGGGGTGTGAGTGTCATGCTCGCATCAGTGACGAGTGGGGCGGGCACAAAACAGGCGACATCTCTTGCACCGCAGGAGGAGGGGGCGCCGGCGATGGCAGTGATGTGCGCGCTGCGGCTGGTGACGATCGAGCAGAAGCTGGCCGACGAGGCCGTCCGCGAGGAGGTGACCTGCCAGGTGCGTGGCTAATACAGCTTGAAACCCTAGCGACCGTGGGCTTCCGTGCGGGCAGCAGAGGGCCCGGGCCGATGAGGAACGAGCCAAGCGGCTGTTCCGCGTGAGGATGCTGCCTCTGCACCTGCTTTTGCGCCATGCAGCTTGGACGAGGGCGACGCGGTCGAGATGAGTGGCCACATTCCTCTTCAAGGACGGCCCTTGCTCGCCGTTGGAGTGCCTTATGTGTTTTCCTGCCCGTAGAACTGGGAGGAGTGGGAGGAACGCATCTGGAGCAAGTATGCCATCCGCGCGCCGCAGAAGGCCTTTGCTGCCGCCATGGCGGCCGAGCTCAAGTGGCTGCTGCAGCAGGTACCGCCCTCTGCACTTAGTGTTTTATTGCTTGAGCAGTCGCTGAGGACATGTCCCTGCAGTTGAGACTGTGCGGTTTGTCGCTCTCGACAAGATTGGTCGAAGCCAAGGACGGCAGCAACCACTTCCCAAGTGCAACGACGAGCAGTCGCCTTTGGTCGAGGCGCTCACATGGTGTGCCTGAAGCCCTGTTTGAGGGCAATTGAACCCTAATGTACAAACGTGCACCCTGTCCGTGTTTGCACAGGTGCAGGAGGAAGCAGTCATGCCATCATGGCACGGTTTGTCGGGTGTCCTCTTCAAGGACAGAATTATCTGCAGCTGCCTACGTGCGCACAGGCGTGGGAGGAGGCAATCATGCCAGCGCGGCAGGCCGCTGGAGGCGTTCCTGGCGGCAGACTTCAATACAGCTGCTTGTCTATCGCCCCTGCTCTGACGCAGCGGTTGCAATCACTTGTGCATTGCACAGGTGCGGGAGGAGGCGATCATGCCGTGCTGGCGCGGCGAGCCGCTGGAGGCGTTCCTGGCGGCGTGTGACGGCTGCTGCGCCATTGGCACCAAAACCGACCACTACTTCCCCGCGCCGCAGGAGTGTGACACCTGCATCTTCTTCGCGAGAAAGGTGGGCGGCTACCAGGGTTCCCCAGGGTCTCAGGCCCTTGTAATCCCCTCGAACTCGTGTGCTGCGGCATCGGCGCCAAGACGGACCACTACTTCCAGGCAGGTGTCCTGTGGAACCGGGACGTAGTGATCTGTCGTGCCGACGATGCCGCAGCAGGCGTCGCAGGCCGCCAGGAACGTCGCATCCTCTTCGTCAAGAAGGCATAATTTTGCAATCCCAAGGGCCCCACGACCTAGAAATCCCTCATGTCTTGGCGACACAGCTGCCTCCTGCCTCGTGCCTGCTTCCTGACACCGCAGAAGTGCGGCACCCACATCTAGTTGGTCATGAAGTGGGTGGCCCTCTGTCTTCAAGGCTTGCAATCAGCCTTGCTTCATCAGCCTAGTTGTGCTGGGCAGCACAGCTTGCATCCTGCTGCAAACCCTGCAACACGCCGCCCGCCACCTGTACATGGTGCAGCTGCAGCCCTGTGGACGCTCCGATCACTAGTGGTCCAGCATGTCTCGTTTCGTTGCTTATTGCCGCGCACCTGTGCTGCACAGGGGCACGGCCTGTCGGACGGCTGCCGACACGGCAGCACGACGCTGCTGGCGCTGCTGCGGACGGCGGACGGCTGCATCATCAGCGAGCAGGCCAATGACGCCATCCAGCGCGGTGGGACACACATCACATTTTATACATCGCATACCAGACTGTGAGTTCTGCTGTGATTGGTAGAAGATAACCAGGCAGCTCTTGTCCCTTTCGACTACGCAAGGAGCGTGCCTCTTGTGCTAATTGGTTTTCAGCATAGCGCTCCAGCACACCTGCAATTTGCGCGCTTTGCCTGCTGCAGCTGAGGCTTCACTGCACCCACGTCAACGCCGCTGCATGTGTGGTTGGCAACATAACAAACGATGCGACACAACGCCAGTGGTCCTCTTCGATGCTGAGTGGGGCTGGCTAAGGCACTGATCATATGACAGACGGGCCTGTCAACCAGCCCTGTCAATCAGCCGCAGCTCGAGGCCGTTGACATGGCCACTGTGCCAAACTGCCTGCGTGTTCCAATCCGCATGTTCTCGGTCGAGCCCCCAGTCAACCAAGGTCTCTCTTGAGTGGCTTTGTTGCACCTCGGCGGCAAACCGACAACATGCCTTTTGACCAGAGGCACATGTGAAGGTGGTCTCGTGAGGCATTACAGTGACCAACAGTATGCGAAACGGTGCACCTGCAGGGCTACCGAGAGGACTGCTACAGTGGAGCGGCAAGGGCGACTGCTGCGCTTGCAACTCAGAGTCTGGCTGCCGTGCAATGCTGCAACGCAGAACGCATCACTGGTCTACTTCTGATTTGCAGGGTGGCTGGTCGGCGCGGATGCTTCATTGCTGCAGCACCTTCCGCCAGCTGGCGCGGTCTGGCTACGTCGCCACCCTCTAACGCATCAGAGCTCTTGTGGTACAGGGTCAATGATTTGGAGGCGGCGCAGCAGGAGCAGCAGCGGTTCAGCTGGCCGACGAACTTGCATTTGCCGCCTCGACCACATACAAGGTGGAAATTTTATGCGAGTTCCTTGGTTTCGCTACAGGGCTCATCGACGAGGCGGATGCAGCAGCACAGCAGGAGCAGCTGCAGCTGGACGCGGACCGGCAGTCGCGCCTGGACGACATCATGGTGCGCCCATCTGAACACCATAGAAGTGGAGAGAAGTGCCAGGTTGCAGTGTAAGTACCGAACCATTGACGGTGCAGCTCCAGGGGTTGATTAGCAGGCAGGCCCTTGCCTGCTTGCCTCCGTGCAGCATCACACAGCTCCTTTGCTGTTGGGAAGGCACAGCCGGCGTCTGCAGCTGCAGGAATGTCCAGCAGGCGAACTTGCAGCTACAGCATCCATGGGGGTGCACCGAGTCGCTACACCCTGACCCCGGCCTGGCCGCAGGCGCTGGGCCTGGCCGGCGGCGCCAGCGGGGGCGCCAAGGCCGCTGCGGCCCTGGGCCGCAAGCTGCGCCCGGGCAAGCCGTCCAGGGAGGCAGATGCGGCGACGGCCCCGAGGGCGCTGCCGCCGCGGCGCCCCGTCAAACAGCTGCCGGAGGGGTGCGAGCATATTGACACATGAACCGATATGTCGTAGAGGTGTGGCCGACAAGCATTTTGCCGTAGCTCTGTCCCAGTTGCTCGTGACGTGGGGCTCAGGCGGCACACGCAGCTGCGGGTTCGCGACAGAAACCGTACCAATTGTATGTGATCATGAGCTCGGGCTGCGGGCGGTCCTCTGCATGTGCATGTTGTGTTGAGGGAGCATTCGCTGTGTCCATGCAGGCTGCGGGTGGTGGTGGTTGGCGGGGGCGTGTCGGGCCTCAAGACCGCCCTGGAACTCACCCGCGCCGGCGCCCACGTGAGTGAAGTCTCCTACAGCACAGACTGAGCTGTTTGTGCATACGCGGCTGCACTGGCTGCTCTGAGGCAGGTGCTTAGGACTTCATGGAGCTCGCTGGTTGCGGCGCCGAATGCGTTGCCGGCGGCACGCCGCGCCGCCGAGGCTCACAGCCCTCCTGCAGCCCTTCTGCTGTCCTGTAATGCAAGCAGCAGCCGAAAGGCAGCCTGAACACCCTCGCTGAACATCTCATTTCCCTCATCTGGTGACGGCATTGGAGGCGCGCTCCGGCTGGGCGGCCGCGCTGTATGCGCACGCGTTGATTGGGCCCTGCTCTCCCCAGTGTTCCTTTCATGTGATCAGAGGCACATGTGTGGAGTCTCGTTGCAGGTCACAGTGCTGGAGGCACGGGACCGGCTGGGCGGCCGGGTACACACGCATGCGCTGACCGGGCATGATGGCGCAACCGCCCACGTGGACATGGGTGCCAGCTTCATCTGCGGCACCGACCGAGACCCGCCGGTCAACCCCATGCTGACGTACGCTGTGGACGTGCTGAAGCTGGCGACGCGGCCCAAGCTGCGGGACGGGCCGCACGCCACCGCGCTGTTCGACAGGTGCGGCATAGTGTTGCTCGAAACAGAGCGAGCGAGCGAGAGCTGCGGCACAAGGTGCGCGATGGGGGCCGCACGCCGGCGCGCTGGTGGACATTAGCGCGCTGTGTGCTGCAGCGCTGTGTGACAAGTGCGACCATATTGCCGTTGCGGCCCGAGCTGCGCAATGGGCAACATGTCACCGCGCAGTTCAATTGGTGCGCTTGAACAGAGGTCTGTGAGGAGGCTTGGATTTGAGAAAGGGTCTGGAGCTCTGATTGTTAGCGCGTAACTCTGCTGTGGGACCCGGTGTCCAATTTGATAGGCGCGGCTGGGGCGATGCGCATAGACATAACGAGGTCTGCAGCTGTGGGCCTGCGTGCCGACTTGGACTTATCGGAACCTTTTGCAAATCCGCTGCAGCTGTCCAGCACGTGGGCGGCCTCTGCGGCAGACTGCCACCATGGTGTCAGTCCAGCAGCACGCCTCGTGGCTGCTGAGGTGCAGACGTTGAAGGCAGTGTGCCGCAGCCAGGCCATCACAGTGCATTTACGGTTCGAAATTGGCACTTAAAATCCTCTGGCTCTGCTGGGTGACCTGAGCATCATCGGCGCGGTCGGCAACACACGTGAACGTAGAACGCCTGTTGCCATCCAGCGAGTCATAGCGCACATGCTGTGCACGAAAAGATGACAGGCAAGCAGCAGACAGTTGCAGCTGCGGATGAATGTCTAACAGCAGGCTGACGCGGTGCTCCGTTGCTGAGGCACTCGCTGCATACATTTCCCGCGGTAGTGAGGGCAGACTGCTGCCGTCAGGGGATTCCAAGATGGCGGAGGATGCGCATCAAGTTGACTGGCTGGTGTAGGAAAACCTGCAATGAATCCCCACACCTTCTCCAGACTTCACTTCTAAGTTCTCAGCCCGACTCCCCTGTGCAGGAACGGCAGGCTGCTGCTGGCAGGACTGTTTTCCAAGACTGAAGACGTGTATCAGTTGTTGCTGGACTGCACGCCGGTGCAGGAGCTGTGGAGCGAAACTCAATCCTTGGCCTCTGAAGCTGTCTCGTTTCCGATCACATGCAGTGACAGCAAGCTGCTGCCGGCGGGCAAATTCAAGAGGGCAGAGGACGCGTATGCACGGCTGCTGGACCGGCTGCTGGTGGAGGGACCCAAAGCGCGCTCCGACCGCACCATCGCACAGGCCATCGCCGAGGAACTGCCCCACATGGGCCTGTCGCCTGAGGTGCGGCGGCCGGTTTTATGTCTCATGAAAACCAGAAACAGAAACAGCAAAAATCAACCACATCGTCCAGCTCGCTGATCGAGCTCCCCGCGTGCAAGTGCACGCAGGCCAGAACGTCTGATGGTGCGTTGCCCCCTCCTCTGGAGGGGGAGACCTCGGGCTCTGTTGCCGTGAGCTCTGCGACCCACCCGCGCGCCACCCTGCTGGGGAGCTCCACCCTGCTCGAAGCCCTGTCGCGCCTGCCGCGTTGATGCGCGGTGGTCTGTCTTGTGGCGCAGGAAGTGGCGGTGCTCAATGCCTCCACCGCAGAACCGTACGTGACATGGACAGCCGCCGGCTTGCCCTGTTTTTCATGGTCATGTGCGTCACCTGTCGCTTCTCCCACTGCTGCAGGAGGAAGCAGTGGTCAACGCCTTCACTGCGGACCTGTATGTCACGACGCTGGGCAACCTCAGTCTGCGCGGCAGCGTCACCAGCGGCTTCGATGGCCACCACGAGTTGGTGCTTGGCGGCTGCTCCCAGGTGGGTCGAGTGGGAGAGAAGGTCGAAACCACAAATCGAATGTTTTGTTGCAAAGTTCCAGCCATGGGCAGTTCAAGTGCTGCGCTAGCCTGAGGGACGGGGCCTCTGCGCTGCGGCATATTGCATGGTCGGGTTCAGGTCCGAGGTTGCTGCGCCCTGCAGCAAGACGCAAAGGGCGGAGACTCCGACGGACGGCTCGCCGACATGCAGCGGCATGCATCAGCATGCTCCTCCAACGACCACAAGCTGCATGCAGGAGTGCGGCTTGGAGGCACTGCCTTGCGGCGCTGTGCAGGCGGTCGCGGCCCTGGAAGGCGTTTCTGCTCTTAGCCCGGGCCTCTAGCGCCGCGGCACGCACCGGCCTGCCGCTGCGACCAAGCTTTCGCAGCGTCCATGCCCGTTCTGAGGTGCCGCCTTCTGGCCCGCTGCTCAGGTGGTGGCGGCCCTGGAGAAGGGCATCCCGGCGGACGGCGGGCCGCCGGCGCCGCCCGCGTCCGTGCGCCTCAACCAGGTGGTGCGGCACATACAACTGGTGCCCAACGGCGTCGCCGTGCACGTCCAGGGTCAGGTGGGGCTTCGTCCTCAGGAACCCAACGCCGGCAGCCAGCCTGAGCGGCGGCAGCGGGCTGATGCACACTCGGTCGCCTGCAACTTGAGGTCAGCAGGCTCACATACATGCAATGGTGCTCGTGCTACATCTCAGTTTGCCGGTGTGATGCTATTTGACTTTCCGGCAGGATGCTGTGCCCGCAAGACCGCTCAGCGACACCGTGCATGCAACTGCTGTGGCACCACAGCGGCAGCACATATGCACAGCGCAGCCTCACTCGCCACTGGGTGCATCTGGGGCGATTCGACGAGCTGCTCGGCACCCCACTCGTGGTTCACAGGCGAAACCGCACCCCGAAGACTCACCCGCTTTCAGTGCTCCGTCCAAGCTACCCGGCCTCTCCTCTTGCAGGCGGAGCCGGTTACGGCGCACGCGGCGGTGGTGACGCTGCCGCTGGGCGTGCTCAAGGCCGGCATCGTCGCCTTCTCGCCGCCCCTGCCTGAGTGCGCAGTTGCGGGGACCTCCAGAAATCCTCCTTACCTCGATCCTCTTGTTGGAGAGACAGCATTGCACGCTGCCTGCATGCACGAGATATGGTGGCATCTCGGCTGAAGGCCGAGAGGCGGCGCCGCTCAGCCTGGCAGCATGGACCCATTGTTGCGGCATTGCTGCACTGCCAGCAATACTGCTCTGACGGTGTCCGTGCCGGGCTGAGCCCACGATGCATGTTTTGAGGGCAAATCCAACTCCGTCCCGGAACAACCTGCATCGATTTGTCCCTATGATCGACTTGTCCCTGCAGCCGAGCAGGATGGAGCAGCAGGCGCTGACTCGGCTGGCAATGGATATGGCACCAAGAACCGGGTGGCGCTGTTCCTCCCATCGCATCCTGGTTTGGTCCAAGTCAGGCTTCCCCTTCCCACTCCTTGACACCTTTCGCCTGCCAACCGAACAGATTCAAGCAGAAGGCGCTAGCGGGGCTGGCGATGGGCACCGAGAACCGGGTGGCGCTACTGTTCCCCACTGCCTTCTGGCCAGCAGGCCCCCACTTCCTGCGGCCGCTCACCGGTCGCTACACGTACATCAACCTGCACGCGCTGGGCGTGCCCAACGTGCTGTGCGCCTGGATCCGGCCGCACGTGAGTGCCTGTCTGACTCTTGACGCGTCGGACTTTTGACGTGTTCCCCAAGTGTCCTGTCCAGCACGGTTTTCCTGACTGCTGGGAAGCCCAGCGATCGTGCGCGAGCCGAAGTGTGATTGGACGGCTCGCGTGCTCCGGGCATGCTGAGCGAGTGGCTACAAACGGCAGGGGCGCAGCAAGCGCGCACATTTGTTCTAGAGCCTGGATTGCTGTCCCGGCGAGAGGAAGGGGAGCTGCTTCTGCCGCCGAACCCAGCTTGCAAATATCATTGTTGCCTGCTGTGCACCCCACGCGCAGGCGGTGGAGGAGGTGGAGGCGATGACCGATGCGGAGACGGTGGCGGATGTGTGCGGCCAGCTGCGGAAGATGTTTGGCGGCGGGTTCCGCGCGCCGGTCGCGATGCACGTCACCCGCTGGCTGTCCGACCCCCGCTCCCTCGGCGCCTACTCCTACGTGCCGCCGCACGGCAAGCGGGTGGGTGCTGGGTTTATCACACACGTCTCAATGCACCTCGAGCTGCTGCACTCCTTGAGGCGGCTCCTCATGCGCGCCGCCCCAAGGCAAGCGGTGCGGCTGCACTGCCATGGTGCAGTCGAGGCTTCGTTGGCGTGATGTGACTGCACCTTGAGCCTCCATGCTGCTGGACGCCGTCTCGTATCTGCCATCCCACAGCAAGCGGGTGCGCCGGTGATGTGGTGGAAATGTTTGGCTGTCATCATGATGGGCACGCATTGTCCATGTGCTGGCTCAAAGACCAGCGGGTGCGGTCGCGCTGCCATTCAAAGTGCAGCGTCTGCTCTGCCCAGTGTCATGGTAGCAGGAACGCCCAATACGCCCTGGGCTGTTCCCTCTGCCAATTCTGCTGCTCGGGCATCCTGTCGGCGCGCATGTGGACAGCTGCCACCGGCCTCCGAGAACTGTGTGACCGTGTTCAGGGTTTCGTTCGTAGTCTCTCTTCATCAGCTAGTGTTTCGAAAAAGGCTTTCGTTCTTGCACTCCGTGTGTGGAAGCGAGGATGAAACTGCGTTTGCCATGCGCAGAGCAACTACGAGCTGCTGAGCGCCGCGCTGAGCGGCGACACGGTTGCTGACGCTCTGCAGGTGCGCACCCGATCTTGGCCTGTCCGCAACACCTTGGCAGCAACGAAGACAGCTTCCAGCCTGCTGCGCCATAGACGTTGCCTGCTCATAGACGCCGCGGCCTGCCAGAGGCTGTGCCATTTGTGCCATCTGCGCGGCACCTCCGCCTGCCTCCCTCGTCTGCGATGCCTCTCAACCTCTGATGCCCGCAAACAAAATTTGGCGGCCGCCGTGGCAGGTGGCGACGCCCAACGCCTGCCGCTTCCTGCCCAACGCGGGCACGCGGCTGTACTTTGCGGGGGAGGCGACGCACAAGGAGGACGCCTACACCGTGCACGGCGCCTACCTCTCCGGTGCGCGTCGTTCCCTTTCAAGAAAGGAAACCTTTATCTCATCATTTCAAGGAGGAAGCCTACACCGTGCATGACGCCTACCTCTCCGGTGCGCGTCATTTTCAAAGTTTGAAATTCTTCAATCGCGGAGTTAGGGGAGCGAGCCGCCGCGTACCGCTGCGGTGCGCCTTTGCTGCGGTGCGCCTTTCATTTCATCGTCAAGTTTCATCATCTCGTGTCATTTGCTCTGCGGAGCTCAGGGAGGTTCTTCACTCCGCGGTGCTATGGGAGCGAGCCGCTGCTGCGGCCACTGAAAAAAGGGTGTGCCTCTCCTGTGCGCCTGTTGCAGTGTACCGAGGAGGTTGTGGAGATACGACACCTGTGCCGCAGGGGGCTGCAAGAACTTGGAGTCGTTTGGTGGCAGCAAGCCACTTCATCCAGAAATGTCATGCTGCCGTCAGTGCAAGAGAAATGTGACTGGTGGGGTGGGAGAGCTTTGCATCGCTCCATCATTCTCGCCTCGGCCTGGCAGGAAGCTTTGCATGAGCAGCTGTCACTCAAGATGTCCCCCACCCATAATCCCCACGGGTGCGCAGGTGAACGGGAGGCGCGGCGCGTCAAGAAGTGGTGGCGCGAGTTCCATGCCGGCGTCGGACCTATCGGCGGCAGCGGCAGCAATGGCAGCGGCGCAGCCCCAGCCCCGGCCAGCTGAATGCCAGCGGCCCACGGCAGGCTAATGAACGCCGGCAGCGGCGCACGGAGCGGCCATTGATGTGGACGGGTAACGCACGACGCAGCTGCTGGCTGCTGCTGTGCTTCAGCGGGCTGCGTGCCACTGACTCACTCAATGGCTGCGGCGCCCACGCGAAACACAGGCAACAGTTGTTTGCAAAGGTCATTGATTGCTGGGATGTTCGTCTTGTAGAGGGGAGGGCGCTCTGCTAACGGGAGATGTCCGTCCAGTAGAGGAGTGGGGGCGTAACTTCGCAATGTTATTCGGAGTATTAGCTGTGTCGTCATCAGAGGGGCCGAGGAGGAGGAGGTGACATTGCGGAAATGCCGAGCCGGTGCGCGAGTTGAAGCGGCGAATCCCTTGTGAGTAGGCAGTTGCCTGATAAGCTGCGTGCAAACATGTGTGCATGTGGCCCCTGTCAAATTGATCAGCCCTATTATAGACGGCATGCCTGGTGCACTGCGCAGCCAGGGCAGCCGAAGTGGCGGAGACATGCTCAACGTGTTGTTCTTCGTGGAGTGGTGCCATGTGGATGCAAATGTAGAAAGACAACTGGCTGTCTCGAGCTGAAATCCTCTGAGTGACTCATTGTGGGCCTGTTCACATACACCACCATGAATACAGCTATCTCGTAATCTCGTCATCTGTGCCCTTACAAGAGTGCGTGGGCCGCCCGGCGGCCGCCGCCGACACCACGACATCCAGTTTATATGAGGGTAACGATTCCTGCACCCCGCTCGCTGGCACTGACTCTTGGCAAAAGAATCATGAAACATCAAATCTTAACGAAGAAGAATTCTGGCTCTTTCTATGCTCTTCAAAATTGTGCAGGAACCCCCATGCCCCCGATACGCCAGCTGACTTGCAGGAATACCTCTGCAATCCAATTTGATCTGCGTGCCGCCTACCGCTTTTCCCAAGTGATCTTCGCATATGACCACGCGATGCCCAGGAATAGCAGAGAGATCATGGCGCACACCACAGCGACACAGACACCTGCGCCAGCAGTGGAGCATATTGTAAGCCAGGTTAGCCAGATTCTCAGCACCGAAACCTACAACGGTTCGGCAGCAATGTATCGTTCGAGCCTCCGCCGTTACCCACCGAGCAGGTCGTGGTGGTAGCCTGCAGAGCATCAACATTACAACATTATCAGCCGACGAAGTTTTCATGTGGTCGCAAGAAGCTGCAAATAAACTTCAAGCAGGATCATGTGAGCACGCTGTCACTCCAATACTGCCAGGCAGCACCTACCAAAGTAGCTGGTGATGAAGTCTGCGACGGGCATCATTGAGCCATCCGCCTGCAGGCAACAACCATGCCTCGTCAAGCAAGGCTACGGGTACTGTGCAGGGGAGCTTTGACAATCTGCTGTAGCCATGGCAGACATCCTTCCAAAACTCGCACCACCGTCAGCATCTGGTTGGTCACATCGCCGAGCTGGCTCGTCACGGTGCCGTCTGCAAGCACAGAAGCCAGCGCTCACTTCAACTCTCCAGTGAGGCAAATCGGTGTCGATGTCCTCTGCTGTGACATATCATGTTCACAGAGGCGTGTATCAAATTCGCATCGCTGAGGTTGCCATGCGCGAATTGGGGCATGAGGGGCGGCGACGCACAAAGGATCCAAGACACAGGGTCCAGATCTGCAGCAGCCAAACAGACCAAACCGTCAGAAACAGCGTGGCGATGAGAGCGACTGAGAAGGCAGATTGACGTGTACTTGCTTCATAAACCTCAGCTCAGAACACGGATAGAATGGCAGATGGCAAGTCGGACTTACAGTGGAGCCAGATCCACCATCCAGGAATGGCAACGGCCTACAGGGCATGGAAGCCATCACATTACGGGCTGCGCGATCAGGTGGTGTGCTGTTATGCACTGGTCGTTTGCCGATCCAGGTTTCTGGCATGTTGACTTGCAAGGCACTGTTACGGCACAGTCTGAAAACACGCAGTGCTGAAGCCCAAGGCATCCACCTGAATGATGAACCCGCAGAACAGCGCCTGTGTGGGGAAAAGCAGACACGATGTTAAGGGGCGGCCGACATCCGCTGCACGGGGCCGGACAGCATTCAAACAATGGCATTTTGAGAAAATGTGAGTTGGAAAGAGGAGATGCCGAGCAAGGAGGAGCAAGGAGGACGACTCGCCATGATGAAATAAGTAGTGCCAGAGATAATGGATGCAACCACGATGTTGGGCGTGAGCGCCACCGACGCAATGCCATAGAAACTGCGACGAGACAAGAGAATAGGCTCGTGAGCAAGCTGACCAGTCTTCAGTGAGCAGTGACATACATGGCGGCGCAGGGCCGGAGGGGGATGCTTGCAGGTAGCAGAATGGCGTATCATGCAAGTGACCTACGTGAACAGGATGAGTGACAGCGTCTCGAAGAGCAGGAACCAGAAGAACTGCGCAGGCACGAGTAGCGGTAAGTGCCAGGGCAAGAAAGGTCTGGTGGTTGCCCACAGGTCGATAGGCCGTCTTGACATGACAAAGGACACGATCGAACAAGCAAATACCTTGGCCGCTGTCCACTCGAACTTGACCTGCAGATGCAGCGAACAGGTTGTTGACAGCTCGGAAGTGCCAGTTGCGAAGGCCCACCACATGACAGCCAGTGGCCAATGTGTCTCATCTCAACCGCGCGCATGCTGTAGCTGCCTCAACAGCCCAAGACCCCCAAGCAGAGCTCAAAATCAGCAGCTGGGCACAGCATGACTACACCCGCATGCGCCGCGCAACCTTTCAAGCTGTCGGAAATCGATATGGGAGAGGAACCATGAGCCGCAGCCGGCCGTACCATGGCATATACCAGCACGGTGAAGATGGTGCTCTGCACGATGATGTAGGGCAGTTCGATGCACGCCTGGGCGAAGCTGTAAGGCAGCGCCGCATACATGCCTGCGGGAGCGCCACACTAGCAGCCATGACAGGTGCGCGTGGGAAGGTGAGTGTGCGGAAATGCTTGACAGCGCCCATGTGCAGCATGAATTGCCCAGAACGATGTTCCAGTCGGACAGCAGAAGCTCACTGCAGGTTGATCCACTGCATCTGGCGAGCCCAGAGCCGAGCCAGTCAGCTGACTAAGTGTGGGGATCACACGAGGCAAGAGAACGGGCGCCTTGGGCAATACAACAGTCTCGCAGCTTCTATACTTATCGCGCACCTGCGGCACGCTCGCGGTAGAAGACGGAGCGTTCTGTGCTGACAACCGGCTGCACCGAGCTGGAGTTGTAGACACCCTGCACCATGATTGCAGATGGCGGTGAGTCCAACTCCCCCACCGGCTCACAGGCCCATCCACAAGCGGGCGTTGACGCGGGTGGCAGCCGTCTTGTTGAGCACACCACACATGCACACGAAGTACACCATATGCATCCATATACCAATTATTGGCGCCACGATATGTAACGGACAAAACCTCACCAGGAACATGTTGGCTGAGAACAGTGCGCCAACAATGGACAGCACATCGCTTTGCATGCTCCGGTTGTTGCCGATGCCCCAGAAACTGGTGCCTGCAAAACAGCACAGAAGCAGCAGCAAGTTAAGAGCACAATGTACAGCGACCACTTGCAAGAAGACGGCGAGCGTAATCAGTTGGATCGTGTACACGCATTCGCGCAATTTGCCGCACTGATGTGAACGTTGGCAGCCAGCGATGATGTGAACATATGCCGTCACAGAGCGGCGACAGCGTCATTCGTGTATTTTGACGGGATGCATAACAGAGGCTTGTGCAGCAGGGATGGCAAGTCTGGGCAGCAGCCGCACCAAGGATGAAGGCCAGTAGCCCGGTGAACAGGAAGCGGATGCTGTTGTAGTCTGGACTCCGCCTGCCCGTCAGAAATTGCACCAGTTAGAATTGAATCGATAGAAGAGGACACTCATGTAGACGACAGGCCTTCAAGGTCAGAAGTGAGCCGGCAGAATCCGCCAGTAATGTCCGAGTGTTGCTGAGCTCGCACGAGAGTCTCTTGAACCTTGGCAATAACAGATATGGCTTGCATGAATACGCGGCTGCAGAGTTGGCGCACCAGTAGACGGCGGAGTTCTTCCACAGGCAGATGCGGAACTGCTGGAGGAAGTTGCGGCTGTAACGGTTGTCAAATGCCAGCGGCTGGCTGTCAGCTGGCGGCTTGGCCAGCTCCTCCACCAGCGCCTCTGTGCGCCTGTGCAGGATAGGGTTTGCGCAGTGTCGGTCTGGTTACAATGGAACAGGCAGAGGCTGCGGCATGAAAGCAGGCGGCCACGGAGCCGGGGTGGTGGCCAGCCGCATGCGTATAGTACCAGATGCTGGAGCCCCCTTCGAGACCCAGCATCTCTGCGCGGCGGCTCCCAGCAGCCATATCACGGCAAGGAGGGGCCCCCAATGAATATCGACACGACAAAGTAAGCGAGTGCATCCGTGCGGGACACAAAAAAGAGAAGGTTCTGAACGGCTCACATGTAAAGGCTGCTGGCCTGGTACTCGTCGGCGAAGTCCTTGCCCAGGCGGCGCTCGGAGGCGCCATTGGTGACCTCCAGCACCCAGGTCGCCGGGTTGTAGCCGTCGCGGATGTCCTCCACGCCCTCAATGCCCTGTAGCGATTGCAGCGGTCCTAATCTGGGACCTAACTTCGGAGGTCTTGAAGTCGGAACCACACTCCGGCTGACGAAGTGTTGAGGCACGGCGCCGGGGCATGACCGCCCGGTGCCAAAGGACAGAGGCATAGGAAGAATCAGGGGGAAAGAGCAAGGGAGGTGAGAAGGGTAACCTGGAAGTACTCCACCAGCTGGGCGGACTGGTGCCCCAGCGGGCCGTGGAAGATGATGCGGCCGCCGCGCTTCATCAGCAGCAGCTCGTCGAAGCTCTGCGGCGCCAAGAAAAATACGCCTCAACCATGAGATGCTGCACAGGCGCATGGCCTCGGGCTGTGTTTCCAGCCCGCCGCCCTTTTGCAAGCCGGCTTCCTGACACGCGCGGCCAGGAAGCAGATGGTGGCTCGGAGAGGCATTCAGGACGTCACACCGCGTGCGCAGGCAGCACAGCAGTGGCTCAGAACATGACAGCGGCACAGCTGCTGAGAGGCTGGAGTAGGGGAATGGGGCACCTCGAAGATGTCGATGGAGGGCTGGTGGATGGTGCACACCACCGTGCGGCCGGTGTCAACAGTGTTGCGCACCGCGCGCATGACGATGGCCGCTGCCCGCGCGTCCAGCCCTGGACGCATGCAGGCCATCGACATGTCAGGGAATCTGGACTTCCTTCGTAAGCTGAACCGGAGGAGCATGACTGCTGCACCCTGCTCAGACACTTTCGACAGGCTGGCAAGATCGAGTCCTCGGCCACATGTGCTGTCATGGAAAGCCTGACATGCGGTCGTTGTGCAAGCCGCACCGGAGGTGGGCTCGTCCATGAAGACGATGGAGGGATTGGCCACCAGTTCCACTGCGATTGTCAGCCGCTTGCGCTGCTCCACACTCAGACCGGTGCGGCCTGCGACATGAGACAAGATGCGCTGACAAGCAGCTGGCAAATAATGCAACTCCTGGCTGAGTTGACCTAGCTTTTCAATTGCGTTCTGCTGTGCCGCAGCCACCCAATGATTGCGGACGCGACTGCAAACCAGTGCTGCGGCATCACTGCATGTCAGCGACCTGGCGGCGGCCAATACCGGGCAGGAACCCTAACCAGGAACCTCAACGGCTGCAATCGTGATGTGAGATTGTATCATGGATATGAATCTCACCGGGCAGGCCGACCAGGGCGCCCTTGAGAGGCGTCAGCTCCACGATGTCCATGATTTCGGCCACAAAGGCGTTGATGGTCTTCTTGTCCAGATTGTCCACCGTCAGCCGCAGTGACGCCGAGAAGATGAGCGCCTCTCGCACTGTCGTCTGCGGCGAGTGGATGTCGTTCTGCAGCAGGAAGAGGTTGCCTTTGTGCCACACAGTTTCAATCAGCCTTTCTGGATCAAAAAGTACAAAAGGAGTAGATCTGCCTATTCCGGGATGTTATTTCGCCCAACAGGGTTTAGGGATGGGTTTTGGCCAAAATCGTCCCAGGATCATCTCAACAGAGCTCTCGCCCAACCCTGCGCTTCAGGTATGGACTGCAATGGAGATGCACGCGCCTGTTCCACATAACCGGAGACGCGTGCGAAGGTGGACTGCTCCTTGTCGTGTCCCTGCAGCGGCAGTCACAAGGTCAGAGCCATGGCTGCAGCACGCACCGACGTCCCCAAAGCTGCATTTTTAACCACACGCAAGCGGCCGTAACAGGACCTAAGAGCTTTGCAGGCTGAACCATCTCTGTAGTTGTGGAGAACGAACAACATGTGTACCAGGTAGACAGGATGTGCACAGACGCGCCTGCACTTTGATGTCGCCCTCGATGAGGCCGCCCGTCTTGCGCCCCGCCAGCACGTCCATGAGCGTCGTCTTGCCCGCTCCCGTCTCGCCGATCAGCGCAGTCAGCACGTTGGGCCGGAAGGCGCCGCTGACGTCCTGCAGGGTTGGCGGGCAAAGCAGTTTAGCAAGCGGCGGAAGAAGATTCAAAAAACGCAGGAAGCATCAACGAAGTCGTGGACGCTGCAGCGGCTTCAGCTCGATGCCCATGCGCCTGCTCGCTGCCGCTGCTCCCTTTTGATTGACGAGGATTGGTCTGCGCTGCTCCCTTTTGATTGACGAAGATTGGTCTGCAGATTGAGTCTTGGAAGCACACAGCCAGGCGGCACAGGGTGGGCAGGAAGAGCGTCCGCACGTTGAGGAGGTAGAGGCGCGGCTTGTTGCCGGACTCGGCGTTCTTGGGGTGGTCCTTGGGCGGGTCCATGCCGGACGGCAGGTCCACGCTGTACCACACGTGGTGGAAGGACAGCCACCTGCATCGGAGGGCAGCGCGGCTGAGATTCGAACACGCACGCCATCGCATCATGTTACGGCAAGCATGCGGACGGAACTCCGCGGAGGCCTACTGACAGCAGCGCCCGCAGCTACATGCAGTGCGCGACGCCGCAAGCAGCTGCCGCCGCGGGTGGCGCGAGCGTCGCCGCGGGCCAGGTCAGCTGAGCGTCTGCATCGCGTCATGTGCGATGCGCAGCGCAGAGGGCGGGCGGCGCTGCCAGCGTCAAGTGCAGCACGTAGGGGAACAGCGGCACTCACAGCTGCTCGAAGGGCAGCGTGCTGTCGCCGGTGCCTGTGGCCTGCTTTGCGGCGGACGCCTCCGCCGCGCCGGCGTCGGCGCCGTCCCGCGGCCCACCGTCGTGGTGGCCGTTCTGGCGGCCGTTGTCCTGGTTGGTCTGGTGGCCGTTCCGCTGCGCGGCGCCGGCCGCGTCCAGGGCCACGTCGCCGCTGCTGCCGGAACTGCCSGCGCCGGCGGAGAGAAGGGAAGAGCGTCGCCGGGCTTGGTGCCGCGGCCGCTGCGCCCGGAGCCCGAGCCGCTGCTCCGTGCGCCGAGGTCGAGCGGCTCGATCGCCCTGGACTTGGTACCCTTGCCCTGGTTGCCGTCAGCGGGCCGGCCCTCGACGGCAGCCTGCTTGGCCTCCACCTCGTCCTCCGGCACCGAGCCGCCGCCCGGCTTGTCCGGCGCTGCAGGGAGGGCAAGAAGAGCGCTCAAGACAGGCTGTATGGGCAGGGCGTTCGAAACAGATTGAGGGGTCTGGCCTCCTCGTGGGGTACCGCAGCGCCGCATGGCTTGTCAGGTGCTGCGATAAAGCAGGGAAGTCCGCTCAGGAAGGGTTGTACGAGCGGGATTCTTGAACACAGAACACAACAAGGGCTTCGACCTCCTCCATGACCACCAATCCTGTCGCCCAGCTTGGCTTATGGATGTGGAGGCAGAAGCCACCCTTTGTTCCCAGGCTGGGTTGTCGGGTTTGCGAATGTGGCCTCTAGTAGAAAGGTGAGGCGCAGGCCGAACACGGACGCACATTGCAGGAAGGTCAGGCACAGGATGATGGCGACGTCCATGATGATGATCATGGCGACCATGAAGGCGGCGCCGCCCCAGATCCACGCCTCCGCATTCTCGAATGCGCGCTGCTCCAGCAGCAGCGGCCCCAGCTGCGTGCCCGGCAGCGGCCCCGGCTTTGCCCAGCGCACTGCCCTGCGAGTTTCGGGAACTGGCTGCGTCGCTGCCTCCGTCAATGCAGTCTTGGTCGATGCTATAAGCTGGTGAGGTGAGGATGTGTCGTTCCTTCGGTCCTGAGGCTTAGGGGTTCAGACAAGGTGTCCAAGGCAAAAAGCTGAAGCGCTGTCGACAGCCGACCAGAGTTTTGGAACAGACAATGCACACCTGAACTCGTTGAGTGCCACAGAGCGCTGCGCCCAGCTGAGCGGGTTGATGTAGAAGAACCACCGCCACCACCACCGGACACTGGTGCGCGGCAGGACGAAGCCGCCATTGATGAGGATGAACAGGGTGACCACCACCCTGCATGGGATACGAATGCAAGTTTGTAAGCGACATGCTCAAGTGCCATCGAGGGGCCTTGGCAGCTGGCAGAGTGGATGGCCGGACCGCGGATTGACTAGTTAGGCATCAGGTTCAGCCTTGGTCACAGTTGGCAACCTGGCAATCAGAATCAGAAAGCATGGGGTGGCAGCAGGCGCACGATGCGGCGTTGGCGAACGACGACGTCTTGCAGGCTGCGCCCACCTGTGCAGGGATATACGAGATGCTCGGGCACCAGGAAAGTGTGAAGTATCTTGAGCCGTTCGCACAGTAGCAGCATGCACAGCATGTCGTCTGGGCTGGCTCGTGTGCCAGGGCTTGTCGCACCAGTCTGAAGAGGGCAACCTACAACCGGAGGAAGTGACAGTATCAGTGCCATGTGTTAGACACGGTTCAAGCCTTTTAGTTTGTACGCTGGGCAGTGAATGCCTTGACGATGCGAACCCAGCATGTGGCACAATCAGCAAAACGCACCGCAAACTGGTGCATGAGGAAGTTGAACAGCCTGCATCACAGTGTATCAATGGCCATTAGACGTGCTGTGTGTTCGATGAGTAGGGTTCAAGGCTAACATAAGAGAACGTAGCTGTGTACAAAATGAAAGGCCTCACCAGAAGGTGAAGAAGCCGCCAGCCGAAGGCTGCAGGCCCACTACCTGTGCAGCAGTGGGGTCTTCTGTGAGTGATACGCTTCGGAGGTCCGAACCCACAATCTGGGGCTGCACTAGCAGATGGATCATGCAGTTCAGCTTGTAAATGTTGATACGGTGCAGCGCCCACCCAGTACACTATGCCGCTCCACACGCAGGACTCGATGATGGCTTGCGGAATGGACAGCAGCATGGTGGGAACGGCGAAGCTCCACGCGGGGTAGAACAAGTTGTCGCCTGCACGTCAGCTCAAATCGTCGTCGACCTTGTAATGAAGACCTCCTGTGTTCGTTTGAAGTCTTGCAACCCCGAATTAAAAGTGGCTGCAGCAGGTTGAACGTTGCAGAGCAAATCAGGGAGGACGTCGCCCAATATGACCAATCGGTGAAATCAACGAACCAAGGCGGCAATCAGTCAGCGCGCAAGCACGAGTCAAAAGCGGACGTTGTTTGTAGAAGACAGGCAGGCGGTCCACAAGCAGCTGGAACTCGCTCCAGCAGTTGAACATCATGCTGCAGCAAGAATTGAGAGGCGATCAGCGGGTGAACATTGATACAACAGCGGCGATGATAGTCGTCCATCAGTCTCAACAGCAGGGCATTAAAACTCTGACAAGCCAAGCCGACACTCAATTGTCAAGTGAAAGCTCATCAGATGCGGCACCTGATGAGCGAGAAGAAGAGGACGCCCTACATAGACAGCGCCAAACAATCCTCAAGTTTGCTCCAACAAGGGATGTTGGCGTTCAACGTTCTGCTCTCGTTGCGACTCGTCAACCACCTCGGAATGCATGATCCTCTAGAAGAGGACAGTGGTACGGCAATCAGAGGCGGAAAGGACCCACCAAATAGTAATTGGCCTCAGTCAGGTTGGTGGGGTGACGCGTCGTCCGGAAGAACAGCGTGGAAGTCATGAAGGCATTCAGGATCACCTGCCGGTGATGGGTTTCTCATGTCAGACCTGGAATGCTGCCATCATGATGGTTGGCAGCATCGCCACGCTTGAGGTCAGCATGTCAGCGCACGGTGCGAGCGCTGGCATGCTGCGTTGGCAAGTAGCAACGCTTGCCAAGCCATTCACATCGCAACCGGGCGGGATCAAAACAGTGAAGGGGAGAGTCACCTGAAAGAACCTGCAGCCATAACGATCTGGCATCAGGCATCTTCTCCAAAGGGCCACGCGTTGCAGGCCCTTCCACTCGTCATGCCAAGCACTGTTGAGCACTACGGCCGCCCGACCGAGCAAATTCTCTTGGTTTCCCTCCCGCGGCGCTGGTCGAGCGCTGCTGTGCGCCAGCGCCCGGCATCAGATGTGCCCTGCTGTGCAACTAGGCCTACTGTGAACTTCTCGCGCCTGAAGACGTAGACGAAGTGATTGCGCTGCACCAGCAGGATCTCCCGTCGCAGCGTGGCGCGCAGCGCCTTCTGGAGCGGCAGGCCGTACTTGTTTTTGACCTTGCAGCAGTGCAGCACAAGGACTGTCAGTCCGCTGCGTCAGTTTTCCAACGGTGCAGAAGCTGGAGCATTGACGACCGATCGCGGATGTAGCACAGCAATGCAGCCTCGTGACAGACGCAGGAAAGGGCGTGCGTGTTTGAGTGCGATGCCGTCATGCCTGCTCAGATGCTCTCCTGAACAGCAGCGACTGCAAAGAAGCCTCACCAGAGCGCCCTCTGGCGAGGCGGCGCGGTCGTATGGCATCTCCAGCGCCTCGCGGGTGCGCCCTGCTGCCTTCGTTTCCTGGAACGCCGTCGCAAACTCGGGCACCGAGACAAAGCGATATGACGAGGCGTCACCGGCCCAGTACTGCGCCTGGTCTTTTTGAGAGGTGACTTCCTGCAGGAAGTCGGCGATGCCCTTGCGCTCCGGCAGCTTGAAGCCTTGAGACTCGAAGAACGGCAGCACCTGCGCGCATGGTAAATATTGGGTCAAGTGTAAGGTCCGCGATGCATTGACAATGGGCCAAGACAGCAGTGGGGCATCGCTGCCGTCAGTTCAGTTAAACAAGCACAGAGCCGGTTGTAATGGTGGTTGAGAAGTGCGACCGTGCAAATTGTTGGGGGGAAGCGCAGAAGGGGCTCCGGATGATGGCAGGCGCGCACCTCCTCACGGGGGCCGTGAAAGACGATGTGGCCCTCCGACAGCAGCAGGATGTCGTCAAACAGGTCGTACACCTGTGGACACATGCGGGTGTTCAGTGTTCAAAGAATATTTCTTCTGTCCCGGCTGTTGCGCTGGCATGGTGAAAGAGAATCTTGCCGTCACAAGCATCTCCTCTTATCTAGCGATGTGCCAGATGGTCGCAAAAGCCACTGCACACCTCGGGAGCGGGCTGCAGCAGCGCGAGCAGGATGGTAGCGTCACGGATGTGGCAGAAGTTGGCCAGGATCTGAGTGATCTGGTAGGTAGTGCTGGAGTCCAGACCAGTGGAGATCTCGTCCTGTATGTTGTCCGGAGTTCAGTCGATGAGATTCTGGTTCCAAGTGCCCGCATGCAGCGCATGAAGTGCATGGCAATGGACGCACCAGCACCGTGACGGCAACAGCACCATGAAGGAAAACATGCGTGCAGTGCATGGCAGAACGGAGGTACAGGTGGAAAGTGTGAGCAGAAGCAACCAAGGCGCAAATCGCACCATGAACAGCGTCTTCTTTGGTCCTACCGTCATCTCCGCTGCAGTCAAAACAACACACCAAGTGTCAGTGCACGGCTATAGCAACAGCTGATCCAGACACTGTCTTGGTGAGTCATTCTTCCAAAAGCACGTGTGGCGCACAGCTCGAACGCAGAACACTTAGTCTGCCACCACACCTGTCGTGACCCGCTTCTTCTGGCCACCGCTGATGCCGCGCACCATCTCGTTGCCCACAAGCGTGTCGGCACAATAGTCCAGGCCCTGGACGTCAAGGGGAGTCATCGGTGTCGAATCTACAAGGCCTCCGCCCGAAGGCATGGTGCAGCAGAAGGAGCGACAGGACCATGGCGCAGTGAGTTCGCACATCCCACCTGTCTCAACACTTTCCCCCTTCGTCTCACACTTTGCCTCTGTAATGCAGAGACGCAGCAAACTGAAAGCTGAAAGGATGCGCACCAGCAGGCGCAGCATGAGCTCGGTGACGACCGAGTACCGGCCCCCCGCTTGGGCCTCAGCCTGCGCATTCCAACACACAAGCTGTGAGACGCAAGCAAACAGCCGCCAGAGCTTTGGCAGCACAGTGACGCACAGGGCTGAAAATGGATTTGAAAGGTGCCGGCTGGGGCTGGTCCAAAACGACGACAACCCCCAACCCCCGACCCCCCCCCGCGGGGGCGGCACGCGCCCCCGGCGCACGCATAACCTGCTTCTTCTCCTGCCAGGCAGGAACACGTTGGCATTGCAGCGCAACGGTGAAACAACACGAACCTTCATGAAGGCGTCAATTTCAGGGTCGGTGTCAATGCCCTGCAACGCCTCCCTCTGTATGAGCGTCTCCAGTTCTTTGCCCTTGTGGCCCACGCCCTGGACCCGCGCCGCAAAGTCCATTGTCTCCCGCACAGTAAGCTCCGCGATGTGCATATCGCGCTGAAACAAACACGAAAGTATCAGTGTCACAGATGCCACTGTGAATCAGACAAGGTTTCGCACAGCTGAGGATCCATGATGCCTCCACGAAGCCGACAGGCATG
This sequence comes from Deuterostichococcus epilithicus, assembly GCA_033439295.1. NCBI lineage: Eukaryota > Viridiplantae > Chlorophyta > Trebouxiophyceae > Prasiolales > Stichococcaceae > Deuterostichococcus > Deuterostichococcus epilithicus. The sequence goes on along the minus strand of JAVTLE010000004.1, from coordinate 1,340,047 downwards.
CAGCTTGGCAACAGCGAGCTTCGGGAAGGTCACCTGCTCAATGTATGAGCTGGTGCGCTGGCACACGAACTCGTCCAGCCTGCGAAGCAAGCGGCAAATTTAGAAAGTAACATATAATTCAAAGTATATTTAAAATCACACAATGAGCCTAAAATCTAGAATAAAACTAGAAAGTGACATTCGAAAGCCGCACGTGTGGCCATTGTACGTGACGTCGCCTCGGACGCGGAGTGACCCCATGTCCAGCTTGCCGCTGAGCGCCTTGAGCAGCGTCGATTTGCCGCTGCCCGGAGGCCCCAGCAGCAGCGTGAAGCGGCCCTGCAATGGTGTGAATGGCACCTCACGACCGTGACGGAAACATGTGCACATGATGCGGAGGACTCCACAACCGATTGTGTGTGCAGTGAGGGGCAGATTAACCACACTGCCATGACCGTGGCAGAGTCTGCAAACCTACCGGCTTGAGAACGCCGCTCATCTGCTTCAGGATAGGGAACTTTCGCTTGCCGCTAAACTTCAGGCCCACCAGGTTGAACGCCGCCTGAGCAGCATTGGCAAACCTCCAGTGGATGAATTTGAATATGAGAAACGGGAACAATATTCCGTCTTCCATATTATTTTCCTAGACATGGGACATTTTCAGGCACAAAAGTCATTCGTAACGGACGGCAGTGCACGGACCTGAGCATAATCGAGAAACGCATTGGTGACGGACGGCAGCGCACGGCTGCCGACGAAGACGTCGGTCTCGATGTCCAGGTCCTGCCACCGCACCTCCACATTGCTGAGTGAGATGCCCACCCTGCAGCGTGCTCAGGAAGACTCTCAGGGAGCTCTTCGAATCTATGAGACCACAGCTCAAGAATAATTCCCTCTCCGCTTCGAGCAGTGTGTCCTCATACACGCCACGTATTTGCTGGCAGCAGTACGTGTCCTTATGCACGCCACATGTCTGCTGGCAGCAGTATTTGTGACCAATGATCTCTATGAAGAACACAGATGAAATGCTACAATAAAGCAGCAGGCGTACTTTTCCATGCGCTCGTGTAGGCGCTTGAGGAAAGGCTGAAAATCGGGATCTTCGGTCGCCATGGCCTTGGCCGCCACATGCTTGTGGTCGTCCACCTATCACAATGAGAACAGCGATTACAGCGGCAATCAGACCGGCACATCGGTGCGCACAGACTATGAGGCGCCGCGGACCGCAGCCACTGCTGCACCTTGCGCGTCAGCCTCATGCTCTCTGTGCCCCCCTCCCCCCCGCCCCCCCCCTCCCCCTCCSCCGGGCCGCCCTCCTCACCCGCCCCCCGGCGGGGTGCGCTTGGCGGGCGCGTGCGCATGTCGCCCTGTGTCATTCAGCCCCACAGACTTCGCGTATGGACATCGTCAATGACAAATAGGGAGAAGAGACACAGGAGGTTCGAAAACGTCTAGCCACCGTCATCTTCTTGACGTCAAACTCCTTGATGCTTCCGGAGGAGCCCTTGTCGTCGCCCTCTGCCCGCATGAGCGCCATCCGATGCGGCTTGAAGGACTTGCCCTCCTTGCCGGAGCGCCAGCGCCGGTATGCATCCGGGGCCGCCTTCCTGCGGCACAGCGTAAGGGACTCGTCTGAGAGCTAGAGAGGGCTCCAGCATCTTGTGGTGGCACCGGCAGGCGCGGTGGTGGCGGCGGCATTGACAGCAGCGGCGCGGCGGGCGGTGGCACCATCGCTGCGGCAATCGCAGCTAAGGCGGTGGCGCCAGCGGCAGGCGGCAGGCGGCCGTAGCATGGTCAAATAAGCTTGTGCGGGCGTTTGGGTCCGCGGCAAACACTGATGCAGGCCAACGGGCAGTTTCTCCATTACTACCACAGGCATGCTTCTCGGATGACTAATGGGCGGCAGCACAACGGCGCCGGCAGCAGCACAGCGGCGCAGGTGCTCTTCGCACGCAGAGCTGCTTCAATACCAGTAAAATAGGATACCCCTTTGCAACCGGGAGCTGAGGCGTGGCAGTGACTGGAGAAGGTATGCGGAATCCGACACACACCTCAAAGCGTCCTCTTCCTCCTCATCCCGACCGGCGGACGACCCCTGAAAAGAGCTGCGGGTCGCTGTGAAGCTCCTACGCTGTCGCTCAAAGGACGACATGCGTCCTGAGCTGTGAGGGCTGTGCATGCGTCCGCCATCCCGGCTTTGCCTTTCTTTCTGAAATTCCATCGGCTCCGCATGATCCTCAGCCTCTTTCTGAATTGTGGGCGACTCGCGATCCATGATGCTGTCGAGTGAATGCAAGAGCGCAATACAGTAAGTGACGTCACATATCAAAAGGCCAGCTGATGACAATCTGGCCACGACGCTGGCTCAACACCGCGATGGCGCGTCTACGACAATTGCAGTACCATGCCTAACGTTGGAAGCTGCCAGCATGGTTTGCGCGTTCCGTCCAACCTCACATTGCAGGTCATGTGCCTCGGTTGGACAATTTCTTACATCCCTTTTTAGGGTCGATGGCAAACAAACCCTGCTCTTGTAGTGGCTGAGCTGCCTAGCCGATCCGGAACCTGCTCGCGCGTCCTCTGAACTCTGCAAAAGTTCCTGTGTGTTCAGAACATCGACTCTCCGTCTATACGTCTAACTATCGTATCGCACAACAGCCAGCTTCAGGACATTATGGCGTTCGCCATGAGCTCTAAGAGCAGCCTGCTGCGGGGGCAGAGGCTGAGCACAGCCACCTGCGCGCGGCCGCAAGCACGCCGTTCGGTCATGACGTTTGCGTCGAGCCGCGTCGACAAGTAAGCATGCTTGCGTCTCCGGCGCGCACACATGCGTTTCGGGAGTGAGGCAGCAACTGCACCAAACGTGTTTTGTCGGAACTGCAGCCGCATCTCGACATAGCTCGGCTGGAGCTTCAACTCATTACAGGCCTCATCCTGACCATGCTCGTATACACGTCCGTTCCGCAGGTTCAGCAAGAGCGACATCATTGTCTCGCCCTCCATCCTGTCTGCAGACTTCGCTAACCTCGGCGAGCAGGTATCTTCTTGGCATCCGGTTTAATGGGCTTTTCGTTTCTCTCTTGAGCGACTCTTCACTCGTCATGAGGGGCTGTTCTCTTCTCAATAGAGCTTGATGCAGCGCATGAGTGACCACGCTTGAAGGCGCTTTGGCACGCATCCGCAGGTCAAGGCCGTTGAAAAGGCCGGCTGCGACTGGATTCACGTTGACGTCATGGTGAGTCTGCTCAAGCAATAATCCAGCAAGTTTGACCTTCTCACCCTCTCTGCAGCCAGCATACTTTGATGTGAACATGTCACAACCCTACCGCTGACAGGCCGCACTTGAGCCGCGCAGGATGGTCGCTTCGTGCCGAACATCACCATCGGCCCGCTGGTCGTCGCCGCACTCCGGCCAGTGACAGACCTGCCCCTGGACGTCCACCTCGTGAGTCTGCAGATACTTTGATGCCTCTGATTATACACAACTGGCCGTCAATCCATCACAAACAGCAGCACAGCAGCCGAACGCCAGCTACACGAGGCAACGGCTCATGCGACCAATTGTTCGCTTGTGCAGATGATTGTGGAGCCAGAGGCGCGGGTGGCAGACTTCGCCAAGGCGGGCGCTGATATCATCAGCGTGCACGTTGAATCGAAGGCGACCACCCACCTTGACCGGGTCATCCACCAGGTGCCCTTCGCAGATCGTTTGTTGTGCGATGCACTGCGTTAAGAGCCCGCAATCACAGGCATGCTGTAGCTCGCAGTCACGCGCGAGGCTGTGGACGTCACACAGCGGTAGCACTGAGGCCCGCAGGTGGTGATGTGACCGTCTTGATTGCGATCCACGCACAGATTAAGGACCTGGGCTGCAAGGCGGGCATTGTGCTCAACCCTGCCACACCGCTGTCCTCCATTGAGCACGTCCTGGGCTTCGTTGGTGCGCTGCCGGCTGGCTGCAACATAGGCACTGCAATTGGGAGACTGGAAACCCTGTGGCTGCAAAACCTTGTGGCAAGATGCTTGACAACCCACACATGTGAACGCGCGGCGCGGACCTGCTCATGAGCTACGTGTGCGTTGCAGACCTGGTGCTCATTATGTCCGTGAACCCGGGCTTTGGCGGCCAGAAGTTCATCGACTACCAGGTGAGGCATCTTATATCTTATCAAATGATTGGGTCATCGCTGCATGCTGTTGTGCATTCCCATGTCAACACCATCGGGCTTGCTTCGTGTCAATGGGCTCGTTCCTGTGTTCGCGACTGTGAATGCCCACGGTTTCTGCAGGACGGCCTGCTGCAGAGCCCGCTGCACAGTTGCTGCTATCCTCAACACCCAGGCAGTACCCACCGCTCATATGGATGCAGACATGCCGCTGCTCTGCTCCACTTCACCGCGGTCGTTGTCACACGCAGGTGGGCAAGATCAAGAAGCTGCGGGAGATGTGCGATGCTATCGGCGCCAACCCCTGGATCGAGGTTGACGGCGGCATCACCCCAGACAACGCCTACCAGGTGTGTGGGTCAAGCACACGATTTGCATCGTTCGACCTGTGGCACTCGCAGTGCTCGAGCTCGTGTGTCCTGCATATGCCGCCCTTGTACGTGGCTGCTCCAGAAGGCCCAAGCGATGCTTGTGCAGCTCGGTGGCCGCTTCTCAGGAGCCTCATCATGCACTGCACGATGTTACGAGCCTCAATATCCGATGTTGCGATGAACCCAGGTCATCGAGGCGGGTGCCAACGCGCTGGTCGCCGGCTCCGCGGTGTTTGGCGCCAAGGACTACGCTGAGGCCATCAAGGGCATCAAGAACAGCAAGGCGCCGGCCGGCAAGCAGCTGCAGCATGCGTAGTGTGTGCAAGGCACTCTCTGCAGTGACCGCCGTCGGACCGCAGCAGTCTGGGGCCGTGCTCAGCGCCGGTGCCAGTTGTGCCATGGGCGGGCGGGCGGGCGGGCGTGGGTTTGACCAAAACTGTAATGCTTCTTGAGGCAGCACCCATCCGAATTAATTGTTGGCATTGATGTGACAAAGCCTGGTGCGAGACCAGCTGATGCTATCAAGCTGAACTGTCGAATGTCGAGGGCTCTGGAGGGGGAGTGTGTGCAATTGTTTTTATACTGGGGCATGCGTGCGCTGTGTGCAGCGGTCTTCCTCCTGGCACGTTTGCTGACTTTGCATATCACATGTACAAGTGCAAATAAATGGGGTCCAATACACTTCAACTGAATGGACATTTCCTCTCCTTGCCATCCGAAAACAGACAATGTGTGGCAATGCTAGCAGCTCTATCTCATGAGCACTCTCTGGAACCCCCCTCAAAGCTAGGCAGGTATACTCGTACAGTAACCGGTGCATTCTTCCTCGCATCCTCCCGTCCTGTCACTCCCACGCTCAATCTCAAGCAGTCACCAGGCTGCCGGCCGCACCCTTGTCCGCCTTAACCATGGCTTCTACGAAGAACTCACCAGCGCGGTACGAGGACCGTACCAGCGGCCCCGCCGCCACATACCTGCGGCAATGCAGGCGCAACACTCAAATGTCAACTCGCTCCGCTGCAAATGGATGTTGCGACGTGCTCCGCTCAGAAGAAGGGTTGCACCGCTGTGTGCAGGTCCTCCATCGACAATCCCTGCCACCCTCCAGCGTGACAGAAGGCGCAGGCTGCTCTGATGGAGCAGTTGACGGCGATGCAACGAACCGTGCGAGCGGCTCGGACGTCGAGCACAGGGGAAGCACCTGAAGCCGATGACCTTCTCGCCGTACCGCCGCCAGTGCTCAAACTTCTCCGGCGTCACAAACTGCTGGACCGCCAGGTGCTGCGGCGTCGGCTGCAGGTACTGGCCAAAGGTCAGGATATCGACGCCCGCCTCCTTGAGATCCACCATGGTGTCGATGATCTGCAGAGCAACAAATTGCGAAAGCTTCAGCAGGAGCTTGAGCAACAGTCTTGGGAACGAGGCAGCATGAGGCCGCAGCAGTCGCACATGGCGGCACACTGTCATGGGCGGTGGCGCATGATGCAAACTTGGCAACAGTGGCACAGCGGTTTGGAGACAGAACCATTTCCATGACGTTCATGTGTGACGAAATGCCATGCATCCTGGATGCTTAGCAAACATTCTGTTACAAGCACCGACCAGCAAAAGACAGGCGATGCCATCTACTGTCCGACCGTGGCACTCTCGCAGCGGTAGGTGGCATGGTCAGGCACAAGTATGAGTCATTTATAAGCTGTATACGTTGGTGCGCACCTCCTCGTCCGTCTCGCCCAGCCCCAGCATGATCGAAGACTTGGTGTAGACACCCACACCTTTGGCGGCTCGCAGCACGTCCAGCGACTGCATGTAGCCCGCCCGGGGGTCCCGGACCCGCCTCTGCCGCAGATATGGACGAGAGAGGTCACCCTGGTATGCGGTGCGGTCGCGGCATGCACAGCACGTCCAGAGAGTGTATGAAGCCCGCCTGCACGACGACCCGCCTCCGCAGACGGCGCAGGACAGGACATGGAAGTCGCCAAAGCATAGAAAGCCCGGCCAAATCCATTGAATGCGCAGCGCCGCCTGCCAAGTCTGGCATCTGCAGCATCGCCAACCTGGAGTAGCATTTCTGTCTCTTCCGACACAATGACAGACACGGCAGCCTGCTGGGCTCATGAAACGGCCGCCGGCTGGCTGCCTTGACGTGCACTGCACGACAGACGCCCTGCGCTATCTGGCCACGGTGCTGCCGTGCAGATTTCAAAGGCCCCAGGCATGGGCCTGCCACGAACTGAGTTCGAGGGCGCTCCCGCAGCTGCGCACAGAGTTGCTACAGTCGCCTTGCTCCCGCAAAGCAGGGTTGCCGGGCAGCGCGCACCTGCAGGCTGTGCACTGTCTCGATGTTGTGCGCAAAAACGTCCAGCCCGGAGGCCGCCAGGTGGCGCACCGCCGCCATGTCACCACGGAAGTCGGGCGTCAGGCACTCCACGATGATGTCCGGCCTGCGCTAACTGTCAGGGGTTACCGTATGTGGGCAGCAGCATGAGCGCAGCAGGCCTGAAGGGCTGGGAGGCGACCAGACGGGTGGCATTCTTCGAGTTGAGTGCGCATTGCCCGGCTCCAGTGCCGTGCCTTCCAGGGGCATAGACCATCATGTCTGGTCTGGTCTGCGGTGGGAAGGCAGGAGGGTGGCGGCCCCTCGCCTGAGGGCCTTGAGCGTTCGCACGGTGCGGGCAAAGTGCTCCGAGCCGCCGTCCGGGATATCGTCCCGGTCCACAGACGTCAGCACGATGTAGCCGACACCCTGCAGAGCCGCACGGCAGTCATCAGGCTGCGCAGCGTCAGACGCATTCAGCTACTGCAACCGAGCCATCACACCTTGGACGCTGTCGCTCGTGCGGCTGCAGGCATGCTGCACTTTGGAAGATCCTCGGCGGCCGTGCTTTGCAGCTTCGGCACAGCCGAAACGGACACGAAGCAATAGGGCTGTCATTCAAGAAGCTAAAACTTGCAAAATATAGAACTGCGCACCCAGGCGGCAATGGCGGAGGCGGTGTTCTCGGGCTCATCAGGGTCCGGCGGCGGCGGCGTGCGGGAGGTGTTCACCGCGCAGAAGCGGCAGCCGCGCGTGCAGGTGTCGCCTGCAGCAGGCATCGGCGGCAGTCAGCAGCTGCGGGCACTTGCGCATGGTGCCGCGGGAGCACCACGAGACGCTCGCTGTGGCGCAGCCAGCGGGACGGTGCCGAGAACAGGGACCATCGGGCTCCACATTCAGGCAGGTGCCATTCTGCAGTCGACCGCTCCGCAGTGGACGGCGGTGAGGCAGCCATGTGTCTCGGTGCTTGCCCACCCAGCAGCATGATGGTGGCGGTGCCGGAGCCCTCGTTCCAGCACTCGCCGATGTTGGGGCACTGTGCCTCCTCGCACACCGTGTTCAGCTTGAGCGACCGCAGCGACTCCGACAGGTACTCGTACCGCTCCTGGAAGGGACGGACCGGACGACATGTCAGGAATTCTGATGGTTTGACATGCAGCGGCGTGTCATTCTGCACAGTCATTCTGCACAGTGCGGCTCCCAACAGCGCAGCGACTCCGATAGGTACCCTTACTGTTCCTGATGGCATCCAGCATGACACATTGCTGACCAATGTGCGGGTGTGGCCTTTGACCACGATGCTGGTGCACGCTCTCGTGCCCCCGCATGGCTCCTGCGGCCGCTCTCGGCAAACAGCACCTGCCATCCTTGTTCTCGTGCATGGCATGGCTTACAATCGTCCTCCAATTGCTCCATGCCTCGTATCTACAAACAAGCGAGAAGCATGAAGACTGCCTCGAAGTGCTGCAATGCAGCTATAAGCAGCGCTCACCCCCTGCGGCGCCCGCTGCCGCAGCCACGGCGGCTTCTTGAGGTCCGTCGGCATATGTGGCGAGCGCGCAGCGGCGCCGCCCCCGCCGACTGCTGCTCTGGCGGCGCCCGCGTCCGCCAGCGACGGGTCCTTGGCGACCGCGAGGCGCACGAGCTCGGCAAAGGCGTCGCTGCCCGGCAGATCGTCCAGCAGGTCGTCTGCCGCATGCTCCGCCTGCAAGTACGCAATGCCATGGTGCTTGACATGTGGTGCAAGTGATGAAAGCAGAAAGATCGATCCCCAGTGGCAGCGGTCGTGTTGCTCAGCACGTGTGGTGGGCATGGGGGCGCGCCCGTGAAAGCCATATGAGGGGGTGGAAGCCCCTCATATGGCTTTCACCACCATGGCACAATGCTTTTGCAGCATGCATTCAAGCAAAGTCCCTTGCGATAACTCCTGATGCCTCTCGGCACCCCTCACAGGTTGGAACATACGCCCACCAGCGGGCCGAGCGAGGTGCCGGGAGCGGCGCGGCAGCCGAGCAATGGGCGCCGTCGTCGTTGTGAAATGCCACTTGGCTTTGGCTCGGCGACACTGGCCGCTTCTCCGACTCCAGAATCTCGCGGCCTGGTGGAGGTGGCTCTGTGCATGCTAGCGGCTGGCCCCGCCTTGGCTCCTCCAATGGTCTGCATCCTGCTGCAGACCACACTGCGGCCCGCGACTGGGGCTTGTCTTTCGCAGCCAAGTCTTGAGCAGTGATTGCAGCCCTGTACCAGGAATGTGTGGATCGTTTGAGTGCTAGCGGCAAGCTTTGAACGCGCGTTAGCTTGTCTCCTTACCCTCCTCGATCTGGCGTTGTGAGGGTCAAGCCTTCAAGTACAGTTGTCAGGGCGGAACGTATCAGTTGTGAGCTACCTCTCGAATGCGTCGCACAATCCGACAATCAGACAGACTGGCAAACCGGCACGAGCTGCTGCTCCTGGAGCAGTGCCCAGCCCCTCGGGTGTTGCCGTGTTGCTGCACCGCAAACTGAGAGAGGGTTTCGGGTCAGGGTTACGACTTCCGAGACTCCGTGCACAAGGGTCAGTGTCAAATTGCGTGTCAGACAGCAGGCTGACACCCCCGTACAATCGAGTGCGCCCTCGCACGCAGTGTCGCGCAGCAGAGTGCAGTACGATAGCAGCATTTGAAGTCGCAATATATGCACGCGTGTAAGGATTGCTTGGATTCGAAGCGGCCGCCGCGACTCACCCACCAACCGTTTCGGAAGTTCCCACTGTTGTGAGCGAGCGGCCCCAATTGGATCTGGCGCCGGCCTGTCCCCTCCAAGACAGCATCCTTTGCGTCGAGCTGCCAGACGAAGGCTGTGCAGCAATGACAGCTTGATAGATATAATTGACTGGTGAGTTGATTTTAAAATCCGGAACAAATGCACTATCGGTACCCTTAGCGACTCGAGGTTGCACACTCAGCATGGATGCTGTCTAGTTTGCGCCGTATGCTCGCTGCGCATGCTGCAGGTGCCTGATCCCGACATTCCGCCATCATCCCAGACACAGGCGCACACACAGCATGGCGCCGGAGCCGTCAGGAGGCCTGCTCTCTGGCGTCTCCGCCGCGCTGGAGAGTGTGGCGAGCCACCTGCCGAACCTTCCAGCAGCGGCGCCTCTGCATCGTGAGAGTGAAGCTGAGGCGGCGCAGCCCGACACGCCGGCCGCTGCTGGGACAGAGGCCGCTGCTCCGGCAGCAGCAGCGCCGCAGCCGCCAGGCGAGCTGTGCTCCGCGGCGGACTGCGAGACTTACCTGAGGTCGCTGCCGGGCGGTGACGTGGCCCTGGAGCAGGCAGCATCAGTGACCGCCAGCCTCAATGCGCGGCGGGACGTACTGCGGCAAGAGGAGCTTACATACCTGCTGCAGGTGTGTCATGTGCGGACAAGGACTGGCATGAAGGTTGCCCTCACGCTAATCTGCAGCTGCAGCAGGCTCCCCTCCAATACCAACCGACATTGAAAGGGTAAGGCAGGAGTTAGCAAGCCGGCACAGAGCTGTGTGTCTGTGGCGCTGCAGGCCTGGCATGCCTCCATCAGCACGCAGCTGCACAACACGCTGGCGCTGGACGCTGAAGCACGAGCAGGTCGGACAAGCACAGCACGATAGCTCGCGCTTCCCGATCGGTTGTTGCTGTTGTGGCTTTTCTTCACACAAGGGACCCTACATGTCATGTTGCTTGCATGTGCCATTACTGCATGCCGCACCTGAACTGAGGGTGTTTTGACACGGGGCGCCTCATGCAACAATACACTCCCAACCGTTGCAGACCAGGGCCCGCGCATCGAGCTGGCAGTGGAGAGCTGCCTGGCGGCTGCGGTGCGGCGCCGCGTGACGGACATCCTGTGGCGCGAGCACGCGGCGGCGGACCGGCAGCTGCTGGACACGGCGGCTGGCCTGGCGGACGGCAGCGCACGCGTCATGCCGCGCTCGGCGTCCATGCTGCGGGAGGCGCAGGCAAGTCGCTTCCTGATTATACCATAACCGCCCCGGCACCTCTGCACTTGTCCTGTTGATACATGCTGCGGGAGGAGCAGGCGAGTCGCTTTGTAGTTATACCTTGAACACCCCGGCATCTCTCCATCGGGCCTGTGAACACGTCAGGGACCTCGCACGACGCAGCCGGCAGGGCAAGGCGACGGAGTGCTTGCATTCGCCGAAGCATCAGGGCTAGCGCCCTGCCGGCATCTGCGGCCAGCTTGAGTCCGTGTGACCTGTCATGTGGGAGTGATTTGATGGCAAAACTGCAACTTTGTGAGATGGAGGGCCTGGGAGCGAGTGTCCGAAAAGTTCGAGAGGTTCTCAGTGTGTCCAGCGCAAACAGTGCCCGCAAGGCAGGTATCTTAGATTTGGTGTATTCCCAGGGCGGCATCCAGCACCAGCTTGGAGAGCAGATAAGTGCCAGGGTAGCAGTGGGAGCAGTAGTATCAGCCACCCTGATGCCGCAAGCTCTGCAGACAGGTCCACCATGAGACACCCTCGGATCCTTTTCCCGAGTCGGCTGACGCATATGGTGCAGCTTCAGTGCCTCAGTCCTTGCTGAGAAACGGCCACGCCTCCCTGCAGGCGATGCAGGGCCGTGCGCGTTCCAGCTCGCCCCGCAGCCCCGAGTCGCCTCGCAGCCCCGCAGCGGCCGCTGACGGACTTGCTGGCGGGCTGCCGTCCCAAGTGCTCGCGCTGTGCGGCGTGGCGCGCCCGCTGCAAGCCATGGACCTGGCTGGGCCTGCGGCCGCCATCTCACGCCTCCAGGGCATGGCCTGCCCGCTAGAGGGCATCAAAATCCTTCAGGCGACGCTCCAGATCTTCTCCGTGGCTCTCTCTCTCTTTCGAGCATGCCTTTCTCCGGCATGCAGTCTGCGGTCTGCGCTGTCTTGCTGGCGTGCCACACTGCGGTTGAAACTCTCCTTATAACTCAGAAGGGTTCAACCTCCTGTGGTCCTCCTTCCAAATATGCGTGCCTCCACATGTACATACTTGTGCTGTGCACATGGTGCCCTTCAGAATCTGTCCTGACACCAGATTGACTGCTGTGTCACCAGGCGGTGACGGACTCGCTGGTGGCGGAGGCCTGCGAGCGGCGGGAGGCGGGCGGCGGAGAAGGCCCTGTGTCCAGCGACGACCTGCTGCCGCTGCTGATCGCCACGCTTATACAGGTGCAGTCGCAAGCGGCATGACGGATGCACATCTGCAGCGGGCAGTGCAGATCAGACGTTGTCACGAGAGAACGAACTCCCAGCTTCAGTACATTTAGGCTCATTCTGAGACACGCTCTTTCAGGTATAACATGTGTGCACAGCGGGGAGCGCACGGTTGGCTGAATGTGCCAAAGCTTCGAACAAGCGAGACTGCCACAGTAGGATAGCAAGGCACACGCTGCACTGGATGCTGACACCGCAAATGTGCACCCCTGAAGGCGCAGATGTCGCACCTGTACAGCTGCCTGCAGTACCTGGCCAGCTTCCACTCCAGCGGCGACTGGAATGGCCGCGCCGGCTTCCAGGTTCGATCGCAATCTCCCACCCTGCCATGCATATTGTTCGCAAAGGATTCACGTCCAGATGGTGAGACAAATCGCATCGTCGGCGCCAGTCCTAAGACGATTGCAGGTCCTCTGCGCGCCTCCGGTGCGAGAGCTTTTCTCGCACATGGGCGTCTTGTGCACTTACGTCACACATACCCCTTTGCGCTGCCTGGATTCAAGGGCCTGCTCTTGTGCGCCGCAGCTGGCTACGTTCGAGGCAGCAGTCACCTTCTTGCAGCAGCAGGCGCCGCAGCGGGCAGGCAGTCCCGGCGGCAGCGGCGCCAGCTACGATGACACCGACGACTCCAAGCACTCCTCAGGTGTGCAGGGGCAGAGGTACCGGATGGCGGCCCAACTGCATTGCCGAGCTCCGTGATGCCCAACCGTGGAACGCCTCATCAGCATGCCGCAGCCCAGCTGCATGCTCCTTGGGTGCTCGAAATGTTACAGGGGGCCACAGGGGTTCCACCCCATAAATCCGCGCTCGCCATGCTCGTCCTGACCGCCGGTGCGGCCCTCCGGCGCAGGCGCCAGGCGCGGCGACCTGGAGCGCCGGTCTACAGGGCAGTGCCAGCTTCTCGAGTTTCTGGACTCTGAGGCGCCCATCACCTTTGCACAGACGTCGCCCGCCAGGTGCCTCTCTCTGCAGTGTTTCCGACCGCGGTAAACCCTGCAGCCTCAGCTCAGCCCGGTCAGCGCAACCTCAGCGAGCTCAGTGGACCGATTGTCTGCCATACAGGGGATGCCAGTCAGACTCGCAGCATGAGGCTGACCAAGCAGTGCTGTTTGCATGTGCCCGGCAGGTCTGGGAAGTCGCAGCAGCGGCGGACTGGCGCACGGCATCGCAGCGGCCGGCTGCAAGCGCGGCGCGGCCTGCTGCTGTCTGCTGGAGCGCTTCTGAGCCCCGGGTCGTTCGGCAACTGCACCAGCGCGACGGACGTCTGTGCAGCCTCTGCTGCCCAGCTGCTGCTGCCGCCGCTGCCACCGCATCCGGCCGAACTGGTGAGCAGCTTGTGTTCCGCGTCCAGGTAGCCGACTTGGTGTGACACACCTACGCCTGTGCTTCCACTGCACCCTGCGGGGCCCTCTGAAACTACCAGTCGTCGCGCCACGCAGGACGAGGCGCAGCTGTCGAACCGCCCAGCGGTGCGCAGCTGGCGGGAGCTGCCCTACTCGTTTGCGAGCCGGCCGGCGCTGCAGCCGCCGCAGTCGCCGCCCATGGCCGCTGGGGTGGTTGCGTCCCCTGCCACGCCCGCTCGCAGCGGCCGAGCACCCACCGGTGACAGCTGTTGGACGCTGCCTGAGGAGGAGGCAGGGGTGCTGCTGCCGTCGACGCCCTCGCCGCCACGGACGCCGGCAGACCGCGATAACGCCGAAACTCGCCGGTGGCGACGAAGTTGCGACCTGCCGTCGCCTGCAGCCCACGGGCAGTGCCGCTCCCCACCTCCGCGGGCGAGCCTGCAGATCGCTGGCGCGACGCCGGCAGCTGCCGAAGGCCGCAGCGCGCCCAACTCCGCGGCCAATGCTCCCGCGGTAGCGCTGCATGCCAGGGGCTCGCCGCCAGACGAGGCGGCCACCGGCGTCGGCATGGGCATCCTGCTGTTGCCGCAGCCGGCGGCCGCCTCCTGCGGCGCTGGCGTCATCACTCCAATGCGCCACTGCAGCAGTGAGCCGAGGCCGCCGCCGGCGCGACCGAGGGCAATCCCCCGGCGCCTGGCGCTGTCGCCAGCGCGGCTGCTAGACTTCGAATGCGCTGGCATGCAGCAGGAGCCAGCGGTGTGCGCCGCCGCCACCGGCCCAGCCAGGGAGCCAGCGCACACGGCGCACAGCCATGCGCAGCGCAGCAGCCGCCTTCACAGCAGCAGGGCGGTCCGCAGCGCCGAGTGCGGTCAGGTGGCCAGGCAGCTTCGGGGCGCGCTAGCGCCAGCGCCAAAAGCTGCAGACGCCATTGCCGCGAATACGGTGGCCATCGTGCCGGCCGCGGTCCCGGTGGCGCCCAAGCCAGCGAGGCGCAGCGAGTTCGTGCCGGGCAGCAAGCCGTCGCACCGCAGTTGCCTCAGTCCGCTGATGCAGGCGGCGGCCGCCGAGGAGGCGGCAGCAGCGCCTGCGCCAGCGGCGCCGGCGACAGCGCGCTGTCATCAGCCCAGGCATGCCAGCAGGCAGCAACGGCGCGAGCCTGGCATTCAGCGGCGGCATGCATCCAGGAAGTCCCTATTTTCAGACGATGGCGAGAACGACAGACTGGACAAGGCAGCGGCTGCAGACCAGGCAGCCACATCAGGTGGCGGGCATGCCAGGCGCAAGCCATTTGCCGCGTTGCAGCAAAACGGGCAGGGTAGCATGCCGCACCAGGCGGCAGGAGCGGCCTGCGGCCCGCCAAGCGACATCTGGGAGGAAACGCTCCTGGATGATGCCATGTTCGCAGTCGACATCTCAATATCGGGCGACAGTGACTCCAGCGCCCCTGGCGCTGGCTGCTTCAATTGGCGGCAGTACCAGCCCATCTGACATCGCATCAGGAGCCTCTAATATCTCTGACATTGCCTTTTGCTGTGTTCTGACGAGGTGACCAACTCAGCTGCATGAGTAGCCTTCGTTCCAGAGATATGTGCTAGGGTGTCTTCCTGGCCACAAGACATGCGCCTCACTGACACGCGTGAAAGCATACGGGACTGCGAGTGCAACACACTCGTCTTAACACGCCAGCAGGTGGTGAGGATGTGCTTGCGCAGCATGGCAGGAAGTCTTGGTCGTCACTGTTGTGTCAGCAACTGAGTGCCATCCTGTGGTGCAGCAGTTCGCTTTATGAAATGTCGCCACTTAGGCCACTGCGGACTGCTCTCCTCTACACTGTATTCCAATTGTATTCGTGTATAGGTAGCAACGATGAGCTCGTTCACTCAAAATGTTGCAGCGAAGCAGCGTCACAGCACACTATTATGTTGCCGCATCCACTGCAATAAAAACCTGGGCACAGCCGAGCCGCTGAGGCACGTCAGCAGTTCTTCTCTAGCTGGCCACGCCCGTCAAACGATCCACCGCCAGGATCTCCACCGCTGCTCGCTTACAGCCCGGAGCGACCCCAGACAACAAATGCCAGAGACGCCGAGAAGCTCACGCACAGCGCAGCCCATGCGACCTGCACGATCGGGGCCTCACCCTGCATGGGAGAAGGCGGTACTTCGGCTTATGAAGCCACGAAAGCTCTGACCGATCGCGGAGCTGGCTGGATGCAACATGCAAATGCATTCACTGCCGTGCGCCGGCAGCGTGTTTCAGTATTCTGCCCTGCTAACCTCTGCGACGATCATGGCCTCCTGCGCGGCCATGGCAGCCGGTGCCAGGGCGATGCTGAGGGCAGACACGCCAGCGGCGACGGCAGCCTGCGAGAAGGCAGAGGCACTGTCATGCATTCAGATCGGTGTTAGGGGTGGGATCTTGCAGCTGCCGCGAATGCCGCCTTGGGACTCGCTTGCTCCGGCAACAATGAGTGGCATAGAACAGCTGCCACAGCCCGCTCCTGCTCGCAACCGCCAGAACCCATTGTTGAGTGCCAGCCACGCATCCTTGTGCCCAACTGAACCAGGCACGATCTCAGGTCCCGGCCGGCCCACGCCGCCTCACCTTGCGCTGCTGCTGTGTCTGCTTCGTCTGCTGTGCCACTGGGAGCGCTGCCGCGCGACGGGCGACCGACTGACGTGCCGGCTGTCTGTGCTGGATGCGCAGGCTGGGGCGCACGGCCGAGCTCGCCATCGTGACCGACGCCATCGCTGACAGCTTCTAGGTTAGAGGCGGCGACGGAAGGTAGCAGGCGGGGAGGTGATCGGTGCTGTGGTGGTGAAGCGGGTGAGGATAAGCGCACTTCAGCGTGCATTGCCGTGGCTCGACTAGCTTGTCATAGGTACCTTATGGTAGATAAATAGCTCAGGGTTTACTAGGACTCGACTGTGTACGGGCAATGGAGGTTGGAGGTGCAGGTGTTGCCGGAGACTGCGCAGTGCACACACACAACGTAGTCGCCTTGGAACAGGTACACGAAGCAGCTGAGCTCAAGATCCCGCTACTGCGCCTGCTCGGCCTGTTTTGTAGATCCGTTGGCCATCACCCGAATTTCGGTTCTGCAAATGGAGCCCCTGCAGCTTGATCCCGACCAAGCTCGCGAGCTGGCCGAGAGTGGTGCGTCCATCCTGCTGCTCGAGGTCCCCGCTGGCACGCGCGTTGGGCTCGATCATCAGGTGGGCTACATGCGCTGAGCGGCATTGTCAAGGGTCTCTACAAGTCACCACCATCTTACAGCTGCACAAGTGCGATGTTCTGTCGCGGAAACAGAAGCTCCATGCTGGCGGTTCGTGCGTTGCAGAGCTTCGTGGTGGCGGCCGGCTTCAAAGGCTTCAAGATGGTGCCGCCCGGGGCGCACTACCTGTCCTACAATGCCGCCAGCCGGCAGGGCGAGTTCGGCCCCACCGTCGCGTTCCTGACGCACCTCGCCGGCCGCCAGGTGGCAGTGCGGCGGTGGTCGCCCGAGCACGAGCTGCTGGTGCCGCTCGCCGACGAGGACGAGGTGAGGCGCGCACGCAGCCTTCAGCAGTCTGCATCTTTAATCGCACTTCCTCTTCATCTTCGCCCTTGCCTACATCTCCTGCTCCTCCTGCACATGCTTGACCCTCCAACCCGTGTCTGGAATCACAATTGCACGCTACAACTGCAGGCAGAGCGGTATGCCGCTGGCGTGCGGCGCTTCGACTTCGACGGCGGCCTGGCGCCGTACGCGCTGCAGAGCTACGCCCAATGGCAGCGCCTGACGCTGCACGTGAGCGCAGCCACTGTGAAGCGCCTGGCTCCGGCGCAGCCCAACGTCAGCGTGACGGCGGAGGCTGACCCCGCGACGCTGCGGGCGCCGACGGCCGCAGAGGCGCGACTGGACGCCCAGCTGACGGATCAGCGGGAGGAGCGCCCAGGTAGGATGTGTTGTCGCTTACTGCAATACAGAAAGTGTCCTACTGAAACTTGGAAGGGAGCGGTGAATGGCGGCGGAGGCGTGATTGAGCGTGCAGCTGGAAGACCATGCAGGTGGCTTGCACGTCAGTGTGCTGATTGCCCGTCCCCAAATTTGCAATGCAATGTGCGAATAGGTGACTTTATCATGTGGCACCCATGCCCAAACTCGGGTGGAGTCTCGTAGCCACAACCATGGAACAGAGCAGATGTGACTGTTGCTTGCTGTCGGCCATGGCGACATTGCCAAAGAGCTGTCTGCAACCCTGAGCAGGTACCGGCAGCGCACTGCCGCCGAGCGGCCGCAAGTGGACGGATGCTCTGGTTGGGCGCTGCCACTACATGCCGCTGCCGCGGCTGCAGAAGGCGGCAGGTGAGTGCGATTTGTGTTACGGGCTTCTTCGGACCTGACAGCAGCATGGAAAGGCAATGACACGAGGTGCTCATATCAATTCCGTCGTTGATACTGTGAGCACAACACATACGAGCTCAGTCGGTCAGCTGGCAGCCAGATGGACCTTAGTGGTTTTGATCTCATGCAGGACCTGGTGGCAGTGTAGCTCGCAGCGCAGACATCGACTAGCTGGCGCGGCTCCTGACATATCACCAACCCCCACCTGAGCTTTGCATTTCTGCGTGCGCAGGGCTGTCGGCGGGGGAACTCACGGCGCAAAACCTGGACAAATCGGCGCTGCTGGAGAGTGTCATTTCTCAGCACTGCGGTGGCGACACCAACGAGCTGCTGGCGGAGTTCGAGCTGGCCTTTGTAGCCTTTCTGTATGGCCAGTCGCTGGAAGGTGCGCCATGTTTGCTTTGGTCAGCAAGTTACACCTTGCACAGGTTGGGTTCTGGCCGTTGTATATCGTCGTAGGTATGAAACCTGGTGATCTTGGATTGCTGCTACCTACACCTTACCTTGAGCATGGGTGGCAGCTACCTGCATCTCACCCATGGTGCAGGCAACTCTTCGAGTGCAGGTCTGTAATATGAGGCATGCGCATTCCGTGCAATTGAACCCGATGTTGCACCAACTCGCAGGCTTCTCGCAGTGGAAGGATATAATGCAGCTGGCACTCAGCTGCGAGCAGGCAGCGCTGGCTTCCCATCGGCGCTTCTACGTCGACCTGCTGCGTGTGCTGCGTGCGCAACTGCAGCAGGGGCTGGGGCCCTCTCAGGTGACTGCCCCTGAGCCCCTTTCATATCCCCTCCTCTAGATGCAATAGAACAGTCGGGCACGTCTCGGTGGTGCGAAGGGCATTCATTGAGGTGCTAGTGCGGCGTCATGCGGCGTATGTACATTGCAAGCATGTCGGCGGAAGTGCAGAGCCGCATGGATGGACGTAATTCAGTGGGCTTCATGCACGCATATCCTGCATGGCTGCCGTGAGGCGGATGGCTCCATCTTCATGGTGGAGCTGCACATTAAACGCTGCCCACCCTTGGCAACTCCATGCAGGCGCCACATTCAGCGGCGGGTCAGAGTGCTGATGCGGGCGCGGACTTGGGCGCCCTGATAGAGGATTTGCTGCCGGCCAGCTTCCTGCAGCGATCCGTTGGCGGCTTCCTCGATATGCTGCGGGAGAACGCGGCCTCGGTGCGACAACAGCTTGTTCCCGTCATATGCCACGGACAAATCAGATGCCTCTCCTAGGCGGAGGATACTTTAAAAACCTTGTCTCGGCTGTCGTTTGCGGCGCTCAACCCTGCCTCGATCTGGTGCGCAGGCGCCGCAGTCGCTGGTGGATGAAGCGGACAAGCTGCAACAGGCGCTGCAGCAGCACCTGGGCATCAGCTTCGACGTCGACAAGTTCGGAGGAGAATCGGATGAGGAGTACGCGCCTGTGGTTGTCGAGTTGTGAGACGTGCCGCCGCGGCACGTCCCTTGGCGCACATCTGTACTGGTGCAGAGCCGGTCAAGTGGCAGATCTTGGACCTTGTCAGTGCGCCAGACAGGCCTTTCGCCTCGTTGTTCACCATGTGAAGCAGCCTTCCATGGCGGGCCGAACCCTCAGCCAGTGATGGTGCATCCCCAATCGGCATTGAGCCGAGATAGCCTGTCCCATTGCATTTCGGCCAGTCAGGCTGGAAAGGAGGGTGCAATTGGCGGGAGCAGGTTTTGAGAATTCCCGCGCAAATGTGCCCGCCAACTTGCTGGATCTGAGACTGAAGCCCAGCAAATTGCTCGTTTTCGCACTTACAGAGTCTCATTGCGAAGCGAAATAGCTCTGACAACCATGCAAGCGGTCTTCTGCCCAGGCCGGCTGCAGTCCGCATGCGGTCGCCCCTCCTTGACAAACGGACTGACGTCAAGGTGCCAGCGTCAGCTGGTCTCCAAAGCTCGCAGCACGACCACGGTCTCACAAGCACATGGAGAAGTGTCCCGGCGTGATGTCCTGGGCTTTACCGCAGCCGGCGCTGCTCTCACCCTGAGTGGAGGTAAGGAACTTTGCACGATATCCTCGTGTGCGCGACAGGCTTGACCCTCCAGCCTTTCCTGTTGAAATGTGATTCAGCAGTCTAGATTGTGGTCAAGGCGAGGTCGTTTGCTACCTGGCTATGGTTCGAGACGAGCATGCACGATGCCGCTTTCCCTTGCGCAGGAGCTCTGGCGGAGCAGAGCATCTACGACTTTGCGCCGCTGCAGTATGGGCAGCCTGTGGATCTGGGCAAATACAAGGGCAAGGTCTGCATCATCGTCAACATCGCGAGCGCATGACCCCTGCAGGTGCGTATGCGCATTGCAATGATCCATGTTCATATTCCTGCAAAAAAATCTCGAGCGTCAGCATGGCCAAGGACAGCCGCCTTAAGCTTTGATTGCTTGCAATTGTGGCCGTGACCGATGTTCGTTCGTCTTGCTCGCGTAGAACTCGAACTACCCGGGCCTGCGCATGCTTCTGGAGAAGTACAGCCCGGAGTTTGAGGTTCTTGGTGAGGAGTCGTACGAGAATCTGCAAGAGTCCTATCAGTCCTTTTCACTTGTTCGGTTCATATTCCACTCCTGCTCTCAAGCTAGCTAGCACCGGCTGTTTGTCCAGCTCCTGGGACCATTCATGTCACAACACGCGACATGATGAATTTCTACTCGGCAACAAACTTCACTGAGTTTCATTCTGGACGATGCAGCATTCCCCTGCAACCAGTTTGGAGGCCAGGCGCCGCTCGGCTCCGAGGGCGAGAGGGCGTACGCCTACAAAAAGTTTGGCATCGACACATTTCCCGTATTTGTGAGCCTTATTGTTCGCACTCCCTTGCTCCACGATCCCCTTGCGGGCAGCAAACTTGTGTGTGCATCTTGACCAATCAGCTTGTGAACGACTGGCTTGTTGTGGTGACATAAGCCTTCAATGCGCAGGACACGATCGAGGTGAACGGCAAGAACGCTCACCCGCTGTACAACTTCCTCAAAGCGGCGCAGCCCAACTCCGTGCCGGGCTCACGTTTCAATCTGAACGCCGACATTGAATGGAACTACGCCAAGTTCCTGGTGGATCGTAACGGTGTCCCGGTGAGCGTGTGCACGCACAGCCTGAGCCGCTGGCTGTGTGCGTTGCGGCATAGTGCCTGCTACTTGGTGGCCCGCGTCTGCGTTGTGATCGCCGTCAGCACCAGGCAGCGTTGAGCTGTGAATTTCCGCGCAGGTGAAGCGCTACAAGTCGCCCTTCAACCCGGCTGACGGCGAAGGAGACGTGCGCTTCTGATGCTCTATCGCAACATCTCATGCACCTGCAATCGCCTCGCCCAGCTCGGGACACCCAGGCGATTGCAACTCCTGCAACCGTGCAATTGCAGTGCTGTGCTGCGGCCTTCCGGTGATTTTTTTCCTCCTGCTCGTAGGTGCGGCTGGTGCTGGCGGGCAAGGCGCCGCTGCCCGAGGAGTGCATTATGCACCCCGGACGCTCCGTTTGCAAGGTCGAACAATACCTTTAGAGGGTTAAGTAGCATGTTCCAGGGTGCCGCCAATTGCTGTGGCGGCCCTGCCAAGGATCACCGGGGTGCATGAGCGAATGGACCGCCGAGTCCTGTGTAGGCGGAGCACTGATGCGATGCGAAATGACGGCCCGCTGAACTAACCCATCTGGGCATTGGCGGCCTGAACCCCTGAGCCAGTCGTGGAGACTGGTGCATTGCATGCGCGTGTCGCTTCCTCAGGATTCGTTTGGACATATGCCCCCTACAACTTTCGGTCTGCTTGCCTCTTGACGGCATCTGTGCAAGGCAGTTCGAGAACTGGTACATCTTATTTGAGCTCTTGATATATTCTGTTGTATCCTGAAATGAAATGTCTGCTTTTGTCAAAGACATACCGCTGTTATGCCGTCAACTGAAACGACCGTTTCGCACTGTGCCCTGTGATAAACCTGCCAAATTTGTTAAATTCGTATACATTCCCAGTTTCACACGTAGAACGGGTATCTCAATCTTTCTCTGCAGCAAGTAATGGATATTCAGTTCAAAATCATTGACGTTGCCGTGCCCGTGTGGGTACCCAGAGCCCAGGCGACAGCCTCCACACGTATATCGGCCGCAGGCGTCACAGCCGCAGAACCCAAGTGTCGTTGAAGGTCTCCACAAACGGATTCCAGCCGCCGTGCAGCACCAGCTGCTCGCCCACTTTGGTGATGGTTGCCGCGTTACGTGCCGCCGGCTTGGCGCCTCCATCCTGCTCGTCGGGCCACCTCCACTCGTTGGCCGCCGTGTCCAGTACGAAGGTGTCGTCCAGCGGCTGCAGCCCGCCCCCCTCCCTGCGCACGGCGCAAGCAGCAGCAATGCGGCAAACAGAGCAAGCCCTGCGACCTCTGAAGAAGCGTGGCTCCAGCACGCAACACGACGGAATTCCAAAAATCCTCGGAAAAACCGTCATCGAGTTGTCACGATGCGCACTTGTAGTAGCTGCCTCCCGAGTAGACAATGTCGCCGCCGGCGGCGGCCGCGGCGTGCGAGCAGCGGGCGTGCGGCGGGCGGCCGCCAGGCGACAGGCGCTCCCATGCCAGATCGCTGCGCAGGTCCAGGACCCACAGGTCGTCCAGCATGGGACCCGACTTTGGCGCGCCTGCGCGCCGATGGAGGCTGCATTGGCAGGCGGCAGCACGACTGCACATGCCCAAGCGATAGCCACGTCTGGCAGCGAAAGTGCGCAGTCAGTCCAGCATGCGACATATTGCACCCCTGTGCGAGTCGACAGGAGCAGACTGCTGGACCCACCTCCGAACAGGTACAGCTTGGAGCCGACGGCGGTCAGGCTGTGCAGGCCGCGCGACGCCGGTGCGCCATTTGGCGTGTTCACCGGCAGCGACACCAGCCTACATTTCGAGGTTCAAACCCTTGAACTACAGATGGTGAGCTGGTGCGTGGGATTTTGCCTGCTTTGCCTGTGTTACATCAGGAGACATGATGGGGATACCTCCATCTTCAACTTCAGAGCGGCGCAGCACAGCCCGCCGCTGTGATCGACTTGACAAAAAAAAACAGGAGCAGGAAGCTGTTGTCCTCACTGCGGGTTTTCATCTGCCGTCGCGGTCCTGAGCCGCAGGATGCTGTCGGTGTCGCGGTGCGTGTGGACATAAATGTCGTCGCCCACTGCAACCGCCTGGAACCTGGAGATGGGTTGCAGCTGCTCCCCCTGATCGGCACAGATGCACCACGGAAGTACCCTCCTTCAGCATGAATTCAGTGGCTTGGCGCTTTGAATTGGCTCGAACTTGCAACGGCAGCAGCTGGCTCGACCGCATGAAAGTGGCACCAGCATGTCGACTGCCTGACTTCTGCACCCTCGCTCCAGCACCACACCTGCGGGCTGAGCTGCAGCTGCTGCCACGCTGCCGTTCTCAGGTCCAGCACCCAAGCGTCCGACAGGATGTCACCGCCATCACGCTTGAAGCCCGGGTCCCAACCGCCGATAACGTACAGTCGCCAGCCGATGCGCACAGCCTGTGCCGCCAGCCTCACCTGCCGTACATTGACAGGCACACATCCATGCGGCATCGCCTCATGTGGGAGCACCCGCCAGGCCTTGTCAGAACCTTCATGGCCTCGTTTGCTCTGCCGCTCGGCAGACTCCACTCCCCAGACCCAGCCGCATGCAGTGTACGAATCGACATCAAGCAGGCACACCCGGGGCGGGCCGCCGGTGGTCTGCAGAAGTCTCCAGGCGTTGGTGCCGGCATCAAAGACCCACGTATCGGCGCACGCCTGGCGCTCCTTGCCCGCTGTCTCCGTGTAGCTGCGTGAGCCGCATCAGAGGTAAGATTCGATTTCTGCCCTTCCCAACATGCTGATGCGGGTTCAATGAAGGGGAATGCCTCTGAACTCTGACTGCAAGAGACTCAATGCCCATTTATCGACGGCCGGCTTGCCCGCCAAAGGCGATCACATCACCGGCGTGCTCCGCCGGCAGCGTAGCCGACGCGTGGCCGGAGCGCGGCAGGTCCGGCCGCTCGCTGTCCAGCTTCGCCACCTCCTGCGGGGTTGCAGATGCACTTCATGGCACCTGCTAGCCGAGTGCAGGACCGGCTGACTCGCAGGCAGGTTGGCAGGGCAGCGACACTCTCTGTCCACAGTTCCTGGTGTCATACATGTTATGTTGATATTCCAAGTAAAATGCCAGCCATGCTCGCACCTGCCACTGCACTGAGGCCAGCGCGCACGTCATAATGGAGGCTCTAGAGGCCACCGCACGACTCGCAAATCCTGCCGGAACCTTCCGACACGCAAGATTTAGGGTCAAAATGAATGTCGATGGACACAGCGACCCGGCGACACGGCAGGCCGCATCAAGGTCGCGATTTGATGGCCTGAGGCTGCATCGGAGTGGCAAACCTCCAAGTAGCATGGAAAACCCAAGAATAAAACGGAAGAAAACTGCAAGATCAGCACCAGTCCATGCAATTGTGGTATCTGAGAACCAGTGGTTCGGGAGGATCAGGGCATGGGTGCCGAAACAGCAGTTCCGACACCGCACCTTCGCCCCAGCTCCAAAAACTAGCGGCAACTTGCAGCTGCTGCCGTTCCAGATCGGTCGCATGGCTAACGAACGATGGGCTCCAAACGCGTGTACGAAGACGAGCGCCTGGACGGGGGCGAAGTGCACTCGGCGAGGCACATTTTTGCAGAATGGTGATGTCATGTTGAGTTGTTGACCCGGTGGGCTGCAAGCTCGCCGATCAGCAATATCAGAGGAAGGGCAGTCGGCAGTGTATGCTGTACCTACCTCTGGAGACAAGTCTTTCATTCAGCGTCAGGCGGCATCGCATCAAATGGGCAACCACAACTGTGCCGAATGATCGCTCCACAAAGTCAGCCTTCAAAGCATGCTGCTACTCATCGGTGCTGTACATTATTGTGCGCTCAGGCGTAGCAGGCTGCACAGTCAGGCGCCGGGCCACAAATGTCGGCGCCCCAGGCAGAACTGCGGCCCTAAACAGGCCAGAGCTGCCACCAGCGCCCGCCCATGCCCCCCTCAAGCCCTGGTCGCCAGGCACGTGCCAGACCGCGGCCGCCCCTCCCGCCGAGCGCTCTCACAGGCTGTCGGCCGCATCACCCGAATTGCACGGCCCAGGCGGGCACGAGGCCGCGGGACCCGTCGGACAGGCGCGTGACCTGCAGCCAGCCGTCTATCTCCTCGCCTTCGACCTCTACTGCTGCCCCCTTCCTGATCTCCACCTGCGGTCGGGCGTGGACAGAGGCGTGAGAGAGCCCTGGCTCGGATGACATCGTATTTACACACCCTCTGATGACGCCACATGGCGTGGTGCAACTCGTGCACGGCTTATGGACCTGTAAGTGCGGATTGGACAACCACAAGGGCAGGCGCTGTGGCGCAAACTCAAGGGGCGCATAGGCACAAAAACGGCCGGGGCGGCGCAGGAAGCAGGAAGCTGAGTTGGCGGGCGCACCTCCTCCTCGCTCTCGGGCACAAAGTCGTTGGCGGCGGTGCCGGCCCGTACCGCTGGCGGCCGCAGATTGTCGCTGAAGGACGGCTCCACGTTGACCTCGACCTCCTCGAAGCCCGTCTCATCGAGTGCGTCGGCCTGCACCGGGCAGCAATCGACACGATTGAACAGGGCCAATCAGTGGGTAGCTGTCAGCTCGAAGCGGCGGCTCCACAAAAAGAGTTGCTTTGTCCAGTTTTAGGGCCGGCTGTGAGGGAGACAGCTCAAGTACCCACGCGAAGCTGCGTGAAGCGGCGGTGTACGGCAGGCGAGGTCGCAAAACGGTCTGCAGGAGTGATGCTAGGCCTGCGGCCAAGCTGCGCAGCTGAAGCCACGTTGCATACTTGCATGCGGAGAACAGACTCACCTGCTGGCCGGCGTTGGCGGCGAGATAGGTGTCGTCGATGTTGAGCAGGCTGGGCCGCGGCGCGTGTCGGATGCGCATGCCGCTCTGCTGCTGTTCTCCTGCAATGTGGAGAGAGAATTGGTATAATTGGTATAAGTACACAGGTAAACAATTGTTTGTGAATGTGTTGTGATGGCATGTCGGCCGAATTTTCTCACATCTTTCCAGAACACGAACACCACAGACAGAAAATGTGTAAGGAGGCAGCCATCGAAGCTTGAAATAAAGGAAAAGAGTGGTGCCTTCAGCCAGAGCGCAGATCACAGATCACAGGACGCCCCCATGTCTGGGCAGGGACGCGGCATGGTGACCGCACACGTTTCCACAGGTCTGTCAGAGCCAGCATGTCCGCAGGTAGCGTGACAAAGGGGGTAGTGCAGGTCAAGCAAATAGACATGCTGGGAGGCACACCCGCAAAGGGGTCCCCCACGGCGTCCGGCTCCGCGAAGGGGTCGTCCGCAACAGGCGCCGAGAAGGGATCATCGTACGCCTGCTGCTGGCTCGCAGGCTCTGCGCCGCCTGCAAAACGCAGTGCAGCTTCATTGACGCATCAGCACATGCCCTCTGGCCCAGCGACTCCCTTTCACCTCGGTCCCGCCGCTGCGGACGCATCGTCACAGAGCCCGCAGAGGAGCAGGCCGGTGGAGCTGCAGTTGAAACAGGTGCAGGTTGTACGCTGCGACATTGCCATGTGCGACTTGGTCATCGCAGGCAGCACGTGTCTTTGCCTGCGAAAGGGTCGCCGCCGGAGAAGGGGTCGTCGTCCCGCGGGGAAGCCGCCGCCTCGGCCGGCGGCGGCGCCCCAAAGGGGTCCGACGAAAATGGCGTGGCGGCGCTCTGGATGCGCAGGTAGGCTTCGGGGATGAGGCCCGAGCGACCGGACTCCGTGGCCGCCATGATCCAGCCGTCCGACTCGTACTGCAGCGTCACCTGCGGCGTGGGGACGTGCGGGCGGCTTGGGAGCGGAATGTGCAGCTGCAGCTCCTGCATGCCGCGGTGCGTCAGCTGCCAGCATGCCATGCCTGCTGCGCTCACCGACAGCCCTCCTGGCGCAGGCAGCCGTGACACAGGGGATGCGCGAAAACAACCCGGAAGCGGCCCGGCACGCTGTCACAGGACGGGCCGACCTCCTGGCCCTCGAAGACTTAAAGACTCTCTCAAATGCCCTAAACCCTACCTCCTGGCCCTCGAAGACGGTGAGCTCCCCGTCATCGGCGCCCTGGAAATCGTACAGCACCACCGCCTTGCCGTCCATCGGCTTGCGCGGCGTCACATCTGCACAGGACACACCCAAATGTCAGTGCAGTGTGTCCGGCTCGTGCTGGGTGAAGCTCGGCTGGTGCTGCACCACAAACACACTGCGTCACCGGCTTGCCTCCATTGGCATCACATGTTGAACAGCGCAGCGAGCAGGAGCTCAGTGCGATGGTGGTTGGCTCTTGTTTAGCGCAGTTTGGAAACCGTTCGGCACCCCATCGCTGCCAGCACACAGCAGCACCGATTCCTCCTTCCAAGACTCTGTTCAAGGCTCTGCGCGGCCCAGCAAGTACGTGCTGCAGTTTGCCGGGCGGCCACGCACCGGCCCATGAGCTGGTGCGGCTGTGGCCGCCGCGCCGGCCGGGCGCCGTCGGCGTCACCGCCCGCGGCGCCGGCGGMCACTGCGCCGCCGGCTGCTGCGCCGACTCCTCCCAGCCGGAGGTCGCATATGTCTCCGCCGGTGTCGGCAGCCGCTCCCAGGACGCGCGCTGCAACGGGCGGATCTCATTGGTCATCGATCACTTTCGGTGGACCAGACTCGTGAGACTCTCACGGTTTTTGCATTTCGGTGTAATCGCACAGTTGGTCTGAGGACATGCGCCCAGCTTCGGAGCCGGCTGTTGCATGTGGGTGAGCGCAGTGTGCAGCCCCCGAAGCGACTGCAGGCGACTGTGTTGGGGAACAAGCCAGCATAGGCCGCAGCAGGTGTTGCAAGGTGGCCAGGACACCACGCCCAGCTGATTGAAGTGGCACGGAGTGACACCTATCCGACGTGGCCACGAGCAGGACAGATCGGAAGACCGCCCGTTCAGTGGTGTTACACTCGAGAGTGACCCTTGATCATCCGTAATATTCGGCAATGGTCTTGAAGGCACCTGACGGTGGGGGCCGGCAATGCGCTGGTCCAGCTGCGACAGCATGGCCGTCAGGTCGTCGGCGCCGTCTTGCGGCAGCACGAATGTCGACGTCTGCTGCGCCCCGGGCGTCTGCGCGGCGGCGCCAACGGGCAGGGAGTCAGCAGCATGGAACCACGGTGTGCGAGACTAAAGGGTGGGCTGAGCCAAGTGCGAGACGGACGACGCACCGCTGGCACTGGGCACCTACAGTCTAGCACCTGCGCCCATGTCTCGACATGGCATGCACCAGGGACCTGTTACATCCGAAAAGATGCACCTTGCTGACAGGCAAAAGAGAGTCTATATGCGAGCATAGTCAGGACAGCTACCTGGCCCTCCTCATCGCTGCTGGCGCCACCGGCGCCGCCCTGCGTCGGGTCCAGTCCCACCAGGCGCTGCAGCCACACCGGCTTGCCGTCCGGCCCCAGCGCCGGCTGCGTGGGGTAATCGAACAAGCCCTCACGGTCTGGCCAGTGCACAGGGTTCACCCCCTGCTGGCGCCCCACACCAGTGGGGCTCTGGGGGACTTGCTGCCAGGGCTGGCTTGCCGGCTAGGGAGGTTGTCAGGGTTGAGGTGCAGCCCGCATCTTCACATCTCCATGTGTGAGACTGGACCAGCCCTGTTCTACCGCCGGCCTGCAGCGCATGCTGCCGCCACCAACACTGATGCGGTGCAGAGGACGTGCCGAGCTGCTGCAAAAAGCTCAATGCTGCGCGCATGACCGGGTGACTGATGATGTGCGCCTGGCACCATGCTGGCGAACACACCAGGCGAGAGCTGGAGCATTTCCGGCAAAGTAAGGTACCTGCGCCTCTGATTCGGGGTCCAGAGAGATGGCTCCGGCGGCGGAGCGGCCAAAGTCCTCGTGCTCCGCCTGCATGCGGCAAGCGAGCAGCATCAGTACGCATGTGGAGCAGAATTCCACCTCCGATGTGAGCCTCGCAAACCAACAGTCTCTGTTGAATCCATGTCTCAGGCAAGGCAAGAACATGCTCTTGCAGAGCTCATGCGCCCTGTGTGCTGCAGGGCATCGGCCCTGGTATGTGTTATGCAATCGAGACCAGGGGGCACTCGAGACAGCTCACAATTCCGAAAAGTGAGTTGCCGGTTGAGAGCCTCACCCGGAAGGCGGCCTGCTCTGCTTCCGCCTGCGCCTTCGCATATTCCAGGCCGCCGCGGAAGGCTTCCAACCCCTCCGTGGCCGCGGCCTTCAGCAGCTCCTTGCCCACGGGGCCTGTGGCACAAGGTGCGATAGATTCATTCTGACAAAAGTTGCAGCTCCTTGGCAATTGGGCCTGCGATGAAAGCACATCATGTCAGATTTCGTGAAGACGGGGAATGGGCGCCTCCTCCGTGGCGGCCGCCTGCAGGAAATCTTTGCCCACGGGGCCGACGGCACCAAGTTGCAGCTGGTCGAACAAACTTTGACCAACTTTGCTAAGTTTGATGCTGGCAGCTCCACATGGGCAGCTCCTTGCCCACAGTTTCTGCAGCACAAGTGGTTGCATTGATGTCTCGTCCATTTCGATGACAATGCTTTATGGCGCTTGGACACTGGCAGCTCCCTGCCCTCGGGGACATTCCATACATGTTGAGAGCGTCCACGCTGGCTGAATTTGGCAGAGGTTTCAAGAGCAGGAGCTGCTATTGCGGCCGTGGCGCAGCAGCGTCGGAGCAGATGGGCCTTAGCAGGCAGCGGCTTCTGGTGCACCGGCTTCTCTTCCGCCATGCGGCCTTCACATCGCCAGCTGCAGCCGGCCGGCGTGACAGCCACCCTGCGAGCAGGCGGACAGGCGTCCAGAAGCAAGCACGGCGTCGGGAGCCGTGCGCGACGCACCCAGCGGGTGGAACTGGCCGGGCGGCATCGCCCCGATCTGCTCCTCAATGGCCGTCAGGATGGCGGCGTTCCGCGCCGTCAGCTGCTCCACCACGTGCACCGGCCACTCCAGCGGCTTCTCTCCATAGCGCCGCGCCAGGTCCTCGAGCGTGATGCGGGTGGCATACACCATGTCCAGGATCTGCACCGCCGGCGCCACCACCGCCGCCACGCCTGCGAGAAATCGGTTTCTGTGCATCTGAATTGCTGAATCTCCCACTGGGGACCCCAGTCTCCAGCGCTGCAGGGCTGACATAGTGTAAGAGGCATAAAACTCGTCACGAGGGTTGAGCGCTGGGCTTGGGTACGCGCAACAACCAACGCAGAGCTTGGACGCTGGTCAGTTTGACAGGATGATGGTAGAGGCTGGGCGGCAGACAGGAGGAAGGGAGCGGTAGGATGTGGGCCAAGGCAAAGCCACTGGCAGCCACATCCACTGGAACTCGGCATTTTGTGATGGGTCCCGCGAGGGGAAGTGCGCACCCAGAGAGTCCTTGCCGGAGGCGTGGTCGGAGGCAGCTAGGGCGCGCAGGATGCTGTAGCAGTGGATGCGGTACGGCTCCTCCGACCGCACCGCCACCTGCAGTATTGGAACGCCATCGCCAAGGTTAACTTCACTCCTGCATTGCTGCTGGTGTGCCATGTCAACCAGATATGGCAAGCATGCAGACCCCAACAACTCGCTGGGACCATCAATGTTCCGGTCAGTTAACCAGACGATCATAGAAAGTATTCACATCTGAGGCTGTGCTGGCCAAGTGAGGAGAGACGGGAGGGGGCCTCGCCTTGGCGATGGCCTGCGCGGCGGCAATGCGGACCTCCCACGGCATGGTGAGCACCGCATGCTGCAGCTGCGACACCACCGCCATCATCGCTGGGTTCTCGCTCGCCTGCAGCGCGATGACCTACGGGGGCAGACGAGGCAGACGTCTTGGAGTTGCTGCACTGTCTGTGAACACATGCATTCATGTGTTTCTATGGACCCACTGCAGCTGCAGATGTTGCCGCCAGGCTCGCAACGCCCCACAGGAGCGAGCTCTCACCTGCAGCTGCACATGGCACTGCGCCGCCTCCAAAGCATCAGATGGGGAGTTCAGCCTAAGGTCGGATGACAAGATCACTCTACAACGGATGACGCGCACACAAGCAAGTATGCTGCATCAAAGGCGGTACCTCGCCGGCAGACAGCGGCTTGTTGTGGGTGGCGATCTCCACACGCCCCGACGGCGGCTTAATAAAACCCTGGTCCTCGATGACATTCGTGCCCATGCCGCTGGTGCCCGCGTATTCGTTGGCGGCTACATTGGCGTTCTCGCCCAGCCACCAGGCGGACATGCGCTGGAAGGCCAGCCAGGCGGCATCCTCCGAGGCCGCGCGCGCCAGCACCTCCACGGACGCGCCTGCGGAGCGCGAATGCCTCAGATGTCGGTCCAGGAGCTTTCGATGGTGACATATCTTTGGCTGCGACTCCCGTTCCAGCCCATTGCAGCCGTTGGGCAGGCTTGTGCCGGACGTGTGCAATTCACAGCGTTGGCGCATTCTGATTGCAGGTGGCGGACCAATCTTCCTGTTGCAGCCCCTCCGTTGCAGTCCCCCTGTTGCAGCCCCTCACCTGTGGGGGCGCTGGCCGAGGGCGGCGAGGGGCTGGACAGCACTCCCAGTGCGGCGTGCAGCGCTGCCTCCTTGCCGGCACGTCCTGCCCTCACCGCGCCCGTCCACATCTCCACGACGCGCGACAGGTTGACGCCGCTGGGCGACGCCGCCGCCACCGCGCCTGCGCAGCCTGTGGAAGCGGGAAGCCAGCTTGGCTCGTCTGAGGCACTGCCAGGGCACCGGCAGCTCGGAGGGTGCGAGACTCGAAGCAGCGCGCGCAGTCGTGGGCAGCTGCGCTGGATGCTCGGCATGGCCGTCAACCCGCCACCATCGTGAGACACCTGCACGCCGCAACCCCGTGATGCAACCCGGCAAAACCCCTGCACAAAACACATCGATTGAGGCGGCCAACTTCAATGACAAACACTCCAGTGCAGCAGTCCGAGAGCTCTCGATGCGCTGGAGGGCCGCACTCATGAGCAGCTGCGCGGAGGCGGGCATGGCGCGTTCAGCCTGCGCGATGACGCCCATTATGGCCTCCAACAGGTCGCGCGGCCAGGCGGCGCCGCCCGCGCCGCCCGCGGTCACATTGCGCAGCAGCGACAGCGGCGTGATGCGCGGCGGCTGCTCCGGCGCCTGCGGGTCATGCCAGACTCGAGCGCTGCTGAGGTCGCCCAATGCCAGCTGGCCGCGCTCGACTCTGCCGGCTTCCGGAATGCTTGAGTGCAAAACTTCCGGAGACAATGATGTCATCGTGTTCAACGACTGACGGTTACATGCGCCGTGGCCTTGGAAGGCACCGTCCTTGGTTCAGAGTAGGGATATCAGCGTCACTGCAAAAGTTGCCGGTCGAGAGGAAGCTGTGTGCGTTCAGCCTCGCACCTGGAACCAGAAGAGCGCCTCCAGCGCAGCGCAGCGGATGGCAGGCCCGGCCGGCCCCTCCGCAATGTGCTGAAGCTCATCTCCCAGGTCCTGCGCGATGATACTTGCACAACTGTCAGCTGGGCCAGCTCGATGCCCAGACGAGATATCTGACCCAATCCCAGGAGTCGCCAGGCTGGTGGTCACACTCTTGCAACGAATAAAAGGGGCGCAGGCATGCATGGCACAGGGTGCAGCCTCAGCTTTGGAAGCAAAGGGAGGCACCTGCATGACGGCGGCAGCCTCCTGCCCGCGCTTGCGGCTGCGGATGTTGCTGCGCGTCCTTGCCTCACCGAGGGCGCCTGCGCACCGCACGAGCTCAAGATGAACTGGGCACGTTCCCAACTACGCTGACAGTAGCAGAAAGGCAGACTGCCGCCCAGCGCTTGTTGTAGACCTTGTATGCTCAGACGGCGGTCCTGCCAGTCCCAACACCAAGTTCAGCTCATGCACCTGCGGCGCGCGCGGCAGAGCAGACTAGGGCGGGCGAGTTGGACTGCAGCGCCAGTAGCAGCCGCTCGCCAAGCACCCCGATGAGGGTGACCTGCGTGCCGCTGGACCGCGAATTGCCGCGCGCCTCCATCTCGCTCTGCGCCAGCAGAACCTGCAGACAACAAACAAGATGTTTATTATTATGTTCACTACACCTCGTTTTCCAAGAGTCCTTTCTGCTCCTTGACAGCGGCACCCGTCGAGGCGCCGCCTGCAGCCAGCGAGATGGCAGCCGGTTGCTGCGGAAGGCGTCAGCGCGCTCCTTCACTGCAGGCAGGCGCCCGGCGCCGGTGCAGTGCACTCGTGCCAGTGCCGACTGTAGGTGAGGCAGGATACAGGCAGAAACGACAAAGGCATGAAACACCAAGTCGTGAAGGGCGCACCTGCCAGGCGCGGGCGCGGGCGCGGGCATCTGCCGCCGAAACCTCCGCTGTGGAGCCATCCGAGCCGAGGCCTGCCTTGCGCGGCGGGAAGTGGCCGGCCAGCGCGCGGATGGCCTCGATGCCGACCAGGCTCGACTCGTCCCTGCCGCGGCGAAGAAGGTCACTGAACTCTGGAAGAGAACTCTCTTGACAAAGCCCACTCCCGAACTTTGGGGACACCGGCCAGGCGTGACTACCGCAGCGCAGCCGGAGAAGGGCATGCTGTATCAAAAATGCATCCATCGCCTTCAGGGAGATCACTACTGAGAACCAGCCTTGAAGCACGACACGACAAGCGACTGCCGGCGCACGAGCCTACTTGTGAGCACGCGGACAAAGTCCACGGCGTCATGCGCGGGGCTGGCTGGGCAATATGAATGGGAAAGATGGTTTTGTTCACGGTACGTAATACAACCCCACCTGGTGGCGAGCAGCACGAGCATGCGAAAGAAGTCCACGGCGTCGCCCGCCAGGCTGGCGGGCGCCCGCTCGCTGTGCAGCACCGCTGAGCACAGCCGCGCCAGGTGCACGCGGCCAAACTTGTCCGCAAAGTTGATGGTCTCCACGGAGCGGCCGTCCACCGGTGCCGCTTTCCGCGGCTCTGCCAGCTTCTTAAGATCGCTCGTCTCGTATACGATCGCCGACTCGGCGACGGTCGGGCCCAGGCCCTCCAGCACGCCCCGGGGGTCCTGCGAGCGAGCGGAAATGTCGGAAATGGCGGAACTGGTGTGTCCAAGGCAAGGTGTGCACTGCAGGCTTCGACCTGCCGGCCTTCCGGTGAATGGTGCGCATCAGGCATTCTTGCCTCTCGCCGGCTGCGAGTGATCACGAGGCATGCATCAGCGTGCATCAGCGCTGCGCCCTGCCGCTGCCTTGAAGATGCGCAGCGCAGTTTGAAGTCTTCACGCCGTCGGAAGCACCAGCCAAGGGTGGGCAGTACCTTGCGAGCGACCTCCACCGCCAACGCCAGGGCATGGCGCGCCGTCAGCGGGTCAGTGCTGATGACCTGCCGCAGGATGCGCCGGGAGATGCGGTCCGCTGGCTTCGAATCTGCGCACAGTGACGGCTTTTGAGGTGTTGACACGCCCATCTCGGCCGCCGGTGCCAATGGCGTGTGCGGGGCATGATCACGACGAGCACGTCACTGCCTGGCCTGCCGCTTCAGGCCCGGAAAGAGCAGGTGACAGGATGTCTGTGCGGTCGGGTGTGCTGCGGGGTTCACACGCCAGATTGCAAGCACTTCCCAACCCACCCACGACACCCGCGCGGGTGGCTGCCATGGCGCTGCACCGAAGCACCGCAGACTCGTCCTGCGCCTTCTTGCCTGAAGGCAGCAGCAGAAGCTGGGTGGCCATCGCCCGTGCTGGCCTTCGTGCCATGTGTCCCTCCATCAATGCAGCACGATGCCGACTGCCCGACAGGGATGCCAAATCCACAGGCTGCCACCGCGCAGCATTTTCGCAGCTACTCGTGCAAGGGTGCCAGTGCAATGAATGGTGTCACATGCCAAACGATCAAATGCAATGCAAGCTCTCACAGGGTGTGCAGACTGGCAACCTTGGAGGTTCGCATAACCGGGCACCTGGCGCCTCCAGGGGGTTGACCTGGCCCGCCCGGTCCAGCACAATCTCGATGCCCGTCGCCAGGTCCTTGGCCAGGAGCTTCGGGTAGCCGCGTGCCGCCGCCACCTATAGCAGACATAAACACACGTCGCACCCGTCAGCACCGCGGCTCGGCGGCGGGTACGGCAGGACAGCCCTGACCTCTGCGGCCGCGACTTTATCTCTCTTCTGCCTTGCCCCTTCAGCCAGGCAGGCATCGCAAACAGCGAAGTGTTGCACACGGAGCTAAGCGGGGCAATTGCGCCCACCAGGCTGCGCAGCGCGGCCTGCAGGGAGGCCCCGTCCGCGCCCTCCCGCACAATGTCGTGCCAGGCGCGCGCCATGATCTCGACCGGCACCGGCGCTGGCACCAGCACCTCCCCGCCTGCACGGGTACGACAACGCCGCTGTCGGATCAGCTGGCGGATGCCAATGCCGAATGAAACAGCGGATGCCGGCGAGTGAGACGAAGGGCCAGCGCAGGTCCTCGACAACTTGACAGTCTGGCAAGGGTGCGCCCCTCTTGGGTGTGCGTGTGGCGCCTGACTCCACAGCAAGCC
This sequence comes from Deuterostichococcus epilithicus, assembly GCA_033439295.1. Lineage (NCBI taxonomy): Eukaryota > Viridiplantae > Chlorophyta > Trebouxiophyceae > Prasiolales > Stichococcaceae > Deuterostichococcus > Deuterostichococcus epilithicus. The sequence continues at coordinate 1,304,723 of JAVTLE010000004.1, read as the reverse complement.
TCCGCACGCCCCGGGTTTGGGTCTGCAGGGATACGTCCGCGAATTGTCTCTTCAAGCAAGGGGCCGGGGCCTTGCCTCGCGTCGGCGGCAGCGTGGGCGTGCCGGCGGTGCCGCACCCCAGCTGCACCTGTAGCAGGTAGGCCGCCAGCTGCGCGGCGCGGCGGTCGTCCGAGCCGAGCGCCGGCAGCAGCTGCGGCACCAAGCTAGGTGGCAGCGCGCCATACAGCGCCAACCGCGGCAGCACGCTGGTCGCCAGCTGCCGGCTGGAGGCTGCGCACATGTCAGACACACCAATTGAGTGGAAGAAGGTGCAGCCGCAGCAATGCTTGCTGAACACCTGCTGCCTTCAAGTGCCATATTCGTGGCGTTCCAAGAGACAATATATTCACCGGCGGTGTGCATGGCAGTTATGAGGGCTTCTGAGAGCACCTGTCGGACCCAGCAGGGACGCTGCCTCAATGTAGCTGCCGACCTGCACAGAATGGACCAGCATTTGCCGCTTTGTTTGAGGCTGAGTCTCAGTGGAGTTGCAAGTGCCTGCTATGATGCACTGCAGCTGATGCCGCCCTGGTTTGCTACTGCGCTGGGCTGCCGCAACTGGACAGCTCTCCCACAGCCGCACCTCGCCAGAATTCTTACTGACGCGAGCCTGCACATAGCGGTTCAGCCGTGGGATAAAGGTCTGCAGCGGCGGCCCTGCGAGTGCCGCCGGCGGTGCTGCCGGCTCCTGTGATGCTGCTGCTGTGGCCTGCTGAGGAACCGCGGGCGCGGTCCTGCGGCCTGGCTTGAAGCTTTTCGCCCTGGCCGCTGCCTTCGGCGGCAGGGGGCCGTCATATGCCACCGCATCCGACATGCCTGAGCTCGTGTGCTAGTCTCGCAATCGCATCCTTCGAAGTTGGACCGTGCAGATCACTGATGCCCGGCGAAACGCACGATCTTTTGGCTGTCAAGCCCGGATGGCGCCTTCAAAGCAGTCTTGACCGCAGCAATCACAAGATTAGATTGCCATACCCTCAGAACGAGCACCGAAGAGTTCAGGAATGAAGTCACGCGGGTGTGAAACAGTCATTTCGTGGCAGACGATTGCACACGGACCGGTTGCAGCGGTTGCTTACAAGACGGGTCTGACAGCGCTTCGCTTGATACCAAATCGAAGTTGAGTACTCGTACTGAGGCCTACACATTTCTGCTGCACATGTTGTGCATGAGGGTCGATGACGAGACACCACGCCCTCGTGCTCAGCAACGACCCCTCTACTCTTGGACGTCGCCCGTCTGGCTCCCCTGGATGCGCGCACGTCCTGGGGTCGCACAACCGCACGAAGGTCTGCTTGGCGTAGTTCAACATCAGTTCTCTCAAGCAACCTGTGCGCGAGATGGCGAAAGGCGCGGTACCGGACGAGAACGCCGATGCAGGTGGGGGCGTGTCGCTAGGAAAGGGCGCCTGGGATTGCGATCGGAAATGCAAGATACCGCCCGAGAAAGAGGTGAAACAGCCTGAAAAGCGTCTCGCATCAAGAGACGCAAAAGCAGCCGCAGCTCACGCTTGTTTCTGGCAGCCAGCGCTCTGCAGGTCGGCCTTTAAAAAGAAGCTCGGAGAGCGAGAACGAACAGACGTTGAACGCAGGCTGGGGTGTTTGAGGAGATCGCCACGATGGACTTCCCCTTCGAGGGCATCCCGACGGTGCCGCCGCGCAGGGACCTGGACCACATGGTGAGTTCTGCGCTAGTGTGAAAACAGAAGCAATCTGGATGATCAACCCGGAGAAGGGAGGCACGTGATTTTACTCAGCCACTGTGTGCGCGAGCATGCGCAGGTCTTTTTCTGCAGCGGGTGCCGCTACAGGGTATCGGCGCAGCCGGAGTGGCCGGTGCACCGCGTGAAGCAGGCGCTGTTTGAGGGCGGCATCGCGCGCTCAAACAAGCCCGAGAACGTGCGGAATACACCAGGCATCCAGCGGTGGCAGGACCTGGTGAGTTCGTTTCATTGGGCACCCTGACAGAACATCAATTTGCTCTGCTGCACTGCATTCTCAGTATGAGCGCTCCAGCTGAAATGACAGGTAATGGTAGATTGTTCACAACGAAGCTTCTCGATTGCACATCGCAGACGCTCATATATGCCGGGCAGCCCATGGCGGATGACAGGCAGCTCATGGAGTACCACGTCCCTCCGGTGCGTCAGGGATTCACGCAATCTCGATTTGCACATGCCTTCAAAAGTCGTCTTGTCGACGAGACCTGCCTGCTCGCCCTGCAGAGACAACCCATGCACGACGTCAACAGATGCAAAGCTTTGACCTACGGCGCAGGGGTGCCAGGCGATGATTGCCGTTGAGACGGCCAAACTGCAGCTGGGGAAGCCGGACCGGGATTCTGCCTACTGGAATTGACAGTGCTGTATGGACACAGCATGCATGGACAGTACATGGGCAGTAGCAGATGCGGTCAGGCTTGGAGACTGGAGCAGTAGACTGCGCTGCGGCCTGTGCCCGCACCTGGCGTCAATGGCCGGCAGACGTGCAATATATTGATGCATCGGACCGGATCTCGTCAGGGCATGACCATGCCACGGGGCGGCGGCGGGGCCGTGACAATGTTCCACTTTTTCCGCAGCTCCTGAAGATCCTCCTGCGTCAAGCCAGGGCCACAAGATTCAAGGAATAAAACACCGAACTTCAGCATGCTGCCGAGCCGCAGCAGCCATAATAAAGACCATGAACTGGCTCGCTCTGTACCGTTCGGGAGCAGCATTTGGTGACACTGACAGCTTCATGTCCCACCTCGAAGAAGTTTTCGTAGTGCAGCATCACCAGGTCAGGGCAGCTGGCGCCCGCGCGCAGCGCCCACGGCATGAAGTGGCGCCACAGCACCCGCCGCTCCTGCGGCTTCAGCCGCCACTGCGCCCCGACCACCGATAGTGCCGCCATTGGCAACCCGGTCTGCAGCAATGCCAGAAGTCTGCCAAGGCCTCCCAACTCGCAAATACATTCCGCGACTCCACAGCAATTGCCTGCAGCCATGTACAGCGCGGAGGTGCTGGTTGCGAATTGCGCAGCGACGCTTGGCAACACGCCAGCCTGCCCGTCTGAACACCGGCGGAACTGTCATGGAGATAGCGAACACCGGCACCTGGACGTACTCAAGGGCCTTCAGTGCCAGCTCGCCGAAGACGCTCGTGTGGCATGCGAACAGTACGTGCCACAGGTCGTGCACCTCGCGCGAGCGCGCCGCGGCGTACGCCACCTCCTCATCTGCGATAAAGCGCACCGGCGGCCTGCAGATGATACACAATTCACTCATGTGCGTGTGTGCAGGGTGCGAGTGATGCCCTGCCCAAGCCACCTCGTCCGAGATGGAGTGCACCGGTGGCCTATGTGATGCGGACTTCCATTGACGCGGTGTGCAGTTTGTGAACGTTGCCGTGCCCATGCACGGTCCCAGTGTATGCAGTCGTGTCTGTGTGATCTGCCAGCTGGTGGCACAGCAAGCACGTAAGTGGTACAACCATGATACGAGGGGTGACCTGTCGTCTGCGTGGAAGTGCCGCTTGTCCATAAAGTGCGCATAGGCGCCGCCAAAGGTGGTTGCCGGCAAGTCTCGCAAGTGTGCCAGCGATTCGTCCTGCAGGCAGCACGACAGAATTCAAGCGCCACATGGGCACGTGCTTACCTGGAAGGCATTCTGCAAGGCACGCTGCTCCTGGCAATGCGGTATCAAGCATGCTGGTGCTAGCACTGCGGAGGATGGCAAGCTCTGTGAAAGCAATGCTGACCCGCATTCGAGGCCGCAGCCGCAGCAGCTCCCGCCCGGATTCGCAGCGCTGCATGCGGTCCCTGATGGCCCGAAACGCCGGCTCGCCGGTCGTCTCGCCCAGTGCTGCCACTAGATCCGCTCGCCTGGGGCTGCAGCACAGTCATACGCAGGCTTTACCGGCTTGTTGCTGCTCATTGTCCAGCAGAAGACCAGGCAAGGTTGCATCGGACATCAGGCACCTGGCGTTTCAGGCAAAGATGGGTGATGGCACACTTTCTGGCTGCTTCGATTGCCGAGATTGCGGCGACGGCAGCTCGCTGCAGCGGATTTAACGGCACGTAAGTGTGGCCCCGCTCCTGCTGCCAAGCCCTGCAAGTGAACGGAAAGGCGCTCAGCACAGAACAATGCAAGGATGGCGCTTGGACGCAGCGTAAAAGGCGCACGCGTGTTCCCTACCGGCTCGATTGAGGGCTCTTGGCGTGTGACACGGCAACCTGGAGGACTGCATCTGGTGCCACAGCCAGCCCTGCCAGGCGCTCGCCTGCAGCAAATCAACCATGGCTCAGCATCTGAGGAGGAGCGCAGTTCCGCTTTCTGCTCGGTAAAGGTTGTTCACTGAGTTCGGCGCACATGGCACCGGGGCTCACCAGGCAGGCTTGTCTGTCTGAGCCTTCCGCAGCGTCCTAGAGTTCTGAGCGTGCCCGCCATAGCCTACAGGCTGCTTTGGAGTGATTCCTACCCGGGACGTCAACAGGATTGCACGATCTGAGCACCTATCTCACGACACGCGATGCAAGCACGATGCTGCAAAAGTGTTCTTGTGACATATAGCAATCAAAACTGGCGCTCTGCGCTGTCCCTCTGCACCTCGCAATTTGTGGGAGACCTGCGACCTCGTTATTGCAACTTCAACAGCACCCTGACTTGATCCGCGCATTCGCCGATTGCGCCCGGACTGGTCACAATTTAGCTGCCCCCCACGACGTTCATCACCGGCTTCCGTCGAGACAGGAGTCGGCCGTAGGCGAGCACCTGGCGGCCGGGAAACAGGGTGAGATTCTGCCACATCCCCCTCATACAGGGCAAGCAAGCGCATGCGCAGCCAATCGAGCCATGGCAAGGGCACCAGCACTCTGCTATTCAGCTGCACATGTATACGGCTACCAGCTGGAAGCCTGGTCCTCTGACCTATCATCTCGACTCCTGCCACTGCTACTTGTGCAGCGAAACAGAAGGAGTGCCCGTCCGTCCACACAGCTGCCATAGCTTTGCTGACAGCTTGGTCTATGCCCGATGAGGCTGTTTGGATGGATCGCAGTCACGCACAAGCCGCACTTGACGCGCAGCCATGGACTCCGGCGCGAGCTTCAATCAGCCCAAGACCTCGCCGGAGCTCCTGCAGAAGTTCCAGGTGCTCTGAGACGTCGAGGAGTCGGACTGTGCTTATGAAGCAACGTCGCAGCAGCCTCTCAACTCAATCTGAGTCGTGTTTAAACTCTTGCGCCACCATGCACAGGAGAAGCAGTCGTGGTGGCAGAATCGGCAGGCACAGAGGGGCTTCGTGCACCTCACTGGCAAGTGAGTCGCTCTACGCCACTTTTTCGCTTTCTAGACACTGAGTGTCTAGACCATAATGCCGCACAAACGCACCACAGCGATCCTCTTTGTCCACAAGGATCGCTAAGCAGACTGTGTTGTACGGAGCAACAGGGCAGGACCGTGCTGACTGCAATTTCCCTCCTGTTGCGCTTCAGAGCTTGCTTGTCTAGCCTGCTGGGCCTGCATCTACTGTTTCACTTCACCAGGCCCTGCCCTTGCGATTTTCAGCGACTATCAGCTAGTTGCAATGCTCTTGTCGCTGCTAGAACCTCGCCGCAGGGTTGTCGCAGCTGGTCGGCAGCTACAGCAGCCTGAATGGTGGAGGCGGTGTGTGGACCAGCAGCATTCACTATGCAGTGCGCATCTGCAGGAGTGACCGCGTCTCAAGCGTGCTGATCCCGCTGGCCATGGGCGCTGTGGGCGCCAGCATGGCAGTGCGGGCATTGCACCACCTGTACACCGGCACCGGTGCGCTTGCGTTGGGGAATTCGTGCACCGATGTCGCCTCCTGTCTGCTAAAGCCCACCTCGTCCTGACCTAAAACGCCTGACGGATGCATCGGTGCCTGTAGCGTGCATACGAGCATGCAGGCGGCCGCGGCTCCTAGCATTGGTCACCGTCCTCATGTGACGATCTGATGCTGTTGGACCTGCAGGGAAGGGGGACCAGTAGAGGGGCGTGCTGTTGGCTTGATGCCGTTGCCGGAGTTCTTTGCAAGGGGGAGCCGAGTCTCAAGAGTTGCAGGCTCGGTGCTGCCATGCGAGGTCGGCGGTCAGGAAGGGTGCCTTGAGAATGGTTCGTTGTGAATTAAGCATATGTGATTCTTCAACTCAGAGAAGCTGTAGTTGCAGCTCCATATGGACCTGGAGGTACATGACTGCAGGTGTAAGGCAACTAGCCGGGATGTCTCCCATCAAACGACCAAGTAGCAGGAACCTGCCCTTTCTAGACCATGACGCGCCCGGTCTTGCGGGAGTTGAGCAGCTTAGTGTTGATGCCCGAGTCGCGCGACAGCGCAATGCTGCCCGTGCGCGCGATCTCAAGCACGCCGTATGGCTGCACCAGCGCCTGGAAGGCCGCCATCTTGGGGGCCTTGCCCTGAAGCTCCAGCGTCATTGTGTCCAGCGACACATCGCAGATCTGCGTGCAACAAACACCAAAACCGTCCGTGTGCCGGGCTACCTGCAGGCCTGCTTTGTAGGCGCAGCCAAGCTTCAGTGCGCATGCAGGTGCCTGCACAGCAGGATGCAGTGCAGGTACAGAACTTGCAGAGGCACATGGAAAACAGGCAGAGATGCCGTGGACGCACGTTGCCGTGGAAGATCTCGACCAGGTCCCGGATCTCTCGCCGCTGCGCCGCATTGCACCGGACCTGTGCATGTACCCAGGTGGTCGTTGGCACTGGAGGCAGTCTGGGGGCCAGTGATTCGACATGTGAAACATCAAACCTTCTTACGTGCCTACCTTGAGCATCATCAGTTCCCGCGCAATGTGCGGCCTGTCGGTCAGGTTGGTGATCTTCTGCACGAAGATGACCTTGTACACCTGCACAGCAAATGCATGCTGAATTGGTCACCGGAATTGGCCCCACACACATGCGTTTGAAGATGCCATTAATTTGCTGCAGTTCAGCAGACTGCGTGCAACCTTTGCGACGCCAAACCCGGCTGCGCCCCGGTTGCCATGCGTCTACTGACAGCCAGGGCGCGCTGGCACTGGAGGCCAATCGCTATGGCGGGTTGCTCAACAAATGGCAGTTCGTTCGCACCTGCTTGATGAGATTCTGCAGGTGGTCGCTGCCGCCGGGCACGACCATGGTGATGCGCGAGCGCCCGGGCGTCTCGCTCGTGCCCACCGCCAGCGACTGCACGTTGAAGCCGCGCCGCGCGAACACGCCCGTCACCTCGTTCAGGCATCCCGGCTGGTCCGTCACCTGTGAACCACCAAAACCGAACAGCATCAGCTTGCGGATCTCCAACCGTCACCAAGACCACCCAACTGCTGCCTCCCCTTGGCATCGGATTGACCTCGCTGGATGCTGGGCCCCAGCAGAGAGCAAGCCCGCAGGTCGGCACCTTCCGCCCAATTCACACCCCTGCCGGGGCCAGCGTCTGCGGCTGGGTTGCCAGCCAGTCGCCAGACGAGCCAGTCTAGAGGGTCAACACCCGGGAGGCGCCTTGCCACATCCTCCACTCGAAGCCTGCCTTTCCTCCGAAATGTGCCCTTCATCCGAAATGTGCCCTTCATCCGAGCCCCACCTCGATGGACAGCGTCTGCGCCTCCGCAATGGAGTTGTCGCCGAAGCTCGCGTCCAACACATGCTCCACCTCCCACACGCCCGGCCCCGCCTCCTCGTCAAACATGTACACGTCGCCATCGCCCTCGTTGGGCGCCCGGTCCGCATGCTGCGCCGAGCCCGCCGCATCGGCTGCCTGCGTACGATGAGCCAGTAGCGGTGGAGTCGCTGGAGGTGACACAGGCACGCTGCGGCTGCGTTTCGGCATCGGTCGGGTTTCTGCCGAGGTACGCCCTCCCTCCTTGCGCCGTGCACCGCTGACCTCGCTGCATCAGCCGCCTGCAAGGAGCGGAGGCGGGAGACACCTTGCTGGAGGCGCGACCTTTGGCATGCTGCAAAGCTTATTACCCTCAATGGCAACGTAGTCTACATGCTGCCGCTCAGGACGAACTCGTCCGTGTAATTGCACGCCAGACGCTCCTCTGCCTTGACACAAAACCAGGCCGCAGTTGCAAGGGCAGACCTGTTCGCCGCTGATGCCTCGCGGCGCGCGCAGCTGTCCTGCAGGCACCCTCTACCCTTCGAAACCACCAGCATGCCTTTTTGCTGTGAGGGTGCATGCATCTCCCAACGTTGCAGGAAAAGCTGCAGGAGCTGCAAGAGGATGTGATTTGCACAGCACCTTCTGCCGCTGCCGCTGCTGCCGACGTGTGCTGCTGTCGCCCCAGCCGCCCATCTCCAGCAGCTGCCGCCCGCGTTTCAGCGCGATCTTGCCCGTGCGGGCCAGCTCCACGATGCCGAACTTGAGCAGCTTCGCCTGCAGCGCCGCCACCTTGCCCGCATCTCCCGTCACCGACAGCGTCACTGTGGTTTCTGCGCCGAAGGGACACATAATGCGTTGATTCGCCTTCAGTTCCGGGCTGAAGGTGTTGATGGTTGCATTTCCTCCAGCACAAGCGCCGCCACCTTGCCTGCGTTGCCCGTCATCGCCAGCATCATTGAGTCTTCTGGAGAGCAGACCAGACAGAATAACGCCTCAGGTTCTGGCAGGCAGGTTGTACTGGGACACTTCTTCTAGGGTGGCTTGCCCTGCATTCCAAAGCGGTATGCCCTGAGCCATGTGGTGAGCAGGCTTGGCTTGACCAGAAACTGATGCGCGCAGAAAGGACAGCAGTGAGGTATGCTGACGAACCCGGTCGCAGGCTGCAACGCGCCTGAGACCAGCCATGTGCATTTCATCCAATAAAATCAGTTGGAAGGCACACAGGCTCACCCGACACGTCCACGATGCGCGCCCGGAACATGTCGGCCAGCTGCACGACCTCGGTGCGGGCTGCGCCCGGCGGCGCGCTGACTTTGAACAGGGCCAACTCCCTCTCAACGCGCTGCGTCGCCGTGATGTCCTCCACATACCGCACCTGCGGTGGCGGCACAGTGGAAGTTTAATGGGCGCTGCCGACCCAGCTCGTGATGGGTTCAGCGCTTTGCAGTCGATTCAAACGTGCGGGCGTGCTGTTTGATCGCAGGCGGCATGCCCTATGTCGGTTGACACTGGCCGGGTGCAGGGGAGCTGGCCGCTCGATCTGACCAGGAAGCTTTGCTGGAAACTGAGGAGCAATGGCGACACGAGAAGTGCACCTTGACCAGTTTGCCAAGCTGCTTGACGAGGTTGGCCACCGCGGACTTGTTTCCGGTGACAACAATCGTGAAGAGCGCCTTGTCGATGTTCAGGCCCACCGCCAGCGACTCAATGTTGGCGCCTGCAGCCATGGCCGTGGTTCATGCGCTGTGCAGGTGTCTCAGGCCAACAGCATAATTCGATGGTGAGAGGTGCTGAAGCTCGCTGATGCACGCTGATGTCCAGCCCCATCGCCAAGGACACGGTGCTGGCGCCTGTGCAGACGTGACAGTGCCAGCTCGAGAGTGTCCCAAGGCAGCCTGGCTCACAGGGGGTCCAACAGCGCAGCACTGCGCCACTCATGATGTCCACACTTGCATGACGCCGGGCAGGCTGCGACCCAAGCTCTGTTGCAGCCGAGTGTGCGCACGACTGCGGCCGGCTGACCACACCTCTCCGCGCGAAGACGCCCGCAACGCGGTTGATGAGACCCTTCTCATCCGCCACAAAGACGGACAGCATGTGCTTCTCCTCGCCGGCGGCCAGCGGCTGCGAGTCGTGCACATACACATCGTACTCCTCTGCGCCGTGGTCCGTCTCCTCCTCCACCACCTCCCGTGGCACCGCCTGCAATGGCATGTACCACACATGCTGATCGGCGCGCCCCAGCGGGTGCAGCCTGCCGCCATGCGGCTGCTGAGGCATGCGTTTCTGTGCATCCGACACACCGACACATTGAGCAAACGAGACGTCTCGGGGTCTTCTGTTTGGCAAGATGCAGTGATTTACTTGCTGAGGCTGGGTTGCTGCGTTGTTGCCGGCGTGGCACGGGTGCCGCGTTCTGGGCGACGGCCCGCTGGCTGATGTACAGAGCCGCTCACGCGGCTGCCATGACGGCGTGCACCTGCTTCACACCAGGCCGATATCAGCGGCAGTATACTGACACCTGCAGGAGCAGGTAAAGTCCTTGAAGCAGGCAGCTTCCAGTGGCGGCCTTTGGCTCGGAACCTGGCGCAGACTTGCATGTCGGAATCTGGGAATGACCACCTTGTAGACGTGCCCAGCACGGCTCCACTGTTCGGTCGTGGCTGCAGCTCGGCTGTGCAGTGCGCGAAGGTGGGCTGGCGCACGTTGAGGCCGAGCATGTTGGATGGATGCACCGAGAAAACTGTTTCGGGATCCGCCTAGTGCGCTGGTCAACAGGCCCGCCGCCTGCACATCTGCTGCAACTATCTCCGCAGGCGATCTTGCAACTTCGTGGTGCCGCACCAGCGCTCGCCGCGCTGCCTGCATGTAATCCGACTGGCTGGTCGATTAGCAGCTAACAATGTAGCATGTGGCGATGCCAACAGCCAGACACAGCGCGCCTCCAGCTGCCGTGCCGAAATAGGGCCAAAAAGGGTGTAGGGTGCTGATGAAGCTCTAAGAAATCCTTGCTTGCGTCGGGACAGCCGCGTTGCGCAGCGCTGTGGCGACTGCTAGCCAGCTGTTGGCAGAGGTCTCAGCCTCGTCGTCTCACACGCTTGGCAGTAGCTGAGTTTCAGCTTTCACGAAAGCGAGGCCATCACTGAATGACAGCAAGGTCGGACCAACCACATCGCATAGGCACGCAGTTGTTCTCTTCACTATAAGGTGAGTCAGCTGCCGAGCTGTAGGTCCTACGCTTTTTCATCCGCTGCTGGAGGCACCCCTGCAGCACGAGCCGAACAGGCCTGTATGTCTTCTATTGCAAAACGTGCTGCGGTGGTCGCAGAGGCAAGTAGCCCCTGCGCCGGCGAGCTTTGCATGCATCCTCGTCAACGGCATGCGCCGGCATCGACGCGATGTAGTCTGTATCAACTCGATCGAGCACCAGTACTTTGACAAGACTCAAGTGACACCTCTGTATAGGCAGGCGTGCCTGCAGCTGTCTGCATCCGAAGGAAGGAGAGCAGCAGCGGGCGGCGCGGCAGGGCCTCTGCCTCGCACCAGGGCTCTGAGCGCGCCTCGTGCAGCACATGGTGAGCGACTGCCTGCTGCACATCCTGGGCAGGCTGCAGTGCACAGGCACGGTCGTGCACACACGCCGCAGCATGCGTGCCTGGGCAGTGACTGGCGACGGCTGAGCTCTAGCTGATGTGCTCCTGCCCCTCATGCAGGCCGGCGCGCTCGGCAGCAGTCAGCTGGCAGACGCGCCGCAGCCGCATGGCGACCTCGCGGATGCGCTCGCCACAAACGTGCTGCAGACGCTGCAGTCGGGCGCGGGGCTTGCGCGGCAGCCATCGCGTATCAATAACCACCAGCTAGATGTGTGCCCATTGGGGGAGGGCTCGGTCCGCGTGGTGCACGCCTTCGACGCGCATTTTGACGCGCCGCTGCTCGGCGGCCTGGCATCATCCGGCAGCCTGCAGATAGAGGAGGTCGGCTCTGGCAACATGAGCGACGGCAGCACTCCGCGCGCTGCAGCCGCCGCCGCCAGGTGGGCGGTGCCGGCGCTGCAGCTGGCCCGGCAGCTGGAGCCGTGGAGCAAGGACCAGCAGCCGACGGAGCCGGTGGGGCGGCAGCGGAGCGGGCTGGCACCCCAGGGATTCGATGCGGCGTCGCAGACAGAGGAGGAGCCGCCGGGCAGCCAGCCGACGCTGGTGAATGTCAACAACGCGCTGTACAGGCGGAACCTGACCAGGTGGGGAGGGCAGCGGCGTTGGCGCTTCGCACGCTGCGCTTTTAGCGGACGGGCTGCGCCGTCCATTTGCATGCCATGTGCAGCACATGCGGCATCTTAAGATATAGCCCAGGATGCTTGAGGACGGGGAAAGTTACGAGGGGTTTTGTCTCTGCGACTTGTCATCATTTCATGTAGCTGAGGCTCGGTGCACAAAACGCCTGGTGCAGGGGGATTGCGCAGCCACCAGCGCCGGTGTTGTCAGACCCTGCGGAGACTCGGGACCCGCAGACCTCGCGGTGGGAAGTGGATCCGGACAAGATTCTCATTGGCGACCGTATTGCCGTTGGCGGCTGCGCCGAGGTCTTTGTGGGCAAGTACGAAGGTGTGTGGCTGTTTCTCCCCGTGTTGTGGCATGTCCTGCTCGGTGAGGTCATACAGTTTCATGGTATGAGGTTGATGCCAAGCGTCAGTGGTTGGATGCCTAAAAGGCCCCTTCATGGACATGAAGTGCTTCAGGGTGCCGTCACCTTCAATGTTATGTTTGGTCCCTCTCAGGCACGATTGTGGCCATCAAGCTGCTGCAAAACCTGGACGCTGGCGCCCTGCAACGATTTTATCAGGAAGTCTCCCTCTTGGCATCCATCCGCCACCCCAACATCGTCCTATTCATGTCTTTCGCCCGGTCACCAGCGCTGGCCATTGTCTCAGAGTGAGTCCCCAGACGGTCGGTGTGGTCACGGGTCTCCGGCCCTCCCTGTCTGGAAGTTTGGTGCCGATGTTTTTGGACAAACCCGATCTTCCATGGACAAACCCAGGACAGATGGCTTGATTGAAGAAGAACAAAGTTGAAGGTTTGGACAAGGCCAACTTGCACCTTGATGCCCTGGCTCTGGGACCAGTGTTAAGCGGCACGCCGGGCTGGGCAGTCTGCCTGCAAACTCACGTTTGATTATCTCGTTACAGGTACATGCAGCGAGGCTCGCTGTTCAAGATCCTGCGCAAGCGGGAGGGCTTGCCTCTGGAGCCGAAGCTGCAGCGGTCCGTGGCCATGTCCGTCGCGCGCGGCATGGCGCACCTGCACACCCGCAGCCCGCCCATTCTGCACCTGGTGAGCAGGTCGCTGGCAACGTCCTGTCGCTGCGCGCCACTGGGGTCCTGCTCCAGGCTTTAGCATGGACCACACGACCGCCGGGTGACTTGCACGGTGACGCGCGGTCTGAGAGCCTGGGCCACATGAGCACTGCAGCTCACAGGCACACATGCAGGCATGATTTTGCCTGGTGCGGCCTCCGCGTGGTCGAATCAACCGCCTGCGAGTCGTGTGCTACTGTGCCTGCAGGACCTGAAGTCGCCCAACATCCTGGTGGACAGCAACTGGCGGTTCAAGATCGGCGGTGCGTCGCGTTGCGCTTCTTTACGGTTTAGTGTTCAGGGTTTCTACATGCCTGCAATTAAGGCCGTCAGGCAGGCCATGGACTCGAGCGTCGCTCTAACATCAGCATCGCTGCACAGGCAGCAGCTGTGCAGTTGTCCCGCTGCAACAGGATCGAGGCCCAGCTGCAAGTCCCTCTGGGTGCAGACTTCGGGCTCAGCCGGGTGTTGAAGGGCGGCCGCAAGTTCGTGACGGCGGGCTTGGAGAGCGGCACTCCGGAGTGGATGGCGCCGGAGGTTCTGCGGACGGAGGGCGGCTCCGCGGCCGCCGACGTGTACTCCTACGGCGTGGTGCTGTGGGAAGTGCTGACAGGTGGGTGCCCGCAGGACCTGCTGCCGATCGAGACTCGGGATGTCGACAAATGATTACTGCAGGGGACCACACATTTGCAGCTGTGCTGTTCCTCATATGATGGCCCGGGGGTAGCTGCGCCAAAGGTCGAGGTGTTTGTGCAGGGCATGAGGCATGGTCGCCAGAATACCAATCTGCACAGACGTGCCTGGGTGCGAGGCGGCTTGGTGGTGTGTCCCCTGCTGACAGCGGCATAACAGCAGCGGGCCCTGCACATTGCGCAGGCGAGGCACCATGGGAGGGCCTGCACCCGCTGCAGGTGGTGGGCGCGGTCGGCTTCCAGCACCAGCAGCTGCCGGTGCCGGCGCAGGGGGACGCGTTCCTGATCGACCTAGCGATGCGGTGCATGGCGCCGCGCCCTGAGCAGCGCCCCACCTTCGTCCAGGTCAGCCTGTCGGCGGAAATGCGGCCTCGAGGCCTTCTGCGGTTGGCCCCTTGCAGCGCATGATCTGTGGCAGATCTGACAGCCTGATTGATGGAGCAGAGCGTGCGCAAGCGCATGTGTTTAAGCTGTTACATAAGGCAACGTTGACTACAGCTCCATCTGCCTGAACCCTACGAAGTTTCCTTTGTTCGTTAATTTCCGATTCCATCCTCGAACTCGCTTGCAGATTCTGGAGGAGCTGGAAGCGGAGTATGCGCCGCCGCGCCGTGGCGTCACTAGCCTGTCACAGTCGGTGGGCAGCAACCTGGCCAGGTGCGAAAATGACTGTCAGCATTCCTGCTGGGCTCGGAATATTCTTGAGATCCTTGCACGTGGTGTTGTCGAACCATGAAGGCCAGAACAGCATAAAGAAATCCATCACCATCTCGCATGGCCGCTCATGTCACTGCCCTACCCGAATCCGCTGACCTGTGCGTGTCTGACATTGGTGGCTACCCTTAGGCTGGCGCTGCCGGCGTTGCCGCCTGAACCGCGGCGCGCAGACTCCTCTGACGCCGCAGCCACACCTGACGACAACGCCGCACAGTCGGACCTCTCCCCCATCAGGGCCGACTCTGCAGAAGGTAGGGGCCGAATGCTGTCAGCCTGCTGCCGCAGCCGCTGCTGCTGCTGCTACTGCTGCTGCTGTTTGTTGCTGCTTGTCCATGCGGTACGTGCGTCCGTGCTGTGCGAGTGTGCGAAGTGGTGCATCGTCACAGACAGTGCCTGATTGTGGGGCTGGCTTGCAGATGACCGCAGCAGCGCGCGCATGGACTTGTCGGTCAATGTCCCTGCTCGTGCCGGGCTGCCGGCCCGGAAGCCACCGCCGGGGAGCGCCATGCACAGGTGGGTCCTCACTCGCAGCGTGCAGGTCGACTGCGAGGTGTTGCATGTGTGTTGCTCCTCATGCGTTCTACTTTCCAGAGTATAGTTCCGGAGTACAGTTGAGGCGCTGCAGCAAGTACCGGTGCAGGGCACCGCTGTAGCGTGTGTGACCCCACCAGCCGCATGCTATACTACAACCACTCTCGGCCACGGATCCGTACCACTCTCGGCCACGGATCCGTACGAAGTGCCTGGCCAATTGCGTGGGTCTTCTGCGCGCACAGAGGCTTCGGGGACTCGGCCATGCAGCTGTTCCAGGGGCAGTCCTCCTCGGACACCGAGCCCAGCAGCGAGGGTCAGCCGCCGCCGCCGGCGCAGGAGGCCGCCGACCCGCAGCAGCCGTGGACGCCGTTGCGCCAGATGTCGGTGCCCGACCAGGTGCTGCCTCCACCCCGACGCATGCCCTCGTTCATGTGTTTCCCAGTGCTGCAGCTCGAAGCCGAGGGACGGCGGGCCGTTCCGCACAGCAAGCACCTGCAGACAGGGTGCCTGAAGCGAAAGCTCGTATTTTACTCCCATTTGCAGCTCTGCAACCCCATGTTCCCTCGGTACAGCATTCCCGAAGGATAATGGCCTTGTGTGTTGCAGGCGCTGGCGCATCTCGCCGTCGGCCGGGCAGACGCCTCGGAGCCTCCAGGCGAGGCGCCAGCCACCCCACAGGACAGCATGCAGGTGCAGGCCGGGCCGGCCAGCGCGACCAGCCAGGCCGCATCAGCCAGCCCAATGGCCACGTACACGGCAGAGCCGGCGGGAGCGGCTGCGGCGGCCGCTCCAGCAGCAGCCGCCCTGCCGCAGCCCTGCAGCGGCGCAGCAACCCAAGCCACACCAGAGGCTGTGCCGTCCCCGCGGCGGCACTACTCGCCTCAGCCCGACTCTGCACGCAATACGGGGCCAGACAGGTCCCCAGCCGCCGCGGTCGCGGCAGCCCCGGAGGATTCAGGCAGCCCAGCCACGCCGCCGCGGCTGCCGCCGGCGGCGGGGATGACGCCTTTCGAGATGGCGGCGTTCGACTCGCCATTCAGTGCGCACTCCAGCCCGGCAACCCCTGACCGCGCCGCCAGCGGCCAGCTGCCGGCGGCAGCAGCGACATCGGCAGCAGCTGCGGCTGCAGGGCCGGCAGGGCCGGCATCCCCGGCTGCGGCGCGGGCGATGGCGGCGGCGCCAGACCCATTGCAGCCCGCCGGGGCTGCACCGCGCTCGAACCTGCGGCACATGCACCATGCGAGCGCGCCGCCACTCCCGCACCAGCTGGAAGCAATGGCCGCGATGCAGAGCAAGGACGCCGGCCCAACGGTTGCCACTCAAGCTCCGGGCGCGAGCGGCGACAACGCCGGTGCCGCGCCGCACATTGCAGAGTCCACCCCAGCTCCGGCCGCCGGAGGCTATAAGAGCCCCTTTGAGGCGGCCGCCGAGCTGCAGCCGGCGTTCAGCCTCGCGCCGCTGGACACGCGCCGCAAGGAGAAGGATGCAGCTGCTGCTGTTGCCGCCGCTGCCGCTGCCGCTGCCGCCAACTGTGGCAAGGATGCAGTAGTTTCCGTCCCACAGCAGCAGCACCCCGAGCAGCAGCCACAAGCTGCACAACCAAGTGACGAGTCCGGCTCTGCGGACACAGCTCCGTTGCAAGACCACCCCGCGGCCGGTGGCCAGTTCCGGCGGTCCAGCGCGGCTTCTGCCGGTCCCGCCGGCAATCTCGGCAGCGCGGCCAGCCCGGCTTACAGCCTTGGCAGCGTCATGAGCGGCGTGAGTGCTGTCAGCGCCGCCGGCAGCGACGCCTCCAGTGCGTGCGTGAGCGACTGCGCCTCAGCGCGCGGCGTCAGCCGCGACGGGGGCGGTTCCGATGCCGCATCCGTGGCCTCCGCGGCTTCAGCGGCCTCCAGCCTGACCAAGCGGCAGCTGCAGGAGCGGCTCGCTAGCCTCAAGGCGGCGCAGTTCGAGCGGCTGGCGGCGTCGCTGTCCGGTTCCTCTGCGGGCGGTGGGGGCAGCGGCAGTGTGTCTGGCTCCAGCGCCACCGCCAGCTTCGCCGCCGGCTCGGCCCGCGACAGCGATGGAGGCGACGCGGCTGCGCATGCCGCCAGCGGCTCAGCCGCATCACGGATGAGTGCCCCCTCCTCGGAGAGGGTTCTTCGGGCCGCTGACGAGCTGGCTGCTGCCGCCGCCGCGAACGCCACCATGCGTTCCAGCGCGGAGGCGCGCCGCTCGCAGAACTCCAGCTGCCTGAGGGTCATTCAGGAGGAGGTTGCGGCGGTCGGCACCGGCGCACCAACAGCCAGTGCCGCAGAGGCGGTGGCGGCGTCAGGCCCAGGCGGCAGCAGCAGCCCGCTGGACGGCAGCGTCCACAGTGAGGCGCTGCTGCAGGGCATCCAGGCGCTGCAGATGGACATCAGGCCAGCGGAAGCTCGGGGTGTGCACAGCGAGCTTCAGTGATGTGCTGCGGCCGGTACTTTGAATTCGAGTGGACCATGGCTCCACTGCAGGCAGGTGTATTTGAGATGTATTTGTGAGACCTATCTGTGGGACCATCAGAGGTGTCTAGGACGAGGGGGCGATGGCGTTTGACTGGCGCGGTGGGTGTTAAGCTACTGCCAGCTCGCGCAGACCTGCTGCTGTGAGAAGCATGTCGATATTAACGCAGGGTGGTTCTCATGGCGCCGTCGGCGCTGCTGAGAACATGTGCCCCTCGTCCGTTCCAGCCGTTGCCCATTCAGCTCTTTGCCACAACGTCGCCACACTCTTTTCAGCTACGTGGAAAGGCGGATGTCCTCTGCAGTCCTTGGTCCCCACCTTGTTGCAAAACTCCGACATCATGAGGTCCGACCCGATCCAATCACCCAAATCATGTGCAGATCCAGAGCTCACAAAATCGCATAGCAACTGCATGAATTGAACCCTGCGCAACAGATGTATCCTCTGAACGCGGTGCGACACCTCTGGCAGACACAGCTGAGTGAGCATCGTCATAAGGCAGCTTGGTGCCAGCACCAGCCTTGTCCTCCTCCCGACGATCCGCCTGTCGCATCGAGCGTAGCAAAGAAGATCGTCAACGTTTCTCGAAGGTGGGATCAAGCTCCTCTAACATATGGCATCAATCAATTGTGGCGGCAAGCATCCATCTGGCGCCTGCCTGCTGCAGGTCCAGCTTGTTCGCCGTGGTTGGAGGCGCCGCCAGCGTGTTTGCAGCAGGCTGCGCTGTGGCAAACCCACAGGTGGGAAGGAGGAGGGGGAGGGGGRGGGGGTGAGCCGCGACAACAGTCGGAGGGCGGCTGCATGCTCCGCTGCGTGCATGCCGCTGATATCCAATTCTCTTCGTGCTTCTGATTGCTGAATGCTGCGCCATGCGCAGAAGCAGAGCCCGCTGCCGCCTAAAACCGCTGAGATCGATGCCTTCTTCGAGGCCAACGTCCGCACACTGCAGCAGAGCCTCGAGGGCTTTGAAGCGCGGCTGGCATGGTTCACGCCCAACGCCAAATTGCCGCCGACGGCGATAGGTGAAAATGACAGAAAGTATGCACTCAAAAATGTACTACCCAGTGGGTACAGGCTTCTCCAGTGAGTTTTTGTCTCACCTTAAAAACCATCCCACCTTTCAAAGAAAATTTACCTCAAATCCAGGAAACCCGGCAAAGGACTTCAAATCTTCAGGCAGGTTCGGCGACCACCACTGCGGCACCTTCAGGCCGGGTGAGTGCCATTGCTGCAAGTCCCTGTCAGATCTGTATCTTCGGTGGGCTAGGGTGAACGCCACGCGCTTGACTGGCAGCAAAGCTTACTTCTGCCTCGTGGCCTGTTCGTGGTGTTGATGCCCAAATCGTTGTGTCTGGCAGGTGATGACATGCCGTACGCGATATGCCCGGCGCCGGGCTGCGTGGCGGCAGATGCGACGGCTCGGTCCTGCTGTCGGCATTTCGCGTATCTGACGCCCTACTCACCGTGGGTCTTGCAGCGCTCTTTGAGTTGTGAAATACGTTTGAATTCTGTAGCATTGCATCTTGCCAAAATCGAGGTATCCTCCGTTGACAATCATGAGCGGTGCACTCAGGTCGGCGAGATCAGAACTCAGCAGAGTAAGCACTGTTGTGGTCTCGCCCCGGCTTGCCGGACTGGAGGTGAATGCTTGCTGCATACGCATGAGCATGAGGGTTTGCAATGCCTTGCTCGCAAGTGCAACGAGGAGCTGTGTGCGCGTGCAGGACGATGTATGGCGCGCGATGCTGATGCACGAGCTTGGACACTGCATCGATGTGCATGTGTACGGCAGGTGAGGCGTGTCACCATGTGCTTCCACTTTGGGCGTTGACTCGTAAGGACGTGCTGACCGTGCACGGCTTGTCATGCGAATAGGCGGTACAGGCTGCTAGATCACCCGTTGCCGGTGGACAGTCCGGCGGCAGGGCTGCTGGAGGCGATCAGCGCCGCCGAAAACGATCCAGAGATAAGAGCGGACGCATTTGGCAATGCCATGCTGGCGCCAACAGTCGGTGAGCGGCCTTTGCTGCTTGACTCCTCATACGCTAGTTTCAAAAGTGTGTTCTGCAGCTGTACACGATGGCTCACACAGCTTCCTGCCAGCCGCCACCGTACCAGCCTCATTGCATGCATCGGCTGCCCTGCCCTCTGGTTCACTGCTATGCTGTGACCCAGTGACTTTGCGGCTGCACGCAGGTCGACCTTTGTGCTACGACCCCAGGACGCTGCTGCAGACGCTGGTGCTGCCGGGCAGCGCATGTAAGGGCAGCGGCACTGCGGGCGACATGAGGTTGATGGCCCACTACAGCCACGATCCGCTACAGGGGTTTGTGCCAAAAAGCAAATGACGGAGTCATCAGAGTTGAACGACTCCAACATGAACCAAGAACCCGCTCTGGAGGAAAGGGTTTGGAAGGCTCAAGTACTTCTCAGCAGACGATTAGTAAGGACAACTCAGTGTGACTAACCCACACGAGAACCTCTTGCAAGTCGCAACTGGAGCTCAAGAAAGGAAAAGGAATGAGCGTGTCGTTGTCACAGTTCCGGTCTTTGCTGGCTGCTCTCGTCGGAGCGAACACAGCATCGTCGGAGCGAACACAGCATCGCCTGCGGACAGCAGTGCTGCACTTACTTCGCGACTGGTCGCCGCCTCACCTGCGCGCCAGGAGGTTTGCAGTCCCTGCCACGCTTCGCTTGGGTAGGCTTCCAGCCATCAATTGGTCCCCTGCTCTTCTGCTGATCCTCCTCGCGCAGCCAGCCATACCTCCACCATCGCCTGTCGTGCACGGGCCAAGACTTTGAAAGGTTTTGCTCACTGCAGCCATTGTTGTTTGCAGCCTTCAAAGCTGCCTCATATCCGACTGCAGTCATGCAAGCCTTGAACCAGCGTCTTCGACGTCCGTGCGTTGACTTTTTGTGATACACTCGTCACACGTGCAAGGTGCAGCCTTTACACCCTGCACTGGGCTCCTCAGAACGGGGTCTCTTTGACCGCACCTTCCCTACATCCACCGCAGGCACGCCATGAACGCCCCGCCGTACGGCGGTGGCGGCGCGGCCACCGAGGCAGAGCAGGCAGTGTCAGCCGGCCGTGGGGCCGAGACGCGCAATGGCGCCACCGAAGCACAGTACGGTTCCACGGCGCAGAATGGCGAGCCGTCACAGAACCACGACCCCGAGCTCGGGACGACCCGGCGAGCCTCCTCCCATGCGGCGGCCAACCTCATGCGGCTGAGCGGGCAGCCGCGCGGCGAGGGGGATCCCTCCTCGCGGCGGGTCATCTACCAGCTGGTGCGCTCAATGCCCATTCAGGCAAAGCGACTCCGTAGCGGGCTACAAACACGTCGCAGTCTCGCTGTGTTTGGACGCTTTCACTTGCGAGCGCTTCAAACGTATGGATCAGATGCAACCGCCCAGCTGGGGTGTTGGCGCGTGTTGTATGGGATGCGACATGCTGCCGGCAGGAACTCCTCGCACCCCGCCGTCGCCCTAAGTCCTGCTTTGCAAAGCCCCGCACGAATGCCGATACCGCTGGGCGGTGAGCGGGTGCCCAACTGCACCCTCGGATGGGTCAACATCCCGACAGCTATCTGACTGGCAACGGCTGCCCTGTCCTGCCTGAAGGACGACAAGGCTGAACGGGCCATCAACCTGGACGGGGAGCTGAGCAACGACGAGCGCAAGCTCATCGTGAACCATGCGCTGGCCACGGAGCAGGCCGATGCAGAGGCGATGCTGGTCAAGATCCGGGAGCGCTTTGACCGGTGCGCAAATGCGCCCACATCGCACAACGGCTCGCACAGCAGCACACTTGCGCAGCTCGCAGGCAGGGCAGGCGCACTGCTGTGCACCTGGAAAGCCGAAGCGTGCAGGCTGACCCCCTGGCGTTGTCATTCCCACGCAGGGTCGAGCTGGAGCTGCCGAGCGTGGAGGTTCGCTTCGAGGTGAGACCGGATGTCCTGACGCCGCGGCGGCAGTTGGCAGGACAGCACAGCCGCTGCTGCGTTGCGCCAGACGGTCACATGCCATGGCAACTCATGCGGCCATTCATGCCATGGCGACCTCTTACTCATGTGCCCTCATGTCTGCCAGGACCTGCACATCACGACGTCGGTGTATGCGGAGTCCGGCCGCAACGTGCCCAACGTGCTGAACGCCTACCGCGACATCTTCGAGTGCGTCCTTAACCGTGCATCGCCCTTGACGACACGGGCTCAGGGGAGCGCCACGGTGCCTGGCGCCCTTGTAAATGCGCGTCAGGCGCCTGTGCAGCCTTTCATGTGCCTTGCTGGACCCCCGGTCAGCATCACACTAACTCAACTGTCAGCTCGTGTGTGCTTGGCCACGCTGACAGTACCCTGGCTGAGCAGCGCTGTTCCTCTGTAGGTACGCGTTCCTGAAGGCGGGCCTCTACCGCCCGCAGAAGACCAAGATGGTCATTCTGAACCACCTCACCTCGGTGCTCAAGCCCGGGCGCACCACGCTGCTGCTGGGCCCGCCGGCCGCAGGTGGGTTGGGTGTCGTGCCTTGAGTATCAAGTTGCAGCACCATGCCAGTTTGCGCTGATGCTGCATCAGCGGCACGCTTCATCTCCATGCTGACTGACGGTGCCCCCAGTCGGCAGCTGCTGCTTGTAAGCCTGCACCTTCCTGCTGACACAGGCAAGTCGACGCTGCTCAAGAGTCTGGCAGGCAAGATGCAGCACATCAGCAGCGTCAAGGTACGAGATTCTATCACCGTCCAGCTGCTGTCTGAAGCAAGCCGCAGTTCGGTCTATCATGCAAAGTCCCAGATGTGCAATGAGCCTAATGTGTCGGTCGTAGAATAGACGGCATGCAACACCTTGTTAAGCACTGCCGCTTCCTTTGTGTCTACAGTACAGCGGCAAGGTCACCTACAACGGCCGCGGCTTTGACGAGTTCCGCCCCCAGACGACCTCCGTTTACATCGAGCAGGCGCGTCTGCATGCTGTCCTGCTCTTTGGGCAATGCTGTATGTTTGTGTATTGGGTAAGCTGCCTGGCACGTCCATGGCACCTTACTTATCCGTCTGTTCGGCTGACCTGAAGAGCAAAATTCAAATCCAGCTTGGGCTCAAAATGTCTGCTGAATTCCCGTTTGCTGACCTTCAGGAAGACAATCATCTGCCAGAACTCACAGTGCGGGAGACGTTCGACTTCTCCTCGCGCTGCCAGGGAGTCGGCACCCGGCCAAGTGCGCCATCTTTTCTGGGTTTGTTTGGCAAGATTGTTGGCAGCTCCCCGGCATGATTTTCGCTCGAGGATGCTGATGGTGCTGTCTATTGTCTTCTGTCTGTGCGAACTCCGGAGGTACTGACTGCGCAGCTGCGATGCCGCGGCCGCAAGGTTCAACCATGCCGATTCCGAGTGTCGTCCGAGTACCGCCTCGGCATACGCGCTATTGCAATCATATGCGCTTGAACTCACACCTTCACTTTTGTTCCACCTGCAATAGAGGAGCTGGAGGAGCTCCGGCGCCGCGAGAAGGAGCGTGGCATTGTGCCGGACTACAACATCCATGCCTTCATGGCGGTGCGTATCTAAGACCCGTTGAACATATGATCAAATGAGCAACAAGAAGTGCGCTGCGGTCTCACCGTGTGCAGGCAGTGACTGCCAACCACACCGTTGGAGTGCCTCGATGCCACCATACCACCAGAGTTGGTAGTTGGCCGCTCTAGAGGGTTCATTCCTTTTCCTCAACTCTTTTAACATCTGAGCATTCCTGCCACCCGTCCGCGCAGGCAAATGCCAAGGAGAAGCAGAAGCACAGCATATCCTCAGAGTACACTCTGCGGATGCTCGGCCTGCTGCAGGCCGCCGAGACCGTTGTCGGCAACCAGATGTGAGTTGGTTGCCATCATCAGATGCATCTAGTGCAGTGTCCGGCCTGCAACTCCGGGCTGTACACTCGACGGCAGGAACAAAAGCGGGTGTGGATAACCCTCACTGTTGCGGCAGCGCAGTCTGCACGTGGAAACATTGAGCGCTCACCGTCTGGCTGTCCCGACTGCTTCACAGGATCCGCGGCGTCAGCGGCGGCCAGAAAAAGCGTGTCACCTCGGGCGAGCAGCTCGTCTCGTGAGTGCTGCCGTTCCTCCTTGCCGTGCTTCAACTGTGGAGTTGCTGCGGTGGCACGGCATTGGCATGAATTGATGTGTCAGCTCCGATACCTAACAAGCTGCACTACGCCTCGGGGGTTTCGCCCGCCCAGGTTTCCCACAATGCCAGCATCCACGTCTCTGAACAGTGTCTCGCCAGCACCAGCATGTCTGCCCCTTGCAGGCTAGCACCGCATCCAACGCCGCTATCGACGCATCGATTCCTCGTGCAGGCCCAAGAAGGTGGTCTTTGCGGACGAGATCAGCACCGGGCTGGACTCGTCGACCACCTACGAGATCGTTAAGTGGATGGCGGACACGACACACGCGCTGAACCAGACGACGATGATCGCGCTGCTGCAGCCGGCGCCCGAGACCTTTGAGCTCTTCGATGACGTGCTGCTGCTCAGGTTTGTGGCCTCATGTCAGGCAACGTTTTCGCGTGTGGCGGAAGGAGGGGACATATCGCCTCCTGGTGCATGAGACACCGAATGGAACGGCGCAAACCGCGCTTGGCTCATCATGACACGTCCTTGCCGCAGATCGCTGTGGGCGCTGCCTGCCGCGGCACCCCTCGGCCACAGGGGCTGCAGGTCTGGCCAGTTGTCTGTCCGCAGGAGCTCTGTTACTGGACGCCTCTCATGTACTTTTACTGTTGCAGCGAGGGCTACCTGGTGTACCATGGGCCCGTCGGCGAGGTGGAGGCGTTCTTTGCGGGCATGGGCTTCCATTGCCCCGAGCGCAAGGGCGTCGCCGATTTCCTGCAGGAGGTCACCTCCCGCAAGGACCAGGAGGTGTGCGCCCCACCCTGACTCTGACAACAAAACCCTGGCTGCAAGAGCGCCAGGGCATTGCCGACCATGCGGAGGTCAACCAAATAAGCACCAGGAGGCGCGGTGCCTAGGGTTGAGCAGCAACCCGCCTCGGTGCTTTCAGCCTGCTGCAACCTGCCCGGGCGTGACAGCTCTGCCACGGTCGATGGGCTGCTCCATGCGACTCACGAAGCATCACGAACCTGGCAATCAGACGTAGGCTATCCGAACCATGGCAGCCCTGCACACGCGGCAAAGCCCTTGACGGCGTGCGCTTTTACCTTCGCGCGTCGTGCTGGTTGCAGCAATACTGGGGCGACACCAACCAGGCATACAAGTTTGTGTCAGTGGCGGATATGGCGGAGCGCTTCAAGGCCTCACAACACGGGCTTGCGATCGTGAGGCACCTCTCGCAGCCGGTGGCGCAGTCCGACATCGGCAGCAAGCACCACGGCAAGGAGAACGTGAGTCTTCGCTGGCGTCTACTCTGTCGCTTTTCTCGTTACGCCTGCAAGCAGCACACGTGGCCTGCAACTCGTGTCCTCTTGCGCACATACGATTTCATACTACTTGAAGGTATTTGAACCCCCGCTAGCAGACCAGGTCTCAGATGAAAGTATGCACTAATTCGTCACGTTTTTTGTGCTGGTGATCTGTGACCTGCTCGTCCAGGCTTGTTGCTATCCTGTTGATCTGCCGCTTGACATTGTTGCCTGCTGACCACAGCTGCTGAAGGAGAACAAATATGCGCTGCGGGGACGCGACCTGTTTTGGATCTGCTGGGAGGTGCGCTAGTTTCAGTAAACTCGCTTGGCTAAGGCTTGTCTTGTTGATCACTGCCGCTTTTTGGGCACACCTGGCTCTTTCTGCTCGAGGGGGCGCTGCTGTGGTCATGCTCTCTGATCTTCGCTCGGCTTTTGGTTGGCGCAGAGGGAGCAAACCCTCGTCAAGCGGAATCTGTTCCTCTACGGTGTGCTTCCTTCCCCTCATGCCCCTCCAGCGTTTCTGCCCTTGTTCCTTTGGAGCCATTGCTGTTGCACTTGCCTGGCTGGGTGCTGCACCCCGTCCGGTTGCAATTGGCTCCTCGCACTAAACTGCGAATCGCAGGTCTGCTCGAAGCTGTTTTTGGGTGCCCACAGGTTTCCGCTTTTTCGTCACGAACTTCATGGCCTTCGTCACGGCAACGCTGTTCCTGCGCACCAACCTGCACCCCAACTCTGTCGCCGACGGCAACGTCTGTGAGTTATTGTCCCCTCGCAAACTGCTGCATGCGACCAGGTTTTGCTGTTGGCATCGTCGTTCTTCTTGTTCACACGCTCAATTGCAGCATCTGATGTTGGGTAATATGGTGTTAGACATTCAGACAAGAACACATGACAGTTAGTCGTTTTGTCCATCCAGTGGCGGCATCCTGATCTGGCTCTCTCTTTTCTGACGTGCAGACTTCGGCATGATCTTCTTCTCGATGATCATGCTAATGTTTGACGGCAAGTCGTCGATTCAAACCGCATGTGTGGTGTGCTGTATGATGTTGTGTGCGCCAATTCGAGACCTGCCTGCAGAGGCATTATACCCCATGGGACCCATGAACGGGGGAAACTGCATTGACGGGGGAAATCACTAATTCGCAAAATCTTTCTTATGAGCTTATATTGCCTACCTGTAGGTTTCGCGGAGGAGACCCTGACGGTGTGTCCCGAGCCCCACACCTCAGCTGCTACCGGGCCAGCATGCCACTCTGGACAGCTGTGACCGGCCAATCACTTTTCAGGCCCGGAAGGCACATTGAGCATTCGAGTACAAACACCGCGTGTAGCGCCCAGGATGGAACTTGACACTCTGCCAACGTTCCTGCAGGTGCAACGGCTCCCTGGCTACTTTAAACAGCGCGATAACCTCATGTACCCTGCCTGGGCATACGTCTTCCCCACCACCATCCTGCGGCTGCCGTACTCTCTGGTGGCCGCCGTCCTGTGGACGTGCATCACGGTGTGCAATGGCGGCCAGGGCAGGCTGATGGCTGCATCTTGGCTGACTCTGCGGCCCCACCGCTTCCCTTGCTATGATAGTGTTTGGCGAATCTTTATCTGATGACTGCAATCCGGCGCACCGCCCTGACAACGCTGCCTTCGGTGACAATTTCATGACTCGTTCATGACGCTCTGTTGTGTGCTGCCTCGATAGTACTACCCTGTGGGCCTGGCGCCTGAGGCGTCGCGCTTCTTCACGCTCCTCCTCCTCCTCTTCGTCATCCACTCCATGGTGAGAGTGCCTGCCCATCGTGATTGTTGGAATGGCTCCGCCCAGTTAAGTTTCACCTGGGGCCACTGAGGGCTTCGGAAGCTGGCCTGCATCCCGGCCCGCGGCCAGGTGCTGCCGGCGGCGCTTGCCTGCGATTGCAAGTGCAAAATCGGCGCTGAGCGTTCAGGATGGATGCTGCAGGGCATCGCCATGTTCCGCTGCATCGCGTCACTGTGCCGCAACGAGACCGTGGCGTCCACCGGCGGCTCATTCTTTTTCCTGGTCCTGCTGCTGCTTGGCGGCTTCCTGCTCGCACGTGGCGGTGCGAATGTGACTGAGGCTTAGCATGAGCGGCTGTTGGCTTGGCACCCGAAGGGCATGGCACCCTGGTCTCGTCGCGCTGCCTCGTGCACAGCATGACCGTGCGCTGCATCCTTTAGCAGCGGTTCCTTGACTGACACAACTTGCTTTCCTGGTTCAGATATTCCGGGCTGGTGGATATGGTTCTGTGAGTCCTCCTCAGCCCACTGAAGCTTCTATGTCCCTGGCTCTCTGCAGCTGCATCCTGTGGAGGGTCTTTCGCACCTCCTGTATGTTTACAACTCCTCCTTGCAGCCTGTGTGCTCTGGCGTTCATTATAATATCATGTTGGCAAACTCACCGCCAGTCCAACCCTGCCGCCTGCAGACTGGGCCAACCCCATCTCCTACGTTCAGCAGGCCATTGCCATCAATGAGTTCAATGCGCCACGTTGGAAGAGCATTCCTGCGCCCGGCTATAAGAATGCCGGCGAGGCCATCCTGCTCCAGCGCGGCATCCACACCGATGACTGGTGGATCTGGCTGGTGCGCTTTTCCACATCTGCTGGGCTCCTCTCGACGACCGCCGGCCTCAGCCGCCTCATGGTGTCTCTGTTCAATCTCTGTTCAAGTCGCAGGACACACATGCGGACTGATCATACATGTGCACGAGTTACTTAGACGGACAGGTGCAGCGCATCTCTATGCAGCACATTTTCGGCATCTGATGACTGGGTTCTTGCCTACGTTGACCCCAAGAGCATGTTGTGCCATACTGCAGGGCGTCGGCGCTGCCGTCGCCGGCTGGGTCGTCTTCAATGTGGGCTGTTGGCTGGCGCATGCCTACCTCGACCGTGAGTGCCTCTTGACCTCATTGTCGCCGCATGGCCACTAGCAGTGGAGGCGGCAGTCGGTCACCCGCACAGCGCATGGCGTGAGTGTTGTTGCGGACTCGGCTAGTGTCCCCCCCCACCCGCGCGCGGGGGAGGGGGGGTGGCATGCTCTGCGATGAGCTGCGGCCCCTAGAACCCTGCGCCGCCCTTACACGCCCTGCGCCGCTCTGCGTGCAGCCCTAGAGGAGACGACTGCGAGCTTGCGGCCGGAGATGCAGGAGGAGATGCTGATGCAGAAGGAGAAGAGCATCGAAAAGGTCAACGCTCTGGCCACTGTGGCCGAAAGCGGCTCCAGCGGCAGTGCCACGCCCCACGCCAGTGGTGAGCCATGCTTTGTGTCAGGGGGTTGCAGTCCGGCTTCAAAGCTTGTTCTGCTGACCTGCCTGACCCTTGGCCAAGCCTAAAGTGCTTTCCCCAGTTGCTCCTTACTGTTGCGACTCGCTGCAGCTGATGTGTGCGTGTGTGTGTGCGACCTCGACGCAGGCGATGTTGAGTCCGGCTCGCCGCACACCAGCCAGCGGCGCACGAGCGTTGACAGCCGCCGCACGCTGTCCGATCTCATCGAAAGCCGGCGGTCGGTGACCCCCTCCAACGGCGTGTCAGGCCGCTCCGTCAACCCCAACGGCGTGTCCGGACGCTCCATCGGCATGGAGTCTGCTGGCAGTGGCGATGCGCCCGGCGCTGGCGGCGGCAAGGGCATGGTGAGGGGCTGATTTTAATCTTTCAACTCTCGCATGTTGTATGCAATGCACCGCTGAATCAGCACCTTACGTCGGCTGCAGTGAGGGTAGACGACGGCTGCTGGTTACTTGCCTGATCCGGATGCAATCTGCCTATTGGTTTGAGCTGGTTGTAGTCATGACTGTCAACATTCACTTGTGCTGCTTCGGCAGGTGCTGCCATTCGACCCGCTGAACCTCACCTTCCACAACCTCAACTATTATGTGCCCCTCGGCAAGGTGCAAGTCCTATACAGATCCTTCTCTCAGTTTCGTCCGACACCTGGATGTTGCCTCTATCAGGAGTTCAGGACTCAGTCTGCACTTCGGTCTTCCTCCAGCCACGTCTGCAAGTGCTCTACACATTGCTATGTATGGGCACAACGGACGCCATCTTTCAACTACTGACTGTGGTAGGTATGTCCTGATGCCAACAGGAGGCGGCAGAGGCGGAGGCCAAGAAGCCCAACTCGCGCATCGGGCAGCACAACGGGCACGACATGCTGCAACTGCTGCGCGGCTGCAGCGGCGCCTTCCGCCCGGGAATCCTGACCGCGCTCGTCGGCTCTTCAGGCGCCGGGAAGACCACGCTCATGGACGTGCTGGCCGGTCGCAAAACAAGTGCGTAATGTCGAAGGTTGTGATGCTCTCCGGAATACCTCTCAGCAGCTGGCTTGGGAGCCTCGTGGCAGCCCCTGCCGTCTGCACCAGGTGGGCTGCAACCCGTGTCGGATGGGGTTGTTTCATCAGAGGTTGCTGGTTGCGCCAGCAGCCTTCTCGTCAGCACACAGGAGCTGGCTGTCCATGCTTGACTGCCTCTCGTGTGTTGCCTGCAGCCGGCATCATCGACGGCGACATCCGGGTGTCTGGGCACCCGAAGGTGCAGACAACATTCGCGCGGATCATGGGGTGAGGCGCTGCCCTGAACCCTAAACCCTCTCCTCAATGGATGCAGGAGCTCTTTGACGACCCCAGCCTGTGTGGATCTGTTTTGGTTGGTCCACAGGCGTCACAGCTGACAGCAAACGCGCATGCCTCGAAACTCTGTATGCTAAACCCTACAAACGTGCATTTGCTGATGACCTCTGTTGTGTCACCCAGGTACTGCGAGCAAAATGTGCGCCCACTCTCCTTTATCTGTCCCACCCTGCCTGCCCGACAAGCTGGCTGGTCTGCACCAACACATGCATTCTGAGACCACGCTGTCTTAGAATTTGTCCAAAGAGCCGCGGCGGGATCGCTCGCTAATGCTCATCATGTTCAAGCTCTGCAGGACATCCACAGCCCCAACATCACGGTGCACGAGTCGCTGCTGTTTTCCGCGCGCCTGCGTTTCACCAGGGACGTGGAGAAGGACATTGTGGAGGCCTTTGTTGAGGAGGTGCGGCGTCTTATCCATATGACCAGCTAAATTTGCCGGCGTGCACAATGCTGCACTGAAGTTGCTGTGGTCTGGGCACTGCTCTACTTTGCAGTGTGTTGTAACCCCCTGCTGCAGGCTGCCTGGGGCTCGAGCTCTGATGTATCATGCAATCAACCCCCTGCCAACTGACACCTAGTGAAAATTGGCACAACCAATCACACATGTGGTTTCTCTGGACGAACGATGCTGAAACAAACTCCTGTTGTTGTCTGTTCGCAGGTGCTGCAGCTGGTGGAGCTGGAGCCGATTCGCGGCAGCATCGTCGGCAAGCCCGGCGAGAGTGGCCTGTCGGTGGAGCAGCGCAAGCGGCTGACAATTGCGGTGGAGCTGGTTGCCAACCCCTCCATCGTCTTCATGGACGAGCCCACCTCTGGTGCGTACCTGTGCAATGTCCCCAGCACCCTGAGGAGTCTCATGAGACTCATGCTCACTGAGCGCCGCTGCCGTTGCATGAACTCAGGCTCCAACAAGCCTTTCCCTTCCCAGTATCTCGGTCTTCTGCGCTACGTGACTATGTCACAACAACTGCGCAGGCCTGGACGCACGGGCGGCAGCCATTGTCATGCGCACGGTGCGCAACACCGTCAACACCGGCCGCACGGTGGTGTGCACTATCCACCAGCCCTCCATCGACATCTTCGAGGCCTTTGACGACTTGTTGCTGATGAAGGCCGGCGGCATGATCACGTGCGTGGTTTTGCTCTTTACAACCTCTGAGTCAGAGTCTGCTTCTGCTTCTGCTTCTGCTTCCAGTTCGACGCTTTGGCCTACTCAATGTCATGTGTGCCTCTGTATGTACACATGGTCGCTTGAGTGTGGCTGTCGCCCGCAGCATCGAGTAAGCCAAATGTGGACGCTGTGGGCTGCGCAGGTACCATGGGCACCTTGGCAAGCGGTCGCACTCCCTTGTCGAATACTTCGAGGTGACCTTCTCCCTCTTTCTCCTCCCTCTACTCATCCCTCACATTGGTGGCGGCATCGACAGCAGGGCCTGATCAAACACCACCCCAAGGCTGACTCTGTGTCTGTCGTGCAATTTTGCAGGCCATTCCAGGCGTGCCGAAGCTGGCGCAGGGCCTCAACCCAGCGACGTGGATGCTGCAGATATCCACACCCGGCATGGAGTCCAACCTGGGCGTCGACTTCGCCGAGATCTACCAGAGCAGCTCGCTCAACCAGTGCGTTCCTGATTGCACCAGCTGCTGTGTCTGCACGTCTGCTTGTTGCGAACCAGATGCATCATTTAGCAGCCTGTGCAGCACGGTGCTGGCGGCATGTCATGGGTGTGCTGCGCCTTCAGAAGGGGGCAGATGGCCCAGAGCAGCGCGTCGGCTTCGAGTCTCTGCTCGTGCTGGTGCCAGACACAGCTTCTGCGACTGGCTGGCGGATCGTCGTCTGACGTATTCGTCTCCTGTCTGTCCAGCTGGTGCATGGCCGCCTGACCCGCCACTCCCTCACCCTCCCGCGCAGGAAGAACGAGGACCTGATCGCCAAGCTGGCGGTGCCGGCAGAGGGCTCCGAGCCACTGCAATTCGACTCCGAGTACCCACAGTCATATGCGGCGCAGTTCAAGCAGTGCCTCTGGAAGTTCTGGCTCAGCTACTGGCGCAACGCAGCTTGTGAGTGGCCGACGGCCCCTGCCTGTGCTCCTGGCTCTGGGTCCTTGTGCACCGTCTGCCACGGTGTGCTGCAGCATCGTGTTACGCATACCGGGCACAGGGTCTACGCTGCACATTTAACTGTCTGTATAACGCGTTTAAAAAATGCTTTTTGCTCTTAACTTTTTTTATTAAAAATCGTAAATGAATTGTGCGCAGACAATGGCACACGCTTCCTGTTCGCCACGGTGCTGGCGCTGCTGGTCGGCACCATCCTCTTCAAGGTCGGCAAAAACAAGTGAGTTCCTGCTGGATCCATATTCTTTTGGGAGATGCAGCGTGGCATTGTCACGCGCCTGCCGGTGGCCACAAACACTCCGAAGCACTGCGACCTTGGTGCCCCCGCACTGCTGCCCTGCACCAGAATGCGCACAGCAGCGGCCAAATGCAGTTGCGAGTGCCTCTCGGAGGCGCCCTCAAGAGTACGCTGCGTCCCGGAGTGCGGGTGCCAAGAGCTGCGGGAACTATGCGCCGCAGGGAGAACGGACAGGACGTGGGCAACATCCTGGGCGCGCTGTACCTGGCGGTGCTGTTCCTGGGTATCATCAACTCCCGCACCGTGCAGCCGCCCGCCGCCTACGAGCGCTCGGTGCGCCCTCCCTTCCCTCGTTGCTCCGCTTTCGGTTGGGGGCGGGCGGTCGCTGTGGTGCTCTGCGCTGCCTGCTGGCTGAGGATCGACCGGTCGTGACAGCCGCATGTCGCCGTGCTCATTTGCAACTCGGGCACCTAGCCGCGCAGGATTGCTCCTACATTTAACTTTTCTCGACCCAAGAGTGTGCAAATTCAGGCACAGGCGATGCCGCCCTTGTCTCGATTCCGCCCTGCAGGTCTTGTACTGGGAGTGCGGAAAGAGACCTCAGAGGTTGTCAAAATCCTGCTGTCCGCAGGTCATGTACCGGGAGCGAGCAGCGGGAATGTATAACGAGCTGCCCTTTGCGGTGGCGCAGTGCGTCATTGAGCTGCCCTACAACCTGCTGCAGGCAAGCTCCTGGCATCACACTTGATACACCGAGGCATCTAAAGGGTGTTTGGGGATTTTTTTTGTCGGCTTGGAAATGTCACTGCCGATGTGGACATATATGTCTGATATCATTCCAGTCTATGTGCCGATGCCCTTTCACATGTGCGTGTTTGCTGCAGGCGGTGCTCTTCTCCTGCATCGCCTACTGGATGATGGGCTTCGAGAACAATGCCGGCAAATTCTTCTGGTGCGCGCTGCTGGCCGACCACCAAATTGCCAGCACTTGAAGTGTGCGGCGCCGGCGTGACGCCTGCGCAATGCTCTGCTCTGGCCTTTTTGCCCAGTGCGCCACAATGTCAACACTCGTGCACACACCTGCCGGTGATGAGAAGGCTACCAACTCCCTAGTATGTTTCGCGATCCGTGAGCATTTTGGTCAACATGCAGGTTCCTGTTCATCATCTACCTGACGTTGAACCTGATGGTGCGCTGACCTTGCCCACTGCACACCAACGCCTTGCACCTCCTATCATGTGTTCACAACCATCGCTGAGGAATATATGCCGAGCAGACATGGTCACATGATCCCACACAGGCGTTCTACGGCATCATGGGTGTGTACGTCACGCCCAGCCTGGTCGTCGCCTCCGTGCTGTCCGGATTCTTCTACGGTGTGTGATCTTGCATTTTCTTTTCCCAGTGTGCCTGCACTCACAGGCATATCTGCTGGCATCGTGGTTATCAGGATCCAGGACCTTTGCAGAGCCGGATGCTCACGTCTACTTGCTGCCGTTCCCGCATCGCTGGTCAAAGTGCGACATGATGGCTGGAGCTGATGCTTTGCCTTGGGCCGCGCGCAGGCTTCTGGAACATCTTTGCAGGGTTCATCATTCCCTGGACGGCGATCCCCTGGTGCGGAAGTTTCTAGCTGCTCCTATTCACGCGTGTCACTTATTTGACCGAAGTCACAGGCATTTTCGCAAACACTGATTTGCAGCTCTGAACAGTCGGCTAACATCTTGGATTTCATCCTGACAGGTGGTGGCGCTGGTTCTACTACATCAACCCCGTGCGCTTACTTACCCACGTTCATATCACCAGCTCCTAAAGTCGCATGCGTGCATCCCAGCACTTGATCAACATGTGAGACCATCTCACTTGCTCAATCCACTGAGCACCCTGTGATACAGATCGCCTGGGCGTTGTACGGCATCATCGTGTCGCAGCTGGGCTATGGCGTCGACACTCGCATCATGGTACGGATGACGACTTGCACCACTGCTCGCCTGCTCCTCTACCCCAGGCTTACCATTGGCATGAAAGTTGTCAGTCTCATTCGCTTTGCGCCCAGCACCGACTTGGAAGGCAGCCCCCTTGCGCAGCTTCTCCAGGTTGTTCTTCTGTAATTGCTGTGCAACCTGACACGTGAACCATCATGCCAACCTTGGTGAACGCTTCCATCTCGTACAGATCCAGCTGGAGGGGCAGGACTCTGCGCCCGTCAGCATCGCGCAGTACCTGCAGGACAGCTTCAACTTCAAGTACAGCTTCATGGGCCCCGTCGTCGGCATCCTGCTCGGCTTCACCGTGTTCTTTGCCGGCCTGGCCGTCGTAACGCTCCGCTTCATGAAGGTGTGCAGCAGCAGGAACCCTCCCGCCTGAGTTTTTGACTGGTGCATGCCGCAGGGAAGCGACTGACTTGAGCATTGTATGCATTATGGGACGATGAGTGGGAGCATTGCAGCGGCGATCTGACATTACCCTTTCTGTGCAATGCAGTTCCAAAAGCGGTGAGTGCCAAAATCGGCCGGGAGGGTCACTGCCAGGGTACACACAACTGGCACCACACTCACTGCCCCGCCAGCCAGTGGGAACATTGTTTACTACACATTGATACAGCGCTCTCGCGCTGAGAGGAATTCAAGGAGAACGTGTCAAAGTAGGAACGTCTGGTTTACACCTCAGAAAAGCTTTGTGACCTCCAAGGACTGCTGGACACTCGGGACGATGTGGTGCGCGCTCAGAGGATATTGATTTGCGGTTTCTTCGCCAGCTTTGCGTTGGACCGTTCCTATGCGGTTTGGAATATTCCGATTTGTGCAAGGCCCATGCCTACTCTTTGGAAACTTGCATGCTTTCTAATGCTCCAGACCTCCAGTGCCTGCCGCAGCTCCCGCTCTGCGAGTTCCTCACAGGCCAAACACCCAGATTTGTCTTAACACTGATGAACAAGCTCCGGCATTCTTTCGTCCGTGTTCCATTCCCCCAGCGTGCGCAAGTGCGGGCCTCGCGTAGATCTTCTCCATCAGCGGCCGTTCCGAGGCTGCAATTCAAAATTTGGCATGCCAGCTGGCAATGGTCAGAAATTCGCTTGCCTGTTCCTGTTGCAATTGTTGCGTCTCCTTTCGCTTACCCTTCTGTTCAGCCATTGCGTGCTTTATCGCTGGCAACGGTGTTTAGCAGGGCTGGCACCTTGCACGTTTCTGCATCAACATGTGGTAGTCCCTTCTGATGCCGCCCTACGAAATGTCCCACATGCGCAGCAATCCAGTGGCATTGGTCCTGGGCTTGCTGCTGGCGGTCCTTCTCCTCGCCGTGGGCAGAGGTGCACGACCTTATCCCCCTCGTTCCACTTCATGCACTGAAATACCTCTTGATGCACTGGACTACCTCAACCCACGAGACTATTGCGCTGAGTTTCCATGATGCTGGTATGGCAAGCTGAGTGCTGTTGGGCGGGGTTGCTGCATGTCGTGCCATGAGGCACAACAGCCTGATACATGCTGCCAATGTGCACACCGCAGAACGGCACCGCGCAAACCTGCTGCAAGAGCAGCTGCAGTGCCGGTATACGACGCCGAGCAGAACCGACTTCTGGAAGAGGGCCTCGACAATCTGCGTGAAGGTGGCAGAAGGGTTCTTGATTACTGCAGAATATAGACAGAATGGTGCCCGCCCTGTGCGTGGTACACACCCCCATGTTTGAGGGCTGCCTGTGGCGGTTCCAGCAATTCATTGGCGCCGCCCTCCTAGCCAGCAGTAGATTTACTTCTAAGCTCATGATTGTGGGGCGCTGCGCCCTAGCAAACGCTTCCTGCAGCCGCGACAGCCAAAACTGGGTGATTGGAGACAGCCAATCAAAAAAAGGAAAGAAAGTTTAAACGTTCCCTTTCCCTAAAGCTGAGCTCCAGCGGTGATGGCAACTTTGCAGCGTCCCCCACCACCATGCATGTGTTGCTTACATACACTCATGTCCCTATCTTGTTGGCCGGCGCCGCCGGAGCCTCGCGCAGTGCGCGGCGCCGCTGCCCCCCGATTCGAGCCATGTCATCCTCTGTCGTCACTAGCCTTCGAATGCATCACACGTGGCCAAGCAGAAGTCGTCGGGAAAGCAGCCTGGGACAGCGCCACATTGACAGCAGCACCAAACAAGAATCTTGCATGCACCATGGCCGGCTGCCGCTCTTGCGTGCTGCGTGCGTGGGATGCGCTTCGATTTATTTCTGCCTGGTGTCAGACAAGGGACGAGCA
The DNA here is from genome assembly GCA_033439295.1 of Deuterostichococcus epilithicus. Lineage (NCBI taxonomy): Eukaryota > Viridiplantae > Chlorophyta > Trebouxiophyceae > Prasiolales > Stichococcaceae > Deuterostichococcus > Deuterostichococcus epilithicus. The sequence continues at coordinate 1,268,658 of JAVTLE010000004.1, read as the reverse complement.
CCGGACCTCATGAACAAATCAAATCTATCCTAGCTGCTAGCAGCAGAACCTGCTTGTTTTCCATATAAAAGCATATAAAATGACTCAAGTCGTTTACTGCCAAGAGCGACAAACAGAGGATGAATGGACAAGAGATGCTGGCGAAGGGCTACAGAGGCCAACCAGGCATGCTATGCTGGCCCACGCAGCCTATCTCTTCTCCCAGTTGAGCCGCGCATAGCTCCATGTGATCAATGCCCTGTAGTGGTGCATCCACGCAGTTGTTAAGCGTTGCACCTTAGGACACATGTGATCTGAAGTTTTGTGTGTTGCAGTGCGAATAATTCTGTAATCCGAGCAATCTATTATAAGCGCACCAGAGTAAGATAATCTCTGCCAATAGCACAGCAACCGGCACGCCTACAGCCAGAGTCACAGCCCTTGTTACAACATCAGCTCGTTGAGGCGGACAGAAGTAGTGTCTGGACAAATTGTGGCAGCCAATTTTCGTATTCAACTTTGAACACCCGACATCAAGAAGCAATAAACGATTACTCACCGAGGAGGTGGTATTTGAACCCGTAGTAATCCTCGACATACTTGCTGACTGTTGTCATTTCTCCAGATGCCTGCACGGCCAACCGACAACCGAACAGTTTGATATCAGATTGGTACACTACACCAGTCAGTGCATCTGAGAAAGCTCGTTCAGATCGTTAATATAAATTCAAGACAGCAGAACCTTCCGTTTGAGTAAAATGGACCCACCCGCACGATGGTAGTATCGACATTCCCCAGCTGGCTGCCAACTTGACCGTACACCAGCCAGCCCACCTGCATATGGGCAGGACAGAGAGTCATGAAGAAAGGTAAGCCAGCAAATATGTCGTGCGCCGACGATATGGAACAATGCACAGCATCAAAGAATCCAACAGTGCACTGCAAACGGCAAACATATCAGATTACCGGGTCGAGGTCTGCAGCGGCAGGCGAAAGAAGGGTCAGACAAATAATTATGTGTGTCTCACGTACTACAAAATTCAACCGAGAACCATCTAGTACAGATTGTAAGGCAAACAGATCATGAGAGTCTGCAAGCAGAGGTAGTTTGGAGTGGTAGCGGAATAGGCGCTCACAGTGCAGCCAAATGTGCCAGCCAGGGATTGCAGGCTCTGCAATCAGCAATGATTAGTTCGAGGGTAAAGACATGCCGGCAGGCATTGCTAAGAACTTACATTGTAGTCTGGTATCGTACGTCAAGGGTGTTTCCCGGCAGATTCATGAATCTCTGCTTTATCCACAGGCTCACCGGGAAGGAAGAAGCCGGCTTCAATTGCCTGGAAGCCCACGACAAATTCTGTCGGTTGGCGAGTTTTCAAATTCTGGAGGATTCGGTAATGTAAAACAGAACAAACACGAAGGCACCACCGCCAACAAGACCAACACGACGACTCAGGAGCACGCAGCAGGATACGAATCGAGAACTCACGCAGAAGAAGTAGATGGACCCTACAAGCAATCAGGCTTGCAGTCAGTCAACCACTGGTCGGACGCATGTGTGAGACTCATACTTAGATGACTTGCGCCATGCGCTTGACAATCACCAACAATAACCTATGGCACAGGGTGTAATAGCATAAGCGCGCTGCGCGGCACCAAATCCAATGGAGGATGCACCTGAGATGATGGACGCCACAATGATGTTGGGTGTGCACGCAACGCCTGCGATGCCGAGGCTGGTGAAGAACAGCAGGCCCAGGACCTCAAACAGCCAGAAGAACATGAACTGCGCGCCGCTCCACTCAAATTTGATCATTGAGTATGCCTACGTCAGAACGACACCCGTTTCATAGCCGACGACTGCAATGCAGCGAGTCAGACGCTGTGTTCATTGTCTGTTGCAATGCTCCGCTACAATGCACCAGGCTGCCGCTTTAATCAGCACGAAGGTCTGTGTGCAGCACTCTGCATGCCGAGAGGTGCGCACCAGCACGGAGAATATGATGCTCTGAACCAGGATGTACGGCAGCTCGATGGAGAACTGCATCAGAGTGAATGTGAGGTTCTGTGGTGCATGCCAAATAATGAGCACAGGTCCTCGGCCACTGGTAACAGGCTGCTTACGCCTGCCAAGTTCTAAAAGATGCAACGCAGGCTCGAATTGCAGATATACCTGAGCCAGGGCATATGCAAAGGGTGAGTACAGGCCTGCAAGGGAAAGGGAAACGTCAGCTTTACGTCCAAAACACCTGTAATTGCTGAGGTCGTGGCGGTGGGACCGTCAGGGCGCCCACAAAACTGCGCTCTGGTGCAAGCCAGAGAACGACAGCAGAAGTTTATGACAGACTGGACATTTGTTGCAGCTACATGTGTGGTGTGCCCACCGGCTGCGCGCTCCCGGTAGAAGACTGGGCGTTCGACAGACACCACTGGCTGCACCGAGTTGGAGTTGTAGATGCCTGTCCAGCACATCAGACACAAATGGCCACAAGGAAGTGAAGTGAGATCCGCACTGCGGCAGGAGATGCTGAAAGGAAGCAAGACTCAGCAAGGCTTGCACAGCAGGGTGGCACATGTCAGTCATATACAACATTAAAGGCACACCCAGGAACATGGCCGCGGTGAAGAGTGCGGCCACCACCTTCAACACGTCCACCTCCTGGCTGCGGTGTGCGCCCACAGCCCAGAATGCCGTGCCTGATCAGAGGCGGAGTACCGGTCACTGAGATAGCCTTATGGCTTGGCAGCCTTGAAGTTTCTTGCTGCTGCCCTGCAGCAACTACAGCAGCTGCAGAAAGTCGCAATAAACATCTGCAGTCGTAATCTCTTACCAAAGACGAAGGCTAGGATGACGGTGAACAGGATGCGCACGGCGCTGTACGATGTCGTGCGCCTGTGCAGCATGTCGAATGCTCAAACTTGTGGCAGTGCTGACATCAGTACTGCGAATCCGTCAGTCAATTCCAGGCAAAGCAGCTGTCCATAACTTCAATTGTTCCCACAGTCAAGTGCACAGCATCATGCAGACTGCTGGGCGGATCGTGCTTGAGCCCCAATGGCCGCCGTCACCCGAGGCGTATATCTACGTTGCACCACTGACACCATTGGCACAGGATTCAAGTCCAATCTGCTGCAGCGAGGCGGATGCGGAGGAGGCGGCACCAGTAGGCCTGGCGGAAGCGCCACAGGCAGATGCTGTACTGCTCCATCAGGCTGCGGCTGTAGCGGTCAACAAAGTGCAGCGGCTGGCTGCCGGGCGGCGGCACGCTCAGCTCCTCCACAAGCGCCTGAGTTTGCCTGAAATATCGCAGGACATGCAGCTTTAAATTGAGATTGCATTCAAAGTGCTTTGCTGCAGAGGCAATGCCCAGAACGCTCTGGGTGAGCTACCAATACTAGATGTCATGCAGATGTCATGCATATCCTGTAGCACACCCAACGGAAGATCACAAGGACGATCGCGTCACAATTTGCGGCAGCCACCTGCATGGCATTTACCATCACACAAGGTGATCCGCACCTGTACAGGTCGCTGGCCTCGTACTCATTGGCGAAGTCCTTGCCAGTGCGGCGCTCTGAGCTGCCATTGGTCACGTCCAGCACCCAGGTCGCTGGGTTGTAGCCGTCCGTGATCTTGGGCACGCCCTCAATGCCCTGGCGTGCGGGGCGCACAGCCGAAGATCAGCTTCAGGAAGATTCGAGTGCTGGACAGCAGGTTGCAGAATGAGTGCTGGCAGGCCGATAAATTGCATCGGCAGGGATGGAAGAAGTGCAGCATGCATACTCCAGTTCGTTGCAGGGTTGCGCATCTGGTGCAGCGCACAATGAAGCCGACCGGCATGCAAGTTGGTTTTAGATTCGTAAGGGAGTGCTCACTTCGAAGTAGTCCACGAGCTTGGAGGAGTACTTTCCCAGCGGCCCATGGAAGATGATGCGGCCGCCGCGCTTCATTAGCAGCAGCTCGTCGAAGCTCTGCGCAAACAATGACACCAGCATCTCGTAGGAGGCTGCTGGACAGCACAGCACACATCAGCAGCTCTTTGATGCAGCTGGGCAATTTATGCTCCACAAACAAAGGTCCAGCTGTAGTTGTTTGGCGAGCTGCGTTGTGCTGCACAGGTTGTCATCGCACACCTCGAAGACGTCGATGGAGGGCTGGTGGATGGTGCACACCACCGTGCGGCCGGTGTCGACAGTATTGCGCACCGCGCGCATCACAATGGCCGCTGCCCGCGCGTCCAGGCCTGCAGTTGCAAGCAATGGTACAGAAAATACGTCAGGTGAAGCTAGATAAGACTTCATGTGCCCAAATCCTTCGTGTCTGACGGTGAGGTGAGTGCCCAGCATCACAGGTGCTGGCCAATAGATAGCGCCGCTCGGATGAGTGCCCTGTCAGGTGCAGATGCGGAGTGATACCCACCGGAGGTGGGCTCGTCCATGAAGACGATGGAGGGGTTGGCCACCAGCTCCACCGCAATGGTCAGCCGCTTGCGCTGCTCGACGCTTAGCCCGCTGCGGCCTGCGTGCGAGGGTTACAGGGAACCATGTGCACATCGGCCAGTGATGCATGTTTGACAGCCAGATCAGTGATGCGCAGCGAGTGCAAAGACATGCGTTGCCCAGGACATGCCAACGGTCAGCGCATGCTCAATAGTTGACGACCATACGCCAGGTGCGCAAGCCCAGGCAGGCAAGCTGCACGCATGCACACAATGGCCTGCCAGCTGCTGCTTGAATGGCAGATCTCGAGTAGGTCTCGCCATGTCAGCTCTTGCAGGTGAACAGCATCGATTGCTTCATCACATGCACAGGAGCTACTGCGCATGCCCACAGCATTCTGGACAGTTCGGACCAAGCTCAACAGCATCTTGGTCAAACCCTTGAGTCCACAAGAATCTCCACAAGCATTACAAGCTCCTGATACAATTTGCGCCAAATGGCTGCAGGAGAGGCACCCGGCACGCCGACGAGCGCGTGGCGCAGCGGCGTTAGCTCCACAACGCCCATGATGTCCTCCACAAAGGCCGCGACGGTGGCCTTGCCGGGCTTGCCCTGCAGCCGCAGCGACGCCGAGAACAGCAGCGCCTCGTGTACCGTCGTCTGCGGCGAGTGAATATCGTTCTGCAAGGGGCCAGGGAACACAGGTGTGAGCATGGATTGCCACCTTATGGTATGGGACGCAAGTATGATGTGCCTGCTGCAGATGTTATATCGGAAACGGGTAAAGGTTGATAATCCAGCAGAGGTAGCAGCCGCACGATGCAATATTTCCTCTGCCGCAAAGTTTCCAAACTGTGGTAAGCGTTAGATTGCAAGAGAGTCGTGTCGGTGGCCGTTGTCTCAAGTGCTGCAGGACAAATGATTTAAGAAAGAAGGCAGCAAAAACTTTGCCTGTTCGATGTAACCTGCGACCCGGGAGAAGGTGGACTGCTCCTTCTCATGCCCCTGCAGCAGCAGCCAGAATCATCAACTTCAAAGCATCCAGGATCATAAGACAATGCGGCAGCCTGGCGTGTGTGTGCACTGCGTTGTTCATTTCAACATAGATGCAGAGCATATGTCTTGGTGATCATAGCTGCCAATCTGGAGGGACCATAGCCGAGTCATGGGGTCAGCAGCCGCTCTCAGCACCAGCAGGCCCCTCACTAACAGCAGACAACTTCTCATGCCAGTCGAGGTGACCCTTCAGACCAGGTCCTGGTTTGGCGCAGGGGCCCATGCCGCCAATGCGTGTGCGAACGCGCCTGCACTTTGATGTCGCCCTCGACGAGGCCGCCCGTTTTGCGGCCTGCCAGCACGTCCATCAGCGTCGTCTTGCCTGCGCCCGTCTCGCCTACGAGCGCAGTCAGCACGTTGGGCCGGAAGGCGCCGCTGACGTCCTGCAGGGCATGCGTGTAGCAGTACAAGTGAGCAGGCAATGGAAAAACAAAGCAGGAATGCAGCACTTCATCCGACTCTGCAGGCGCTTCCTACTTGATGCTCATGCGCCTCCCCGCTGGCCGCCCAGACTCGTTGATGACAGATCAGCTACGAGCTCAGTCAGCTTCAAGGGTGCAGCCAGGTAGCACAGGCTGGCAGGAACAACATCCTCACGTTGAGAAGGTACAGGCGGGGCTTGCCGCTGGCCTCGGTGTTCCTCGGGTGCTTGGGCGGGTCCATGCCGGAGGGCAGGTCGACGCTGTACCACACGTGGTGGAAGGACAGCCATCTGCATGCACGAGGACTCGATCGATAGAGTCAGCAGGCACAGTTATGGTAGATTTCACTTGACACTGAGCAAACGTGCACATGGTGTGCAGCTGCTGTGCAGCAGGTCTGCCGAATCAGAGATCTGCTGGCGCTGCAGCACGCAAATTCGCATGTCGCATCAAATGTGCCCAAATTCTCACAGCTGTTCGAAGGGCAGGGTGGTGCTGCGGGTGTCAGCGGCATCCTCAATGGCTGCCGCCTGCCTCGGGCTGGCTCCAGCACCGGCACTGTCATTCCTGCCGTTGACGCCGATGCTGACATCGTTGCTGACGAATGCCGAGCCTGGGGCGATGAAGCTGCTGTGCGGCGCCTTGTCGACGTCGCCCGCCATGCTGCTTGGCTCGTCCTCTGGGACAGTGGCGCCGCCAGGCCTGTCAGGTGCTGCATGCACATGACCGACAGCGCTCTGCATACCACTGATGAATATTGCACTTCTGCTGCTGACTTGCATGTGTACAGTGAGAGTTTGTCCCTTTCAAGTGTTCAGATGTTCTAGGCAAATGAGATAGGGCTGCCAGAGGGTGTTGGTGAGAGGTCTCACATGGCAGCCACGTCAGCGCGGCAATGATGGCGGCGTTCGTGATGAGGATGAAGCCGACGATGTAGGCAGCGCCGCCCCAGATCCAGGCCTCCCTGTTTTCGAAGGCGCGCTGCTCCAGCAGAAGGTCTCCGACGCCGATGCCCGCGACCGTGCTCGGGTGGTCCCAGCGGTCAGCCCTGCAGCATGCTAGAATATTAGGTGCACGCAAACTGATCAAATTTTCATGGATGAGGTCGCAAATCAAACTGCCGACTGCAAGGAGCAGCAGCAGATATGCAGCAGCCTTCCTGCACGTACAAAGGACAGCCCAGTGCACGGCATGTGGCGCACCGGAATTCGTTCAGTGCTAAGGAGCGCTGCGCCCAGCTCAGCGGGTTCAAATAGAAAAGCCTGCACGATCAGATTCCTACCTTCATGATCAGCACAAACAAAAGGGCGAACTTACACAGTCGAATGTGAGCAACAGGACTGATGAGCTGATGCATGCGCACCAGCGCCACCACCATCTGACCGATGTCCGCGGCAGGTTGACGCCGCCATTGTTGAGCACCAAAATCGACACCAGCACCCTATTCGGCAACATTGATAGCCCTGGTGTGTTGCTGATGGACTCATGGGTCGCTCTGATGGGCGGCAGTGCCGACGCAGTCATGTTCTTTGGGGGATGCGGCCAACAGCTGCGCGGTCGTGAGCCTTGTGACGGGACACGAAAGCGCGGTCTAAATGGACTCACGCGACGCTATTCGTGATGTCGCTGTTCCTAGCAAAGGCGGCGCAGCAGCGGAACATGCTGATGGCGAAGTAGTGCATCAGAAACGAGAACAACCTGCACACGGCATGTCAGGATCATCCGCAGCCAAAGTCGTATAAAGCCGCTGATTCAGTAAGTGCTTGCGATGGCACGACATCCGCATCAGGCACTGCAAACTGCCAGGCAGAACACTTGCCAGAAGGTGAAGAAACCACCAGCCGAAGCCTGCAGCCCCACCACCTGCATTGCCGCAAGGAGAATTGCATGCCGATGCCGGATGTTCAGCCAATGACAGGATGATGCGGTCTTTCCACTCATGCCGATTGCATCAAGGTGAAGCCCGACGGATTCGTATGACAGTTCTTGTCACGAGAATCAGGCGGCCGAACTATGAGAATTGACAAGCACGCACCCAGTACACGATGCTTGACCACACCAGCGACTCCACCAGCGAATGTGGCACAGAGATGATCTGTTTGCGCATAAAGATGAATTGCTGCTCACGAGCCATGCATGAAACGAGCCTTGTTGATCTGCACTACTGTGGATTGCAGTAAAGTACGAAGCAATGCTGTTGCACAGCAGAAGCGTTATGCAGCACTGGGGATGCCACATCATGAGCCATGTCTGCACACCATGGTTGGCAGGTGGAATGCCCATCTGCAGTAGACAGGTAGTAGATGTAAGGCTTCAGCGGGGTGCAAAAGATTTGTTGCTAGTCAGAAGCCTGCATGCCCATTGCCCCTGGATTGAGCAATCGGCACTGCGTGGGGTCGCATATAGGCGGTCAGGAGGACGCCACGTTGTGGCTGGGAAAATAGGGAGCGGAGCGCACGCGGGGTAGAAAAGGTGGTTGCGCTGTTTGAAGAAACTTGGAAGTCGCTTGACGAGGAGCTGGCTCTCAGCCCAATTGTTGAACAGCATGCTGCACTTCGCATCATTGTATGTGTCAGCCAGCAGAATGATAGTGTTCAAAACAAACAACATTATGCGGCGGTGCCGCTAAAGGGTAGCGCTGCAGCAACAGAACAAGGGCATGGCGGCACCTGATCAGCGAGAAGAACAGCACCTGCAATCATGACCGGCGAAGTGAGTCTTGAGACATTCTGGTTGAGGCTTTTATGTGTGGTCAATGCCTTACAGGCAGATTGGCAGTGATGCAGACGGCACGGCATGGTGTGTTGGAGCAGCAGCTCACCCCAAGGTAGTAACCCGCCTGCGCAGGCGCCATATATGTTTATTGCATGGTTCTTGAACGATGAACTCAAAGCACGACGACGAGCCACCAGAATAGCTCCCGCAGAGGGTACTTCGACACAGGACAGCTGCACTTGTAGTTGTGGAAATTGACAACCAGCCAGTTGCGCACCTCATCAATAGTCGTGGGGTGGCGCGTGGTCCGGAAGAACAGCGTGCTGACCAGCAGCGCGTTCCAGATGCACCTGCGATGGTAATCTTCACGACTGACGGGACATCATGGCGCACAGGCCCGTTTCATCCTTGCCAGGAGGGTTTGGCAGATGGAAAGATGTAACAAGCAGCCTAACATCTGGCACTGAGAAATCCGAAATGTCCTCCGAAACCAGATATTCTCACTGGAAGAATCGGAAGACGTAGATGACGCTGTTCCTCTGCACCAGGGTGAGCTCCCGCCGCAGCAGGGACCTCAGCATCGGCCCGGCAGGCAGACCGTAGCGTTTTTTGATCTGCAAGGAGGACTCAGTTCACCTGAGCTTGCACAATGTGGGTCGAGCAGGGGTACTCGTAAGCAGGGATTTGTCAGGCATGGCCCATGCAGCGTCCGAAACCGCTCCTGGCCGGCAGCCTGCGGAAATGGAGATGATGCATGATAGAAATGGAGGTCGTGGGATCGACCCGCAAAGTTGGATCTAATAATGCTGTCCGAAGAGGAAGGACCACCAACAATCTCACCAGGGCGCCCTCGGGCGACGCAGCGCGATCATATGGCATCTCGAGCACATTGCGAGTGCGCTGTGCGGTTTTTGTGCGCTGAAACGCATCCGTAAAGTCGGCCACAGAGACGAAGCGGTATGTCGCAGCGTCGCCGGCCCAGTACTGTGGCTGGTCCTTGCGGGAGGTGACCTCTTGCAGGAAGTCGGCAATGCCCTTGCGCTCCGGCAGCTTGAAGCCTTGAGACTCGAAGAACGGCAGCACCTGCGCGCGTGGTGAGGAGAGTGGGCTCGGCAATGCAACAACGATGGGCCAAGGCGGCAGCGGGGCGTTGCTGCAGTCAGCTCAGCGAAACGAGCACAGGGCCATGTGCATTGTGGTTGAGAGCTGCGTCAGTGCAAATGTTGGGGGAAGCGCAAAATGTGAAGGGGCGCCAAATGGCAGGCGCGCACCTCCTCACGGGGGCCATGAAAGACGATGTGGCCCTCTGACAGCAGCAGGATGTCGTCGAACAGGTTGTACACCTGAGAATGATGATGCAGCAGGCCTGATGTCCACTCTTCAGAGCAGCAGGTCGTCTGTGACCATGGGCCACGTGCGCAACAGGTGCCGCACTGGCCGTCACAGGCTGATGCTTGCATGACACCATGCCAGGCGCTTGCCGCAGAGGCGGCGACCACCTCGGGGGCGGGCTGCAGCAGCGCTAGGAGGATGGTGGCGTCGCGGATGTGGCAGAAGTTGGCGAGGATCTGCGTGATCTGAAACGTTGTGCTGGAGTCCAGTCCCGTGGAGATCTCGTCCTGCACATAGCCAGCAGGTGTCTTAACACGTGGCAGGCCGGCTGTTGCATGAGTGATGCTCTCATCGCACTGTAGGGTTTTCGATGCACAACAACTCAAAGCAGGAATTGTACCGCACCAAGAACAGCGTCTTCTTTGGGCCCACTGTCATCTCGCCTGCGCAATCACCCCACAAACAGGAAGTGTCAGTGCTTGCACATACACCCAAGGCGTACACTTGCTCCACACCTGGTGCAGAGATTCATGTGCACCTGTGGTGACTCGTTTTTTCTGGCCGCCGCTGACACCCCTGAGGAGCAGCAAAAGACACTCTTCATCAAGCATGGAAGAAGGCTTTCATGTGCAGCAATTATGAGCATAGAGCTCTAGTCCAAAGTAAGCGAGCATGGTGTCCGACCTGATCATCTCATCGCCGATCTGCGGGGAGGTTGCAGATGGTTTTCAGAAAGGGATGAATAGGCGCGGCAGCTGGCTTGAGTTTCATCGCAGCACATGCTCCGCAAGTCAACACTGACGAGAGGAACATGCAGAAAGGTAGAAGCCAACAGAGCCCACCAGTGTGTCGGCAACGTAGTCCAAGCCCTGCAAGCGCAAATCACGGCGAGCTTCATATCCGTAAGAGAGGAGAGGTTGTTAGATCTTTCCAGCCTCGGGTAATTTGGGTTGATGCATGGATGATGCCAATTGAACGCATCATGAGATGCCAGGCCGAATGCTGATCTAGCCAATAAAAGCTGAAGGCCAGCGGGTCATGGGCGCTCGTGCAAGCATGCATCTCACCAACAGGCGAAGCATAAGCTCCGTGGTGACAGCAAACCTCCCGCCGGCCTGCGCCTCTGCCTGCATGAGGCCACACATCACGGGCTGTCAGTGCCAGTACTGCAACCGAGGGCACAGCATCATGCATGTTGCCGCAGCAGCAATGGATGCTGAGGCTCGAACCTTCATGAAGTCGTCGATTTCTGGGTCGGGCTTGATGCCGAGCTCCGCCTCCCGCTGCCTGAGCTGCTGCAGCTCCGCGGCCTTGTGGCCCACGCCCTGGCAGCGGGCGGCAAAGTCGAGCGTCTCCCGCACGCTGAGCTCAGCGATGTGGATGTCCCTCTGAAAAACAGATTTGATCACAGAATTCAGCGTCACAAAATCAACTCTGACAAGAAGATTTTATAAACACTCAATACAGTGCCGCGCAGCTAACCTTAGAGGCGCCTTCACAAAGCCTAAATAGTGCATACAGACCAGAAGATTACCGACGACACCGAGCTGCGAGATCGTATCACCTGCTCCACGTAGGACGATGTGCGCTGCACCACAAACTCGTCGAGCCTGCAAGTAAGCCGCAGGTAGGTTGTTATCAGTGCATATGCCAGAGGTTCATGGACGTGCTATGAGATGAGGCTTGAGCTGCAGCGCCCTAGGTGTGAGCTAGCGTCCGAGGTGAATGCTGAGCTGACAACCTGTCTGCACATCACAACGTGTAGAATTGCACAGGTTGACTCACGAGTGGCCATTGTACGTGATGGACCCCTTGACACGCAGCGTGCCCTTGTCCAGCTTGCCACTCAGCGCCTTAAGCAGCGTCGACTTGCCGCTCGAGGGAGGGCCTAGCAGTAGCGTGAAGCGGCCCTGCGACGCAGCGTTTCGATCCTCAAGTCGACTGAGCACTGCGAGAAGACTGAATGTTGGCACTGGCTACATTGGATGTTGCCGTGCTGCGATTTGCAGATCTTGTTTCGCGTGCGTCTCACTGGCTTGAGTGCGCCGCTGACAGACTTGAGGATGGGGTGCTTCTTCATGCTGCCGCCGAACTTGAAGCCGCACAGTTTGAAGGGTGCCTGCGGCAGAGATTCCGATTTGAGTGTTTGTTGGTACGTGAAATATTGCTTGTGTCCATCGCATTTGAATGCGTCAGCTCCACCTGGATGTAGTCGAGGAATGCGTTCGGCACGCTTGGCAGCGCACGGCTGCCAGTGTACGCGTCAGCCTCGATGTCCAGTTTTTCAAAGCGCACGTCGATCGTGCTGAGCGTGATGCCCGCCCTGAGTTGCGCAATGAAGACAAGCTTTGAATAGTCGCAGGCTATCCTGCGCGATCACAGAGATGTCACACCGCGTCAATGCGCGGCCATCCATGTCTCATTACCCACTTGTGTATGCGCTCATGAAGACGCTTGAGGAATGGGAGGTAGTCTGGGTCCTGGAGCATAGGAAAATCAGCTGAGTCAGCAGCACCCCCATTTTTCAGGTACCCTGATGATCGCAACAACTATGGTGTGGCTGGTGGTACCGGCCATGCCATGCAGTCACTCACCTGCGTTGCCAGCGCCTTTGCGGCAAGGACCTTGGTGTCCTCGACCTGCGGGCATGCGTAAACTCATGTTTGATCAGAAAAGCGGCCATTTGGAGGCTCACGGTCATCTCCTCTTCAGCTGCGCCACCGTGCAAGTGCTGCTGATGGCTTCATGACGGAGTTTGCCGCCGCGCCACTCGTGCGGCGAGCAGAGCTCCCAGTTCAATAGCTGTGTAATACCAGGAAACTTGACCTGCCTACTGAGGTCGATTGTGTGGTGTACATGGTCTGACTAGGCTGCACCATCAATGCTCGCACCGTCAGCTTCCGCTTGGTGATGTCGAAGTCGTAGGCCTCAGCAGCTGCTTTCCTGAGGCAAGGTTCAAGCAAGTGGGTCTCAGAACTCAGGCTCAGGTGTCCAGCTGTGAATCCTGTTGGTGTCGACACATCGAAACGGCACGTGCGCGCATTATGCACGTCGTCGCGGAAGAGCTGGTGCAGGCTACATTTTAATGGAAACGACGGCTTGAAAGGTTTTCGACAATCGATTATTCTCACAACTTTTAGTGCCGCAGCGGATCGCACCTTAGTTCTTGATCTTCCAACTGGGCACGCTGTTGTGCATCCGCGTCGCCCACGCTGAGAGCTCTGTCGGAGGAGATCAGAGCGCGGGCCTGGTCCTTAAAGGATGGGATCGGTCTGTCGCTTGAGAGCTGCGACTCCGACCGATGCGACTCGGCCATGCCTGCGACACCGATCGCCGTCTGCTCACTGCGTCGTCGTGTATACTGTGCGCTGATGGCTGATGCCAGCAGTCGTGCACAAAGTGATTCTGCGAATGCTGGTGCATGCGATTTGTCTTCGTCAGATTCTGTGCCCAGGCCAGGTATCGCCCCAGGCGGATTCAACCTACTGCTCAACGTACAGTTGTGCCCGCTTTGGTTCGCTGACAGCCAGGTTACACCTTGTACACGTACTGACGCGGGTTTCTAGGTGGGGCAGCTGGAAGTCTCACTGGAAGCAGTGGCAGTTTGCGCGCGCCATTCTCGGACGAAGAGAAGCTGCAAGTGAAATCTGGCAGGCTCGTTGAGGTCCCACGGTACTCATGCTTCCGCCATAGCTCATGTGTCATATTATATGAGCTATACAAGCTCACTGAGGCAGGTGCCTAGCGAGGTAGCAGCTCTGTGGACGCTGCAAGGCTGAACTTCGAGACAGCACCAGCTCAGATGGGTGCCTGACTCGGTGTTCTGACGTACGAGGAGAGCGGCGGCTTCAGGGTCAACATCACAGGCCAGCTTGAGTCTGCGGAGGTATGAACTTGGCCTGCGATGACGCAGCCGCGTTTTTGAGGCGCTGGCATGTGTATCGCATGCCCCACATTGCGGCCTAACGGCAGCTGATACGGATGCACATGGAAACTCTGTACTGGAGCACATGAACAGAACTCCTGCGTGGACGTGCAGATCCCGAGGTGCCGCAACACCTACTGCAAGTGGGCCGGACTGGCGGAGGCTGGGCTGGGCTGCAGGACAGCATCACACAGGTCACTAGCAAGGCCGCAGGGCCGCCGTGCTGCGGCGGCAACGCGCTGGTATGGGGTCTTCTCCTGGACCTGGCGTACAGCGCCATCAACGTCTTCGGCTGGCTGCAGATCGTGGTGTGCGTGTATGGTGCGGACTTCTGGGGCCGCGACGTAATCAAGGGCTACGGCAGTGTTCACCTGCCTGCCTGCATCGGCAGGTGAGACGAAAGCGTTGGAAGTAGGAATGAATGTTCTCATGCTCGGCAGGCTTAAGGTCGGTGCCTGTGATGTCCTGTGCTGATGCGCTGCTGCTGCGCTGGTCGCCATATATAACCAGGCTTTGCAAGTCATCCACATGATGCGCATGCTGATTTAGGCCTCATAGCTGCAGGTACGAGCTGAAGGTGCGGCTGATCCGGCCGCTCTTGGCAACGTGGCTGCAGCAGTGCTTTGGATGGGCCGACCGGCATGCCGGCAGAACTGCAGGCTCGCGCATGCCCGGGCTTGCCGAGAGCAGAGAAGGTGTGGTGACGACACTAGCTGTGGTTGGCTGCAGTAGTTATGGTGAAACATCGAAATGGGCTTTAGGAACGGGCATGCTGACACTGCGGCAGTGATGTGCCCGCAGTGCTGAGGGTCAAAGCAGAAGGCTATTTGAACATTCAGATCAGCATGCTCACTCAGGTGCGGCACAAGGTTCCGCTTCAATATGCTGCTGGTAAATTAATTTGCATGTGCTGCAAACGTCTTCGAAAAAGTATGCCAGCATAAGTGGCTCACAGGGTGACGAGTTGTGCAAATGCAGGGAATGGAGGGACGGGGGTATGCAGACGGCGCTCGTACAAGCAATGCAGGGTCAGTGAGGAAGCAATGAGCAGGCTGAAGAAATTGATAAGCAGACTCGGTCGGGACAGACGAACCAAAACCGCAGGCGAATGAAGAATAGAAACTGTGAGTGCCGCTGTCTCAGTTATTAGAGGTAGACGTTCAAACAGGAGATGTTGCCAAAACGGTACTGTAACCATCCGATTTTATACCTTTCAACTCCATCTATCCAGAATGTGGTAAAAGCCCATTCTAAACAGGTGTTGTGCGCAGCCTTTACGCAGCGCAAAGCACATCAGTGCAGCATCAGCGCTAGCGCTTATGGTACTTGAGGAATCTGCAGGCCAGCACATTTCCATGATACGTGAGTGAACCGTTGTAGTTGCAGCCGCACTCAGCAGCCCGACCATGTATGGTCTAGGGCAGCCAGCACTACATAGCATGTCGTCGCCATACAGCCGCACCACAAGAGACAGACCCTGCCACCGTCGCGCCGCCTCACGCGCAGGATGGACAAAGCAGCAGCATTCTCTGCCATAGTCACAGCGCCGCCACAGACGCCAGCCACATGCCAATGCTGTAGGCGGACAAATCCAGAAAAAGTTCGGCCATTTCGCTGTGGTCACCTGAGCGCCGCAACCGTCGCCAGCCACATGCCAACGCTGTAGGCGATGAGGGTGGCAGTGACAACGCCCATGTAACTGTTTCGGAAGCCGAAGTCGGCGCGCACATAGTCGCTCACCGACAGCCGCGCGCCATCCGCCTGCGGGCGGCACCACGTCATTTCAATTGCTGCCACATCGTTATGCACTTGACTTGCAGCTCAAATGGCAGTCAGATTCGCGAAATTGCACAGCATAGACGCTCTGGCAATACGTCTCTCGCTGCACTGCTCGGGAGTGCTGGGGGTCATGTGGGCGTCATAGCCGGCTCGTCCACTGCTGTAAGACGGGCCGCACTGGCAGGCACTAGAATGCATGCCACTCATTGACGGCTCGTTAAGATTGGAACGCGCCGGAGGCTGGACAGCAAATATAAAATATGGCACTTACTGTCGTGACAAACTCGTCGTCGACTGTCCCGAGCTGGCTGGCCACAACGCCGTACACTGTCCAGCTGACAGGGTTCTGCACCAAAACATTATTGCGGCGGTGAACACCCTCGCACTGAGTCATTGCAGATGCACCAATCCACAAGGCAGCAAGATGTCCTTGCACTCGTGGAAAGGTCTATGAAAAGGGGGCCAAGAGCCGAAAGGTACGCACCGCCCAGTACAGCCAGCGGATGTAAATGGGGATCGATGGCCACTGCACGACCCAACATCGAGGTGTCAATATACCAGCTGACAGTCAGACACTGTATCAACGTGGACCCTCAGTCTGGCCGAAACGCCACCCAGTGCAAAACTTTCTGAAACCCCGGGTGTAGGGCAGCCCCCACAGGGCAGTGGACACGCCACACCGAGGAGACTTTGATATCGTTCAGTGAACACACAACATGACCAAAGGACCCACCGGCAGGATGAAGCCGCAGAAGAGCTCCATCAAAAAGTACACCGTGCCCGACACGATGGCTGCCACCTGCATAGCGCAACTTGGCTTCAATGACAGTGACGCTGTCACTGATGCAATGCCCAGGGACAGGCGTGGTGCGCCGAACGCTGTGTGGGAACAGGATTCTGCGTATGGCCTGCTGCACGGCTGTCACAGAGCTGCACAGCAGAGGCAGCCCCTGCATTGCCACGCCTGCATCTTTTTCTTGTGACACACCTGTTCGTTGGGCGTCACAGCAATGCTCATGATGCCGTACTCCGTCATGTAGCACAGCGTCAGAAACTGCGCGCGGCACGCAACGTAAGGCAGCCTACCAAGGGAGAAGATGGCAGACAGCGCTGGACAGCACACGGACGAACGGCAAAGGCAGGCATCTGCAGGGTGCATGCCCAATCAACGTACAAGAGCACAACGTTGTAGCGACATCACCTGCATGAAGCCGTACCAGAAGAACTTGCTGGCTGCCCACTCCAGCTGCAGCATGGGGTAAGTGATCACCGTGTACATAACAGTCTGCGCCCACAGCACAACGACAAGTCAGCGCGGTTGCGGCAGGCGCCTCACGCTGCTTCCCGCTCGTGCTGCTGTCGTTTTCGAGAAGCACCTTGTGTGCCGCAGCGCAACGCTGCTCAGGCGCGTGCATGTACCGCCTCAGTCCACCAGAATGACAGGGTTTCATATTCTGCACACATTCCCGAGGCCTTCCTGCTATGCCCTCGTGCAAGGAAAAAGTTGTGGGGCATTTCCACTGCACCTGGACCAGGATGTAGGGCAGCTCGCTGGCGCTCTGCGCAAGGAGGTACGGCACCAACGCATACATGCCTGCGAGTTGTCAGGGTTTATACATCGCAACCGTGTCATCAGAACAGAGGGTCGGCGCTAGCATGCAGGTGGTTGCAGGCACATTCGAGGGCAGCTCAGCGCCGAGCTGCCGTACACCGCTGCCGAGCACTGGCGGCATGCAGTACCAGATGCAGCCGTGCGGTGCTTCCGCGCTGCCGCCAATGGACGAACCCAGTGGGGTTTGCGCAGCTTTGAATCACAATGCTCCACCGAAGCTCCCGGTTCTTCGAGTCGCGAGGCACCCACGCACCTGCTGCGCGCTCGCGTATAAACACAGAGCGCTCGATGGCGACGGCCGGCTGCACCGCGCAGGCATTGAAGATGCCCAGCGCAATGGCCGTCGCGTATGCCGATCCCGCCAGCGCCACCACCCCCTGCAGCAGCAACATTGACGGACTCTGTCTGTGACAAATAGTGCGGCACCGACCGCAATGCCAGCTGGCTGGCTGCTGATTGAGCTGTGATGCTGGTCGGTCTAAATCTCGGGGCAATTGCGGCTGACAGAGTGCAGGAACATGGCACAAGATGTGGGAAAGGGGCGCACCTGGCGGGTGTCGCGTCGGGAGCCGGTGGCCCAGAAGGCACTGCCGATGCAGATGCCCAGGATGAAGGTGCACACCAGCCTGCGCATGGGGCAAGGGGGGCCATTGATGGCAGGTCCTGAAAGCTAGACAGCGCCTTAGGCCAATGCTGGGGCGGGGGAAAGTGCCCTCAGGAGGTTATCATCCCAAGGTCCTTTCGTAAATGGTGTACACCGTCGCTGGCAGATGGCCCAGGGTAGACTCACTGCAACCAAGGGGTGATGTATCGGACAGATCTCGGGAGTTGGGTCAGCTCCTGTCACCTGACGGAATTATACTGCGGCGAGCGCCACATGAGGTGATTCGACTTCCAGAGGCACACCCAGAATTGCTGCACCCGCCCGCAGCAGTACTGTGACTTGAACGCCAGCTGGCTGCCCGGCTGCGGGCTGCTGAGCTCGTCTATCAGCCGAAGCGTGGTCCTGGAGCGATGCATTCGCGCTGTGGCTCACGCTGTCTTTTGACGTATCAGCTGACCGCAAGTTGCTCAGACCAAGGCGGAAGTGCGGGATACTGACAACATGATGATTTGGCTGCAATTGGCAGCGCAACATCAGAGAGTTTGCACCTGTACAGTTCGCTGGCCTCGTAGACGTCTGCAAAGTCCTGCCCGATGCGCCCCTCCAGACTGGCTGTCGTCACCTCCAGCACCTGCAGAAACGTTCCGCCGGTCGGGTTGCATGGCTTCTGCCAGCCGGCTTGCCGACCGTGGGTGATGATTCCAGTCGGAGCAGACAGCAACACAGGCTACCTGCTGCATGTCGCAGGACATGCTCTATGAGCTCCTTGTGAAGGATTGTTTCACGCAGCCTGGGTAGATGTGCGGCTCATGCACTTCCAGGTTGAAGATGCAAGCGCACCCAGGCAGCTGGATTTGCGTCCCTCTCAATCTGCGGCACCCCCTCGATGCCCTGCACACAGCGACCAATTGGCGCACGGTCGTTCTGGCGCACATCTGCGACCGTATATCAGATGCAGGTGCAGCGACAGCAGGTTGAAGTGACCGCAGCTTACAGCTTGACAAGCCGTCGCACCTCAAAGTAGGCTATCATGTTGCACGAGTATCTGCCGAGCGGCCCAAAGTATATGATTCGCCCGCCGCGCTTCATCAGCAGCAGCTCGTCGAAGCTCTGTGGCACAATCCAGACTGCCTCGCGAGAAGTGCTGACAACAGGCAATTCTCAGCAAAGCACTGAGCCTGCAGCTTGCTGAAGGCATGCTCAGGCGCGACCCATTGGGACTGCGTCCGCACAATCCGCAGCGAGAGACCGAGAGCACTGTTTCTAAGGCACCTCGAAGATGTCGATGGAGGGCTGGTGGATGGTGCACACCACCGTACGGCCGGTGTCGACAGTGTTGCGCACGGCTCGCATCACGATGGCCGCCGCCCGCGCGTCCAGACCTGCACGGATATGGCAGGGCTGCATGGTGTGCAAGCTGCAGGCAGCCAGACGAGACACACCTCGTCAGTGTCACGTCTGGGTGCGCTAGCCAGGCAGGGCTCTGCCCCACTGGCATGACCGCGGCGGGGTGATACGGAAGCAGGCATGCACACCGGAGGTGGGTTCGTCCATGAAGACGATGGAGGGGTTGGCCACCAGCTCCACTGCAATGGTTAGCCGCTTCCGCTGCTCCACAGACAGGCCACTGCGACCTGTGTGCAGCGCATCTGGCATGGGACAACTGGCCATCCCGAAAGCCTGCAGGGTGGACTGAGCAACCTTCTTGCCGTGTTGAGCTGCATGAACAATCGGCAAAGAAAATTATTTAAAGGCAGCAGTCGGCATCAGCACGTGGACAGACGCTCACCCTTGAAACTTGTCACACAAGCACTTTGCAGGCTGCCGTCATCGACAGTCCGAGACTGAGTCTTGCGCAAGCATTCTTAGGAGAGGATGAGGAGAGGGGTATTGCCATTGCAAAAATTATAGCAAAGCAGTCTGCCCTGTATACGTCAAAGGAAATTCGACGACAGACCTGGCAGGCCGACCAGGGCGTGGGCGAGGTCCTCCAGCTCGACGATGCGCATGGTTTCGTCGACAAAGGCGTGCGGGGTGGCGGCGCCGCCGGGCGGCAGCCGCAGTGACGCCGAGAACAGCAGCGCCTCGCGCACCGTCGTCTGCGGCGAGTGGATGTCGTTCTGCGGCCGCAACAGGAGCGCCGGTGAGCCTTGCAGTGTGGCCGCTTCAGGTTGGCCTCTCTCGGAAAGTGTGCAGGTTTACCCAGCGAAACAGTGGTCGGTGCTGCTTGTTTCCGGAGAATACTCCACCTGAAGCACTGCTTTCTCCCACAGTGTCTCCAGCATATTCTTTGCATGTTTCCACAGGAACGGAGATGCACGCGCCTGCTCGACGTAACCTGCTACGCGCGCAAAGGTGGCCTGCTCCTTCGGGTGCCCCTGTGCGGCAGGATGTGCCAAGATCAGCAACCAAACCGTGAGTTCGACGGGAGTGAAGTTTGTGGTGCAGAAGAGCACATTTGAGACAATCAGTAGCACTCATTGACCTGCCAAGCGTGCATGAGCATGCCTTGTGCATCGAGGCTTGGCCGACAGAAGTGCACCTGGACACGGATGTCGCCCTTCACACGACCGGCGGTCTTGCGGCCAGCCAGCACGTCCATGAGCGTGGTCTTGCCCGCGCCCGAGGCACCCACCAGCGCCGTCAGCACGCCTGGTCGGAAGGCGCCGCTGACATCCTGCAATCCGAACGAGCTCTGTCATTGTCTGAGCGCAGGCGCACGCCGCACTGATACGAGTGCATCCCCTTCATGACAGAAAGGGCCAAGCCAACGCCTGCAGGGTTTGGATGGTGGTGCTCACGTTACACAAGCTTGATGCAGATTATGCAGCAGCAGGACGCCCACGTTCAGCAGGTGCGGCTTGCCGGAGGCACTAAGCAGCAATGCTCAGCCATGTGCAAGTAGGCATCAGCGCTCGTGTTCAGTAGGTACAGCTGCGGCTTGCCGAAGGCAAAGTGGATGCAATGCGAGATACGCACTGCAACAGTGACTCCCACACTGCAGTTGCAAGCTCACGTTCAGCAGGTACAGCTGCGGCTTGCCGGAAGCGCCGTCCCGTTGCGACGACTGCGCCACGCTGTGGCCGCTGGGCAGGTCCACGCTGTACCACACTGCAGCAGCGCAGGGTAGGGGTAAGGAATCGGTCTGTGTCTGGAGGCAGACCCGAGAAAGCGTCCTGCCTTGGTAACGGAGGATGCCATACGGGATGCGAAACTGATGTCCGGCGGCCCTTGCATGCTGCAGCACCTGCAGCAGCAGCGTGTCGCCACTGTGTCACCGCCATTGCATTCAGTCTGATCATGGGACGGAGGCGGTGAAGGCTCGCACCGTGTTCGAAGGTGAGGCACAGCTGCTCAAATGGCAACGTGCTGTTCGCCTGCGGGCTGCCTTTGCCGCCGCTGTCAACGTGCTGCAAGCTGCCGTTGCCATCGGCCGCGCTGTCTGCCGGGCCGCCAATGGGCGCCGCAATCAATGGGACTGCCGCCGGCAAGCCACCTGGCGCTTTGCAGGCTGCTGGGCCGGGCAGAGCGTGGCCGGCCGAGCCATTGGTGGTGTTCTCGTTGGCGAGCATGTTCACTGGGACGCTCTTGGCCGGCAGATCGCCCGCTTGGCCTGTGCTCTGGTGCGCCTCGCTGTCTGGGTCCGCCAGAGCCGCCCTCTTTTCTGCGAGGAGCTCCGCCGACACCGTGCCGCCCTCATCGCCGGGGGCTGCGCAAACGAGCGCAAGGTACAGCAGAACTCAACTTCAAGACTCGGTTGTCACCAAAGTGACTGTAGGAGTGGAAATTGCAAGGAAGGGGCACCAACCCCGCCATCCACGTGCATACCCGCTGACGAAGACTCCCATCCCGTATTGGCTATTGCCCGCACACAATATTTGTTAGTGCCCGACACCATCTTGGACCCCAAAGGATGGAAATCGCGCGGCTGCTCGCACCGCTGAGGAAGGTGAGCGCGCAGATAACACCCGCATTGAGCACCGCCAGGGAGGCGACCATGAAGGCGGCGCCGGCCCAGATCCAGGCCTGCGAGTGCGGGAAGCCCTGCTCCACCAACAGCCGGTCGCCGATGGTGACTTCCGGCTGCGTGGGGTCTAGCACCTGCCACCTGGCGCCCCTGCAGGTCGAGAGGTATCGAGGATGAGCATATGTGTGGAGGCAGCACCTCCATCTGGTAACGACGTGCGCCCCTGACGTGGCAATGGTGAACTTGCAAAATTAATGAACGTTACAGGCATGAGTGAATGATTGCTTTATCGACTGATCGAATGGCTCAACAACTGACGAATGTTTGATAGCATGGCGCCACAACCGTCAGCAAAGGAGGCAAGCAGCCGTTGACAGCGAGGCACCTGAACTCGTTGATGGCGAGCGCCCGCTGAGCCCTGTGCAGGGCAGCCACAGTGAGTGAGGACTTTTGAGGCACGCAAGCCAACAGCTTGCCATGTTTCTGCCAGATGTATGCTAGATAGCAGAACAGCCGACAGGAGCCGCATGCAGGTACGGCTCGCACCAGGAGATCGGCGAGATCCAAAAAAACCAGATCCTGCGCACACACCACATAGCGTTGGCGGCGCGCCCGTCTGCTCACTCTACTCACCAAAATCCGAGTGCACAGAACAATGAGGCTCAGTATGGGCGAGATGCCTTTTGCATCACGGAAGGAATAGGAAAGCCTACCACCAGCCACCGATGTCATACTTTGGGATGACAAATCCGCCAAGCTGCAGCATGATGAGTGTCACAATGACCCTGCAACACCAACCACACCCAATATTTGCTCACAGCATGTGCAACACAGCCAGATGAATCTCACAGCGGTGGTGCACATGCTACAAGCATCGTCAGCGGCATGCAACCAAATGCAGGCTTGAAAGTGCACGAATGCAAGGACGCACGATGCGGCATTTGCGTAGCTGGCTGTGCGCGTAATGGCACCCAGGAATCTGAACAGCGCCACCGAGTTCTGGTGCATCAGCACGTTGATGAACCAGTATGTGAAGAATCTGCAGCCGATAGTGTAAGTTCTCAGCCTGGTCCAGCAGATGCCCAAGGCACAGAGCACAGCCTTACGGCGGCCCAAGGTTTCTGGATCAAGAAGGGCACACCAATCTGAAAACGTATCAGGGGTTCTGTGCATGATGGCTGCACTTCATTGGTATACTATGTGTTGCCGAGGCTGCTGCCAGCGCAGCCTGCCACGCACCTGCTGGCTTCTGGCGCCAGGCCCACCAGCCAGTAGGTGATAGAACTCCACACGAGTGCCTCCACAATGGCCTACAGGCAGGACCATGGTTTGCAGAGTGCCAATGGTTGAAGATTTGAAGCATGTTGTCCATGCAATTCCTGCAGGCAAAGACTGGATGACGAATTTGACCATGACAGATTCCTGCAATGTCCACGCTGAGCAAACCTGAGGGATGGACAGAATCATGCGCGGCATGTGGAACTGCCAAGCCCTGAAGAACAGGTTGTCGCCTGCAATGTCAGCATGCGCCAACTCTTCACCTGCCTGGTGGAGCAAAGCACTGCCAAAATGCCTTCCAATTGCATATATAAAGTTCCTGCCAGATGAAAGACTGAGAAATCAATCAAATTAAACAGAACATGGAGCGGAGTATCAAATTAGCTCACGCTGCTTAAAGAATACGGGTAGTTGATCCACCAGAATAGAAAACTCGGCCCAGTTGTTGAATAACATCTGCAAGGACCACGACCCATGGCGGATGATCTAGCACTTTCAAGAGCAGCATCCCACACTGTGTCCGAACTTAATCAGGAGCAGACGAACAGCAGGAGCTGCAATGCTGGGGGCACTCACGCTGTTCAGCGAGAAGAAGAGCACGCCTGCACAGCACCAAAACACATCGTCAAGAGAGGATGCAGCATGCAACCTTGGCAACTAGCGTCCTGCCGTTATTGCGGCTCGTCAACAACACTGCGAAGCAACGGTGTGAAGACTGTCAGATGATGGGAAGTCGACTGCTACCACCGACAGGGCACAGTGGCAGGGCAAATCAGAGGAGGAAAAACTGACCCAGATAGAACTGGCCTTCGACGAGACTGTTTGGCTGCCGCGTGGTCCGAAAGAACATCGCCGCGGTCAGCAGCGCATTCAGCATGATCTGGCTGCTCTGGAAGATGAAGATGAAGCTGCAGCAACACGAGGTAGCACAGCTTACCAATCCTACACATCCCATCGTGCCGGCACATCATGCAGACATGCATGGCGGGGCGCAAACCGACCTGTTGCGCTGTGTGAGCACGATCTCGCGCCGCAGCATAGCCTGCAGCCCTTTGAGCACGCCCAAACCAAAACGCTCCTTCACCTGCAGTGTCAACCAACACCAGTCAGACGCATGAAGCAGACAGGCAGCGAAGCTTCTGAGCTGCTCTGTTGGGAGGTCTGCCAGCCATCAGCACTGGGATGTGCAGAAGAAAGCTGATGCTTGATCCACCAGAGTGCCTTCGGGCGATGTGGCCTGGTCGTACGGCATCGCGAGGCGCTCCGCCGTTTGCTGAGCCGCAGCCGTCTGTGCAAATGCCGCTGCAAACTGCGGCACGGTGACATAGGCGTGCGGCGCGCCGCCGGCGCCTGCCCAGTACTTGTGCTGCTCCTTGGGCGAGGTGACCTCCTGCAGGAAGTCGGCGATGCCCTTGCGCTCCGGAAGCCGGAAGCCCGTCGACTCGAAGAACGGCAGCGCCTGCGAGCACGGGGGCAGGGGACAGTAGGGCGAGCAACGAAGTCGCTCCCGGTCATATGCGGGCAATATGTCACATATAGGGCATCAACCATGGTTCAATGGCAGATGGAGCGTTGAGGGCTCCTCTGCACATACATGGGCAGGTGGAGACGTGCATGGTGAAACGAATGCATGGTGAAACGAAACGAGGCATGAAAGAAGAAGACGGCACCTCTTCCTTGGGGCCTATGAACACGATGCGGCCCTCCGACAGGAGGCACACATCATCGAAGAGGTTGAAAACCTCTGGCGCCGGCTGTAGCAGCGACATGAAGACCGTGGCCTGCACAAAGCAGTGCAAGTTCGCCCCTCAGCCGCCCTTGAGTCCACAAAACAAACAAAGGCTCAGCGACCTGTCGTCCAATTTGTGGTTCGCATATCACACATGTCCGCCTGCCAGGATGAGGCGAAGAGCATTGCAGGATATGCCAAAGATGGTTCCAGCCTTATTGATTTCTGCGCTCAATATGATGTCTGCGCTGAACCGCGGCTACAGCGTCTGCGCTCAACGCCAATGCACCGCCCAGCAGAAAGAGGGGGAGGTGTCTCACCCTGCGGAAGCGCACGAAGTTGCGGATGCACTTGATTATCTGGAAGGTGGTCGAGCTGTCCAAACCCGTGCTGATCTCGTCACAGAATAGGGTCGTCTTCGGCCTGAAGTAAGATAGTGGGGACATGAAAACCGGGACAGTGGGAGGTTGCTGCTGCCGCAGGGGCTGATTGGGTAGACAGGATCCCCATCTCAGCTTCCACAGGCCAATGTTTGCGAAGTGCTTGGATGCCGCACACGAGCGGCTCGCCACTAGTCGAGAGCACTTGCGAGCGCCGGCCGCTGATGCCACTTGACTTTCACATTCAGGAGATCCAGAGTAGAAGCAACGTCAGGACTCGCAACGCACGAGCTGCTCGCTGCTGGATGCGCCAGTGCCTCACCCAACAAGCTGCTCGCCGCTAGTGAGGCGCTTGCGCTGGCCACCGCTGATGCCGCGCAGCATCTCGCCGCCCGCGACAGTCTCCGCCACATGCTCCAGGCCCAGCAGCCGCAGGTACAGCTGGGTCGCCACAGAGAAGCGGCCGCCGACGACCGCCTCGGCCTGTGAACGTGTCCAAATGGACCGAGTGGGCATTGCCGCGAAGGTTGCAGCGCTGGCGTCCGCCTGGCATGCCCTTGCCAGTGGTGCAACTTCCCCAACTGCAGACTCTCTGCCAGCAGACATGGCCTTAGGCCAGACAATGCTCTGACTTGCATCGCACGTCAACCACCTTCATAAAGGCATCGAGCTCAGGGTCAGGCAGGTATCCGGCTGCCGCCTCCAGCTGCTGCAGCCGCCGCAGCTCCTGCGGCCGGCTGCCGGCGCCCTGGCACCGCGCCGCAAAATCCAGCGTCTCCCGCACCTGCGCCAGGTTGGCTGCGTTTAGAAACAGGGGCGCAATCTTCAAATGTCACTGCAAGGATCTGCAGCGCAGGGCGCGCACCTGCAGGCCGCACTCAATTTGCAGATCAGCATTCGTGCAGGCAAAGGACCACGGCCTGGACGCACCGTGAGCTCTGCTACATGGTTGTCGCGCTGCTCGATGTACGCACTGGTGCGCTGGACCACGAAGGAGCCCTCGTCCAGGCTGCAAGCGAGCACACGGCTGCTCGGGGCGGTAGCAATGGAACCGCGAGGTGCGAGGGGCGCAATCACGAAATATGCTGGCGAACGCTGATGTTCCAAAGGAGCAAAAGAGACACAGGACCAGCCCAGCGCAAGCGGCTGGCGTGGGCAAGCAGCAGGAGTCACCTGTGGCCATTGTAGGATACAAGCCCGCTGACACGCAACGCCGAGGTGTCCAGCTTGCCGCTGAGCGCCTTGAGCAGCGTTGACTTGCCGCTGCCCGGAGGCCCCAGCAGCAGCGTCAGTCGCCCCTGCAGAGGGTGTGCAGTCCTTTGCATCCCTGATCGGATGCATCTCGTCGATGCAGCAAATACAGGTCTGCAACCGCAATACCTGCCATGCATCCGGCACCCCAATCCGCCATGAAAATCTCCTGCAGGATGCTGCCAGAAGCCATGCCAAATAGTCGTCGAACTCACCGGGTGCAAGATGCCGGAGCAGCGCTTCAGGATCGGCATCGTGTGCTTGTGGCCCAGGCGGAGGCCCATCGCCGAAAATGGTGCCTGCAGCACAGCGAGATGCAATCGTCAGCTTTGCGGCAGCAGCGCGGCGGCTTTGGCATTGGATCAGTGCACACACGGAAATCACATTGAACGTAGGGTATCGTCAACGAACTGATCACAAGTCCTGAGGTTGTCGAGCATTGAGACGAGGCTCACCAGAGCGTAATCGATGATGGCGCCAGGCACTGACGGCAGGCCGGCGCTGCCAATGCGAACATCGGTCTCAACGTCCAGATCTGCGAAGCGCACTTCGACGGAGCTCAGCTCCAGCCCCACCCTGCAAGCAAGGAGTTCGTCAGGGTTCAAAGGCCGCATGAAGTGTTCGTACAACCGATGCAGTGTCGGCAGAGGGGATTCCCCTGCCAGCGCTCACAACTGCACCATGTCTCAAGCAGCACACAGCGCCCGCGACACATGCCAATGCAGCTGCCGAGGGGCTCCCGAGGCAGGCAGCGTGCACGCTGTCGCCTTGCCCGGCCACCTGTCAAGCCGCTGCCGCATGCGGCGGAAGAAGGGCTCATTGTCCACATCCGGTGTCGCCAGGGCAGACTCCACCAGCAGCTGCCGGTCGCTCTGCGTAAGCTTTTTCACGTCGATCTCCTCGTAAATGGTGGTCTGCGCGCACGGGGAGTCATGCCTCGCCAGATGTTACCGTTTCAAAGAGCAATGCTCAGCGAAAATACCCCTCGCCGCCAGACGTGTAAGTCAACCGACACGTGGCTCACCTGGTCGGACTTGCGGGCCAAGATGGCGCGCCGGTGCGCTTTCACAGATGAATCCTGCCGCAGGAGCAGTCGCTCCAGCGCCGCCGTTCTGCCCGCAGAATGTGCCACCTCAGTCGACGACATGGCAGAACTCCTCATGGACAGTTCTGTGCGATGTGCGGCAAAATTGATCAGTGGAACAGCATGCCAGGACGCGGCAGCGGCAACTTGCCGCGGGCGCCTTGCTGTTGGCACCACGGGGCAAATTGTGTGGTCCGCTTCCGAGTGCATCGAGCTGTACAGCAAGCCTTGCCTGAGCTCCCCCTCGTCATCCTCGCCGTCGCGGTGTGTGGGGGACCTGTCGAAGCTGGAGCGGCTCCAGCGGCGGCTGCCGCCATGGTCCGCCTCGAAGCGCGACCCGCGCGGCACATCCAGATTCACCGCCATTTTGTGTTGCTCTCGTGATGTTGCTGCTCCGTGCCAGCCTACGGCTAGTGGAACGCGTTTGCACGTGCAGGCCTCGCGCCCCAGCAGTCTGGTGCCACCGTCGCCTGCTGGCGCAGCACTGAGCTGAGCTGAGCAGGCTGAGCCGCCTGCTCGAGGGTGATTGTACGCTTCGCGAGCAGGATGTGGGGCTGATGCGAGAGTGCGGGAAGCAGTTGGGGCAGCAACGCTGCGGCGGCTGGCGTGGCTCGACGGGAAGAGGTGCTCTGCTTTCGGCGGAAGGCCGCGCGTCGGTGCCGAGTATGCAGGGCTTGGATCGCGACGTTGCTGCTGTCGTTGCGGGCTCACGACTGCGGAAACGAGAACTGAAGCGAGTTTTGCTCGGGTTCTATAGTGCGCGCAGCTGCCACAACAGCCATAATGAAATAGCAACAGCAGCAATAGAACTAGTGCACGTGCGAAAGGCGAGGCAATCTGCGACAGGCCTGGCGCGCTGCCACGTACTGCGGCTGTGAAATAGACTCCGAAGTTATAAGCGCGCGTTGAACACGACGCGCACTGATATGCACTGGCTTTGGGATCAGCGTGTTCAATGCATGAGTCACAAACGGCCCTCGCTTTGTTAGCAGGGGGATTGCATAGGGATTGCAAAGCTGCAATTGCCCCCAGGCCTGCTATCTGAACGACCATAGCTATACAAAGAGTCCCTTCAGTACTTACGCGGTACTTAAGCGCCGCTCTCCTTACACGTCACACGCGGTCCCCTATAAAAGCGACACGTCTGCTCGCGACTTCCGCGACCCGTGCAACGTGCGCCGCACGCCATTCGCCCCGATACGTGGCGAGGCTGTAGCTGAGACCGGGAGGTGCGTTGTGCACGGCGCTGGTTGGCCGCGCGGCCCAAGAACGTTTTCTGGAGTTTCTGTAGCCGGACGGCAGCCTTGTCCCCTGAAGCGCCGTATAGATGTCCGTGAACAGAAAATGCAGCTCTGCACGGCACTTCTGGCTGTTATGTGCGCGCGACAGCAAACTTCAGGCCCGTGGCACGTGCCACCACCTTGCAGCCCCTGTTCAATTGGGCGCCCCTCCTTCACGGGAGGAGTCGCTGGACGGTCGGCCAACGCTAGACGCGCGTGGACTGCTGATTGCACACAGGCAGCAAAATGGGTCGACATGCAGTCGGCAATCGGGGCGGGAGACATGTTGTCATCACAGTGGTCGCCTTCATCGCATTGTTCATGGTGATTGTGGCCCAGACACACGACCGCAATGCGGTGCAACACGATGAAAATCACGCAGCAGACCCAGATTCCACTCCCTGCAACCTCCACCAACACCCTCGTCACGTCCCTTGCCAACAGCACTCTGTCCCTCCACCGCCATCTACGGCACTTATAACCCGTGCCGTCACAAAGCCCTACAGGCCTGGGGGCTATACATGCGCAAAAACCCTTCTCAGTAATCCCTCATATTCCCTAGGTAGGCAGGGGGATTACCAACCCTGTGTGTTCTGCAGAGCTGCGTCACGATGCAAAACGCCGCTATGCGCTGTGGCTCGAACCTGCTTACGTGACCTGGCTTCCTGTCTGATCCCTGCTGTCGTTTGCGCCGTCGCGGCTGATCTGTGGGCTGAGACCAGCACACGCCGCTGGCTAACGCCTGCGTCCCGCACCGACCACCACGTTGAGCGTCAAGACCTGCGCACATGGCCAGGACGCTGTGTGACTGGGTGCGATGATATCAAACCAGGGCCCTTGGGGCAACAAAGAAACAGCCGTGTGATTACCAACGGGCGGCGGCGCTGCGTGGCGCTTGGCGCCTGGCTGCTCCGCCCGCTGCTGCGACTTTGGTTGCGCCAAGGTCAGAAGCATTGCAGCGGCCGCTAACAGTTGTTGACAGACCAGCGACGGCTCTGAGGCGCAGGCACAGGACTAAGCCGCACAACAGCGCCACGGCGCGCGGTTGTGGGCGGCGCAGCCGACAGTGCGCCTTGCATCGGCGGTGCGTGAAAGTGCTGTGAAAGGCATTCCAGTGCACAGTGTGCAGCATCTTAGCACAGGCCTGGCAGACAATGCACAAGGTGGGCATTCGCTCAAGATGCAGGACGGACATATGACACCTCCCGAGTCGCCTCACACAGGCCATTCGTGTAGCGGCGGCATCGCCGGAAAGTCAGAAAATCGAGTGCAAGAGGCTTCAGAACTTCGCACCTCCGGGTACACCTCGTACAAGCGGTCCAGATAGTGGCGGTAGACGACTGCGAGCAGCTCCAGGCCAGCAGCCGCCTGCTCCATGGTTTCCACCTGCCGCGCCCCCGTGTGCACGCTGGCCATCGTGGTGAACAGCTCGTCGTCCTGTGTGCGAGTTAGATTAGGGTCACAAAGGTTCTAGTAGTCGGAAGGGTGAGTGCTTGTGCTCTGCTGCTGCAGCAGCAGAGCAGATGCGCTGATGGGCTGGCCCTTGTGCAAGTGCACCGGACATCAGCACACGGCGCTGAGCAACCAGCTTGTCGCGCTGTGGCAACTGCTCTCTTGGTTACACAGAAGCACAGCAGCGCCTGCTACTTGTCAGAGCACTCTGGGGCATCAGGGGCAGACATACAACGGGATCGGCCGCACGCTGACAGGCGCTGCCAATGCCACATTTGACGTCGGCTGCCCCTGCTGTTGGGCATGGACTGACAACCCAGCTGGAGGCCCGAGTACCTGGCTCATTGCTCTGCAGCAATGCCCTGCAGCATACCTTGACCGCTGGCAATGTTTGTAAGATGAAGTAGTTCGCACACACCTCATCCGGAATGAGGCAGCGGCGCCGGTTGGCAACCTCCCCAGGCTCGCAGAAGCCGCTATTGCGCCAGCCCGCTATTTTCCGCACTAATAGCTCTGTCATCGATGGCGCATCGCCACCGCGGTACCCATACCGGTCGAAGGTGTAGTGCTTGAGCAAGTCCCTGCAGTGGGGAGCCATGGCTTGACGGCACTGGCAACGGGCGGTGTCACACTCATGCATTTGCGTAAGGATCTTCCGGCAGATATGTCTCGATTTCAGATATGTCATGTATGCCGGGGTCAAAGGAATATCGTTGCGTCGCACCCGCTCAGAGCGGAGTAGCCCGGGTCGGTCACCCCATACCCTGCCGCCCAGATGCACCTGGAGAGCTTGTTGTCGCCGCCGACTGCGACCAATCGCAGAGCAGTGTGTTGCCACATGTAAGTTGATCCACTGACAGTGCTGCTGCATCCTGACTGGAGGCGCGTCTCAAGCGCCATGGCAGTCATACACTCTTGCGTCCTGGGCAAAGACAGCAACCTCACTTGAATCATGCTGCACGAGCAGGGAGATATGTGAAATTGATGAGATTTAACTGATAAACCTCAATCGCACCAAAGCCTTGCACGTTGACGCATGCCTCGAAGGCTTCATAATCCAGGGCACGCAGCAGGCCGATGCTGATCAATGCCCCGGCGTCGCCGTGGATGCCAAGCCTGCGGCGGCAGGGGCAAGCGATTGGTGGGGTAGATGTGATGACTTTGATGGCAACATGCCGGCTGAACGCCCTACCGCTGCCGCTGCGGCACTGCACTGAACTGCAGGTCAGCATAAGCGCGGCCACAAATGCCGGTGCATCTCGTAGTCACAACACATGCACCTTCTGAAAAGACTTGCTGTGCTTTTTGAGGGTCTACATCGAAGAATGGCAATCGCATCACTGATTGCTGCTGCGGATCCGCGCTAAATGACTGCACCTTAACGACTCGGCTGGTGACAGGTTCTCATACAAAGCGAACTGCAGCAAGCCGCACCATTCGGGCCACGGCTGCCGCAGGTCCGCTTTGCTGCACGACTTTTTGAACACCTTGCCCGGAAGGTGCTTCTGCCAATGCTCGCAGATGAGTTTGGTAGTGCACGGGCAGCCGCGCAGCAGGGGCACCGGCAGCTTCGACTCGTCTTGGCCTGCAGGATCAATCGGGAAAGAATGGCCCTGAGATGCAGGATAGGTGCACCTGCATCTGCAGAATCTGCTGAGGAGATGTGTGTGCCGGTGCTGGTGGCCTGGGCGCATTGTGGCCTGCATAGCTGGATCAGTCTGGTGGCACCAGGCAACAGCACAGCCAGCAGGCTGCGCCATCTGGAACCCGGACAACACTGCTGATGTCGCAGCACCATGGCAGTCGACGCTTGATGCTAGACAGCGTCGGCGGCAGGCTGCGCCGCGCTGCATGGCAGGGCTGCGATAGGCCCTTGAAGTTGGGGAACCAAGCGGCGCTGCTGAGGAAACTGATGCACACCTGCTGACGAGAAGTCGCACGCCACGCATCGGGGGTTCCACTCCGCGGGGTCAGTGTTGTCATCGACGCCAAACCCCATCTGGCTGTCTGCCACATGCACGCCAGGACACATGCACTTTGGTCGGCACAAGCGCTCCGGCATGTGCAGTCATTCTGATGTCACACCAAAAAATCCTTGAACGTGGTGGGCCCCTTGATGCAGTCTGGGCAGGGCTTGGCGTCATGCTGCTGTCAGCAGCCCCTTGCCTGTGGTTGACGAGGAACAGGTTGGCTCACCTGTGACAAAGTGTGGCTTATCTGCATCCATGCCACTGACAGCTCGCGCCACACCCTCCGGAAAGAACATCGTGTCATCGTCCCCATACATCATCCACTTGTACTCGATGCCCCTCTCTACGAGCGCTCTGCAGCAGCAGGCGAAGCCGGTGGTCGCCAGCGCTGAGACACTCAGCCTCGGAGCAGATTATAGACGGAAAGACCTACATGGACGGCCTGAGGAGCCTGGCCTGCATGGCGCATCTGAACCCGCCATGCAGGGCAGCACTTGCATTGCAAAGATCAGATGAATACCAGGTGCTCCACCCTCGATCAATGCAAGGCTGTTGGGCAGCCGGGGGTCTCACCTGTGGGCCACCAGCGCCGCCATCGCGGCTCGTATGTCGCCCTTGTAATAGGCCTGCGCCAGCGGAAGGCCTGCGTGAGCGGCAGGGGAATGTGTGCAAGGTTTGTGTGGCCAATGACGCACTGCGGCCTGCAGCTGAGCGTGTGCAGGCCGCACTGGCTTGCGAACGGGTCGCATGAGCCTGGCACGCGCTTGGGTGCCTATCCAGGCGCACCCCTACGAAGCGGTGGCACCGGCACAGCTCTTGCCGGTTAGGCAGCATCCCACCAGAGTACAGCGATGCAGAACGTACCGCACCTTGCACTGCACGTCAGGTGCAGAATAGACTGCTAATCCTGCCCCACCTTGCCCTGCCAGCCCGGGGCCATGTCGGGGTAGTACAGCCACATCTCGTTGTGATCCACCAGTTCCTCGCCACTGAACTCCGTGCTGTTGACGTTGCTGATGATGACCGAGCGTACACCCAGAGGCTATGGTGTGGCAGCCACGCAAACGCCCCTCAGCCAGATACACTCCAGCGCGCAGCACAATAGCATCGCAGCCGAAAGCAACCACTGCGCACGCTACCGACAGCAGACCATCCCACGAGCATTCACTGCTCAAGTAGGCAACCACCCTGCAATCATGGGCACACTTGCAAAGTCCACGACACAATCAGGAAAGCGGGGGCCGTGCATCGGACAGCGCACCTGTGTGACAATTTCGCTAGGGTCGACACAAGTGCAACCAGCACCTGCTTCATTGCAATTATTGGTAATATTCTAGAAAATCAAATCTACCTTGCGCCAAACACGGCTGCAGGCGGCCAGGGCATGGCGCTCCACGGTGGTGAAGGTCACGTACACAACGTCTTCCGGCCGCAGGCGCGACCCCGGCACAAATGCGCCGCGGCTGCGCAGCTCTGTGCAGGCGGCAATGCACTGTCACTGTCTGAGCAGCGTCACAGGCCGAGGTGCAGAGCTGCAAACAGCAGTAGGGTTTGACAAGAGTGCTACCCCAGTCACTGCACTGGCTGCTTACGCTCCCTTGCATGGCTGCAAATCGAGACATTTGGCAGGCTGCTCACACAGCTTGGCCGGTCAGAATGCAGGGTTCACACCTGAGCGCTCTGGCGCAGATTCGAGCGCCGCTGCCTTGTTGACTGCCGTCGCCGCGCGCACTGCTGCAGCCTTTGTGACGCCCAGGTCTCCCTCCCTAGCCGCTGCCGCGGCCACGCTGACAGCGGCGGCGGCCGCCGCTGTATGCACAGCGCCAGGCTGGCCATCAACAGCGGCCGTCGCTCTGCTCGCCTCTGCTTCGGCCGCCACAATCACTGCAAGCAGGGCCTCCTCGGGCGAGCCCTTATGCTGCGCGGCGGCCGCGGCGGCGGCCGCACCAACCCTCTCTGCGGCGGCGGCCGCCGCTGCGGCGCCGACAGAGCCGGGGTTCCGTTCGGCGGAGGCGGTAGCCGTCGAAGCCGCGGCCACCGCCGCAGCGAGAGCTAGACTGAGTACGTCAGAAGGGTCCCGCTCCCCTACAGCCTGGCCGTCTTCAGGGAGGTATAGCTCCTCATCTGCAGACGCTGCTTCCGCCCCATCCTCCTCCTGAGGGCCGGGATCCGGCTCCGGATCTTCATCCCGACTCGCCTGGTCCAGGCTGCGCTCTGCGCGAGCTTCACCATCTCCGCTGCCGCCGCCGTTCGCATCATCAGGTTCGTCACCGTCAGCAGCGCCTACCGCCTCTTTGTGGGCGTCTGCAACCTCCTCACGCAGCGTGTCGAGGCCCTCTTCCAGAAGCTGTTGCTGCTCGGCGTTGTGTACCGGCACCAGCTGCAGCTGCTCTTGCAGCAGGTTTGCGCGGTGCCGTTCTGCGGCGTGCACAACAGCAGCATGCATCAGGCTGGTGTGCCTCTAGCACGACATACGCAGCCCACCCATCAGATTGCGGAATCAGCATCATGGACACTCAATGCAGCAGCTCGTGGGTTCAGAAGGTCCAGAGCGTCAAGTGGAATGAGTGGGATGATGTCGTGCACCTCTGCCCACGGCGAGGAGGAGGACCGCCAGCAGCAAGCCCAGGACCAGGCCAACTGGATTGATGCGCATGCGAGGATTTCGTTGGGGCGGCATCAGCGGGGGCTAACCATGCTGGTACAGGACCGTGCAAGTGCCACCCCTGTTGCGAGCGCGAAAGCAAGCACGCGCACAAGGGAGGGAACAATGACTGCAGAAACACTAAGGAACTGCAACTGTCCGCAACAGGAAGAGGGCGGCAGCCGAAGCGCAGTCTTGGACTCTTAGATGCCCCAGCTGGGCATGTCAGGTGAATGAAGAAACGAATCCAAACCAACTTCTGGCTTGAAGCCGGCGTCAGTCTGACGATGAGCGCGCAGGAGACATGTTCGGCTTTATGCAACCAAAACTCGTGGCGCGTGTTTGGTGGGGTGCTGGCTGGCGTGCTGTTGACGTCCACTCTGCTTGTGGTAGGCCCCATGATCTGGGGCCAGGCCCCTGTCCGCTTAACTGTGAGGTGAGGCGCCTAGCTGTGGCATTGTGTTTGTTGATGAGCAACATAGGTGAAGATGTGCAGCTGCTCACGACATGGCTTGAACTTGAGAGGTGCCTCGCGTCACTGCACACATGCTTATGTGTGCATACCTTGCCACAAAACTGTGAGAAGAGGTTATATGGTCGATGCACACAACGCCTTTGCTTGAAGCATCTGAGTGCGCAGCTGTGCAAATGCAAGTTAATTGTTGGTCGCAGGCACGCTCAGCCAATCCAGCTAGCACCGCGGCTCTGCGTTACACGAGACAGCACGGCTGAGCTGCCGAGGCTCTTCGATTCGGACAATGGCGCCCTTTTCCGAAGCGGCGGCATCTCATGGGAGGGCGTTGGCTCCTACATGCAGCGCATCAGGAGCTCTATCATCATCTCGCAGTTCACCAGAAAGACGCTCGTCATTCAAGACCTGGTCGAGTCGGAGCACCACTACAACGTCAGCCAGCTGATCAACGACGCATACATGTTCCCACGGCGGCAGCCCAGCAATGAGTCCGCCTGCCGCCTGCAACGGCGGGAGGGCGACACTGAACGTCAGCTGCTACATGCAATGTGCCTGCAGCTGTCCGGCAGCAGGGTCAGCGCCGCCGATGCCCGGCTGCTGCGAGATTTTCGCGCTGAGGCCAGCTGCAAAGACCTGATCCAGGAGAAGAATCATGAGGAAGAGAACGGCTTTGCAGAGACGTATGAGGACTTCTGTGACTGCATCCAGCCGTGGGTCGGCTATACCTTCCGACATATCTTCGCACAGAAGGGCTTTGTGTTTGAGCGCAATGCCAGTGGCTGCCTCAACGTCGGCATCCACATCAGGTGAGATGCGGTAATCTCAGGTTTTGCAGAGTCTTGTTTGGGGTGGCTGCATCATACTGAGCGCTGACTGCGGCATATCATGCTGCATATTGCAGGTGGGGAGATCTGTCGCATCCGGAAGAAGGCATTACAGTCCTAAAGTACAACATGCAGCTCGTTGACATCAACTTCGCTATCCACAATATCAGAAAGACGGGCCGGTGCTTCAACTACTTCGTCTTCATCAAGGACCCACATGAGCAGTTACTGGCCCAATTCTTATTCGATCACGAGATGGTCAACAGCGGTGACGACCTGCGAGACATGTTTCTATATTCGCTGATGGATGTTTATATCCAGGCAGACAGCACGTTTGTGACGCTGGCCTCCACAATTCGGCCAGGCAAAGTGATCATCACGAATGATCCGGACAGCGCCAAGTTTGCGTACCCATATCACCCAGTGAACAAGGTGTTTCATCATGCGGACCTTCAGTACGTTGATGAAATCTCGAAGATGCAAGCTAGCTGCTGAGTGAGACTGCAGCCATGCCAGCCTTAGTCTAGCTGACATGGAGTTCTGACCAGCATTCTGATCGAATGGGGATAGTATGAACGGGCTTGCCTCAGTCCGAAAAATCTATACCACCTGCCTTAGGTATCCTATGCAATAACTCACCACATCACGCATGCGTGCATCAGTGGCAATTTGTGCACAGATACAGCGGCGAATCCATGGGGTAGACACAGGGTGACGGCAGCGTGCGGTAGCTGAAACTTGACTTCAACTCATGAGTTCAACATTTCATTTCATCGATTTGCGTTTGCTGGCGTGACGTGACCAGGGCGCGCAATCATGGCAACCTGACTTTTTGGCTCATCACACGCCCCCGCCGACACCCTGCGGAACCGTGACTGCTGCAGCACCCTACAATTCCGCAGCAGCCGACTGTGATCTCATGCATAGCTGTAAAGGAACCATGTGCGGCCACACGCTGTTGCCGAGCAGCATAGGCAGGCAGTTATCATAGCCACAGGCATGAATCGCGCAGCCGCCACTATCGAGTTAATAAATAGGTTCACGCAGCGGGAAACTATGCACAGTCGCAGTACTTTACAGTGATGATAGCACTTTAGAACTTAGATTTTAGCGGCGGAAAATGCGCAAATTGCACAAACACAGCGCTCTAGGAGATCAATTTGGCGCGAATCATGCCATCACATACGGCAGGCACGTAAACACTTCAACGACATACATGTCACGAGGATGTTATTCAGAGATCTTCAAAGTACGGAAAAACCCATCAACTCGGCCTGTGCTATAGTCAGCCACTTGACTGCACAGTATGTAACCAAGTCCAAGTCCAACTCTTCTGCGGCGTCTACACTGACTCTCTCTAGACTCTAGACTAGACTCTACAGATCAGCTGCTAGTTCAATGCTTACGCTCTCCCTTCCAGATGGTTAAGAAATCCTGCAGTACAAATCGATCACTAATGCAGCAGCAGCAGCAGCAGCAGCAGCAGCAGCAGCAGCAGCAGCAGCAGCAGCAGCAGCAGCAGCAGCAGCAGCAGCAGTTGCCGGCACCGCAGCTGGTCCAGCCGCCGCCGCCGCCGCTGGTTGGCGATCCGCTCGGCTCCGGCGAGGTGCCGCTGGCCGGCGAGGATGAGGCCATGTTCAGCGAGTTGGCGTCCTTCTTCTGCAGTCATGCTTAACGCGGCGCAGCCGGCGCAGGTGCCACTCTAATTGCCTGTGCAGCTGGCAGCGGCGGCTGCTCGAGTGTTGCCTAGGAGTGCTGCCCTCGATCATTGATGAGACAGCTACATCATGCGTGCCAATGCCCATGTCCACCCCCTTGCAAGCTGACACTGCTAACACTGGCACTGCGCCGACGCGCGCTTGGCGTGCAACCATGCGCTGATCATGTGTCTGCAATGCCCCAGCACAGAGGGTGGTACAGGACCGTGGACTTGGACTTGGACTTGGTTACATACTGACCTGAAGCTGCATGGGGATTCGCTGAGCTTGTGTTTAAGTGTCCCGCCGTACATCAATCTTATCCTGGCGCTGTTATCACGCAAGGGGTTATTCACCGGATCTGAACTTGGTCTTGGTCTTGGTCTTGTTTACATACTGTGCAGTCAAGTGGCTGACTCATAGCGCAGGCCCGAAGGCGGTCGGAATGCGCAACA
Organism: Deuterostichococcus epilithicus; assembly: GCA_033439295.1. NCBI lineage: Eukaryota > Viridiplantae > Chlorophyta > Trebouxiophyceae > Prasiolales > Stichococcaceae > Deuterostichococcus > Deuterostichococcus epilithicus. Next base: position 1,230,311 of record JAVTLE010000004.1, on the reverse strand, counting down.
GCAAGCGACAAGCTGAGATAACAAACGGAAAGGGCGTCGAGCAGACCAAAACGACATCGGCAACCATGTCCAGTCATAGAGTCATGTGCCACAGCACTCGCGGGTAAACCCAGTAAACCCCGCGCAGACATACAGGACCAGTTGCGCACAAGGCGCCGAGCTCTCTGGCTCGCTGGGACCGGAAACGCCGTGAGGCGCCCTGCATGCTGGTGGAAGCAGACCAAACACAAAAGCCAAGGACTGAAAAACACCTGCTAAGCCTGACCTCCCGCTGCCAAGGCTACTGGATGTCTGACTGCGCAACATGCCTCGCTAGTCTCATAGGACCTGCATTCCCCAGTGGTTTCAGAGTCCTCCACCGACATTTTTCGAACGACGATTCCTTTGGAGATTCAACGCGCCGCGCCCTCGTTCACACGTGGGATGCCGCATTGTGCCGCATTGCCTTGTTCTAGGACTTGGCTTTGGTCTGGACGCCCACTGTAACAAACAAACAAACAAACAAAGCAACATGCCTAAAGTGCCCCTGGCACCTGAGCTAGCCGCTCCCATCGCAGGATTCCGCGAGCGCTATGGCACACCACTCCGAAACCCAAACACAGAGAATGAAATTGCCATCTACCCCCATGCCGGCCCCGAAAGCCTCGAAAGCGTTCCCGAGGAAGGCTTGCTTGGTCAGCCGCGCGTCGGGCATGTCCACCATCCGGTTCCAGAAGCGGCAGATCAGCGTCACTGCTGTGTGTGCCGCCTCAAAGCGGCCCGCCTCGCCGAGTAGCGCCGCCTTGGGCGTGCCTGCACGCACGCCAAGAAGAGCCCGCAAAAAGCTCCTCTGCACTTTCTCACAAGCCTCCATGCCGCTGGCCTTGCCACACAGCGCCCCAGGCCCCCAAGTCTCCACACCGTACAGCATCACCGGGCGCACAAGTGCGTCAAAAAGATGCATGAGCAGTGCAGGATCATGCAGCCATGTAACCAAGTCCAAGTCCAAGCCCGAGATCACGACAGCGATTATGCAGTGCGAGCGCGGCGCGTCGGGCGGACGCCGCCCGGTCCGCTGCGCTCGAAGCAAATGGCTTCTTGGACTTGGGACTTGGTTACATACTGTGCAGTCAAGTGGCTGACTATAGCACAGGCCCGAAGGCGGTCGGAATGCGCAACAGCAAGCGACATGCTGAGGGAACAAACGGAAAGGGCGTCGAGCAGACTAAAACGACATCGGCAACCATGTCCAGTCATAGAGTCATGTGCCACAGCACCCGCGGGTAAACCCAGTAAACCCCGTGCAGACATACAGGGCCAGTTGCGCGCAAAGCGCCGAGCTCTCTGGCTCGCTTGGACTGGAAACGCCGTGAGGCGCCCTGCATGCTGGTGGAAACAGGCCAAACACAAAAGCCAAGGACTGAAAAACACCTGCTAAGCCTGACCTCCCGCTGCCAAGGCTACGGGATGTCTGACTGCGCAACATGCCTAAAGTGCCCCCGGCATCTGAGCTAGCCGCTCCCATCGCAGGATTCCGCGAGCGCTATGGCACACCACTCCGAAACCCAAACACAGAGAATGAAATTGCCATCTACCCCCATGCTGGCCCCGAAGGTCCCGACAGCAAGGTGCCCTCTGCCTCGAAAGCATAATGATGATAGGCCTCATTGAGAGCTCGAGCCCCAGCCCACTAGCTCTGCGCAGCGATCGGCGCAATGCTGCAGAAACACCCCCAAGCTGGCAGGGTCCTGCTGCATGAACGCCTCGACTGTGGCGTCGCCCCGGCTGAACAGCTCCACGTGCTGGAGGCGCTGGTCTAGCAGAGCAGAACACCCCCAGAGCATGTGCTCTGCGTCATCAACCTCGCCGCTGTCGCAGCGCTGACAGCTGCGCTGCTCGCGCAGGTCAACCCCCGGGTACCTGAACGTGTCAAGCACCTCGATGGGGGCGGACATGTAGGTGAGCTGTGGCGCCGCCACCGCGCCGCGCGCGGTGGTGTAAACCACCACCTTCGTCTTCTTAACGTTGACGGTGAGCCGCCAGCGTTTGCTGTATGCCTGCAAGAGGTCCAGCTGCGCCTGCAGGCCGGCGACGGTGGTGGACACCAGTGCCAGGTCGTCCGCGTAGAAGAGCGCCGGCGTCTGCACGCCGGACAGTGTGGGAAGGGCGAAGCCGGCGGAGCCGGCTTCGAGCTCAGCCTGGAAGTCATCCATGAAGATGCCAAACAGGGTTGGACTTGGACTTGGACTTGGACTTGGTTACATACTGTGCAGTCAAGTGGCTGACTATAGCACAGGCCCGAAGGCGGTCGGAATGCGCAACATCAAGCGACATGCTGAGGGAACAAACGGAAAGGGCATCGAGCAGACCAAAACGACATAAGTGGGCAGCCCTGTTTCACACCTAGCAGGGAATCGAATGTGGCAGACATGCCGTCAGCAAACTGCACCCCCATGAGCACCTCCGCCTACAAAGCCTGCACCGCCCGCAAGAAGTCCCCATGCACCCCGATGCGTGTAGGCTTGGACTTGGACTTGGTTACATACTGTGCAGTCAAGTGGCTGACTATAGCACAGGCCCGAAGGCGGTCGGAATGCGCAACAGCAAGCGACAAGCTTGGTCTTGGTCTTGGTTACATACTGTGCAGTCAAGTGGCTGACTATAGCACAGGCCCGAAGGCGGTCGGAATGCGCAACAGCAAGCGACATGCTGAGGGAACAAACGGAAAGGGCGTTGAGCAGACCAAAACGACATCGGCAACCATGTCCAGTCATAGAGTCATGTGCCACAGCACCCGCGGGTAAACCCAGTAAACCCCGCGCAGACATACAGGGCCAGTTGCGCGCAAAGCGCCGAGCTCTCTGGCTCGCTTGGACTGGAAACGCCGTGAGGCGCCCTGCATGCTGGTGGAAGCAGACCAAACACAACAGCCAAGGACTGAAAAACACCTGCTAAGCCTAACCTCCCCCTGCCAAGGCTACGGGATGTCTGACTGCGCAACATGCCTAATGCCTGGCTGCGCGTCCAGCGGCTCAGCTTGCGCCGCAGCGCGCGCTGGTACTCAGCGCGCGCCGCGCGAGCCGCGTGCGAACGCGGATCGCTGCGCATGGCCTGCCGCGCTGCGCGCCGGCCGTCGGCCAGCTCCTTGTCCCACCAGTCTGGCCTTGTCCCACCAGTCCGCCGCGCGAGCAGCGCAGCTGTCAGCGCTGCGACAGCGGCGAGGTTGATGACGCAGAGCACATGCTCTGGGGGTGTTCTGCTCTGCTAGACCAGCGCCTCCAGCAGGTGGAGCTGTTCAGCCGGGGCGACGCCACAGTCGAGGCGTTCATGCAGCAGGACCCTGCCAGCTTGGGGGTGTTTCTGCGGCATTGCGCCGATCGCTGCGCGGAGCTAGAGGGCTTGGGCTCGAGCTCTCAATGAGGCCTATCATCATCATGCTTTCGAGGCAGAGGGCACCTTGCTGTCGGGACTTTTGGGGTCGGCACGGGGGTAGATGGCGATTTCATTCTCTGTGTTTGGGGTTCGAGTGGTGTGCCATAGCGCTCGCGGAATACTGCGATGGGAGCGGCTAGCTCAGGTGCCGGGGGCACTATAGGCATGTTGCGCAGTCAGACATCCCGCAGCCTTGGCAGCGGGAGGTCAGGCTTAGCAGGTGTTTTTCAGTCCTTGGCTTTTGTGTTTGGCCTGTTTCCACCAGCATGCAGGGCGCCTCACGGCGTTTCCTGTCCCAGCGAGCCAGAGAGCTCGGCGCCTTGTGCGCAACTGGTCCTGTATGTCTGCGCGGGGTTTACTGGGTTTACCCGCGGGTGCTGTGGCACATGACTCTATGACTGGACATGGTTGCCGATGTCGTTTTGGTCTGCTCGATGCCCTTTCCGTTTGTTCCCTCAGCTTGTCGCTTGCTGTTGCGCATTCCGACCGCCTTCGGGCCTGTGCTATAGCCAGCCACTTGACTGCACAGTATGTAACCAAGTCCAAGTCCAAGCCCGGCCCCAACACCCCTAGCAGACATCGATGCGTGCAGCAGCAGGCATGGTGGTGGGGTCGGCGGCCGCCGCAGCCGTCGGAGGGGTAAAGCCCTCTGCCGGCGCCTGGACGTCCGGCGATGCAGTGGGTGCAGACTCGTCATGCAGGACACTGAAGAATGATGGCACTCCCAGGGGGACTGCAACAGGAAGAGGGCGGAAAGCGCGGTGAATCGGCGATTGACTGCACAGTACGTAACCAAGTCCAAGTCCAGATGTCGTTTTGGTCTGCTCGACGCCCTTTCCGTTTGTTCCCTTAGCTTGTCGCTTGCTGTTGCGCATTCCGACCGCCTTCGGGCCTGTGCTATAGTCAGCCACTTGACTGCACAGTATGTACCCAAGACCAAGCTGCGGCGCAAGCTGAGCCGCTGGACGCGCAGCCAGGCCATCGCCCTCCTCACTCTGGCCCAGGCCAACCCGGCACGCAATTGGGGCAGATTCAAAGTTGCCAAGAAGCGTGTCTGCTTTGGACTTGGACTTGGTTACATACTGTGCAGTCAAGTGGCTGACTATAGCACAGGCCCGAAGGCGGTCGGAATGCGCAACAGCAAGCGACATGCTGAGGGAACAAACGGAAAGGGCGTCGAGCAGATCAAAACGACATCGGCAACCATGTCCAGTCATAGACTTATGTGCCACAGCACCCGCGGGTAAACCCAGTAATCCCCGTGCAAACATACAGGGCCAGTTGCGCGCAAAGCGCCGAGCTTTGTTTGTTTGTTTGTTTGTTTTTGGTGCCTACGAACCAGCTATGTACCTGCAGGCGGTGGCCTCCAGGACCGGCCGCGTTCGGCTGGCGCAGTTTCGCACCGGCTCCCATTGGCTGCGGGTGGAGACAGGGCGGTGGGCCGGTCTGCCGCGCGAGCAGCGCAGCTGTCAGCGCTGCGACAGCGGCGAGGTTGATGACGCAGAGCACATGCTCTGGGGGTGTTCTGCTCTGCTAGACCAGCGCCTCCAGCAGGTGGAGCTGTTCAGCCGGGGCGACGCCACAGTCGAGGCGTTCATGCAGCAGGACCCTGCCAGCTTGGGGGTGTTTCTGCGGCATTGCGCCGATCGCTGCGCGGAGCTAGAGGGCTTGGGCTCGAGCTCTCAATGAGGCCTATCATCATCATGCTTTCGAGGCAGAGGGCACCTTGCTGTCGGGACTTTTGGGGTCGGCACGGGGGTAGATGGCGATTTCATTCTCTGTGTTTGGGTTTCGAAGTGGTGTGCCATAGCGCTCGCGGAATCCTGCGATGGGAGCGGCTAGCTCAGATGCCGGGGGCACTTTAGGCATGTTGCGCAGTCAGACATCCCGCAGCCTTGGCAGGGGGAGGTTAGGCTTAGCAGGTGTTTTTCAGTCCTTGGCTGCTGTGTTTGGTTCCACCAGCATGCAGGGCGCCTCACGGCGTTTCCAGTCCAAGCGAGCCAGAGAGCTCGGCGCTTTGCGCGCAACTGGCCCTGTATGTCTGCGCGGGGTTTACTGGGTTTACCCGCGGGTGCTGTGGCACATGACTCTATGACTGGACATGGTTGCCGATGTCGTTTTGGTCTGCTCGACGCCCTTTCCGTTTGTTCTTCCAGCTTGTCGCTTGCTGTTGCGCATTCCGACCGCCTTCGGGCCTGTGCTATAGTCAGCCACTTGACTGCACAGTATGTAACCAAGTCCAAGTCCAAGTTTTTTACAGTGGGCGTCCAGACCAAAGCCAAGTTCTAGAACAAGGCAATGCGGCACAATGCGGCATTCCACGTGTGAACGAGGGCGCGGCGGGGTGAATCTCCAAAGGAATCGTCGTTCGAAAAATGTCGGTGGAGGACTCTGAAACCACTGGGGAATGCAGGTCCTATGAGACTAGCGAAAGGCAATAGTCCCGATGAGGCTGAACTATCTGACGGTCCTGCAAGTGCGGGGACACGGCGGCGGCGGCAGCAAAGCCATGCGCACGCGGCGGGAACGATCCGCTGACAAACTAGCACGCTAGATAGGACGTGGAGCCAAAGTCTCTATGTGCCACGGCACCCGCGGGTCATTCCAGTAAACCCCGCGCAGACATGCAGACCGGTAGCGCACAAGGCGCCGAGCTCTGTGGCTCGCTGGGGCTGTTCCGCCGCAAGGCGTCCTGCATGCTGGTGAAAGCAACCGAGCCCAAGGTAACAGAGGGCTGGCGCTCGCAATGGGGGTGGTGGAGCGTGAAAAGTGAAAGAACCTTTGACCGGAAGGTTGGTCGTGAAAGTGGAATTAAATCCACTTATATACACAACCAAGAGATGATGGGGAGTGTCACCCGAAGGTGATCGATAGCGATGGGTGATTGCCGAAGCAATGCGAAAGCAGTGCAGTCATATGTATGACTATGACCCAATTCACTCCTTTTTTTGTCCGCATGAATCGAACTCGCGACCTCATGGGTATTTTTCCGTTTTCCAACCACTTGGGGGTGGTGGAGCAATGGCTGACATCTAGGCGGCTGACGCCGCCAGCTATCGGCTAACGCGCAACGCCGGGCACCTGGTCATCTGTGGTCGACGCCTCCATGGCAGCGGGTTCCGCGGGTGCCTGGCTCTACATGAGTCCGTGCTATTAGTGGAATCCGGTCTTCTTCCATGTGCTCTCCCTCTCGGTGATGATGATGGTGATGGTGACGGCGACGGTTGGATGTTTTTCTTCGTATTTGCGTGTGTGGTGTGGATGGTGACGATGACAGTGAGGGTGAAGGTTCCGGCGGGGTGATGCGGCGGTACGGTGGTGACGGTGACGAGGCGGCGGGTAGGAAGGCGGTGGGAGGATGGCAAGGAGCAGGTGGCAGTGTCGGCGGGTGGCGGCGTGCGGCATGTGGTGGCGGGTGGGGWGTGACAGGAGGTGGCGGCTGACTGTGGTGAGCGGCGGCAGGTGGCGGCTAGAGACGAGTGGTGGTGAGTGATGGGTGGTCGTGAGTGTTCGAAAACACTGCGTGGGCGGTGGCGAGTGTTTAGAAACACTGTTTGTGCAACAAGTGGCGGGTGGCGGCGGGTGACGGGTGACGGGCGGTGGGTGTCGGGTGGCAAGCCAACAAAGTGGCAGGTGGCAGGTGGTAGGCGGCAGGCAGGTGGCAGGTGGCGGCGGCAAGTGGCGGTGAGCAGTGGATGGTGAGGAGTGCCAGGTGGTGGGCTGCGGCGGGTGGCAGGTGGCGGGTGGCAGGTGGCGGATGACGGCGGGTGACGGGCGGTCTCTTGGTTGTGTATATAAGTGGATTTAATTCCACTTTCACAACCAACCTTCCGGTCAAAGGTTCTTTCACTTTTCACGCTCCACCACCCCCGAGTGGTTGGAAAACGGAAAAATACCCATGGGGTCTCGAGTTCGATTCCTCATGCGGACAAAAAAAGGAGTGAATTGGGTCATAGTCATACATATGACTGCACTGCTTTCGCATTGCTTTGGCAATCACCCATCGCTATCGATCACCTTCGGGTGACACTCCACCATCTCTTGGTTGTGTATAGAAGTGGATTTAATTCCACTTTCACAACCGCAGCAGACCTGCCTTCCTTCCCTGCCCCTCATGCCAGTGACGCATCGTCATCCCTGTCCTGCGCGCCTGCATCGCAGCCCCCCACGGAGCCACAGCAGCAGCCAGGCTCAGCAGCGGCTGCAGCAGGCTTCGGAGCGGCATGCCTCCGCATTGCAAAACCTGTCCGAGTCTAGCACGCACGTGTTCTCCACTTCGCAGTCACCCTCCCACGCAGAGCTGGCTAGCTTGCTCGTGCGTGCCAGGACGGCTGAGAATGAGGTGGCTCGCTTGCGCGCTCAGGTAGCGGCGAGTGACGCTGACAGGGTTCGCATTGTGGTGCAGGTGACGGAGGTCGTCAGCTTGACGGTGCAGGTCGTGGAGGCGCACGCGGCGAGCTACGGCGTTGCGCAGGCGGCTGGCCTCGAGCCCACAGCGGCGCTGGACGGGCCGCACACCCAGGCCATCAGCCGGGCTGCGCCGCCGACGCCGGCCTCAGGGCCGGCAGCCGCGGCCGCGGCTCCACCGCACAGCTCGCAGCTGCAGCAGCCAGCGCCAGCGCCACAGAGCCCCGACTGGGCCATCTCTGGACTCGACTTTGCCGCCGGCAGCAGCCGCGATGCGGCGCACGCGACAGTGGCAGACTTTGCCGCCGAGAGCCTCGGCATGGCTGACGCAGCACCGCTCATCACGGTGCTGCGCGTCAGCGGGCACCGCGATGGCCTGGCGGTCATCCGGCTCGCGGACCGGTCTGTCGAGCGTGCGATGCGCAGCGCCAAAGCGCTGCTGCCGCATGACTGCCCCGTCAGCATCTACCGCAGCCTGCCGCCGCAGCAGCGCGGCGCCGCCGCGCAGCTGCGACTAGCACGTCGCCAGGAGCAGCTGCTCACGCCGCAGGAGGTGGCGACCGCGCGCCGCGCGGCCAAGGCCGCGCTGGACTTCGCCCGACAGCGCACCGCCGACCAGCGGCGCTCGCCGATTCACCGCGCTTTCCGCCCTCCTCCTGTTGCAGTCCCCCTGGGAGTGCCATCATTCTTCAGTGTCCTGCATGACGAGTCTGCACCCACTGCATCGCCGGACGCCCAGGCGCCGGCAGAGGGCTTTACCCCTCCGACGGCTGCGGCGGCCGCCGACCCCACCACCATGCCTGCTGCTGCACGCATCGATGTCTGCTAGGGGTGTTGGGGCCGGGCTGCGCCCGGCGCCGTCCGGTCCCCTCACAGCTCATTGTCCGTGTTGCACCTGAACGTCCATGGCTGGCTCTCAAGAGATGCATTTGCTATCACGCAGGCCATCCAGGGAGCGGCCTACGATGTCCTGGTGTTCACGGAGACGTGGCTGCGGGAGGGCGCTGACGCGCCGGAGCTGGCAGGCTACACCGCCATCCTCAATCTGCCTCGGAGCCGAAAGCTTCAGCACGGCGGCACGCGAGGCGGCATCGCCGTCTACGTCGCCGAAGCGCTGGCACTAAAGGTCACGGTGCTGTCGACAGAGCCACAGGGCTGCTATGCCTTGTTGCGTCTTGATGGCTGCATCGGGCAGGAGGAGGATGCATACATGTTTGCATGCTACATTCCGCCAGAGGGCAGCTCAGCACTAGCTGGGAAGGGACCTGCGGTTTGGGAGGCATTGCGTGAGGAGGTTGGGGCCACCTCGCGCTTGGGTCATGTCTTTGTCATTGGGGACCTGAATGCACGCACAGCCACATTCCCGGATTTTCCCGGGACCATCACTCACCCCATTCGGGAGCCTTTCCTGTCCACCGGCGCCGAGCCAGTGCGGTCGCAGCGACACAGTCGCGACCCGCTGGCGCGGCCAAACCTGTGGGGCACGGAGCTGCTCGATCTGTGCATCTCCACCAGCAGAGAGCTCGGCGCTTTGCGCGCAACTGGCCCTGTATGTCTGCACGGGGTTTACTGGGTTTACCCGCGGGTGCTGTGGCACATGAGTCTATGACTGGACATGGTTGCCGATGTCGTTTTGATCTGCTCGACGCCCTTTCCGTTTGTTCCCTCAGCATGTCGCTTGCTGTTGCGCATTCCGACCGCCTTCGGGCCTGTGCTATAGTCAGCCACTTGACTGCACAGTATGTAACCAAGTCCAAGTCCAAGCATGCGCATTGCTAACGGTCGTGTGTCGGGTGATGAGCAGGGACAGGTTACTTTTGTCAGCCAGAGTCAGGAGGGCAGCAGCCTCATCGACTATGTGCTGGCCAGCCCTGACGCCATGCCCCTCATTCAGTCTTTGCAGGTGCTGCCGGCACCGGAGTCGGACCACCTTGCTGTGGTCTTGCAGATAGAGCGTCGCTCCGCAGCCAGCCCGACCTCGCAACGGCGGCGCCCGCGCCGCCGGCCAGCAATGCCGCCGCCGCCGCCGCCGGCTCCCGAGCCGCCGCGCCTTAAGACGGACGCGCAGTTGGCCGCATGGCAGGAGCTACTGCGGCAGCCTGACTCAGTCATGGATCTGTACCTGATGGAGGTTGCAACTTGTGTTGCCGCAACCCCTGCAGAATTCCATGAGGCAGGACAGCAGTTCGACTCTTTCGTTGAGCGCACGCAGGCACAGGTGCTGGCGTCGCAGCCGGCCGCCAAGGGGCGGCGGCGCGGCGCCAAGGAGCAGCCGGACTGGTGGGACAAGGAGCTGGCCGACGGCCGGCGCGCAGCGCGGCAGGCCATGCGCAGCGATCCGCGTTCGCACGCGGCTCGCGCGGCGCGCGCTGAGTACCAGCGCGCGCTGCGGCGCAAGCTGAGCCGCTGGACGCGCAGCCAGGCCATCGCCCTCCTCACTCTGGCCCAGGCCAACCCAGCGCGCTTCTGGGGCAAATTCAAAGTTGCCAAGAAGCGTGTCTGCGCTGTGCCTGATGCTGCCATGGCTGACTACTTTCGTGATCTGCTGGGGCAGCAGCCCGTCATCCCTTCTAATGTGCAAGAGGACCCGACAGCCGATGCCGGCGCCGCGCCACCAGCCGCAGACGGTTCCGAGTTGAATGTGCAGTTCACAGGTGCCTCTGTCACCAAGGGCATTGAGTCCCTGCATGGTGGCAAGTCAACTGTGGGTGTGCTTAAGCTTGATGCCCTCTCTGTTGCTGCTGCTGAGCTCGCGCCGTGTCTTGCTGCCGTCTTCAATGCTTGCCAGAGGGTGGGGGCGCTGCCGCGCGCTTGGGCGCTTTGCGGCATCACCCCCATCCACAAGGGTGGCGACGTCACTGACCCTGGCAACTACCGCGGCATCGCGGTGGGCTCTCTTTTAGCAAAGCTGTACGCAGCGATGCTCAACGAGAGGCTCATGGAGTGGACCGAGCGCCACGGGCTGCGTGCCCGCGGACAGGCTGGCTTCCGGAGGGACCACCGCACCACTGACCAGGTGTTTGTGCTCCGCACGCTCATTGAGCGAGCCCGTGCAGACAAAAAGCCGCTGTATGTATGTTACGTTGACTTCAAAAAAGCATATGACACCATTCCACGTGACCTGCTGTGGCACAAACTGCAACGCATCGGGGTGCATGGGGACTTCTTGCGGGCGGTGCAGGCTTTGTATGCGGAGGTGCCCATGGGGGTGCAGTTTGCTGACGGCATGTCTGCCACGTTCGATTCCCTGCTAGGTGTGAAACAGGGCTGCCCACTTTCTCCAACCCTGTTTGGCATCTTCATTGATGACTTCCAGGCTGAGCTAGAAGCCGGCTCCGCCGGCTTCGCCCTTCCCACACTGTCCGGCGTGCAGACGCCGGCACTCTTCTACGCGGACGACCTGGCACTGGTGTCCACCACCGTCGCCGGCCTGCAGGCGCAGCTGGACCTCTTGCAGGCCTACAGCAAGCGCTGGCGGCTCACCGTCAACGTCAAGAAGACGAAGGTGGTGGTGTACACCACCGCGCGCGGCGCGGTGGCGGCGCCACAGCTCACCTACATGTCCGCCCCCATCGAGGTGCTTGACACGTTCAGGTACCTGGGGGTTGACCTGCACAGCACGAAGCCATTTGCTTCGAGCGCAGCGGACCGGGCGGCGTCCGCCCGACGCGCCGCGCTCGCACTGCATAATCGCTGTCGAGATCTCAGGCTGCATGATCCTGCACTGCTCACGCATCTCTTTGACGCACTTGTGCGCCCGGTGATGCTGTACGGTGTGGAGACTTGGGGGCCTGGGGCGCTGTGTGGCAAGGCAAGCGGCATGGAGGCTTGTGAGAAAGTGCAGAGGAGCTTTTTGCGGGCTCTTCTTGGCGTGCGTGCAGGCACGCCCAAGGCGGCGCTACTCGGCGAGGCGGGCCGCTTTGAGGCGACGCACACAGCAGTGACGCTGATCTGCCGCTTCTGGAACCGGCTGGTGGACATGCCCGACACGCGGCTGACCAAGCAGGCCTTCCTCGAGAACGTCAGCATGGCCGGCTGCGGCGGCGGCATCCACTCGGCCTGCTGGGCAGCCCAGGTGGCCTCGTTCCTGGACTTCATGTCCCCCATTGTTGACGGTGTGCCGCAGCACATCGACCCTGACGCAGCCACAGCTAGTGGGCTGGGGCTCGAGCTCTCAATGAGGCCTATCATCATCATGCTTTCGAGGCAGAGGGCACCTTGCTGTCGGGACTTTTGGGGCCGGCATGGGGGTAGATGGAGAGTTCATTCTCTGTGTTTGGTTTTCGGAGTGGTGTGCCATAGCGCTCGCGGAATCCTGCAATGGGAGCGGCTAGCTCAGATGCCGGGGGCACTTTAGGCATGTTGCGCAGTCAGACATCCCGTAGCCTTGGCAGGGGGAGGTTAGGCTTAGCAGGTGTTTTTCAGTCCTTGGCTGTTGTGTTTGGTCTGCTTCCACCAGCATGCAGGGCGCCTCACGGCGTTTCCAGTCCAAGCGAGCCAGAGAGCTCGGCGCTTTGTGCGCAACTGGTCCTGTATGTCTGCGCGGGGTTTACTGGGTTTACCCGCGGGTGCTGTGGCACATGAGTCTATGACTGGACATGGTTGCCGATGTCGTTTTGATTCTGCTCGACGCCCTTTCCGTTTGTTCTTCCAGCTTGTCGCTTGCTGTTGCGCATTCCGACCGCCTTCGGGCCTGTGCTATAGTCAGCCACTTGACTGCACAGTATGTAACCAAGTCCAGTCCAACCTTCCGATCAAAGGTTCTTTCACTTTTCACGCTCCACCACCCCCAAGTGGTGGGTGTCGGGTGGCAAGCTAGTAAAGAGCATAGCTTCCGGAGGGACAACCGCACCACTGACCAGGTGTTTGTGCTCCGCACGCTCATTGAGCGAGCCCGTGCAGACAAAAAGCCGCTGTATGTATGTTACGTTGACTTCAAAAAAGCATATGACACCATTCCACGTGACCTGCTGTGGCACAAACTGCAACGCATCGGGGTGCATGGGGACTTCTTGCGGGCGGTGCAGGCTTTGTATGCGGAGGTGCCCATGGGGGTGCAGTTTGCTGACGGCATGTCTGCCACATTCGATTCCCTGCTTGGTGTGAAACAGGGCTGCCCACTTTCTCCAACCCTGTTTGGCATCTTCATTGATGACTTCCAGGCTGAGCTCGAAGCCGGCTCCGCCGGCTTCGCCCTTCCCACACTGTCCGGCGTGCAGACGCCGGCACTCTTCTACGCGGACGACCTGGCACTGGTGTGCACCACCGTCGCCGGCCTGCAGGCGCAGCTGGACCTCTTGCAGGCCTACAGCAAGCGCTGGCGGCTCACTGTCAACGTCAAGAAGACGAAGGTGGTGGTGTACACCACTGCGCGCGGCGCGGTGGCGGCGCCACAGCTCACCTACATGTCCGCCCCCATCGAGGTGCTTGACACGTTCAGGTACCTGGGGGTTGACCTGCACAGCACGAAGCCGTTTGCGTCGGGCGCAGCGGACCGGGCGGCGTCCGCCCGACGCGCCGCGCTCGCACTGCATAATCGCTGTCGTGATCTCAGGCTGCATGATCCTGCACTGCTCATGCATCTCCTTGACGCACTTGTGCGCCCGGTGATGCTGTACGGTGTGGAGACTTGGGGGCCAGGGGCGCTGTGTGGCAAGGCCAGCGGCATGGAGGCTTGTGAGAAAGTGCAGAGGACTTGGACTTCAACTTGGTTACATACTGTGCAGTCAAGTGGCTGACTATAGCACAGGCCCGAAGGCGGTCGGAATGCGCAACAGCAAGCGACAAGCTGGAAGAACAAACGGAAAGGGCGTCGAACAGACCAAAGCGACATCGGCAACCGTGTCCAGTCATAGAGTCATGTGCCACAGCACCCGCGGGTAAACCCAGTAAACCCCGCGCAGACATACAGGACCAGTTGCGCACAAAGCGCCGAGCTCTCTGGCTCGCTGGGACCGGAAACGCCGTGAGGCACCCTGCATGCTGGTGGAAGCAGGCCAAACACAACAGCCAAGGACTGAAAAACACCTGCTAAGCCTAACCTCCCGCTGCCAAGGCTGCGGGATGTCTGACTGCGCAACATGCCTACAGTGCCTCCGGCACCTGAGCTAGCCGCTCCCATCGCAGGATTCCGCGAGCGCTATGGCACACCACTCCGAAACCCAAACACAGAGAATGAGATCGCCATCTACCCCCGTGCCGACCCCAAAAGTCCCGACAGCAAGGTGCCCTCCGCCTCGAAAGCATGATGATGATAGGCCTCATTGAGAGCTCGAGCCCCAGCCCACTAGCTCCGCGCAGCGATCGGCGCAATGCCGCAGAAACACCTCCAAGCTGGCAGGGTCCTGCTGCATGAACGCCTCGACTGTGGCATCGCCCCGGCTGAACAACTCCACGTGCTGGAGGCGCTGGTCTAGCAGAGCAGAACACCCCCAGAGCATGTGCTCTGCGTCATCAACCTCGCCGCTGTCGCAGCGCTGACAGCTGCGCTGCTCGCGCGGCAGACCGGCCCACCGCCCTGTCTCCACCCGCAGCCAGTGGGAGCCGGTGCGAAACTGCGCCAGCCGAACGCGGCCGGTCCTGGAGGCCACCGCCTGCAGATACATAGCTGGTTCGTAGGCACCAAAAGCCACAGGGCCCCGAATCTGCAGCCACTCGCGCACCTTGCGGGCGTCGCTGCCATTCACCGACTCAAAGTGTCGGCGCTGCAGCACCGCCGTGGCTGCGTCAGGGTCGATGTGCTGCGGCACACCGTCAACAATGGGGGACATGAAGTCCAGGAACGAGGCCACCTGGGCTGCCCAGCAGGCCGAGTGGATGCCGCCGCCGCGGCCGGCCATGCTGACGTTCTCGAGGAAGGCCTGCTTGGTCAGCCGCGCGTCGGGCATGTCCACCAGCCGGTTCCAGAAGCGGCAGATCAGCGTCACTGCTGTGTGCGCCGCCTCAAAGCGGCCCGCCTCGCCGAGTAGCGCCGCCTTGGGCGTGCCTGCACGCACGCCAAGAAGAGCCCGCAAAAAGCTCCTCTGCACTTTCTCACAAGCCTCCATGCCGCTGGCCTTGCCACACAGCGCCCCAGGCCCCCAAGTCTCCACACCGTACAACATCACCGGGCGCACAAGTGCGTCAAAGAGATGCATGAGCAATGCAGGATCATGCAGCCCGAGATCACGACAGCGATTATGCAGTGCGAGCGCGGCGCGTCGGGCGGACGCCGCCCGGTCCGCTGCGCTCGAAGCAAATGGCTTCGTGCTGTGCAGGTCAACCCCCAGGTACCTGAACGTGTCAAGCACCTCGATGGGGGCGGACATGTAGGTGAGCTGTGGCGCCGCCACCGCGCCGCGCGCGGTGGTGTAAACCACCACCTTCGTCTTCTTAACGTTGACGGTGAGCCGCCAGCGTTTGCTGTATGCCTGCAAGAGGTCCAGCTGCGCCTGCAGGCCGGCGACGGTGGTGGACACCAGTGCCAGGTCGTCCGCGTAGAAGAGCGCCGGCGTCTGCACGCCGGACAGTGTGGGAAGGGCGAAGCCGGCGGAGCCGGCTTCGAGCTCAGCCTGGAAGTCATCAATGAAGATGCCAAACAGGGTTGGAGAAAGTGGGCAGCCCTGTTTCACACCTAGCAGGGAATCGAATGTGGCAGACATGCCGTCAGCAAACTGCACCCCCATGGGCACCTCCGCATACAAAGCCTGCACCGCCCGCAAGAAGTCCCCATGCACCCCGATGCGTTGCAGTTTGTGCCACAGCAGGTCACGTGGAATGGTGTCATATGCTTTTTTGAAGTCAACGTAACATACATACAGCGGCTTTTTGTCTGCACGGGCTCGCTCAATGAGCGTGCGGAGCACAAACACCTGGTCAGTGGTGCGGTGGTCCTAAATGGTTGGAAATCGAAAAAATACCCATGAGGTCGCGAGTTCGATTCACGACTCATGCGGACAAAAAAAAGGAGTGAATTGGGTCATAGTCATACATATGATTGCCCTGCTTTCGCATTGCTTCCGCATTGCTTCGGCAATCACCCATCGCTATCGATCACCTTCGGGTGCTACTCCCCCTCATCTCTTGGTTGTGTATATAAGTGGATTTAATTCCACTTTCACAACCAACCTTCCGGTCAAAGGTTCTTTCACTTTTCACGCTCCACCACCCCCCAAGTGGTCCCTCCGGAAGCCAGCCTGTCCGCGGGCACGCAGCCCGTGGCGCTCGGTCCACTCCATGAGCCTCTCGTTGAGCATCGCTGCGTACAGCTTTGCTAAAAGAGAGCCCACCGCGATGCCGCGGTAGTTGCCAGGGTCAGTAACGTCGCCACCCTTGTGGATGGGGGTGATGCCGCAAAGCGCCCAAGCGCGCGGCAGCGCCCTCACCCTCTGGCAAGCATTGAAGACGGCAGCAAGACACGGCGCGAGCTCAGCAGCAGCAACAGAGAGGGCATCAAGCTTTAGCACACCCACAGTTGACTTGCCACCATGCAGGGACTCAATGCCCTTGGTGACAGAGGCACCTGTGAACTGCACATTCAGCTCGGAACCATCTGCAGCTGGTGGCGCGGCGCCGGCGTCGGCTGTCGGGTCCTCTTGCACATCAGAAGGGATAACGGGCTGCTGCCCCAGCAGATCACGAAAGTAGTCAGCCATGGCATCATCAGGCACAGCGCGGGTGGAGACAGGGCGGTGGGCCGGGTTGCCGCGCGAGCAGCGCAGCTGTCATCGCTGCGACAGCGGCGAGGTTGATGACGCAGAGCACATGCTCTGGGGGTGTTCTGCTCTGCTAGACCAGCGCCTCCAGCACGTGGAGTTGTTCAGCCGGGGCGACGCCACAGTCGAGGCGTTCATGCAGCAGGACCCTGCCAGCTTGGGGGTGTTTTTGCGGCATTGCGCCGATCGCTGCGCGGAGCTAGAGGGCTTGGGCTCGAGCTCTCAATGAGGCCTATCATCGTCATGCTTTCGAGGCAGAGGGCACCTTGCTGTCGGGACTTTTGGGGTCGGCATGGGGGTAGATGGCGATTTCATTCTCTGTGTTTGGGTTTCGGAGTGATGTGCCATAGCGCTCGCGGAATCCTGCGATGGGAGCGGCTAGCTCAGGTGCCGGGGGCACTTTAGGCATGTTGCGCAGTCAGACATCCCGCAGCCTTGGCAGCGGGAGGTCAGGCTTAGCAGGTGTTTTTCAATCCTTGGCTTTTGTGTTTGGCCTGTTTCCACCAGCATGCAGGGCGCCTCACGGCGTTTCCTGTCCCAGCGAGCCAGAGAGCTCGGCGCCTTGTGCGCAACTGGTCCTGTATGTCTGCGCGGGGTTTACTGGGTTTACCCGCGGGTGCTGTGGCACATGACTCTATGACTGGACATGGTTGCCGATGTCGTTTTGGTCTGCTCGACGCCCTTTCCGTTTGTTCCCTCAGCTTGGCGCTTGCTGTTGCGCATTCCTAAAACCCTAAACCCCAAGTGGTTGGAAAACGGAAAAATACCCATGGGGTCTCGAGTTCGATTCCTCATGCGGACAAAAAAAAGGAGTGAATTGGGTCATAGTCACACATATGACTGCCCTGCTTTCGCATTGCTTCGGCAATCACCCATCGCTATCGATCACCTTCAGGTGACACTCCACCATCTCTTGGTTGTGTATCTAAGTGGATTTAATTCCACTTTCACAACCAACCTTCCGGTCAAAGGTTCTTTCACTTTTCACGCTCCACCACCCCCATTCCGACCGCCTTCGGGCCTGTGCTATAGTCAGCCACTTGACTGCACAGTATGTAACCAAGTCCAAGTCCAAGTCCAAGACACGCTTCTTGGCAACTTTAAATTGCCCCAGAAGCGCGCCGGGTTGGCCTGGGCCAGGGTGAGGAGGGCGATGGCCTGGCTGCGCGTCCAGCGGCTCAGCTTGCGCCGCAGCGCGCGCTGGTACTCAGCGCGCGCCGCGCGAGCCGCGTGCGAACGCGGATCGCTGCGCATGGCCTGCAGCGCTGCGCGACGGCCATTGGCCAGCTCCTTGTCCCACCAGTCTGGCTGCGACGCCAGCACCTGTGCCTGCGTGCGCTCAATGAAAGAGTCGAACTGCTGTCCTGCCTCATGGATGTCTGCAGGGGTCGCGGCAACACAAGCTGCAACCTCCATCAGGTACAGATCCATCCAGGAACTTTCATCCAGGATCCAGGAGCTTTTTGCGGGCTCTTCTTGGCGTGCGTGCAGGCACGCCCAAGGCGGCGCTACTCGGCGAGGCGGGCCGCTTTGAGGCGATGCACACAGCAGTGACGCTGATCTGCCGCTTCTGGAACCGGCTGGTGGACATGCCCGACACGCGGCTGACCAAGCAAGCCTTCCTCGAGAACGTCAGCATGGCCGGCCGCGGCGGCGGCATCCACTCGGCCTGTTGGGCAGCCCAGGTGGCCTCGTTCCTGGACTTCATGTCCCCCATTGTTGACGGTGTGCCGCAGCACATCGACCCTGACGCAGCCACGGCGGGTGCTGCAGCGCCGACACTTTAAGTCGGTGAATGGCAGCGACGCCCGCAAGGTACGCGAGTGGCTGCAGATTCGGGGCCCTCTGGCTTTTGGTGCCTACGAACCAGCTATGTTACTGCAGGCGGTGGCCTCCAGGCCCGGCCGCGTTCGGCTGGCGCGGTTTCGCACCGGCTCCCATTGGTTGCGGGTGGAGACAGGGCGGTGGGCCGGTCTGCCGCGCGAGCAGCGCAGCTGTCAGCGCTGCGACAGCGGCGAGGTTGATGACGCAGAGCACATGCTCTGGGGGTGTTCTGCTCTGCTAGACCAGCGCCTCCAGCAGGTGGAGCTGTTCAGCCGGGGCGACGCCACAGTCGAGGCGTTCATGCAGCAGGACCCTGCCAGCTTGGGGGTGTTTCTGCGGCATTGCGCCGATCGCTGCGCGGAGCTAGAGGGCTTGGGCTCGAGCTCTCAATGAGGCCTATCATCATCATGCTTTCGAGGCAGAGGGCACCTTGCTGTCGGGACGTTTGGGGTCGGCATGGGGGTAGATGGCGATTTCATTCTTTTTCATTCTCTGTGTTTGGGTTTCGGAGTGGTGTGCCATAGCGCTCGCGGAATCCTGCGATGGGAGCTGCTAGCTCAGGTGCCGGGGGCACTTTAGGCATGTTGCGCAGTCGGACATCCCGCAGCCTTGGCAGCGGGAGGTCAGGCTTAGCAGGTGTTTTTCAATCCTTGGCTTTTGTGTTTGGCCTGTTTGCATGCAGGGCGCCTCACGGCGTTTCCGGTCCTAGCGAGCCAGAGAGCTCGGCGCTTTGCGCGCAACTGGTCCTGTATGTCTGCGCGGGGTTTACTGGGTTTACCCGCGGGTGCTGTGGCACATGACTCTATGACTGGACATGGTTGCCGATGTCGTTTTGGTCTGCTCGACGCCCTTTCCGTTTGTTCTTCCAGCTTGTCGCTTGTTGTTGCGCATTCCGACCGCCTTCGGGCATGTGCTATAGTCAGCCACTTGACACAGTATGTAACCAAGTCCAAGTCCAAGTGGCAGGTGGCGGATGGGGGCTGGCAGGAGGTGGCGGCTGACGGCGGCAAGCGGTGGCAGGTGGCGGCTAGAGACGAGGGGTGGTGAGTGATGGGTGGTCGTGAGTGTTCGAAAACACTGTGTGGGCGGGTGGCGGGTGGCGGATGACGGCGGGTGACGGGCGGTGGGTGTCGGGTGGCAAGCTAGTAAACAGCGTAGTGGACTTGGACTTGGACTTGGACTTGGTTACATACTGTGCAGTCAAGTGGCTGACTATAGCACAGGCCCGAAGGCGGTCGGAATGCGCAACAGCAAGCGACAAGCTGGAAGAACAAACGGAAAGGGCGTCGAGCAGGCCAAAACGACGGCAACCATGTCCAGTCATAATAGAGTCATGTGCCACAGCACCCGCGGGTAAACCCAGTAAACCCCGCGCAGACATACAGGACTAGTTGCGCACAAGGCGCCGAGCTCTCTGGCTCGCTGGGACCGAAAACGCCGTGAGGCGCCCTGCATGCTGGTGGAAACAGACCAAACACAAAAGCCAAGGACTGAAAAACACATGCTAAGCCTAACCTCCCTAAACCCTAAACCCTAAACTCTTGGTTGTGTATGTAAGTGGATTTAATTCCACTTTCACAACCAACCTTCCGGTCTAAGGTTCTTTCACTTTTCACGCTCCACCACCCCCAAGCTTGGGCTTGGACTTGGTTACATACTGTGCAGTCAAGTCCTGCCTGGGCTGCGGGATGACTGATTGCGCAACATGTCTAAAGCGGAGAGGGTTCTGAAGCTTTTCCCACCCTCCCGCTGTTCAGAAGGATTTCTCGGTGACGCATGTGACGATCCGAAGGTTGGCAGCTTACCTGCGCGATGTCCGCGTCGCTGCACTTCGGATCTCTGCTGTGCAGGTTTGCGTCAATCGCCACCTCAGTCAGCACCCGCGTCGAGTGGTGAGTGGCGATAAGTGGGGGTGGCGGTTCGTGATGGGTGACGGCGAAGGTGATGGGTGGTGTGTGGCAGACGGCGAAGGTGGTGGTGGTGGACGGCGGGTGGCAGGTGGTGGCAGATGGTCTATGGCAAAATAGGTTCTTCACTTTTCACGCTCCACACCCACAACGTGTTGGAAAACGGAAAAATACCCATCAAGGGGTCGCGAGATCGATTCCCCATGCGGACAAAAACAATGAGTGATCTAGGCTATAGTCAAACATGACTGCCCTGCTTTCGCATTGCCTTGGCAATCATCCATCGTTTTGAATCACCCTTCGGGCGACACTCCAATCATCATCTCTTGGTTGTGTATATAAGTAGATTTAGTTCCACTTTCACAACTAATCCTCTTGTTTCAGATTCTTCCACTTTTCACGCTCAACGCACCCACCCACGACATGCAGATGGTGTATGGCAACATGTCTAGAGTGCCCCCGGCATAAGAGCTAGCCGCTCCAATCGCAAGACTCCGCGAGGCACACCACTCCAAAACCTGAACACACAAATTAAAATCTCTATCTACTCCGATGCTGACCCCAAAAGTCCCATAAGCAAGGCGCCCTCTGTCTCAAAATCCCTCACGAAGAGCTCGAGCCTCAGCCCTCTAGCTCCGTGCAGCAATCGGCGCAATGCCGCAGAAACAAGCTGGCAAGGGGGCAGCTGCTGTCGCCTCGACCGTGGCATCGCCCCAGCAGAAGCTCCACGTGCTGGAGGCGCTAGTCAATACATCATATGACAACCTTGCGGGAATCATCGCGACAAGTTCGGACACGGCCATCATCGGATTTACTTTCTGCCTCGACCGTAATCAGCCTGAGTGAGGCTGGAAAGGTGTAAACTCTTGCGGCGGCGCTGATTGCTGTCACAAATGACATGCCGTCCCGCTGGCAATCGGGTCTTGTGCCGAGCTCTTACGCACCGGACTCTGCGTCTACAGCGTCCGTGTTGGAGCCGTGAACCTTCAACAACCTGTGTCAATGCCACTGATTCATCCATCATCCGGGGCCAAATCTCCATGGAGGCGGGACGAAGCGGATCAGGGCTGAATATCCTTCACAATTCGCAGCATCTAGACGACCCTCGTCGTGTCCAACTTGCCCTTTCCATCAACGTTTTTTCTTCCTTTTTCCACTGCCATACTTCGCCTCCAAACCCTCCAGCATCTGGTCGAAGGATGCAGCACCATGCGACCTGCAAGAAGCACATTGCATTTGGGTTGCTGGTTGATAAAGTGAGCATGCTCAATGGACTGGTTTTGACTCCGTTGCTGCTCTTGCGGCATGTTGCATCATGGTACAGTCCTTGGCCTGAGTTGTCCACTGAATGCCGCAACAAAGTCGGCAGTCTAGCCTCTAGGCCGGAGGTCCACCTGTGGAACAGGACTGGCCATGTTGCAGTTCGTAATTAAAGAGGCTCTACACTCGGCATGCAGCTATGCAGACATGCTTGGCCACGTCTTCCTCACGGCAATTGTTCACTCTGCAGGGTACACTGCAAACGTTGGGTGCCTAGACTAGGCGTTCACGCAACACAATTCACTTAGGGACTCGTCCGGCACGTCCATTATGGAGTTGTTCAATGCAAAAGATCTTGCGGCCATTGAAAGAGTGACCGAGAACTTTTCATACGAATGGTAGCCGCGCCGACTTGCGGATGCAGGCCACTTCTGCCGGTGCAGCTACACCGGCCACATCGATCCTGTGCTTCGGCTCACCTGATCTGCAACGCCAGGTCCTGCTCTGCATCCACTTCCGCCTTCCGCCGCTTGCGCCGCTTGAGGGGGTCCTTTGGCCGAGGCCTGGCGGCCACCTCCTTTGCCCACGCTTTGTACGGCTTGTACTTTTTGGCGCTGCCCTGCGCACCGAGCCACAGCAGGATGCTCGGCAAGGCTTTCAATGCCAATGCTGCCTTTGATGCTAGCCTCACCAACGGGCTCGATCAAGCCTTGCAGACCTCGTGGCCTTGCTTTGTCTGCAAAACCGAGCCTTCTGTTCCAGGATTCCTTCTAATTGGATTGGCTATCGAGAATATGCAGTGCGACTTGCGCCGCGCCAATGCGACACGCCGGGCAGACCTTGCCGGGGACGATGCAGATCAGAAAGTGCACAGCTTGGCGTTAATGATGCTCAGCCATTGCAAAAGCACAGACGCTAGCCTCACCTTTGCGATAGCTGCATCAATGGTGTCCATGAAACGATGCGAATCCAGTTTTGGGTCCGAGCATAGCTGCCACTCAAAAACCTGCAAGGAACACACAAAATGCAGAAAATGCAACCTGCGGTGCTCCGACAGCATCCATAAGCGAAGCAAGCGATGTCATGGCATCGATCTGTACCATGCATGTACCAGAATACATGACAGACCTGTCTATCAATTGCAGCGCAGCATAGCGTGTCTCCAGCTGGATCTAAAGCAGCGTGGCACAGCACACGGGTACCTGCCCAATGTCGCCGCGGAAGCGCTAGCATAGCTGCTGGTGCAACATAGGCGGAAGCAGCGTTTGTCACACCTGGCCCATGTCGCCGGCGAACCGCTGGTACAGCAGCAGCAGGTCAGACACCTCCTCGCCCGAGCCGCGGTACTCCTCGTGCACCTTGGCGATGTCGTCCTCCGTCACCTCGCGAAACATTTTGCAAGCAAGTCACAAACCCTATGCACCATCAGGCGTCATGACGGCAACAAGCCTTGCACGCCTTCTACTTCAGAAGTCGCTAGTGTGCCTCCAGCGCATGCAAAGACAGCAGAAATCAGTCGTGCATGGTGCTCCGCGCATGAGCGGCCAGCAGGGTAGAGCTTCAAGCACTTTCATTTCACGGTGCGGACTGTCCCTGAGCGGCGAGGTGGCAAACATGACATAGGCTGCAAATTTTAACTCGCAACCAACTTGTTCACCTTGGGGTACACGGTGCGATAGTAGTCGTATAGGCTGGTGAACGCCTCGCCGCGGAGTCCCTCGCTGTCCTCTAGACTGCCCGTTTCGTCATACCGCTTCCGCCTGCACATTGCCAGTGGATCCGTCTTAAAAATCTGTCCTTGGACCTGCTTTGCGTCATCAGGACCTGCCCAGGAAACTCACGGTGTGCGGGGCAGCAGGCACAATGCCGTGCGGCGCTGCCCTTCTAGACCTGCTTGCCGGCAATTAGCGCAAATGGATTGGCGTGCAACTTCTGGCTGCCTTCCCATAACAACAAGCTTGAGAGGCGCTGGCACAGGTTTGAGACGCCAAAGCACCAGCAAATTCAGGTTCATGCCCAGGCCGGTGGCTGCAAAAGCTTTTCTGGCTGGCATGACTCACTTCTCCGGGTCGCCCAGGACAGCGAAGATACGCTGCAACGTCTGAAAGCGGCCATGTGCCATCTGCAAAGGAAACACTTGCACTGAGCGATGTGGCCGGACACTGCTGCAAAGAGTTGCCGTGCCATGCCGCATCACAATTGGCGCATGCTACAATCGAAAACTGTACCTCGTCTCCTGGATTCTTGTCTGGGTGCAGCTGCAGCGCGAGCTTGTGGTACGCCTTCTTTACTTCGGCCTGCATGGCAGAGTTTCAGCCCTGAGTTACCGCGATTGTGCCCCACGCCAACCACTTGAACAGCATTGCAACGAACTGAATTTCAGCACTCAACACTGGATCACCTGAGTAGCAGTCTTCTCAAGACCGAGCGTCTGCAAGCAGCATCGAGGGCGTTCAGCAGTGTGGCCAGCGACGCGGCAGCACAGCATGCAAAGCGTGGCCCAACAAGCACCCCTGCCGTGTCTGGAAAATTCTCACAAGACCAAGTGCACACCTCGTAGAGGCTCCTTCCCTGGAGACCGCCGTCCTGATCCTCGGTGCTGTGCGCTTTGCTCTTCCTTTTCGGCATTGCGCTGCAATGCGCACCGGCTCACAAGCAGCTGGGCTAAACTTTGTATGTGCCAACAGGCAGTGCAACGGCGAGACCAACTGCCAGGATAACACGAGTCTCTCCGCGGCTTCAATTGGTCGAGACTGCTGGCCTAGCGCTGGTTGGCGTGCACCTTGATTTGTTGGCGATGCTGGCCTCGATTTATAAAGCAGGCTGGCGATTGCCTGCGAAAGGCGCCGCTGTGCACTGCGTTACGATTCCTCTGCGATTGGATACCTCACGGCCTGTTCTGCTCGACTCGTCTTCTGGGTCTTCTGCAGACTGATCATGCACACGTGAGTGTTTCGGAACTCAAGTTATGTTCATGATTGCGTGTCGCTCACTACCACTCAACGCTACTTTACCTGCCCCTGCGTGTTTCCAGCAGTACGCTTGGCGGCGCCAGGCAGCTTGCCGTGCCTGACTGTTAAACCTTGAAATTGTTCCTTAAGCATGCAGCTACCCGCAGTACAGCACAGAGCGCAGCTGGTGTCCCTTGCGACGTTCAGGGCGTCGCAGAGCTGCTTCAAAAGTGCTCATGGCCTACAGCAATCCGCCAGAAGGCGCAGGCTGCACCGACTGCGGCTTGCGACGCCGAAAGCGAGTCTACAGCAGGTTGCACAGGTGCAGCACAGCCTCTGGTCGACCGTCCGCAAAGCGAAAGCATGAGCTGAGGACCCAATGCATACTGCAGATAGCCCGAGGCCCAATTGCGGCTCCTTTTGAAGGTGATGCCGATGTCGCGCAGGACTTGCTGCAGCAATCCCTGCAGCCAGCGCCCGGGCTGGGCCCAGCAATCGCGGTCAACTCGGCGGTGTTTCTGCTAGGCATCAGGGTCCTGCTGGCCGGCCTGATGCCGTCTGCGGTGGCGCTGTCCTGGCTGCTGGGTACCGGCGTCTATGCCGCGTTCGGGCCCGGTGGCTATGCGCTGGTTTGCCTGTACTTCATCTTCGGCTCAGCAGTGCGCAGCTTGTGACAACACACAGCTGTGCACGCACCCTCTTGTTTGAGCGTGCGAGCGAACGTGCCCGCAGGATTGTAACAAATATCAGCACACGTTGCTCCACGAGGGCACGCCTGCACGGCTCTATGCAGGTCACGAAGGTGAAGCTGGAGCAGAAGCAGCGGGAGGGCATTGCCGAAGCGCGATCCGGCCGCCGCTCGATGGTGCGGCTGAGGTGGCATGCCGGCTGCACTCCACGTACTTTTGACATGCGAACTGTGTTTCGTTACCAGCAGGAGGACCACTGCTTGACACCTGACACCTGGACATGCACCGCGATGTTGCTAATGTACTGTAGGGCAGTGTGTGGGGTTCCGGGCTCGCGGGCATCATCTGCGCAGGGGTGGCGCTCATCCGCAGCGACGGAGCGCATCTCTGGCAGGTGGGCTGCTGCCGGTGCATGGCCTGTTGTAACTGCAGCAAGACAAGCTGTTAAGTGTCACAAACAGGACTTGATGGTTCAATCTTGCAGGTGGCATTTGTGGCCAGCTTTGTGAGCAAGCTTTCTGACACAGTGTCCAGCGAGATCGGCAAGGTGAGCTGAGCAAATTCCCCTGTCAGTTGCAGCACTCATGAACACCCCTGGCAGCCCTGGCAGTGGTGCCTCCTCATGAGACTGCACCTGCCTCACCGTGGGCCATCATTGCGGTGCCACTGTAAACCTGCAGGCATATGGGAAGACGACCTTCCTAATCACGAACCTGTCCAAGGTGCCGCGAGGCACGGAGGGCGCCATCAGCTTAGAGGGCACAGTTGCCGGCATTGGCGCTGCAGTTGGCTTCTCCGCCATCGCCCTGGCCCTGGGCCAGGTACCCCCATATCACTCCTTGCTTATCAGTGTTTATGCGGAACCTCTAGTAAGGCGCAAGCGGCAAGGAACAGCTGGAGACATGCCTGCCTTGATGCATCCTCTTCAGCAGCTGTTTATAGGCCGTCCAGCGGCACAAGCGTGTGTGCAGGTGACCCTTCGAGGCGGCGGCATTGCGACGGCCGCGGCGGTGGTGGCGAACCTGTTTGAGAGCTACCTGGGCGCCGCATCACAGGGCCGCCTGGACTGGCTGTCCAATGATGCCGTCAACATGATTCAGATCTGTGTGGCAGCCGGCGTTGCACTGCTCCTTCAACGAATGTAGCGCAGTCACAGGGTATAGCAACAGGAAGTCCGGCACGAGCTTCATTTTGGAGCCATGAGTATTCTGGACCCGGCATTGTACTGAAGTCATTTGACTGCACCAGTGCAGAATGGGTTGTCGTGGCGTTCGGATGACCTGTCGTTTCAAGTTCTTTCACCCCCTAACTGTCCTGACGAAATTCCTGCCTGAACCCCCGCCTCGCTACACGTTCACAAGCGTCATTTGATGCTGCCACCCGCGATGGACTGTACTCTGCAGGGGCCGGCAGCGGTAGCTAGCGGCACCCCCCTGTAGCACGCGGTCAGGTCGTCACCCGTCTTCAGGTCTGGCTGCACGGTCTCGAACACCTTCTTCTTAGGGTTCAGCACCTCGTCCGGCTCCCCCGGGAAGCCCTCCACGACCACACGGTCGCCCACCGCCGCGCCCTTCGGCGGCTGAACAAACTCCACCTGCGAGCAGTGTGTATATTGATGGGTGCACCACGTTCAGTGCACCGCGGGTGTTGCAGCCTCACGCGCCACAAACACTTTGTGGCCCAGCTCAGCATGGCAGCAAAGCATGCCCCGTATTAGTGCAACACATTCTGGGCAGGCAGATGAGGGCAGACCACCCTAGGCGAATCACCGGCTGGCAGGCCGCAGCTGCTGGGAGCGGTGCTGCCGATGGCGGTCTGCCGCAACACTGCGCAACCGTCGCGATCCTTGATCCGGTGCGAAGTCAATTCGAACTTTCGAAAGCGGCACAGCACGGGCTGCTACCTGCGCGCCGTCTGCTGTGGACGCCGCCAGCACCATGGCATGCGACTTGATGCCCCGCATGTTGGCCGGCTTCATGTTGGCCACGATGACCACCCGCGCCCCCTGCATCTCTTTCTGCACCCGGAAGATGGCTGCCTTCATTGCTGCTGTCATGCTGTGGGCACGATGGCGCCGTGCCATGCGACAATTCCCACCCGGAGGAGTGCAGTGCAGGCCGCCTTGCAAAGCTGATCTTCAACATGCAGCATCTTAATGGATGCGCAGCAATAGAACGGCATGCCATTGACACCCTGCCCGAGGAAAGCAGTGCGGTGTTTAGCGCAAAGGACTGTGCTTCAGGCCAAGTGCCAGGGCAAACACACCTCCGGGATGAACTTGACGAGACCGGACACGACTTGCCGCGGCGCTTCCTCCCCGATGTCCACCTCCTCCACATACAGGCTGCATGAAGGTGCAGCATTCAGAGGGCAGTTCTGCTTGACATGAACCTGCTGGCAGGCACAGCTCCAGGACCCTGCATGTCGCTGGCTTGCCTGTTGAAGCAAATCTGCAGCCACGGTCGTTCGCACGGTACCGCCTTGCCCTGCACATGGGGGACACACGGGCGCCGGCGATCTGAGCAGCACATGATCAACATCGCGGCCACACCTGTCTGCGTCTGGATGCCGCCAGACCTTGGTAATCTGGCCCACCCGCAGGTCGAGGCGCGAGATGTCCAGCGGCCCCTCCGGCGCCTTTGCTGCCTTTCCGCCGCCGCCACCCTTCTTGGCGCCCTTGGCCGCTGCGGCCTTCGCTGCCTTGCCAGCCTGAAGGACGGGAGACACGGAACCGTGGACGCAGGACTGTTCAGCACAGTCGACGAATGCCGAAGGAATGGCAGCTGCTTCGAATGGGTGACGGTGCCACCATTGTTGCTGATGCTGGCCGGGATACCCTTGCTGCAGAAAAGGTGGCACTCATGAACACCGCAAGGGCTCTGGAAACGGGACGGACCTTGCCAGCTGTCTGAGTGGCTGTGGCGGCCGCACGGTCTGCCTGGCTGCCCACGTAGCGCTCCCGCAGCTCTGCTATCCGCTCGTTGTCTATGTTGGTGAACAGCGGCTGAGGGTCTCCTATCCTGTGCCCTGTGCAGGCAAACAAGAGCATATCGCGTCTGACATAAAGAGTGACTATTAGCCCGGTGTGGCCCAGCTACTGCAGATGACCACCTGATTGAGCGCGCAGACTGCAGCGGCATCGACAGGCGCACTCTTGGATCATTTGTAGGGATGAGCTGACCATGCACAGTCAGCACGAGGGGTGCAGATGAAGTCTTTCGATGAAGGAGGGTTATACTTGAGGTGCGCACCTTCAGGCAGGATGAGGTGCGGCGTGCTGACGGCCGACAGCAGGCGGCTGGACAGCTGGATGCCCTCTGACTCAAGGCCCAGCTGCGATCTGCAGCACACACACTCACAGGCCTTGGAGTTTTGTTGGGAGTTCCGGGGGAAGAGCAGACCTTCAGAACGCATTCGAGCGAGCAGTCCACATCTATGCGAGCCTCAGCCGCAATATGAGAGGTGCAGTCTAGCACATAGTGCCGAAGACGGCCCGGTGCCAGCGGACAAGGCACAGGGGCACGCACTGGATGTGGGCCTGGATCTGGTGCTGACTTTCAGTCAGAACATGTGTGGACAGTCCACTGGATGCGGACTGGGACCCTGGTGCCAACAGGAATACACTATGTGAAGGGAGACAAGGAAGCTCACTGGATGCGGGCGGCGATGCTGGGCATGTAAGGCTCCACCATGGCGGCCAGCAAGTTGACGAGGCCTGCGCAGGCGGCGACCAGCACGCCGCACCGCTCCTTGTCCGTTTTCACCATCTCCCACAGCTGCTGCCTCTGCACCACGAGCGGGGCATGAAACGCAAGTGTCCTGGGCACAGCCGGCACATGCACTGCCGCTTGTCCGTTTCACCATCTCCCACAGCTGCTTACCCTCTGCAAAACCCAGGACGTGAGCATGATGGGTGCGAGTTTAGACACATACAGGGGGGGACCTGGATGAAGCCATTGCCCTCCCGCGACACATCCATGGCCAGCTTGACGCCATCCCGGATCTTGCGCGCCTCCATGCACGCCAGGTACGAGTCGACAATCGGCGCAACCTTCGCCCCCAGCTCCGCGACTGCCTCCTGCCCCGATTCTGCCGTTGCCGCCGGGATCTGGCCGTCAAACCTGTCGTGAAAGAATGCACATACGAGGACGGCAGTAAGTATGTGTGTGTTTCTCAGGAAAGGCTCGTGCTCCAGCTGTGCGACCGTTGCCTGCCCCAGCACTGCTGTTGCTGCCGGGATGTGTCCATCAACCCTGCCTGAATGAAGGGTGGCAGTGAGTGCGCGTCTGAGGAACTACATCCTGGGACCAGATGCATCAGCTGCGCCACCAGAGCCCAGAACGGGACGGCTGTCAGTGCGAATCCGTAGGCGCATGGCGCTTGGCAAGGCTCGCGCACTGGCTGCCCCATGGCCTGCGATCCTGGACCGGTCGCGGGTCCGTACTCGCCTGAGGCCGAATACGCTGTGGCGCTCAAGCAGGGCTTCAAGCAGGCGCTGGCATCATGCCGCAGCTGACGGGAGCAACGACATGCGGTTGCTGATGTGCCGGGGATGCAGGCATGCCTGCCGAGAGCGCGCTCGTACCGGGCGGAAATGAACTTCAGCACGCGATTGATCAGGTTGCCCAAGTTGGCCAGCAGCTCGCTGTTGTTCCGCGCCTGCAGCCGGGAATGCACACAGTTGCAGGTGCTCTGTCCATCTGAAGGTAACTCAACAGCAATGCAGGCGGTGAAGTGGCAGACAGTATTGCCCCCGTGACCGTTGGCAGGCAAGGCGCATACCTGGAGATCTGTCCACTTGAAGTCTGTGTCTGACTGCTCCGGCCGGTTGGACAGCAGGTAGTAACGCCACACGTCGACCGGGATGCCTGTCTCCTTTGCGTCGCTGCCAAACACGCCTGCTTGCAGGAGCATAGCGCCTCAAGCAGGCAAGAACATCATCTGCAAGCGAGCAACTGCCAGGGCAAGACATGCTGGCAGCAGCTCCTACCAGCGCATGCTGCCAGAACAATTAGCACTGCAGTGTCAATGCCTGAGCGCGTCTGCCTCCCGCATAGAGCGCAATGACTGCCTTGAAACCATTAGAACCTGGCAAGGCGACTCCTGCGTCACCTCTGCCTCACGACATCATGAGATCAGGCTGCACCTGTGCCGCGGG